>JARHVA010001383.1:1475000-2222500 GCA_037957365.1 Torreya grandis | reverse complement strand
AAGAAGGATGTAAAGTATCAATATATCATCATAGCTTATGATAATGGGTGGATGAATGATTATTTATTCCATGGAAGTAAAAAATATGCTTTTGAGTAGTCTTAGTAGAAGCACTCATAGGAGGAGGTATAACTAGAATAGAAGGAGCTTGGGAAGGCTCACTGGCCCATTTGGTGGGCAAAAAAGCCATCTAAGGTAAAGGAAGTAAACCATCACCAAGAAGGTGATAGTGGGGAAGGAACAGGACTAGGCTCAATAGAAGGAGCAATGGGATTAGAAGTAAGGATAGACTTAATGATAATGGAAATAGAAACATGCTTAACTATAGCAAGAGTAAGAGTGGGCTCAACTATAGTAGGATTAAGAATGGGCTCTGATGTGGGTTCCACTAAGGGAAGAATAAGATCTAGAGTAGTCCGAAGAAGGGTTGCATGCATCTCAGGGATAAGTAAGCTATAACAGTTAGGGTACCTAGCAAAACAATAAGGCCTAGTCATATCATGATCCATGAGCATAGTCCTATGAGGTTCCTTAAAAACTAGAGGTGTTAGTTCCATCTATACCCTATGATAAAGAAAAAAATACTAAAATTAGGAACCATAATCGAGGGAATATAAGAAGATAATCTCAACATCACAGGCTGGATAATACTACCTAAGAATGGATCATCTAAAGAATAACCATCATCTTAATCAGGTGTGTGAAGTTCAGTGACAAAAGTAGGGATGACCTTGTCATTTGATGAAGTATGGTGAATAGAATGTCAAGTCTTGGTCAAGACAATAAGAATGTCATTGTAAGGAGGTTTGCGTGAATGAGGCTATAAAGAAGCTGAAAGCTATGAGATGAGATGAGGTGAGAGATCAAAGTTTTTAATCTTTAAGTTAATCTCATTAGGCTCATCATCTTTGAAATATAAGTAGTTGGGAGGAATATTCCAAATGAGTTCAGGATGAGCGTTATAACCTCTAGTGGAATTGATAGGAAAATTAAAGTGTTGAGACTCATGAAATGGAACACTGGGCAAAGGTTCAAGAGTAGGAATCTTGAAGACACCAAGATCTTGGAATTGTTTAAAATTCCAAGGGTTAGTGTCACCTTAAATCCTATAAATGGATCCATTGTGAAGGAATTTAACACATTGGTAGGTGAAATAAGTAACTAATCTCATACAGTGAGTCCATGGCCTATAAAACAAGATATTATAAGAAATGGGAAAGTTAAATATCATCACCTTCACACAAATGGTGATAGGTGGGATGGTAATGGGAAGTCACACACAACCTAAAGGAGGAATCTACCTTCTATCATATCCTTGGCATGTATTGCTTGTGGATTGATATTTCATTCAGAATATCTAAGGGTTTTGATGAAATCTAGAGAGGCAATATAAGTGTCAAAACCCTCATCAATGAATGCACGGTTAACTTTGATATCACCTATTTGGACACTAATGAATAAGGGATTATCATCTGAATGAAGTGGAATCTCATCAAGAATCATAGAAGTGATAAGAAATTTTAAATAAAGATAAGTGTCCATTATTTCATCAACATATATGGACATCTCTTCACATAGTTATAATATGCTATCCTTGGATCCAGATAAGGTTGGTTCACATATTGTTAGGGGAGGATGAGGATATTCATTTCAATAATAGTTGCATAAGATGGTTTCTATGATGCGGAGAGGTCCTCATAAGCTCAAGGAATAAAATTTGGGATGGGAGATTAGTGAGCTCCATAATGAGATCCCACTCATCATAACCCATAAGAAGATTTTTATAAATAGGTGCATAGTGATTAAGATGGTCTTCATAAGGAAGAACTAAAGTTATTTGGAATTTGTGTTGATAAGAAGGAGATGGTTTAGAACAAGGTTGTAAATTATGTTTTAAAGATGAAGTAATTGGTTCAATTTAGTTTTGAGAGTTGGTAGAATAAGTGTTAGTAGAAGCTTGATTATCATTAGTGTTAGAAGATGGAGGGATAGTAGAAATAGAATGGGAAGTGTTATCCAAGGGAAAATTGGGAATTGGATCATCAAAGGTTATAAGGTCATCTTAACCCAAATAATTTAAATGAGTAGGAGAAGAATCCTAGATAAACATGAAATGTTCAAGATGATGGAGGAGTGTAGATAGGTTGAGAATCAATAAAAGCAACCAAACTTCACATATTAGTCATGTTAACCACATTATCTTCAGAAGTGGGGTCAACAAGACTTTTTACATTATTGGTGGAAGGGGTGGGCTTGTCTTGGTTCTCTTGATTAGGTTGGTGATTAGGAAGAGGGTATTTTTAGATAGCTAAATGAGCACTGGCTTGATTTAAGTCTTGAGATTTAGTATGTGATTCATAAGTCTTAAAAGTAATGTCATAGGCTTTTTGATGCTTTCAAATGATAAAATTGTGAGAAAAATTAGGACCGAGAAGAAAATCCATAACTAAATTATAGAGTTACCTATAGGTCTCATGAGAATGATCCCAACTAGCGTGAAACCAACAAAACTTGTTAGGATCATACTAGGATTTCATAGGATGATGGGATCAAGTTCTCTTGGAAGAGGCCTAGGTAGACACTTAAGTAATTTAGCCAAAGATAAGGGATTATGAACATTGATAGTATTTCATGAAGATAAATGAGGATTGGTATATTTTTGAGAAGGGGGAGCTGGTTCCAAATATTAGTTAGGAATGATAGCTTCAAAATTGTGAATGGTGTCATAAGAGTTCATGACACCATCATTGGTAGCATTACGAATTTTGTTCTTAAGTAAGAGATGAGGACCTACAGAAGATTGGGGTGGCTCAAATTGATGCATAAGGAAATATTGAGGTTTAGCTTGGTCAATATCCTTCTCTAAAGTATGTGGAGAGACAATACAGACCCACTATTATAACTTAGGAAAAAGAGCATTAGTGAAGAGATGGAAAAGGTTATCATTGGCCATGTTATGTTCACATTTGTTTGACAAAGTTTTACACCTTTTAATCAAAGCTTGGGAAGTTTTATTTTCAATTTGTTTACAATTTATGAAGTGGGCCAAAGTGTTTTTAGGAAGATCATTAGTTTTTAATTCTTGAACTAAAACATTCACTAAATCTTCCAAACTAGCAATGGAATGAGTTCTAAGTTGATTGTACCAATCTAAGGCATCACCCGTGAGGGTTTTGGCTAAGAGCTTGGTAGTCGAAAAGGTGTTCAATTTGATCCAATCCTTATAAATATTTTTGAGTGTTTTAAGATGAAGGTTAGGTTCAGGTTATCCATTATAAGAAATTGTAGGGGTGATACCTCCTATATCAATAGTAGCAATTTGAATGGTAAGAGGCTCATTTTGAAGATGCTTAATGGTTTTGTTGACCAAAGGAGGTTGAGGAATGAGATTGCCTTGGGAATATTGAATAGGATGAGGGGGAACATTTTTATTATGCAAGCCCCAAGTCACTCATTGAGGATGAGTTTGAATATGAAAAATGTGGGTTTGCATTCTCATAATTTGATTTGTGTTATGATCTTGAAAGGTATTCATTTGATTAAATGTTTGTAACAATAGTTGGTGGATTTGATCAGAATTGTTAGCATTATTAGAGTTGGTATTAGTGGCTTGGGTACCATTATTGATATTAATAGGAGATTGAGAGGAAATATGAGAATGTGAGGCACTAGTGGAAAAATTTGCCTATGTGGTAAAAGATGGACTAGTGAAGGGATGAGAAGAGGAAGCACTAGAAGCATGATTACCTTGGGTAACAAATAATGCACTAGTAGAAGGATTAAGGAAAATGGATCTTATAAGAATCCAAATAGATTTATGACCTTCTATGTTAGTGGAGATACTAGATATGGAGGTAGAAGAAGTTAAAGAAGAAGAGGTCATGAGATGAGAAGGGGTCATAATCGAGGGAAGTGGATGAGAATCAAATAAAGTGGTACCTATTAACCAAATTTGGCCTTTGGTAAAATTGGGTCAACCCATAAATTTATAAACTTTTAATAAGTTTTTACATGTACTATAGGGGTCTCATATTGGTCTAAATACTTTACTTATCCCTAGTCTAGCCTTGGTCCAAGCCTAGCTTCCTTGTACTAGTTAAGTCAATCAAAGTCAACCCTATTCAAATAGGGTAAAACTTAATAAAAGGTTAAAATTTTATTTTATATGTCCTAATATGGTATTTTATACATTTTAATGTGTTCAAAAGTCATAAAATTGTCATCTACCATGTTTCATGTACAAAAAGGGCTTTTTGGTCACGTTTTTAGCCCATTTAATGACTTGTACAGAATTTAAAGGAAGAATTTTTGTCAAAAAGTTAGATTTCAATGTGGAGGAGGTTAGAATATGCTAGGATAACTCAGAGGTCAGTCAAAGAGGTATCTTTGTGTAGAAAGAGGTAGTTTTTCCTTGATTTTAGGCCCTTAATAGCACTTGTATGGACTTAGGAAGTCCACCTTCAGAAAAATGTGGGAAAAGTGTCTCTTAAGCTACCTAAAATAATTTATACACTTTTTTTATGGAGTTTTCATCATATGATTTAGTTTCAACTTCTATTTATTCCAGTTTCTCCTTGCAAGCCAAGAAAGGTCATTTTCAAATGCATGGTGTGGGTCATACAATTTGAGTTTTAGAGGAATAATTTTGGGGGATGAAATTAATCTGAGTCAGATTCATATTCATCAAAAGAGTTCTTATTTTTATGGATTATCCTTCATTAATCATTGCTGAGACCTTAGGAAACTTTTTATGCATTCACATCCAAGAGGGGTCACTATTTGCACTTGTTTTTGAATAGTTTACTTTGGTTTGAAAAATTTTGATGGTTTCATGTGTTTTTTAGATCCATTCAATAGGTTTCCCATGGTTCCCTTGGTTATGGAGATCTCATTAACTCATAAGCCTCTTCTAGGCTTGTTTATGTTTGCAAATTATATGCTCTTTTCACTTACAGGTGCCTTGAAGGTGATTTCTACATTAAAGAAGGTGTTGCAAATCTGATTTAAAGTTTTATTGATGAAGGTTATTAAATTGATGGATATAAAATGCAATAGAGGTGTTTTAAAAGCCTTTCCATTACATATTCTTGCTCATTCTATGCCTATACTTGAATAACACAATCTAAAAGGCCATCTACAACCTCTATTGACATCATGATGTCATATGAGGAGGTAGAATAATAATCCAATTACTCAACATTACCAAGTATTCATTGACATACCTAAAGGAGGCACATAAGGTTCCCATTCATAAAGAGTTTCAAATGGTTTATACCATAGCTCACTATGGTGCATTAGATATATACCTTTAGGTGGCTGGGAAGAATGCTTGAATGCTTAAAGGAAGAGTATGAAATGGTCTTGACACCCTTTTAGGGTTTTGGAACACATAATCAAGGTTGAAAAACCAATCCAAATTTAAAATGAATAGAGTATGGAAACATAAGTGAAGACCAAAAAAATTGTATTAAGGCCTTTTTGTTCCAAAATATCCAAAACAAAGGCCTTAGTGGTTTTGGTAGGCCTCCCAAGTGCACTTGCAAAAGGTTTTGAGTCCTATGATTTTGTAGACATGTAGCCTCTAACTCAATCAAGGACTCTACCAATTTTGGGGAAAAATGAATAGAAGGTGATAAGTCTTTGAGGGTCTTAAAAGTACTCCAGAACACATTGAGATGTTTTAGTGACATCTACATGTTTGTGAAGATGTAGAGGGTTTTTGACACCTTGAGTAGGAAATAATGTATTTCTTCATATTGGTAATGGTTTAGAAGATGAAATGGTATCATAAGTCTCAAGGACCACTATAGAGAAGTAGTAATTTGTGTTTTAATCCTCAAATCTTAGGTTCTATCCATACACTATGATAATTAACACCTACAGTAGGCTCTCCAAGAAGAAACTATCCTAGTCAAAGAGTAAAAGCATTGTTTTGAGTCCTAAATGGGACATATAGGTATGATCAAGTGACATATGCATTGGGGAACCTCAAAATATGTTCAAAAGAGTTTATATACACCATGAACAAGTTGTTTGAGTAGTTTTAATGCTTTTTAATGTGAATCTAATTAGCTACTAGAAACAAAGTACATGCAGGGTTTAGAGATGAAGGTTAGTTGCGCATCATTGATCAAAATTTGTGAGAACTCCTCTTTGGCTAGGGAGGAATGACTTGTAATACACCACACTTAAACAAAAAATGGATTAATAGATATATGAATGGGCTGCCTAGTTACAAACTAGTCCCGAGAAGCAACACGCTTTCTTAGATGGATGTCATCCCATTAGTTAACATTCAAGTTTATAAATAAGCATGAAATTACAAAGATATAAATTACAAGATATAAATAATGTAAAAGATAATTTGACAAAGATAAATGATTATGAATTATTCAAGATAATAGATAAAATATACAAGATAATAGATGCAGGTATAAACAACATCAACATACAACTTAATAAAGATTAGATAAATGCAAACTATCTATGATTAAGAGATAAGATAAATGGATTATTCAAGGAAAAGATATATAAATGCTTTGTTAAGTTTTAGTAATGGATATGAATAGATTAAGAGAGATATTTAGAAAACAACATATAGTTTTAACAAATGCTGAAGATGCAAAATATACTATTTAAAAGGTATTTTTATAGTATGATAGGGATCGATGATGATCCTAGAGGATTGATGTTGATTCTACAAGATCGATGCCAATTCAAATGAATCGATGTCAATTCTATGTAAAAGTGTTGAATTATAAACAAACTATAATGATAGCCTATATTTTTAATAAAATGATAAAAACCAAATATAAGATGGACACAAAAGATAGTAGATTGGAAATGTAAATAAATTTAAAAAAATACTAACCTTTGATGCCTAAAAATGAACTTGGATAAGATGAAAGAGAAAAACCTTCAAAAACCTTTGATAAGCTCTCCAATAGAAGTTCCACAAGATTACAGGTTGTTAATCAAGTCTAGATGCAAGTTGAAATGAGATTTCAACAACATTTTAGGTTCCAAAAGTGCAGTCACATTCCACCCCATGAGCCATGGAGGTCTGCTGTATATAAATGGATTGACGTCGATCCTAACTGATCGATGTCAATTTTAAAAAAATGGGTGAAGTTAAATGAAAAGCCATTCCAATAGGTTGGTATGTGGTAAAAGAGGGTTAAAATGACTTCTGAGGTTGTTCAAGTTGTTTTAACCATGGGATAAGTTTGTTAGGAGGTTTAGTATGTTTTGGTTGTATTTGATGTTTAGGATTTTGATTATTTAAAAGATTTTGGGTGGTTAGGGACGGTAGATAATAATTAATAAGATTAATTACCATGGGTAAAAAGGGGGTATATACATGAAATAAACATTTAAGTATAATTTGACATTAATTTAAGTTATATTTTATGTATATACTTTCAGGATGCTTGAGAGTGGTTTGGGACCTCCAAGAGTTAAGATGCAAAATATAGATTTTTGGAGGTTTCTACCACATTTCAGACTTAGCTTATTTAAATATTTTAGGCTATGGTGTATATTTATAGAATCTACATTTAATTACTAAATAAATAGCCTAAAATATGGTAGAATAGGGCAAGGGTGCTAAATTTTGGCATCTACAATTTTTTTGAAGAGATCAACACCTACAGGGCTAGAGGAAATAATGACCATTTGTTGCTTTAAGAAGGTCTAAAAGCATCCACACTTGTTTAGGTGGATAGGTGAGTTGAGGGACATATGAATGACCTAGAGGACCATATATTAAGTTGATAAAAGTTTCCATGATCTCTTTTATGCACTCATAGTCCATATAAATGCCTGAAGATTGTACCTATAACTGCTAAAAGAGGACTATGGATAGACAGTGAGTAAGGTTTGTCACTTTTTGAGGTTAAAAATACTATAGAGGTGGTTAAAATGATTCCAAACATGAATAAAGTGACTCTAAGGATTGTTTAAGATACATTTTAACCATGTTTCAAGTTTGAAGGATCCAATATAAGCTATAGGGGTCAGAAAAGACTGTCCTAATCTAAGACTTAAGCATAATGTTTGATGATTGGCTTGAGAATGTTTATATGGGTTATAAGAATGAGAAGGTATTGTGATCCTAGACATAAAAATAAAAATTCATAAACTTATAAAAAGTTGTAATCAAGCTATTTTACTACCTATAACTAACCCAAAGTGTCTCAGCCCTGTTTAAGGTAGTCAACATAGTCTTCGCTAAGAAACAGTTGTTTGAAAGTTGAAGTGTCTAAGGAGAAATTGAGTGAGTTATAGGAATAAAAAGAATGTTTGTCACCAAAAAAATATCCAAAAATTCCATTCCCAATGCATAATTCATACACAAACACCTATAGGTTAAAAACATAGGTGTCTCAGTCATAAGAGATAAGACCTAGCTCATGGTTTTCAAAGTGCATAAAAGAGTGTGTGAAAAGATTAAAAATAAATGGATAATTAAATCATGTTAAAAATGATTAGGGTCACATTAATAATCTCTTACCAACATAAATATATTTATTAGAAGGCATTTTCAATTGTAGGTATAGTCAACATTTCAAATACCCTGCACAGTCATACACCTAAGAAGTCTACCGAGGGTTTTGATGAAGTTAGTGGTCTTAAACATGGAGTCATGAGTCCAAATTTGGTAAAAAACATCCTCGGGACTAAAAAAACCCCAAAATATTTGGTTTTGATAAACAAAGATGAAATATGCCTCTATTTTATCTCAGAGGTAGGGCACTTTTGCCTTGTATGAGGAGGCAATTTTGAGGAAAAAGGGATGAAATTGGTGGACAAAACCATTAAAGACCTTCCCATATGATTATGGAAGCTAGAGCACACTTGAAATAACATGGTAAATATTGATATAGGGTTGGAGGTCAAACAAGGTGGTCTAGACAAGGAGGTCTGCAGGTAGATCTAGTGAGACAACATGTAAACCTAACTCCAAATAGGGGATATTTTATAATTTCAGCTATTTCCAAGCATTCAAATGATTTGAATCATGTGCACAAGGGTATAAATGAAGTGTTTGAACCATAAAATTTTAGGGGAATCCAATGGGGAGTCAAGTTGAGTCTAAGTTGTAGGCAGACGATTTAGACAAGGTCTAGGCCTAATGCCAATGCAGGGAGAATTTTCATTTATAGTCCTTAGGGAACTATTATAATGATGGAGACATGTTATTAGGGAGGCATAAGGTGTATCTAAGCCTTAATATTTCAAAAATATCCATCAAAAATCCATATTTTGGCTTGAAAACTCGTGAACCATATAAAATGTAGGAAAAGAGTTGGAATGGTCAACTTGAGATGCTTATATCTCATATAACACTTTGCATGGGACCTTGAGTTGTTTGGATATGATGGAGAGGGTCTTTAGGAAGATATAAGTGACATTGGTTTGTATTTACAATATGCCAACTCTATGAATGAAGGTTAAGACCATAAATGACTCCAAAACCCTTGCAAATCCTCCATAAGGACTTGATTGGGGAAAGAAGCAAATTGGAACATCCAGATGTAGTGAAAATGCCATGAAACCAACTTGGAGATGTAAAGGACTCCCACGAGACTTGGACCATGCCAAGGGCTTATTTTGACAAAATTATGTGTTTTGTATGTTTGCAAGACTTTAAAAGGATACAATCACTTTTGGGAGAGATTTTAGGACGTGTTCTAAGTCCTAATGTCAATTTGATGAGGTATATAGACTCCCAAGTGTGCCTACCATTTCTTTCATTTCATCCAGTCACAGTGAATAGGTAGTGAACACTTAGAAAAAGTGGTGAAACTCCATTTAGGAAGCATTTTAAGGATTGTTTATTGATATTGATTAATTAGACACCCTTGACACATGTCATCCCTCCTTGTGCATGGATCATATTGTATAATTGGGAAGGTTTTGGGTGCCAAGTGTGAGAGGTACATTGAGAGAGGTCATTTTGGGACTACCATGGATGATTGTGCATGGCCAAAAGAATAATAATGATCAAAGGATAATCTAATGCATGTTAGGGCTTGTTTTTAACCCATCCTACTTAGACCCATCATCAAACCTAACCCTATGTAGTGAGGAGAAAGTTTTGGAAGATAAATCATGAAGGGCAGTTTGTTATGCATGCACAAGGGAATCTACACACATGTAGAGGAGTTAGCTAATTTTTTGGGACATTTGTCTTTATATTCCTTGAATGTAATATCTCTCCCTAATTTCATGGATGTTATAACTCCTTCTCCTTGTTTGACAAGTGTCTCAATGACTCTTGAACTTCCATTTCTCTCTCTCTCTCTCTCATAATTGCTATAAATTTTAGCCTTTTTGGCATTATAGGGGATCTCTCCAACTTGGTATGAGCCCTACCAGTTTTTTTGTTTGAGATTATAAAGATAGTTTTTTTACCTCATTAAATATCATATTAAGTGTACATAGTGGTTGTTGGTCTTGTGCAAGTGTAATTCTATTTACCTTCACTTGTTACTCTTCTCAGTACCTCGTGTTTTGTAATCTCTCTTTTATAGGTCAACAAGAAGTGTCTAGGTAGATTGTAGGTGTAGTGAGTAGCCTATTAAATAATGTGTCTTAGAATGCCTATTGTCTAAGTCCTCTTACCCTAAGATATTTCTAAGACTCCATGCTTGAAACATTGATGTGAGAGAGAAGATTGTCATTTGATGAAGTGTATGTGAAAACTTTTCCTTGGTTTCAAGTGCAGGTTAAAGGGTATGAGTAGAACATATATTTGGTGTATCACCTTCCATAGAGTAGATTTTATTTTAGATATTATTATCCCTTTTCATCCCCCCAAGTGTTAGTAGTAGGATTGAGCTATAGTGATGCATCAAGGGGAACTAGCCCCTAATATAGAGACCCACCTCACATTTGGTGACCCATAACCTTGAGGTGGTTCCATTGTGCCACTTGAATAAGGAGAGACTTGTCGTCTCCTCATTGGGTGTAAGTTCAAGTGAAAATATTTTTTGGCATGCTTGATGGGACTCTTATTCCAAGAGATTGAGGATTTTTGGTTTTATCCTCAAGATAACAACCTTTGGAGGTAATTTCACTAAGCACCAATGGTGACTCCAATTATAAATCTACTAGTTAAGTAGTCCAGGTATTCCTATTAAAGTTGTTTTATTATTCTACACACTTCTCACAAGTTTCATGGATTATTTTGATGTTGAGTTTGTCCTAACACAAGTTGAGGAGATATGCCCTGCTTTGCCTATTCCCCTTCAATATGAATAAGTCCTTGTCCAATCTTGTCATGATCCTTATCAATCATATGTTGCCTATGACCAACCCTATCAAGCTTTTACTTCACCTAGTCCACCTATTTACTCTCCATGTAATCCCATTGAAAGTTTTAAAAATAATATTATTGCCTACCAAGACTACATGTTAGACCTTGATACTAGATGTGGTTGTGGTCAAGTCATCCCTAGTGTTTGTATCAAGAGTGTAAGGGATGTTTTAGAACAAGCCAAGAAATAATGGATGCCTATAGAGAGAGAAAATTGGCATGGTCTTTGCTATGAGATGCTTGACGTTTGTGGCCTAATTTTACATATAGAAGAGAGGTTGAGATCTCATGAACCAATTTAGTCTTGGCAGCCCCAATATACCCTACATCAACCTTTGAGTGCGTCAACCTTGCCCACTCAAGATGATAATCCAAACATGTTCCAAAATGCCCCAAGTCCTTCATGCATTCCCCAAAGTTTACCTTCTTGGAAATCCATACAAGAGAGAAGGCAAAGGAAGGAAGACATCATGGTTGAGCATGTTGATGTATTCAGAGAAGATTGTGAGAAATAAAGTTTGAGTTTTGAGGCTCATCTTAAAAAGGAGATTGGATTGGCCAATCAAATTTAAGACATTTTATCATGACAATAGAAAATGAAATCTCTAAGCCTAACTTTCTAAGTTGAAATCAAGATACCAAGCCCAAGGAAACTCCATTTTTCCTCAACATATCATTCACTCCTTCATTAAGATCTCAGCCCCATGAAAACATCTCTAGGCCTACCTTCTCAAGATGGAAAGAAGTGGTGGCAGCTTATGGAGAAAAGAACAAATCCTATTTAGGTGGAGAAGTTGGAAGGGGAGAGAAACTTGAAAATACTCAAATCCCTTCCACCCCTCCTCAAGAAGCCATTGAACCCATCTTTCCACCTCCTCTAACTGATCCATTTTTCCCTTCTAATGTTGAGGATTGCATTGCTCCTTGGGAATCTTCTTTGGCTAAACTTACTATTTTTGAGATGTCTAATATTGGTACTACTAAGGAGGATGTTTTTAAGTTTTTAGATTGGATTAAAGATGAAGAAGAGCTGAATGCTAGTGAGGAGGAATTAGATTGTGAAGATGAGGGAAATGATCCTCATTGTGTTGAAGAAAAGGTATTAGAAGAGGTTCTTTTGGAATCTAAAGGAGAAAATGAAGGAGCCTCTCTTGTTGCTCCTCTTCATGATGCTGACCAGTCAAAGGGTGATGAATTGTGGAAAAATTGGAGGACATATGCAATGAAGTTGATCCCTCAAGGAGCCTAAAAGTCATTTGGAGCTGACTACAAGTCATGGCAAGCAAGATGTTGTGTCTCAAAAGGAAGACATGTGTCAAACCTATATGCAAATGTTCCAAGAGTATGAAGAATGTGAGAAGACTAAACTCTTAATGAAATAAGCCCAAGATGTTGGAGAGTAGGCATATATTGAGGAGCATCATCATCAAGAGAGTCTAGCTCATGATGGAGTAATCTATGATGATCTTGGGCCTTTTGAGGATGATTCAAAAGTGGATCTTATAACTACTTATGAAGTTGATCCTATCAACATCAAGGAAGAGTGTGAGAAATAAATGCTAATACAAAGCTATGCCATAACACTTCTTGAAGACTTCAAAGTAGAAGTACAATGAGATCCTTCAAGAAGATAGGTTTGTAACAAGCTATCCCATCCATAGATATACATATATGTCATGAGGAGATAAAAGGAAAATAGGATGAAGCATGTTTCTAGGTTTAAGAGGACTCCATATACCTTGGAAACGTGTGGGAGATGACTCCATTAGATGACATGCCAAGCCAAAAAACAAAAAGAAAACAAGAGTCATTTAGCACCATAGCTAAAAGGAAGCATGCTTGGCATCCTCATTCATCTAGTGAGGAAGGCGATTCAATGTACTTCCATTTTGATTGAGGAAGGGAGGTATGTTTAAGTTGAATGTACCTAATTTGTTTGCTTTCAGTTATGTCTTGTGTTCCCTAAGTGCTTAGTATCACAAGTGTGTCTTTGCTTTGGTGTTTGCTTGTCCTTTTGTGTGTTGTTCTTTCCTTTGTATGTTTTGAGGTAAACCAACTATTTTTTATCCAAGTCAAGGTCTAGTACTATTATTTCCAAGTGCATTTTGACTCTCTTTGCCCAATGGATAGGATAAGGCTACTGGTCCTTAACATAGGCAAGCATGTTAACCCTAAGAATTGCTAAAAGTGTTGATAAAATTTGACCTTTGGTAAAATTGGTTCAACCCATACATTTTTAAATTTTTTTAGAAGTTTATTCATGTCCTATAGGGTCCTCATATTGGTCTAAATAATTTACTTATCCCTGGTCTAGCCTTGGTCCAAGCCTAACTTCCTTGTACTAGTCAAGTCAAAGTTAACCTTGGTCAAATAGGGTCAAACTTAGTCAAAGGTTAAAATTGTTTTGGATATGTCATGATATGGTCTTTGATATGTTTTAAGGTGTTCACAAGTCATGAAATTGTAATTTACCATGTTTCATGTGCAAAAAGGGCCTTTTGGTCACATTTTTAGCTCATTTAATGATTTATACAAACTTTCAAGGAAGCATATTTGTAAAAAAGTTGTTTTTAAATGTGGAGGAGGTCAAGATATTTTAGGATCAGTTAGAAGTCAGTATAAGAGGTAGTTATGTGCAGAAAGAGGTATTTTTTCCTTGATTTTGGGCCCTTAATGGCACTTGTACGAACTTGGGAAGTCTACCATCAACAAATAAATGGGAAAAGTGTCTCTTAATCTCCATAAACTCATTTCCACACTGTGTGTATAGATATTTCATCAATATATTTAGTTTTAACTTCCATTTCTTCCACTTTCTCCTTGCAAGCCAAGAAAGGTCATTTTCAAATGCATGGTGTGGGCTGTACAATTAGAGTTAGGAGGAATGATTTTGAGGGATGAAATTAATCTAAGTCAAATTCATATTAATTGAAATATTTCTTAGTTTCATGAATTATCCTTCATGAATCATTTCTAAGACCTCAAGCAACTTTTTATGCATTCACATCCAAGAGGGGTCATTGTTTGCACTTGTTTTTGAATAGTTTTATTTAGTTTAAAAAGTTTGATAGTTTAATGTGTTTTTTATAGCCCTTAAATAGGTTTCCCATGGTTTCCTTGGTTATGGATATCTCATGAACTCACAATCCTCTTCTAGGCTTTATTGTGTTTGTAAATTATAGGATATTTTCACCTACAAGTGACTTTAAGGTGATTTCCACATTGAAGAGGGTGTTGTGAAGTTGATTTCAAGTTTTATTAATGAAGGTTGTTAAATTGAGGGCTGTAAAATGTATTAAAGGTGTTTTGCAATCCTTTCCCTTACATATTCTTACTCCTATGCCTATGCTTGCACAACAAATTCTAAAAGGCCATCTGTAGCATTAATGACATCATGATGATGTATGAGGAGGTAGGAAAATAATCCAATTGCTCAAAATTTCCAGGTATGAGTTGATATGCCTAAAGGAGGGACATAAGGTTCCCTTTCATAAAGAGTTTCAAATGGTTTATATCATAGCTCACTGTGGTGCATTAGATATTTGCCTTCAGGTGGCTGGGCAAAATGATTGAATGCTTAAAGGAAGAGTATGAAATGGTCTTGACACCATTTTAGGGTTGTGGAACACATAATCAAGGTTGAAAAACCAATCTAAATGTCAATTGAGTAAAGAGAGTATGGAAACATAAGTGAAGATCAAGGAAATTTTATTCAAGCCTTTTTGTCCCAAAATGGCCAAAATAGAGGCCTTAGTGGTTTTGGTAGGCCTCCCAAGTGCACTTGTAAAAGGTTTTGAGTCCTAAAATTTATTATACATGTAGCCTCTAGCTCAATAAAGGACTCTACCAATTTTGGGGAAGAAGGAATAGAAGGTGATAAGTCTTTGAGGGTCTTAAAAGTACTACAAAACACACTGAGACATTTTAGTGACACCTACATGATTGTGAAGATGTAGAGGGTTTTTGACACCTTAAGTAGGAAAAAATGCATTTATTAAAATTAGTAATGGTTTAGAAGATGAAATGGCCTCTTAAAGTCTCAAGGACCACTATAGAGAAGTATTAATTTGTGTTTTGATCCTCCTAGCTCAGGTTTTGTCTATACACTATGATAATTAATGCCTATAGCAGGTTCTCCAAGAAGAAAATATCCCAGTCAAAGAGTAAAGGCATTGTATGATAAATTGACATATGCATTGGGGAACCTCACAATATGTTCCAAAGAGTTTATATACACCATGAACAAGTTTTGAAGAGATCAACACCTACAGGCCTAGATGAAATAATGACCATTTATTGCTTTAAGAAGGTCTAAAAGAATACACACTTGTTTTAGTGGCTAGGTGAGTTGAGGGACATATGAATAACCTAGAGGACCATCTATAAAGTTGATAAAAGTTTCCATGACCTCTTTTATGCACTCACAACTCATACAAATGCCTAAAGATTATACCTACAACTACTAAAGGAGGATTTGGACAAATAATGAGCAAGGTTTTTCACTTATTGAGGTTAGAATTAATATATAGGTGGTTAAAATGAATCCAAACATGACTCAAGTGACTCTAATGATTTTTTAAGATACATTTGAACCTTGTTTTAGGTTTGAAGGGTCCAAAATAAGCTAAAGGGGTCAGAAAAGACTGTCCTAATCAAAGACCTAAGCATAAGGTTTGATGATTGGATTGAGATTGTTCATATGGGTTATAATAATGAGAAGGTATTTTGATCTTAGACATAAAAATAAACCTTCATACACTTCAAACAAGTTATAATCAAGCCATGTGACCTCCTATAACTAACCTATAGTGTCTCAGTCCTGTTTAAGGTAGTCAACACAGTCTTGGCTAAGAAAGAGTTGTTTGAAAGTTGAAGTGTATGAGGAGAATTGAGTGAGTGATAGGAATAAAAAGATTTTTTATCACTTAAAAAGGATCCTAAAATTCCATTCCCAATACCTAATGCGTACACAAACACCTATAGGTCGAAAAACACAAGTGTCTCAGTCATAGGAGATAAGACCTAACCCATGGTTTTCAAAGTGCAAAAAAGAGTGTGTGAAAAGATTGAAAAACAAATGGAAAATTAAATAATGTTAAGCATGGTTATGGTAACATTAATAATATCTCACCAACATAAATCTATTCAATATAAGGCATTTTCAAGTGTAGGTATAGTCAACATTTTAAATACCCTGCACAGTCCTGCACCTAAGAAGTCTACCTAGGGTTTTGATGAAGTTAGTGGTCTTAAACATGGATTCATGAGTAAACATTTGGTAAAAAATATACTTTGGAGTTAATAAAACCCATAAAATATTTGGTTTCAATAAACAAAAAGGATAATATTCCTCTATTCTATCTCAAAAGTAGGGCACTTTTGCCTTGCATGAGGAGGCAGTTTTGAGGAAAAAGGGATGAAATTGGTGACCAAAACCATAAAATACCTTCCAATGTGATTTTTTAAGTTGAGAAACACCTAAAAACACATGGTAAATCTTTTTATAGGGTTGGATGTCAAACAAGGTGGTCTAGACAAGGAGGTTTACAGATAGACCTAGTGAGACAACATGCAAACCTAACTCCAAGTAGGGGGTATGTTCTAATTTCCATTATTTGAAAGAATTATATTTATTTTAATCATGTACATGAGGGTATAAATGAAGTTTTTTATCCATAACCTTTCAAGGTAATCCATTATAGAGTCAAGTTAGTCTAAGTTGCAGGTAGACCATTTAGACAAGGTTTAGGCCTAATGCCAATGCATGAAGTCTTTTAATTTATAATCCTTAGGTAACTATTATAATGATGGAGACATGTTATTATGGGGGAAAATGTTTATATAAGCCTTAAAATTTCAAATATATCCATCAATAAGCCATCTTTTGGCTTGAAATCTCCTAGATCATACAAAATGCAAGAAAATAGTTAGAATGGTCAACTTGAGATGCTCATATCTCATATAACACTTTGCATGGGACCCTGAGTTGTTTGGAGATGATGGAGAGGGTATTTAGGAATATATAAGTGACATTGGTTTGGATTTATGATGTGAAAACTCTATGAATGAAAGTTAAGACCAGAAATAACTCAAAAACCCTTACAAACCCTCTATAAGGACCCGATTGGGGAAAGAAGCAAATTGGTGCATCCAGATGCAGTGGAAATGCCATGACACAAAATTGGAGATGTAGAGGACTTCCCACAGACCTAGATCATGCTAATTTTTTTTACTACACCTATACATATGGTATAGAAAAGGGATTATTTAGATAAAATTATGTGTTTTACAAGTTTGGAAGACTTTCAAAGGATCTAATCACTTTTGGGAGAGAGTTTAGGACTTGTTATAAGTAATAATGACAATTTTATGAAGTATATAAACTCCTAGTGTGCCTAACATTTCTTTTGTTTTAGCCAGTCATAATGAATGGGCAGTGAACACTTATAAAAAGTTGTGAAACTCCATTTGGGAAGGATTTTAAGGCTTGTTCCTTGAGCCTAATGACTTATACACCATTTAAACATGTCATCCCTCATTTTTCATGGATTAGATTATATAATTGGGAAGGTTTTGGGTGTCAAGTGTGAGAGGTGCATGGAGAGAGGTCATTTTGGGATTGTCATGGATGATTGTGAATAACGAGAAGAATAGGAATGATTAGAGGATAATCTAATGTATGTGAGGGATTTTTTTGTAACCCCTCATACTCAGACCCATCATTAGACCTATACCTATGTAGTGAGGAGGTAGTTTTGGAAGACAAATCATGAAGGGTAGTTTCTTATGCATTCACAAGGGAATCTACACATATGTGGAGTTAGCTGAGTTTGAGGGACATTTATCTTTATATTCATTGTATAGACTATCTCTCCTTGATTCCAAAGATGTTTTAACTCCTTCTCCTCATTTTACAAGTGTCTTAATGACTCTTGAACTTCCCTTTCTCTCTCTCTCTCTCTCTCTCACACACACACACACACATAATTGCTATAATTTTTGGCCTTTTTGGCATTATAGGGGATCTTTCCACCTTGATATGGTGAATCCCTAAAAAAAATTTTCCTTGAGGTAATAAATATTTTTTTTTACCTCATTCAATATTTCACTAAGTGTACACAATGGTTTTTGGTCTTGTGTAAGTGTAATTTTGTTTACCTTCACATGTTACTCTACCTAGAACCTTGTGTTTTCTAATCTCTCTTTTGCAAGTCAACAAGAAATATCTAGGTAGATTGTTTGTGTATTGAGTATCCTATTAAATAGTGTGTCTTAAAATGCATATTATATAATTCCTCCTACCCTAAGCTATCTCCAAGACCCCATGCTTGAAACATTGATGTGAGAGAGAATATTTTCATTGGATTAAGTGTATGTGCAAACTTCCCCTTGGTTATAAGTGTAGGTTAAAGCATGTGAGTAGAGAATATATTTGGTGCATCACCTCCCATAGATTAGATTTTATTTTAATTATTCTTATCCCTTTTCATTCCCCTAAGTGTTAGTAGTAGGATTGAGCTATAGTGATGCATCAAGGGGAACTAGCCCCTAATCTAGAAATCCACCTCACATTTGGTGACCCATAACCCTAAGGTGGTTCTATTGTGCCACTTGAATGAGGGAAGACTTGTAATCTCCTCATTGGGTGAAATTTCAAGTAACAAAACTACCTCTAAATCCATTTGAGAATGTGGGACTAGGTGAATGAGGCTCTTTGGTTGACCACTAATCATAAGCTAGTAAATGGTAGAGGGATCCTTTACTCAATTTTGAAAAAAATAGAGATAAAAAAGAGAATTTTAGGGGTATAATCTAATTCAAGTTGATCTTATAGGGAGAAGAGAGGATTATGATTTGAAGAGGTATGAGGAGGTTTACCATAGTTCATTATGCGAGTGGCTATGTGAACATTACTCTCATATAAGAGAGGAGCCCCAATCTATATATGGGAGACCCTATGAAGATTGGTAAAGCTCATCATGTTTTTTGAATTTAACTCAGTGTTGTCTTCAAACAAAAAATTTATGAAGGAAAAGGACTAAAACCAGATAAGAGGAATTCAAAATCAAGGAAACAAGAAGTAATAAAAATAGTACAAGGTTGACTGGGTTGACCTAACATAGGAAATAGGGCCTATAAATAGTATAAGGTTGATTGGGTCAACCTAACACAACAAAACAAAACTAGCACAACAAACAAAGGTTGAAAAAGTGTATAAGGTTGACTAGGTTGACCTAGCACAATAGAAAGATAAAATCAGATAGCCTCTAATAGACTTTGTCAACTGAAATGTTTGTGTACTAAAAATAATTTTGGAAGCACTTTGAAAAGTGAGAACTAAAGGGAAATAAATAATAAATAGGATCAATGAGGGTGATCCAATTGTGGATCATAACATAAAACCTTGTACCAATGTTGGCTAATGCAAGTTTTTATAATACAAAATACAATTGAGTAAAGAGCAAGAAATAAAATTTGAAATTAAAAGCTAACCGGTTGGTCAACATAAATATTTATTAGTTAATTAGATTATAGTTTTAAATGTGATGGGAATTTGTTTATAATCAAGGAACTATAAAGCAATCTAACGATAGTTTCAAGACATTTGGGCTGAAAGGGATCTATACTAGTATTGATACATGCTTGGTATTGATTCCTACCCCCTCACTTCACACATCACAATGATAAGGGTGTTCAGTGATTATCTATAATATACCATTAACCACATGTTTATACTTGGCCAAAAAACCAAGTGGACTTCTTCCTTGGTGATGAAATCCAAGTGGGTTGGCCTTGGGTAGATAATTGTTAAAGTGTTTGTTAATATTTTATGATTTAATCATGTCATCTAATAGAAAATAGTGAAACTAAATGGTAAAATAAAAACCACATAATTAAACTATGTGATCTATTCTAAGCATGCAAGCAATAAGAAATGAAAGTGTGAGTTAATTACTAGAATATAAAGGTTAATTCCAACTTTAAAACATGGTACAGTGTCGATGATGTTGAGAGTGTATACATAAAATATATAATAGGGTTGATAGTGTTACTTTTGTACTATGAAATCAAAGGTATAAAAATAAACAAGGTCAACATAGTTGATATAGTTATCCATACAACACATATAATATAGAACTGGGTCGATAGGGTCGATTTAGTTGACTATATAGGGGCAATTTTAAAGACTAAAAAATGTGAAAAGAAAGTTTGTAAGGAAATAGATAAAGGATATAAAGAAATCTTGGTTGGTCTGAAGATGAAGAGAATTTAGATTAATATCAAAGAACATTGAAAATTATTGAAAATTCTTCTAATAGCATCAACTAGGTCGATCTAGCTTTACAAAAGCCTATTACCAATTGCTTGAAATGTACAGGGTTGACCTAGTATGCTTAATAAGATGATTGAAAATGTATAGGGTTGACTGGGTCAACCTAGTAGTTTGGAATAGATGTCTGAAAGTCTAAAAAATTGTATTGGGTTGACTCAATTGATCTAGTAGCTTGTACCTAAAAAATAACCTGCATAGAAAGATCAGAGTCATATGGATGAGACTGTGTGTTAAACATGTACATAAAAGTTATAACTATGTTGATGTAGTCGACCCAATATTATGAATATATGATAATAAAAATGATAAAGTAAAGGAATATGTAAAACAATCCCTACAAGGGTTAGATTCACATTGGGTTCACCAAAATGTATGCAATCAGAAATGCATAATGTCTATAAATCAATCTTGTCTCAAAGAAGATAGAGTATACCTACACTTTTGATTGGGAACACATTTTTTAAGTGAGAGCATGACCAATATGGGGATTCACTAGACATGATTATGGGATCTCTTATCATAATACACTATGCTAAGGAGGTTTCCAAAGCCTCCAGTCTAACACAATCATGAAATAACCCTAAAGGGGTCTTAAGTTTTGATATTTCACCTAAACTAATAATAAGAAAAGTAGATCTAATCTAATGCTCACCAAAGCTTGTGAAACAAAGTGGGGGTTAGAAATAATAAAATTAAACATGCATAAGAGACATATACTCATGTCAATATATATAGGATCCTAATACATGAAAGAGAAGTACAAATCCATATGTATCTACTCTTACAAGGAGGAAAAGAGTTAGGAATACTTACCTTTGAAAATGAACCCACTTAGCCTCAATCTATCCCTTAGCCAAGGTGATTCGTAAGAGGCTGTTGTGGTATGTAAGGATGACAAATATAAATCAGCTCTAGGCTACACAACCTATCAATGCATCCAAAATAATTCTCCATAAGACAAGATCCGTATCTCCAAAGAATGTATTCAAGTAAAATGGTGGATAAGCAAATGTGTAATAGCTCTTACTTCTTCTTCTATTCTCTAAATAATGGTGAAATGAACTTGTATATATATGCATCATAAGGTAGTGTACCAAAGTAATTTAATTGAACATGCAGAGTAGTGTAAAATGAATAGGTCTCACAATTTATAGTTTTTGGCCCAACATATATAAAATGAAATGGAAAATAGAAAATCTCACCTCATTCTTACCTTATATTTTTTTAATAAGAACATTAGAGAGTGTTGTTTTAATAGGGACTCAATGAACATTCTTGGCACACCGATTATATTATGTGAGGGTACCTACCACACCAACTAAGGAGATAAATTTGGTAATTAATTATGAGTGTATTTTTCTAATTTTTAAAATTTAAGTTTAGGCATATATGGCAAAGGGTAATTTACCCCCCCCGCCCTCCCCCTCCCCCCCCCTGCACCCCCCCGCACCCCCCCCTCCCCCAACTTGGGATCTATATGCTTGTAGCAAGTAATGAATAATGTTGACATAATTTTTATAGTAATGTACCTACCTCCCATTTTCATTCCTAGTATAGAGGATGTGAGGGATGATCCCAACACCTATCCACATGTATATCCTCATAAAGAGCCACTAAAAAAATGACTATAATCCATGATAGTTTCGTGGGTGGATTATAGATAGATATACGAGGTCTTTTTATTTTAATGTGAACTGTGCTATCAACACATAGTTGTAGGAATGGTACTTCCATATTACTTGTTCATCTGTATATTCAAGTTACCTTGGCAAGAAATTAATACTTTTAATTTTATCTCCGTAAACAACTTCTGT
The DNA here is from genome assembly GCA_037957365.1 of Torreya grandis. Taxonomy (NCBI): domain Eukaryota; kingdom Viridiplantae; phylum Streptophyta; class Pinopsida; order Cupressales; family Taxaceae; genus Torreya; species Torreya grandis. The sequence goes on along the minus strand of JARHVA010001383.1, from coordinate 2,200,032 downwards.
TCTATAAGAAATTTTTATGTGTTGTTGTGGTATTGTAGCTTTGTTTCATATTTCTTATTTTTGGTGAATAATTTTGTATAATGTGGGTAATGGCTACAATAAGTTTAATGAAACATAAGGAATTATGTCTTTCATTTCGTATTTCCAATAAGACATTGTAATATTTCCTCAAATTTATTATAAAAGATATTCAAACATAAAAATGGAAGTTTAAAAAGATATTTTCATCTCATCATGTTATTTATATAAAAATAAAGGGCCAAAATTTTTGTAAATCAAAGATGCTTTCACCCTATAAGCTACAACTCCCTTTCTAATGGGTTTAAGTTATGTACATGGATTAGATACCTTTAATCCAAGTTTGGTGTAGAATATGGGCCCTTTAGGTTACAATATCACTTTAAATTACCTAATAACCCATTGCATAGTTATACACTTAGAAGATACATAGGACTAGAGTGAGAGGTGTGTGGCTTGCATCAGTTTTAATAAAAAAATAGGGAGGCAATAATGTACATGTATACATAGTGAGTATATGACCATCTATTTAACCAAACATGTATTGAAGGTTGGAAATAAGGACGTCATCAAAGCATGGAAGAAAGGGCAAGGTGATAAAGAACATGCACATTTTGAACTAAATTAAAGAACATGAAGGCTATTCTATGTATCAACATGTGAGCTATTAGAGATATTTAGTGCTTACGTGTGTTATATAATGTTTTTATCCTCATGCTTCCTTCCATGTGCCTTGTCATCATTCATTTCTTGGCTATAAGAATTCACTAGTTGAGATAATGGGTGAATGATTGGTGATAATTTTATGGGGTGTTCACATCATACACTAAAAAGGGGAACACTTAAATGAGCAATATACTCTAGAAATTCACATAATAATTTTATACATACAGAGATCAAATGATGAAATAAAATCCAATCTCTAGGCATTGGTCAATAGTTGTCAAGATTATGAAATTAGAAAAAGCTCTCTGAGTTCTTTTACCTGTGTAGAATGATTGAAACTATCATAATACTATCGAGGTACCCTTTTATTTGAAATCCATTCAAGCTTGCCTCTACTTTATTTGAACTTGTGCTTTATGTGTTTATTGTTTTTTGAGTTCCTCCTTTGATAATATCTTGGTATTATGAAACCTAGGTTCTTAGTTTGCTGATTCCTCTCACTTTGTTTCAGTTAGCTCAGTCACCTTATTAACTAACTTGGGATCATCTTTGTGCATTTCTATCTCATATCTAAATTAGTTTATTAACTATTTGAATTCATTTTATTATTCCTTGCATGACCCTTGGGATCCCTCTTGAGCTTCAAGAACCGCTCAAGCTCGTTATTCCTTCACTATAGTCATTTATGCCATGCATCTGAGCTACTTTAGGAAATATGAGATCATTGTGCTTGACATGTATTCACCAAATCAAATTTTAATTGGATTCTCCTTATTTCCACTCAAATAATTTCAAACTCTATCTTGGTCTCCAACACTATTTTTAAAGTATCCTAAGCTCATTCTAAACATTACAGTCCTAGGTTTATTCTATACATTATTATAATATATATAATATTAATATATTTATATTATTAATAATATATTGATTCTAATAATTTTGTAGCTACCTTTTTGTTTGTAGCTATCCTTCGGTGTAAAATCCCACATTGATCATGTTATTTTATGAAAAGGTCTTTACGACAAAAAGTGTCAAGTATGATGATTGGTATTCTAAGACCAATATTATGCCCAAGCTCACTTGGTCATGTGAACATAGGAATCAAGCCCCTCCTTAAAAAAAAGGGACCCTAACTACAAGCATTGTACATGAATACATACAATCAATATGAAATACTAATATATATATATATATGAATATACATATATATATATATATATGTATATATCGTAACAAATACTAATCTATGTGGACATAGTTAGATGTATAGGGTATTGGTTGGAGAGACCTAAAAGATATATATGGTATGGAAAGTTCCTATATAGATATATAGGCAAATGGATAGGTCCCTAATAGATATATAGCCAGATGGATAGATGCATAGGTCCTAGATATATTTATTGATATGAATGGTTTTATAAAGCAAAATAGTGTAACTTACTTCAAACAAAGCTTACATGGTTAAGGTTTGTTATATTTTGTTCATTACTTCAAAGAGTTTTAGAATATCCTTAAAAAGTACATTTTATGCATATCCTATGAATCAGATCATTCGATGAGACCAAATTTTTTTCAACCATGTTGTCAAATAGTCCTCTTAGCTTGTGTCTACTTCCACAATTTTCATACATGTTTATCAAGGCATTTTTTTGGTTATGTTTGGCTTGTTCTTGAAATCCTAAGATCACTTATGATAGCCCATTTATTTTTGGTTAATTCTAGATGTAACATTTAACCACTTTGTTTGAAATAAATCTATCGATCCTGTTATTTTGAATATATATATATATATAATATTTTTGTATATATAAATTATAATATGTTAATTATAGTATATATAAATATTATATTTTATAATTATAATAATTAAATATTTATATATTATATATTTATATATATTATTAACCAAAAAATACCACATATACAAGGAGTAACTAGATAATACCAACTATCACCATGTAGGATAGCCAACAAGGTCGTGAATAGCACTAGCCACTAACAAACTTGAGAGTCATACCACCCACCATGAACAACCCAAAGAATCACACCAGTGGCCATGAATGGCCCTAAGAGTTTCACCAATGGACATTAATGGCCCAAAGAATCCCACAAATATCCATGAATGGCCCAAGTACCAATAATAGCCACAACTGGCTTAAAAAATATAAACAATCACAACCAGCCTCATATGCCATTCCTAAGATTTGAACCTAGATGGGGCTTGTAATAACCAAACCACTTAACCAACTCACCAAGGTCTAATTGGAAATTTATATAATACTATTAATATTATTACATACTATTATATATAATATTTTTATTTATTACATACTATTAATAGGTGGAGAGACCAAGATATGAAAAAAATAAAACAACATTTGCATGGTAGGTATTTCTCTCTTGGAAGAAAATGGAGAATGGAGGAAAAGTTAAAAAAGCTTTGCCAGATGGATCAACACCAACATAATGTTCTTATTGAAGAAGCAACTGTACATCTTGAGGAACAAACTAGTCTCCATTGATGTAGATGGAGGGTGATGACAAGGAAATTACCTTATTATGGTTCTTGGCTAGTGAAGGGATAAAAGTTGTGGGATCCTAATACCATAATGTGTTGGCCAAGATGTGAAAAAATGCATGTAGAGGAGGAGGTACAAGAAGCCTAAATTTGTACTTGATGGAGTAGTTGATGGATCGATAAGAACAATTTGAGACCTTGAGTAACATGGGAAAATAAGGCTGGTGTTAAATCTTTTAGAGACTCAGAGATGCATTGAGTGAAGTGCTCGATGGCTATAGTGTAGTTGATGTGAGTATCCAGGTAGACTAATGCATGGAGTAGTGGGATGAATTCCCAATAACTATGGATGTGTACCATGTTGATCATGGTGGGTAGCAATTTTCTAAATGTAGAAGTCAAGTTTTGACTTATGTGGGTTCTTCTCTATAGTTGTAGACTACTATCAAGAGTGTGGTATGCACTTATTGCTATTCATAATTGTGTAGTGGGATGTGAAAGCATCATTACTACATGGTGATCTCATGATGAGATGGATTAGCTAGAGGGATATGAGGATGAGGCAAAAAGAGTTATTGGTTTATATAATTGAAAACTCTATAGGTTCCAACATGCATGATGATTTTGTATAGGAATACCTTCATGTAGAGCCAAGGTTTAGTAGAGGTTACTGCTATGTGTAGATGGTATGTTGGTTACAAGCCCTAACATGATCATTGGTGAGATGGTTCAGGTGATTAAGATGAGATGAAGGAGCAAACCAAGGATGGAGATGCATAGGGATGAGAAAAGTAATGAAGTGAAGTATCCCACTACTTACAGTTGAAATTTGTATTCCAGAGTATCCTAGAGGAGGATATGGTTGTCTTATGTATTATATTCATCTGGAGTAGGAGAATCCTTATGATGCCATGGTGTGCACTAGACCAGATACTTCTAAGCAATGAGAGTAGTGAGTTGTTCATGGTAGAATATTTGGATGAAATATGGGTCTGTGGTGAAGTGGGAGTCACTTCAAATTACTATAATTTGATTTTGAGGAGTATATGTTGATAAACTCAATCAAGGTAGAGAAGTTTTAGTAGTGTAAAAAACTTATACTAGGCTTGTCATGGAGTAGCAATAGGTATTGATGATATCATTGATAACAACTAGGTGGTAGCTAGTTGGTAGAAGACACTTATGTTTAAAACTCATATATATATGAATTTAAATGGGAGATTATTGGGTGTAATCCACTATTCACATGTCACTATTCATGGACACCGTTCATGGTGACATGACATGCAAGTGATGTTCCATGCGGGTGATGTGGTTAGTGGTCTGTAGGTGATGCAGATGATGTGGCATGTAGGTGACATGGCATGTAGGTGATGTGATAGGAAGGTGATGTGCTAGTGGGGCCCTAAATGGGTCCTAATTATGATCATGATGATGTTACAAGTGTGGGGCATATCAATCCACTTGAGGACATGGGTCTTGTCCTTGGTGTGTCACATGGGCTTGTCTTAGAGTGTATGATTATAAGGTCATAGTGTGGGGCAACATGTTTGGTGGCCCCATGATTCACATGTGTAAAAAAGTCAAAAAGGTGATTGCATTCTATTTTTTTCACATAAGAAGGAGAAAATATGTTTGCTATTGATGATTTCCTTCACATGGGTGAGCTGGGTGAATTTTTCTATGGGTCATTTTATCTTGTCAAAAGTAGTGGACCTACTTTGTTGACCTTGCACATGGAGATCAACATATTTCACTATTGGTAACTATTCATCCACTTGAGTATGGTGCATTTTTATCTAAGGCACATGGGATGCCTTGTGACTTATGCACATGGGTGATTATGGGGGATCTAGTGGTTACTATTGAGCCCATGTGGAATATGATGCCACATTTTATTTTTCTCCTCTCTCTCTCTCATATTGTAAAATGATATAAAAAATTATTTAATCCTTTGTAATGGTTATCCAATTAGTGGATCACTTGGATCCTTGAAAGATTATGATTGTATGATCAGAGGTTGGAATTTGAAAGGCTTGTAAGCCTAGTTTACCTAGATGCTTGGGTTATAAGCATCAGATGCATGATTAGAGGTTAGATCCTGGAAGTTTGTTATGCTTGGCTCACCTAGATGCATAGCTTAGATCCTTAGATATGGGGATTGGAGCATTTTTATCTTAGGTCATAGAGATAGAAGTATATGCTTAGATCTCCCTTAGATATTATGGAGGTTAACATTGTAAGAGATGCATGTTTTAGCTTGTATGTTAGAGTATAAAAGGTTTGGTTGTAAGTTTTACTCACCTAAATGCTTGATTTGTAAGCACTGAAAAGGAGTTACTAAGAGGATTTGTTGTAGAGAGATATTTATTGATGCAATATGAAGTCTAGATGCAACCTTTGCCCCATGGTTTTTCCCTAGTTACTTTAGTAGGGTTTTCATGTATATCTTGTGTACTATGCTTTCTCCCCTATTTTATGTTTTACTAAAGCTTGTTTTTCATTTACGTAATTTTTCTACTTGCATTATAATGTGAATAGGCATCAGGGCCCCCTCTTGAAAAAAAGGTCCCCTAACCATACGAGCATATACATAGGCAGTAGGGCCCCTCCTATAAAAAAGTGGGCCACTTTACATGTTAAAGACTAGGAGTTATAAGAAGACAAAACCAAAACATCTTTTTTTACCTACCTACCACATGAATATTAATTTATAATATATATTAAAATATATATTATATGATGTAATATTTATATATATATATTATATAATTAATATTTAATATATAAAAATATTATATAATAATCAATGACAAGGAATTTACAATGATATCATACACCAAGGGATCCTTTTGCCTACCTACCTACCATGGGGCACCAACTAATTGGTCCATAATGATGAACCTTGATTGGATGTAACACTGACAATCTACACACCTATACCCAGGTTGCTTCTATAATTGACCTGTGGAGGGTACTCAACAGACCTGAGTATTGCAACTCACTGATAATATTTTGATGTTAGGACCAAATGGCCCCTTCTCATTAGATACTCTTTTGTGCTTAATAATTGATTTAAAATTGATTGAACTACCCTTAGAAATTAATTAGAAAACTCATAATGCTCCACCTCAACCCAATCTATTTTTTCATGGTCATTTGATCTTTTGTACATTCACCATCTTTATTTAGGGCTCAAGATAAAACTATGAATTCTTGGATGGATGATGGAATCTTGAGGACTAAGAATGTGATAAAGAATCTCCCATTGGCAAACTAGTTGACTATGCATTTGGTTATCAACATTCATAGAGTTTTTGCATAGAAACACAAGGAACAAATAAGCACACTCATTTAGGGTTAGCTTGGAATTGAAATCACAAAAACCTATTTTGTGTAGGCAAATATAAAAATTCATAAATTAACTTTGATCAATTTGAATATGGTGAGCTCTATAAAAAATGAAATAGGGTCATTAAGACACATAGAATTGTTCTTGAAAAATGGTGCAAATAAAAAGTGTAGCATAGATGGTGTATACAAATCAAATGGATGAGATGAAATATTCACAAGGATGGTGTGTATACATAAATTACAAGATTCCAAAGAGATCACATGTAAAAGGTGTGATATGGTCATATTTTCAAAAAATTGATTGTTTAGAGGACCAAAAAGCAGCTAGTTCATGAGTAGGTAGCAAAGTTAAAGTACCTAAGGATATAAAGGGAAGAAGATATTATTTGACAATAATTTTATGAATTGAGATAATTAAAGAGATCTAGTTTTCCTACATTGAAATGAGAACAAAGGTATCTAAGTTATTAAAATTTGTAAAGAGATATCAAGCTATCATGAAGAAGATACAACACCATCCAATTTAGGAGAGGAATTTTAGAATTAGTTAGGAAGGGCATTAATTTAAGGAAAAATTATTGTTTAAAATATCTACAAAGGATTAGGGTTGTAAAATAATGGCAAACAAGAAGTTGATGCCAATAATAAGATCCATAATGGATGAGGAAGAATAAGTTTCAGTGTTACAATCTATTGGTGAGTCAAACACCAAGGAAGAAAAAAAGGTATTAAAATAGTAAATCTTGATTATGGGATCTATTAAATCTTCCATTGGAAAAGGTAAAAATAAGATAAAGGTAATTGAGCCACCTCTCACATAATTTGTATAATAAGTGCATGTGGGAGAGAGATTTGGTTATGAAGGTTTGTGATTGTGTAATTTAAAACTTCAATCACATGTAAAAGGACATTGTGAATGAGGTTAGTATAAGGTTGAATTTGCCAAGGAAGAATGTTAATGAAATAAGTGTAAGAGAACATGAGGAATAAAATAGGATACTTTAGCTATGGGACTTTTGCTGCCTTGGGAAGATGAATGAATTAACTAAATTCTTGCTAGCACAAATGCATAATGGAATATTCTATTTTATTGGGATAAGTATGAATATCTCTCATGAAATCATCAGTCAGATGTTGGGAATGAAAAATTAAGGAGAATATATATGTGTGGAATTCATATAAATTTAAAAAAATGATCCAATAAAAATAGAATTAAATTTTCACTAAGTGAGATATACTCTACATCTAAAACACATCTCAACATATATTATGTGGGTAGCTGTGCATATGATCAACACAAAGCTAACCATAATTTAATGATAGTTATATGAATCAAATACAATAGTGTATGTGGATTAATGGATGATTAAGGACATGGTCAAATTAACTTTTATGAACTTCATAGTTGATTAGATTAACTAGGTGATCAAATATGTGTACTATGTAGGAGGAACCTTCTTATGGGGAATGCATATGATATTTATGTTGTTAAAATAAGTAGGTATTATAGAGAACAACATTCAATATTCCATATGAGATGAAGTAATGAGAAAATAATTATGCCATACATTAATTCATAGGATAAATTAATGAAATCTACATGACAAAGATGAAAAATTGGTTCAATAATGTGAGTATAACATTCAGGGTAGATCACAAGGTGAAAAAGTGGTTGGTGGAAGCATACAAGGAGTATCCACATTTTTTTGTGATGAAACAATGCACTTTAGTGAAGATAAAGGAGCAAGATGATAAGGAGAGATTTTGGCTAAAATTTTCCTATGTATTATTCAAATAATACATGGAAATAACATTAAAAAGATTGACTGAAATCCCACAAGTAATTATGGATATAAAAAAGGTTCAAAGGAAAGAAACAACTTAAGGAAAAGCTTCAACACGATAGGAAAATAAGTTTAATAGTGATGACAAATACACCAAAGATGATATCATGAAATTGAATCCCAAATATGAATGTGTATGAATGAAATGAAATGGGAGTTGATTCATGTGTTGAAGCCTTTTTATATGAAACTTGCATAGATGGATGAGTCACCAGCATCGGGGAAGTTGGAGAAGGATTTTATGTAATTTAGGGAATAGAAGAATAAGAAAAATATGAAGGCTTAGATAAATAATAATAAAAAGGGACACCACATGTGAGGTTGAAAAGAGATAAAAGGAATTGAAAGAGGATGCCACCTTTTATAGGTGATGATGTTTGCTTCTCCATCAACCTCTAATTATAAAAAATCAATCAATCTAGTTTTTCCCTAAGAACCAAGGTGAGGGGAAACATTGATATTCTAAGAAGTCAAGGCTTTTGTGACTTGAATTCAAACTATTATGGGTTGGTTGGTAGATCTTGATGCAAGAGCACCCTCGATAGAGAGCAATCTTTTATCATCCCAAAAAAGAGCATTCATTTTTTTTATGATAATGTGTTTTCACAGGTTATTTCATATGGTAACATTTTAAAATGAGTTTCTCGATATATTTCATACTCCTAACTTAATATCAGAGGGGGTTTCTCATATAGTTAGCATTCTAGTATAATATTCCTAAAGAAAACCTTGTTATCTTTATTTTCTAACTATGTTAAGTTTTTCAAAGCTTATCCAGATTCTCTTAGTGTTATATAATCTTAGAGAGATCTTTTATAATGAGGATGATGGCATGTATCTAAGTCTTCAAAGCATATATAAGTTTGATATAATGACTATACATCAACAAGATTAGGTCATGGCATTGACTTGAGCATGCATATATTCATTTATGGGTGTATTGGTGCAAGGACATAAATTATGGTGCAATGACATAAATTATGTGTAGGGTTATGTTTGGTAGATTTTTAAGTATGTCCATGTGTTATCAATGTTGAAACGTGAGGCATTTCACTCCACTTAGTGTTTTGTATAGGGAGACATGTTTATGCTCAATGAATTCTTAATCAATTGATTCTATGAATAAAGGAATAAATATGACTTGTAGTAAAGGGATATGCTCAAAAAGAGGGTATTGACTAAAAAGAGAACACCAACTACAAAGATCAAGACCATTAGAGTTATTTATAAAAAGATAGGAAATAAATTAAAAAATGCCTCACAAAGGACTGCAAATAAATTGGATCAAGTCAGTTGAAGATGGGATAATTATTAGAAATGTTAAGATATTAATAGACTAATTTTTTTGGAAGATTGTATGGAGATTGGTGAAGCAGAAAGAGAACAAAGAGAATGTAGAATAGTTTAATAAGACTGGAAAAGTTATGAATGATTGAGGACACCTCAATAAAATTCCAAGAGCTATTCAAACATGAACAAGGAGGGAATTTATCCTAATATAGCTTTTCAATAAGAGAGTATATAGATGTAATGTTTGGATTCTAGAATACTATGACCAATCTCTATAGGGTTTTTTTTTGGTTCGAAGTTCAAGTATTAACTAAAATACTCACCCTAACTCCAAACTAGCATAAATAAAATTGTTAGTTATAATTATCAATTGGGTCTCTTTGTATGGGCCTGATTTCTATTTAAAGTTTTGATAGATATCATTTGTAGTCTCTTGCATAACTAGCATTGTTAATCATAATGCCTAATTCTTTCAATTCTTCCTAAGAGCCCTAAGTTATGTGTATATAAGAAAAGAATCTAATGAAGTAAATATAAGTAAATTAGTTTGAAAAATATCTACAAAATCTCAATACTTAAGCTATGTATCTGGATATAGTGATAAAGAAGAGAAAACATTAAAATCTAATGTAGAAAATCTGAGCAAATTATAGTTAAAACATCCATACGGGAAGTATTTTGAGTCAAACAAAACACCAAAACACTAAAAACAATACAAGATATAAATATAAAAAATATGTCTAATTCGATAAAAAAAAATTATAAAAAAATAATACAACAAATATAAAAAACCCAAAATAACACAAATATTTCTAAGAATTTCAATTTATTACCTGGAAAAAAGAAGCAATGTGTCCATCTCTTCCTATCTATTCTCCCACCTCCCACTTTCCACCTCCTCCTACCTCCCCTATGACCAACCCTACCAAAATAGATTAAAATAAAAATACAAAGAAAACAACATAGACTTACAATGTGGCCATGTTGAAAATAATAACATATTCACATCAAAGAAAATAATCATAAAAGATAAAAAAACAAAACTTATCTAACGTAGAGGAGTGTTGATCTTTCAAAATAGAAAAAAGAACTCCACACAGAAAAAGAAAAATCAAACACCAATAGGAACCCTTCATTACACACATAAAATGTTATCTCCATCACCTCCTCACTCTCATCTTGAATAGTATAGACATTATCTCTGCACAAACAGATAATGCTCTCAGATGACATGACCTAAAAAGAGTTTCCCCTGCTCTTTTCCTCACTATGTTATAATTTTGAATGCTGTATAGATGACCTTTTCAACACACAAATGGTTATTTGCTTTCCCCCCTTTTTTATTTTATTATTTAATATTATTTTTTCCTTTTTGGACCAAGGATGACTTTTTCAATAAACAAAAAATTATTTTTCTCCGTTATTTTTGTTTTTACCCATTATTTTTGTTTTTCCCATTATTTAATATTATTTTAAGTTTTAATTTTGAAATCATTTTTTAATTTTTTAAAATCCAACTTTTGGTCATTTATCTTCTAGTGATCAAAACAAACAATTAGTAAATAATATTTATATGATTTTTAAAATTTAAAATTTAAATATTTCTCATTTCATTTACTCTTTCACTCATTTTTTAATGAGTCTTTTATTTCAATGATGTTTTAATTGATTTCAAAATCTCCAAAAAAACATTATCATTGTTTGAAATGATGGAAACTTTATGCATCTCTCACAATAATTTGTCTTGCAACAATCTTTGAGATAAACTTGGTTGTAGTGTGACAATCAACACATAATCGAAGGTTCTTGATGACTCTAATAGTTATTTCAGGGGGTGTTTAACAATCCAAATGCAATTTCCAACTTCTCACTATGATGGTAGAGGAATAATTATTATTCATCCTCCTCCACATCATTTAGTATATGTTCTCAAACTGGAAAATAACCCATAGCCTTCATCACCCAAGACAAATTCTCTAACTTCACATAGATCCTGTGTATGTGGGTGTGATTTATCTCCTACACAAAAATCATGTACCATTTTATGAACATAAATCTAACTACATCTAGGTGTCTTATCAATTCCTATATCTTTCATCAATCTCCTTACCTTTTGAACCTCATCCCACCTGCCCACTTCTACATAAATGTTTGACAAGTGAACCTAAGTCACAACATTTTTAGGATCTAACTCAAAAAGCAAAGTTGTAGTAAATTCTCTTCACTTTATATTCTTATGAAATATAAAAGTAGAAAGTAAACACATCCACATAACCACCATAGGTATTAATTAAAATTTTAATGATTAAGTTTACACTTTACTAACAAAATTGCTAATAAATCCAAAGATAAATGAATTTAAAAATTATCGATCCATTTAAATAATTTAATCTGTACATATAACACATGATTCAAATAAAAAATGTATTTTTATTCAACAATAATTTAAGTTGACAAGGTGTCATCGTGATCTACAAAAAAATACTTGACTTTAAGAAAAAACATTGTTTTATAGAAAGATCTAATAATATCCCTTCCCAATCTAAAAACTTAAATCTTAGAATAAGTTAAATAGACATTGAGATATCCTAGACATTACTAATAAAAAAAGACACTTATAGTAACTAGCATTGTTCAGGTTTAGAATTATTATCCTAAAAATGGAAAACATGAAACCACAATATGGAAAATATATGTCTAAGATTTTGAAGGGTTCTTGTATAGAATTAAATTGATCCCTAGTAAATGTAATTGGTAGATAGAGCTGACCACGATAGTAGATAGGTAGGTAGATAAATAGAAAGTTTTCTCAAGATTCCAATATATGTGCAATGTCTAAGTGTGTTTAAGTATTTAAAATTTGATGTTGCCAAAATGCAAAAGTCAAATTTAGGTGTCTACAACATCTCAATCAAAAAATATATTAGTGCATATATAAGACATTGTAATTGAAATGTTAAAATTATTTTTAAGGATCTATATGCATACGTGAAGGTATGTAAAAACATAAATTGGATGAGAAGTGGTCTAATGTTGAACATTATCAATATATATATATATATATATATATATATATATATATATATATATATATATATATATATATATATAAATATCAAATTTACATTTGTCATGGCTAAAAGACAAAGAATCATTAACAGTACCTATGTCGATCCCATCAAAATCCTCTGACCACTTCACAGACATTATATTTTCATCCTTGATAAGGAAGTAAGAGCATTATATTTTCATGAGAATTAAACCATCCAAGTCTCCCTACTACATGAGTGATTGCCAATACACCACCTTTTCTCTCAATCATTGATTCCTCTACCATGGCATCTGCATAGTAAATAATATTTATATGATTTTTAAAATTTAAAATTTAAATGTTTCTCATTTCATTTACTCTTTCACTCATTTTTTAATGAATCTTTTATTTCAATGATGTTTTAATTAATTTTAAAATATCCATAAGAACATTGTCCTTGTTTGAAATGATGGAACCTATATGCATCTCTCACAATAAATTTTCTTGCAACAATCTTTGAGATAAACTTGGTTGTAGTGTGGCAGTCAACACATACTCAAAAGTTCTTGATGACTCTAATAATTGTAACAGGGGGGTGTTTAACAATCCAAATGCAATTGCCAATGTCTCACTATGATGGTAGATGAATAATTCTTTTTCATCCTCCTTCACATCATTTATTACATATTCTAAAATTGGAAAATACCATACAACCTTCATCACCCAAGACAAATTCTCTAACTTCACATAGATACTATGTATGTGGGTATGATCTATCTCCTACACAAAAATCATGTACCATTTTATGAACTTAAATCCAACTATATCTAGGCGTCTTCTAAATTCCTCTATATTTCATCAATCTCCTTACCTTTCAAAACTCATCCCACCTTCCCACTTCTACATAAATGTTTTACAAGCGAACCTAAGTCACAATATTTTTAAGATCTATCTCAAAAAGTAGAGTTGCAGTAAATTATTTGAACTCTATATTCTTATGAAATCTATAGTTAGAAAGAAAACACATCCATATAACCACCGTAGGTTTAATTTTCATTTTAATGATTAAGTTTGCACTTTACTAAAAAAATTGCTAAGAAATCCAAAATGCAAAAGGTCAAATTTAGGTGTTTACAACATCTCAATCAAAAAATATATCAGTGCATATATAAGACATTCTAATTAAAATGTTAAAATTATTTTGAAGGATCTATATGCATACATGAAAGTATGTAAAAACATAAATTGGATGAGACGTGGTCAAATGTTGAAAATTATCATATATATATATATATATGTGTGTGTGTGTGTGTGTGTGTGGTAGGGAGAGTTGGTAGGTTTAAATCTCAAAAAACTATAATGCTCTTACTTCCTTCTTGAGGATGAAAATATAATGTTTGTAAAGTGGTCAAATGATTTTGATGGGATCAACATAGGTACTATTAATGATTCTTTATATCTTAGCCATGGTTAATGATTCCTCTGCCATGGCATTCACATAGTATTAGGAAAGATGATCTCTTATGTATCCATGTGGCATGCACTCTACAAAAGCATCGGTACTCACTTCAACTACAATGAAATCAATGAGATCAACTTCATAACCTTGATGTATTTCCTCCACATCAAAGTCATTGCATTATTGATTCAATCCATAAATTGGATTTTGATTCTTTCTATAATTAAATAAAAAATAGTCAATAAAATATGCCACCACACTGCAAGCTATAAACCCATTTGTACTAGGTGCATGATATATAAATCTAAAAATTTCCCTAAAGTCAAGGAATGTGTATGGTATGGGCCCATCTAGTGTACAATGTCACATGAAACACCTTGGCATTTACCCTCATCATCACCACCCAATTCACTTTGAAATCTTTCACCACTTACAAGTTATGTATGGCCTTGCTGTAATTTATCCACGTGGTAGTATAATTGGAAATAGATATGAACATAAGTTTAAATATAGGATTTTGAATTTCAATGATGTATTTACATATCATTGGCATTGTTGTCTTGATTTGAGTTGCAAATCAGACATGGATCCTTCTCGCAATCAAATAACGTCATATTGTCCTTTGTGGAGACCTCTAAGGGCTTATAATGTGGGCACTTGGCATCATGACAGGTACCAATTGGGGGGGCAGAAGGGGCTTGCCTATGTGGAGACCTATGAGGGCCACATAAGAAAAGGGTACACAACCTACAAGGTGGTGGTTTCTTTGATTGGATGTTTGCTATCATGAAGTGTCAATGAGGATAACATGACATTGATTTGATTATGAGAAGGCTTTATGTTTGATGTGCAACTTAGATTAACACTAGAATTCCAATGGTATGGAGATAAAACATTGAGGTTATAATGTCTATATTGTAACCCATATTCATCTATGCTACTAATATATTGATATAATATGAATGTTAGGGCATATGAGTCACCAGTAGAGAGAAAATGTGTTCACTTGGTGGTCATTCCCAGGTGGTAGAAATAGTTGGTAGGTTTAATTATCATGTAGTAGTGCATGATCACATCATACACTTAAAATGGGAATATACCCCACAAATGAACATAAAACACTTTGTAGAGAAAATCACACAAATTAAAAGATACATTTCTTCCAGCACAAGTAATAAATATGCATAGCATATACTAGATTTTCCATAACTACCACTACATCAAATTTTGAATGGTGTTTTGACTATTCAAAAACTACCCAAACAAAATAACATGATTAATTGAAGTCACAACTTCATGACATGTTAGTTGAAATAGAAAAGGATAAATAAAAAATTGGTGTAAAACTTGAAATATGTTATTAAATGATGACATGGTTGTCTTTCCTGGTGTCACCTATCAAATCAGACACCACAGACTCATGGTGGACTCTCCCAAAAAGGTCATATTCTCCTTTCATATTATTGAAGCTGACCCACAATGAATTATCAAGTGGTATGATCAAACTATTAGATTGATTGTTCAAGGACAAAGGGTGGAAACATAGATGAGCCTAAATTACACACATGCATAACATACTTACCCTATTAGAACCCTATTACCATGCATCTACTCCCCTATAATATTCACAAACCCATCTATGTAATGGAAAAAATCTACCTTAAATCCAAGTCTTGTAAATAATATGAGCCCTTTGGGGTACAATATCACTTGAAATTCCCTATCAATACTCCTCACCATCATCACCTAACTCACCTAAAAATAATCCATGTTCATATATATATTTTAATTTGTATTAGATTGTTGTGTGTCGTGTAGATTTTCCAATCTAAGATGTTGCCACCTTGTAAGTTGTAGACCCCTTTCTAGTGAGTGTAAGTCATGTCAGTCAATTATATACCTTGAATCCAAGTCTGGTGTACACTATGGGCCCTCTAGGTATAATATCACTTTAAATTCCCTATCAATACCCCTCACCATAATCACCTAACTCACATAAAAATAATCCCTATTTTCATATATGTTTTACTTTGTATTTGATTAATGTATGTCATGCGTATTTGTCAGTCAAAGATTCTTCCACCTTGAAAGCTATAGATCCCTTTCCAATGGGTGTAAGTCATATCCATCAATTAAATAACTTTAATCCATATTTGGTGTATAATATGGTCCCTCTAGGGTACAATATCACTTGAAATTCACTAACAACCCACCAGATAGTTGTAAAATTTGAAGCTACATAGGATTGGGGTGAGAGGTGTGTGGTTTGCATCAATTTTTTGGAAAAATATAGGGGTACAATGATCTACATGTATATACAGTGAGTATATGACCATCTATTTAACCAACCATGTATTGAGGGTTGGATAAAATTGCTATCAAAGCATGGAAGAAAGGGAAAAGTGATAAAGAACATGCACATTTTAAATTGAATTGAAGCACATGAAAGTTATTCTATGTACCAACATGTGAACTAATAGAGATATTTGGTGCTTACATGTGTTATATAATGTTTCCAGCCTCATTCTTCCTTCCATGTATTTTGTCATCACTCATTTCTTGGGCTATAAGGATTTGTTAGTTGAGATAATGGGTGAATGATTGGTGATAATTTTATGGGGTGTCCATATTGTACACTAAAAAGGGGAACACTTAAATAGGAAATATACTCTATAAATACATAAAATAGTTATACACATAAGGAGATTGATCGATGCAATAAAATACAGTCATCAAGCATCGGTCATGAGCTATCAAAATTATGAAATTCCAACAAGATCTCCAAGTTATTTTACCTATGTATAATGATTTAACTTGTCATAACACTATCGATCTACCCTTTTATTCAAGATCCATTTGAGCTTGCATCTATTTTATTTAAACTTTTGCTTTATGTGTTTATTGTTTTTTGAGTTCCTCTTTTGATAATTTCTTGGTCTTGTGATACCTAGGTTCTTATTTTGTCAGCTCCTCTCACTTTATTTTAGTTAGATTGGTCATCACGATTAACTAACTTGGGATCATCTTTGTGAATTTCTATCTCAAGTCTAACCCAGTTTATTAACTATTCAAACTCATTTTATTGTTCCTTGCATGACCCATGGGCTCCCTCTTGAGCTTGATGAACCATTCAGATTCATTATTCCTTCACTATAGTAATTTATGCCATGCATCCAAGATCTTGTAAGAAATATGAGATCATTATTCTTGACATGTATTCACCGAATTGACTTGGAATTGGACTCTCCTTATGCCCATTCAAATAATGTCAAACTCTATCTCAGTCTCCAACACTATTTTCAAAGTGTCCCAAGCTCATTCTAAACATTGTAGTCCCTAGCTTATTCTATACAATATTATAATATATTATATTATTATAATATATATAATATTAATATATTTATATTATTAATAATATACTGATTCTAGTCATGTTGAGGCTATTTTTTTGTTTGTAGCTAGCCTTGGGTGTAAAATCCCTCATCGATCGTGTTGTTTTATGAAAAGGTCTTTAAGACCAAAAGTGTTGAGTATGAATATTGCTTTTCTAAGACAAATATTATGCCCAAGCTTACTTGGTCATGTGAATATAGGCATCAACCCCCTTCCTCAAAAAAAGGGACCCCAATTATGAGCATTATACATGAATACATATAACCAATATGAAAAGTGAATTCGTAAATGATCCAAACCTTGGTGAAAATATGTCATCTAGATTACTATAATATAATATACTATGAATTAATAATTAATATACATAATTTTATCTTGACACATGTCAACAAAATTAAGTTTTGGGTTTGGGGTCTCCTTACATCTCTGTAATACTCAATTTTTTTCTCTTTTAGCCACTTGTCTTCATGTGAGTCATGGTTGTGGCCCATTTTTATTATATCTGTAATGTTCACATGAGTCGTAGTTGGGTCCCCTTTTTCAATTTAAAAGCTTTCGTAGGTTATATCATGATTGATGTGGGACTAAAGGCTTGGCATGTCAACTCCCTCATGGGTCATGGAGGAGTTGTGCACAAATAATAATCTATGCCACTATTATTATGATCTAAATACTACTAGATGACATGGAATCATTGATATTTATGTATGTGATGCGTGCAAGTGATGATGACGTTGGAGGTTGTTGAAATGGGTTTTTGAAAGGAAACACAAAAAAGTCATTAAAAATGTTTTGGATGACATTGAGGTTGGAGGCTGGATGCTAGATGCTGGATGTTGGAGCCTTAGTTTAAGCCATTTGAGGATCTAATGTGGTATTCATATCAACATCAAGTTTCTCTCCACACCAATCCTACTGCTTTATTTATCTAGGCTTCGAGGTTATAATTGAAAATGTTTGTTTTATTGTGAATGCAAAAAACATGTTGGAGAATGCAAATAACAATGCACCAAAATATTTAATAATATAAAACCTATTTATATTCTATATTTAATATAATATTATATATACTATATTATATTATAACGTCTTAATCCATAATAATTTTTTTATATTTTATATTACACACTATATTTTTTATATAATATTCATTATTTAATATAACAAGGTCTTATTTGTGCACACTTTACATATCAAAGTTAGGGCTATCTATGAGTTAAAGACATTACTCAAAGAGTATGCATACATATGTTTCATGTCAATAAACTTTTCATCTGCATCTGGTCAAGTAGGTATTCAAAAGACATACACATCTTATGTGCATGTAGTTTTGAGATGTCTAGATATGGCATTATTATATGTAACTATATTGCACACTAAAATTAGGGCTTGACTAATTGAGAATTCATCAAGATGGTTGAGTACGATCCTACACACACACACACACACACACACACACACACACACACACACATAGAGAGAGATGTGCGACCATGTATGAATCTATTATGTTCAGATGTATGTATGTATGTGTATATATATATATATACACACATACATACATACATATACATACATACATACATACATATATATATATATATATATATATACATACATACATACATACATACATACATACATACATACATAGACACACACACACACACACACATACACACACACATATCAATACATACATGCATACATATGTATGTATTTATGTGTATATATACATATATGTATGTGTGTGTATACACACATATATGTATATATATTATATGGGTGTGTGTGTGTGTGTATATAAAATTTTAGAGGCCCTATAAATCTAATCTAACTAAATCCTTGATTTAGACTATATGTATCTCCTTGCCCCCATCTATATATATCGTAACAAATAGTAATCCATGTGGACATAGTTAGATGTATAGGGTATTGGTTGGAGAGACCTAAAAGATCTATATGGTATGAAAAGTTCCCACATAGATATATAGGCAAATGGATATGTCCCTGATAGATAGATATCTAGATGGATAGATGCAAAGGTCCTATATATATTGATATGAGTGGTTTTATAATGTAAAATAGTGTAAATTACTTCAAACAAAGCTTACATGGTTAAGGTTTGTTCATTTGGTTCATTACTTCAAAGCATTTTAGAACATCCTTAAAAATAGATTTTGTGCATATCCTACAAATCAAAGAGAACAAATTTATTTTAGACATATTGTCAAATAGTCCTCTTAGCTTATGTCTACTTCCACATTTTTCATACATGTCTATCAAGGCACCTAAATCAGCACTCGAGATGCCCTCATCCACCCTTATGAATAGAAAACAACAATTCAATATGTTAACACCTGAAGAGGCTTACATCTTCTTGGGATGATATGGTCAATCAAATCATGGATACACCCACTCTTGAAGATACATACAAGGAAAATTTCCCCATTGTTTCTAGTAAACAAGTGTTGTTGGAAATTATGGATGAATAAATTGATAGTGCAGAGATTCAATACACAAAATAGTCTCATTGTAAAAATAGTAGGATTGAGTACATAACATTGTTGTGGTGAGGGATTGGTCCTGAATAAGGTGGAGATTGAAGGGCCAAGTGGAGATAGTCTCCATGGATAATGGTTTCATCTTGTTTTCCTTTATGAACCAAGAAGACTGCCTCTACATTCTTTAAGGAGGACTGTGGATATTGGGTATGTATTTTTTGATCTTATAAAGATGGAATTATGGTTTTAATGCTCTCAAGGAATCTTCAAATGTTTTCCCCCTTTGGATCAGACTCCTAGATCTTCCATTGGAATTCTCTACAGATAATACTATGATGGGGATTGTGAAATCCATTGGGATGCTTGTAGCCATTGATTTTATTACAAAAGCAAGAAGAAGAATCATATTTGATAGAATCTGTGTTAATGTGGTAGTCGATAAGGCTCTTCCAAATTTCATTAAGTTGAGATCTAAATTTAGTATTTGGATTCAAAGTATAGTATATGAATGTGCCAACAAAATCTACCCCAGTTGTTATGTCTAAGGGCACAAATGCACAACAAATTTGTTTGGAGGTCAATAAATCAAGGAAAAGGAGGTGTTGAAGAATACCGATGGTAGGTTGAAGTATTTGAATGATGAAATAATGATAAGAAAAGGTGAATATGAGGCTAGAAGATTAGATATTTTGGGGACCAAAGGCTATCTGGGGGTAGTTAAATCACTAGATGACCATTTTCAGGCTACAGTACCTATTGCCAGCTCTGATGTGAATAATTTGCTTCCACCATAGAAATAAATGACCTATCTAGATAATGACCTTGTTAAGAAGGATGGGTTATTATTGGATGATCATGGTTTAGTGGAAGAAACAACAAAGTTGGTACCACATAATGGTAGTACAAAGTTTGTGAGCTTTTTAAAATCCAAGGACATAATGTTTCTGAACCCTCTAGCTCAGATAGATTAAGTGATAGATCTTAATCATTCCCTAGCTATGATTAAGGTCCTGGATGAATAAATTGGATGACAATATGGGCAAAATTGAAATGGGCATCAACATCTTAATCCCAATTTTTTTGGGTAAACTTCCCCTTAGAAATAATGGGGAAAATACTTCAAAGGGTGATGAGGATCCCTTTGACAAGTGTAAAGCTAGTCTAGATAGTACATTATAATTCATAAAAAATTATAAACACTCCACTAAGAAGGGATCCTATAAAATTTTCACACTTGGTAAGGATTGCAAAACTAGTTTGAAGAAATTAGGAAGGCACCCCTTTTGAACCCTCAATATGATAAACTTGAAAGATGATTTCTTCCTTTTTGTTGAAACCATGATCCTTGATATTTTATCTAGGTTACATTAATGATTTATAGCTATTGTAAGTTCACCGAGCTTTAAAATTTGTTTGACCATTGCTTAGTGGTAGAATGACATCAGTTGAGGTTTTAATTTTGATTTTTGAATTTGATTTTTTTGCTCTCAAAGTGACTTGACTTGTTACTATTTATCACCAATCTGGTATAGATTGACCATTGGTAGTTTGTTTGGGGTTTTCAGGTCTTGTTGGGGACCTAATATATTTCTATTCTATTCTTTTTATCTTGTGTTTGGATCCTATTTTGGTCTACCTCAGTTATCTTAGCTAGGTTTTGATCTTATAGGGATCTTATTTTATTGTTCTCTTTTTTGTGGGTTCTTTTTTTAGGTGTTTCCTTGGTTGTGGATTTCCCCTGGAATCCTTCTCTATATTATTCTATAGATCCATAAGTGGGTCTCTCTTCTTATGGTTTTTTACTTTTAGGGACCTGGTCCCCCTTTTTACCTAGGACTAGATTTTATAGTGAATTCCTCTTTTTGTACTTCCTTCATGATATCTTTAGGGATCCAGACCTCCTATTATGTCTAGTGTTGGATTCCACACTAGCTATTCTAGAGATATGGGCCTTATTTTGTGCCTAGAATGTTTATATATCCATTCAAATTCTAGAATGTAGGGTCCCCTAGGGGGTCCTAATGGTTCTTTTTAGAGACTTGGGCCTCTTGCTCCATTAGTCTAGGCTAGTTTTTAGTCCATCTAAAATCAGTTGGTTCTTACACCATGCAAAAGTGCTTATTACTCTTTCCACTATTTTTCCTCCTTTGTCTGGGTCCTTTCTACTCTTTTCAATGTTGTTTCCTTTTTTGGTAGGGTCCTTTTTGTCTTCTTGGTGAGTTGTATCTTCTTCTATCTTGTGTATTCCAGGGGAAGACTCAGACTTCTTTATGTGTCTGGGATGGGTTTAACACCAATAAAAAGTGGGTTTACCTTAATCCACACACACACACACACACACACACACACACACACACACACACACACACACACACACAATTATAAATTAGTATTTATATTATATTTTGAATACTATCATATTTATACATATGTGTGGTACACCTATCATGATATTTTTACCTTGTTTATGTGTTAGACTTGTTAGCATCACATGTGTATCTAGTCAGGAAAGCATTGTAAAGAAGTATTAGGTTGATGTGCACAAATTTTTGAGGTGTTTAGGCATGACATCATCATATGCAAATTTATTTTGCACTAAAAATAGGGTTTATACAAATTATTTGATGCATTAGTGGGTTTGTGTAATCATTAAATATGTGTGAGTGCATTGGGGGTTGTGTTTGTTATATCCACTAAATGTATCTCAAAATTTATGGATTCTCTTATACCTTCACAAAGAAACTAATGTGATTGTGCAAATTTGAGGAGAAACCATTTAAAGGGACATTTATAATGTTGTAAGTTGTCAAGGAAATATGCTTTGTTTGGATAGTTTAATAGATTTTATATAATATATTGAATGAAAAATACAATTAAAGGATATAATAATAACATGGCATGATCCAACAAATGAGGATACTATAATATTAAGACACAAGTATATTTATAAAAAAGGTAGTATATAACAAAGTAAAATATATGAGAATATAGGAAGCACCAAGAAGAAAAAACAATTTATTGGTTACTTGGGCCCCCATGATGTTGGTCATATGCTTTATTGCATAAAAATGTGCCATGTTTCATAACTTGATATTGTAGTCTACATTTGTACCATGGTATTTTGTTTCATCAATCTTATCATTCAATTTAGTTTATTATTTGTTATGAACATCATATTAATATTTATGCATGAATGTAGGATTGATTTCCAATTGACCACATTTTATCTTAAACAATAACTCCTCCAACATATCATTTGCACTATGTCACCAAATGATCCCCTTTCTATACCCATGTTTCATGCACTATGGAAAATATTTGACACTCACTTCAAAAGTAACAAAATAACCAAGATAAAGTCCATAACATTAATTTATTTACCTACATTAACAACATTGCATTGTTGATTCCATCTACATCTTGGATTTGGAGTCCTTTTATAATGAAATTAAAAAATGGTCCATAAAATATGCCACCACATTAGAAGCTCCAAAAATGTAGGGCATGCATATCCAACAACTATCCTAAAGTGGGGGCATGTATATGATATGTGTCATTTGGTATAAAATAGACCCTGAAATACCTTGTTATTACCCCTAATCATCACCATCCATCTCAATTTTTAATATTTCACCACTTAAAATTTCTTTTTGGGATTCCCTTTATTCCATGTGTATGATTATGATGTCTTTGTATGTTCTTAACCTTGATGTAATCTAGCTTGAAGTCAATACATTCATAACATTATTAAAGATAAGTTTTAATATAGGCTTTGAAACCTCAATGCATTATTTCCATATCAAAAACATTGTAACACTCATTTTAGTTGCATAGCGAATATAAAACCTTCCCACATTCAAATTATCCTCATATTATACTCATTCATCCTTAACAATAGCAAATTTCCAATAAAAAAATTCACCATCTTGCAAGCTTTTTACCCCTTTCTAATGAGTACACATCCTATAAATTTAATAGCTACCCTAGATATGTATCTCATGTATGATACTATTTCCCCTCACCATTACCATGAATCTCACCTCTTCATACAACACATTAACACATTGTAATAAGGAACACACAACCTCATTTTATGTCCTTGCCTCCACTAGAACCTCTCTCCTACTAATGAAACTCCCTAAGATCCATGTGTATGAATTTTGACACATATTTGATTAAAGTTTTGTTTATACATTTATAAGTTTAATATGCCTAAATTGATGTAATTTATTGTTTGTTGGTAAAAAGGGTTTTTTTTTAATTTTTATTTTATTTTTTAATTTTTTATTTTTTTTTTTTAAATTTTGGTTTTACATGAGAGATAGAGATTTGATGCAATCAAATCAACTCTTATGATTTATTCATCAACAAAAGATCTTTGAAAATGAAGATTATCAAGAATCATAGCTTCTTGTCTATCAGGCATATGGGAAAAAAAAGATTTATCCTCATTGAAAACCTACCCTATTATAACACTGGAAAGTTGTAGCTTCTTTTTGAAATTTGAGGCATCTTGAGTCAAGTATTTTACATTCAGGGAAGAATCATTCATAAATTATAAATGTGTCATTGGTTTAAGAACACACGCAAGAGTAATGACTTCAATAGTTATACCTCTTATACCTCTAATAATGATTCCTCCCAAACTCTCTATAAGAATGATAAAAAAAATAAGGAGAAAGAGTGTCTCCTTGTCAAATGCTTCTATAAACCCTAAAATACCTAGTGGGAGTGCCATTAATGATAACCAAGAAAGAAACTGAGGAGATTAAACCTTTCACATAAATAAGTTAATCCTTAGAGAAACTGAAGTGTTGAATAATTCTTAAGAGAAACACCTAGTCAACCCTATCATAGGCTTTAGAAAGATCCAATTTGATAAACATAGCCAAAGTTTTTTGGAGATACATGGAATGGATAATTATTGAGCTAACATGATCTCATCAAGGATTTATCTACCCATAACATACCCTCTTTATCAGGGGAAATAATTTTATGGAGGAAGGGTTTCAGTCTATTAGCCATGATTTTGGAAAAACCATTATAGAGAGCAATGGGACAAAAGCCAAAGATATTCATTACAACCTGTATTTTGGGAACCAAGGAAAAAGAATGAATTTAGTTGATCTAGATTCTTTCACAACCTCTAGTAGGTCCTTCTGAATAATTTCCTAGAATTATTGATAAAATTTAATAGGGAACCCATTTGGCCTAGGGGTTTTCCCCTTGTTCATACTTAAGACAAAACTTCTTAATTATTCTAAGGAAATTATAGCAAGAAAGGATCGATTATCCTCCATTGTAATAATAGTAGGAATCTCTTGGAGAATCTTCTATTAGACATCCTTATCTAAAGGAATAGAAAAAAAGAGTTGAGAAAATAATTTGAGCACAATGCTTGAAATGCCCTATGAAGATAACTCACTATTTCAATTGTCCAATTCAAGAGAGGAATGTGGTCGAAGGATTTCTGCATAAGCATTGATTTGTGAAAAAGGTTAGTATTTTTGTCTACTTCTTGAAGACACTTAATTATATATTTTTGTTTCCACATAATTTCCTCCCTTATATTCCATTATTTCATTTGTTTAATCAAATTTAACTCTTCTTATTTGAGTTCTTCAATAACGTTGCATATGGAGATTGTTTTAATGAACTTTTCTAGCCTATCAAATGTCTCTTGCTTTTTTACTTTGATATGTCCAAATTCATCACAATTCCATTTCATGGCTTAGGATTTGCAATATCTAAGACTCCCATGTTTTTTTCATCATATTTTAGCACTAGAAAGAGAATTTTACCCATTAATAACAATATTTGTCATTCCTAAGCTACCACTTTATAAAGGTAAAGGTGATATTGAGAAACATCTTAATTCATTCTATGCAGCATGTTTGGACTATGCTTAAAAAAATAAATTATTAACCAATATATTTCCAAGAATACTCAAATATTATGTTTTATTATGGTTCTACTATATTCTACTCCAATAAATTAGAGTATTCAACCCTTTGGTAGATCAAATTTTAGTACACTTTTCTATCAACACTAGTGAAAATATATCTTATACACAAATTCAAAAACTTAAGAAAGTGTCAAATGATCTAATTATTGAATATGTTCTTCAGTATAAAACTATGTTAGATAGGATGACAAATTATATTATATAAAATGAATTACAATATATATTCACACAAAGTTTTCAAGCACCACTCCTACAAAAATATGTACATTTTATTACCATGAAGAGGCTTACCTTTCATCCAACAATACTAAATTTTGTTTCTGATATCATTAGGTCAAAGCCACATCATCTAAAATTGAAAAAGAGATGTTGGGCATTGATAATTACATATTTCCATCTTAATTAGCCAATGATCTAGCCCAACATTGTTGAGAATTATGGATTTGGGGATTTGCCCATTGACAAGAAACTCCTCCAGTAGTAAAAATATGTCCGATCTTTTAGTAATAAAATCATGACCAGATATGTGATTGGACCACATAAGGAGTCCATTATCATGCTTAATGTTAATAAGATTAAGATAAGATATGTATTCCATCATAAGACTAGAGTTAGCATCAAGTTTCTTGTTTTTGTCATTATTTTCTTCTAAGGAAATTATGGAGTTGAAATCCCATCCAAATAGGACCCAAGCTCCAAGAGAGAGATGATGATGTATTCAAGACTCTTCCATTGCTTCTTTTTTCTTCCAAATTTGTAGAGAGGTAAGTGTTGATAAACAACACTTGATGGTTAAAATATATGATGCGAACAAGGATATATATGATTCCATATGCAGCCATAATGTCAATCACCATAATTTCCATAGGGTCACATAAGCAAGCAATGCCCCTAGAATCTCTATAAGAGTCATTAGATAAGACATTAGAAATCAAATAGTTCTTCTTAGCCAAAGTATTCTTGTTGTCACTAGATACTTTGGTTTCCTAAAGAAAAAACATATGAGGACTGTGAGCTTTTAACATTCTAATTATTTCATTGTATCTAAATGGGTAACTTTTAAGACCCCTGATGTTTCACGATATGCAATTTATGTTGAACTAATTCTATGCACATGAGATATATCTATTTCTCTCCTTGAAGAGATTAATTTTTCTCCTTCCCTTTGAAGGTAGATTGCCTTAAATTTCCTCTCTACCTTCTGATTGGTGTCATCTTAAATTTTTTATTTGAGGCTTGACTGATCTCAGTTGGATCCAAAATGGAAGGGATATATAGGGATTAAGAGTAGGGGAATAACACTCAAAGGGGCATGAGTTTATCTATAAGATAAAATGAATGTACTTATTTTGTCAAGTTTGTCCAATTTATATTTCCTAACATGGCTTGTATCCTTATAAGATATTATGGCCGAATCCTGAGATTTTGAAAAGCTAGTTGTGAGTAGTTCGTCTTCCCAAATCAATTAGGCCAAGTGGAGGATATTTTTTTAATTACATTTTAGGAATTCCATTTTCCATAGATAAATCATTATAATCTTGAGGTTCATCAACAACCAAATAGCCAAAGTGATTTTTAGATAAGGAAGGCCTAGATGTGGTGTTCTTGGGTTTAACAATATGATTCCTTTTAGGATACTAAAAGACATATTTATTAGGGGATTATTTAAATTTATCAAGAACATAGAGTTCATAGTCATTAACTGAATGCCCATACTCATGGTAGATTCTACACCTAAAGGGAATATTATCATAATCAACTTGTTGTTCCTAGACCCTTTCCCTGAATTGCAATGTAATATTTTTAGAAAGAGGATTATTAAAAATTAAAATAACATAGATCCAAGCATAGATAATATGATCATAATGCATATAATTATCACCCATTAACATATAAGTGCCTAGGGTAATACTTATTTTTGTGAAGGTAGTTGGGTTCTAAAATTCACTAGTAGTCCAAAAAGCCTTACCCAAACCAATCCAATAGATGCTAAATCTTCTTCTATTCTGAAAAGAGAGTGCCATGGATTCATAAATAAACCATCTCATCCCATAAACCAAGTACTTCCTTGGAAGATCTTCTACCGGTCCTCTTCATGAGAAAACACCACAAGGAAATATCAATTTGAGTAAACCAAGACTTGAAACTCCCCATATGTTATCCAAGATTTTGATGCCTAGATTCTAAAGTTTTACAAGGTAGGCTAGAAGCCCAAAAATTGACAAGTAAGAGAATGCCATATAATGCTTTTATACATCCTACCTCAATCTTCATTGTATAAATTTTCATCATGCATAGGGCTTAACAAGGAAAACCCCTACCTCCATTCACTAACGTAGTATGTTGAGGAGTTTGTAAATCTTCTTTAAAATTTAAATTTCTCATGTTTTGAGTCATAACTTATATCAATATTATTTTTAGACCTAAAACAAATTTACCTTTTTTCATTGAAGTTAAATTTGGTGAAGTTTTATCTTATTAAGTAATGATTTTGAATTATTTTTATTTTTATTTAATCTCTTAAAAAAATAAAAGATGTGGTAAAAAATGAACGACAGAGTAAATGAAATGAGAAACATTTAAAGGTCAATTTTTTAAAATCATATAAATATTATTCAATAACCTTTTTTTAATCACAGGGGATAAATGACCATTCAAAATATCTAATAAGATTTTAAAAAATTTAAAATTAAAATATAAACAAAAACTAGAAAATAGAGAAAAAAACAAAAAATAATGGAAAAAAGTAATAATTTTTTTATTGTTTACTAACCATTTATGTTATGAACAAGGTGGTGGTCAAAACAATGGAAAAAAAAAAAAAAAACATTATAAATTTAAATAGGGAGGGGAAAAAAATAGGCTCAACTATAATGAGAAACAAAACACAAAAAGGGGCTTAAGTGTGATTTGGAATTTATCAAATGGTACACTCTATGGAAAAAAGTAGGTTAAAAATTATAAAAGGGGAGAGCTCCATTTGAAGGATCATCATTAGGTGTGGGGATTCAAAAAAATCAACAAATTTGTTGATATCAATCTCTTACTCAGGCTCATCAGGGGGAGGAGGAGAAAGGAAGAGTCGGTTGATATCAATCTCCTGTGGGCATTGCTTGTTGTTGTTGTTGAACCATTGTTTTTAAAAATCATCATTTCTCATTGCATCTCATCTGATTGTTTTCATTTTTAATAATTTTTTTAGGTTTTTTTTGTATGTTATTTTTTGTGTGCTTCAAAATGGCCATGCTCTAAGTTTGTGTTGTATTTTATAAATTTATAGGAAGTCTTTGTATTTTTATTTTAGTTTGTGTTTGTCTATTTTTTTAAATATGTTTTTTTGCTTTGTTAGGGTTGTTTTTTTTGTTAGGGGAGGTGGTAGAACAAACAAGGGAGGCTAAAGAATAGGTAGGGGTAGATGGGCACATTAATTTATCCAGTTAATAATCATAAAATTATTAGAATTATTAGAATTATTTAGGTTTTTTAGTATTTTTTATATTTTTAGATATAAATGTTGAATCAGATATATTTTTTAGATTTTTGTCTTGTCTATGTACATTTTGGATATGATTTAGAATTTAGTATTTTATTTTTCTCAAAATAGTTTACACACAGATAACTTTTAATTTAAATTCTTCATATTTTCTCTATATTAAATACATGGCTTAAGGATTTAGATGTTGTAGGTATTTTAAAAATTAATTATCTTATATTTACTTCATTAGTTTCCTTATATATAGAGGGCTTAGGGCTCTTAGTTGTGTGGTTAGAATCAACTGAATAAACTTTTCTTTAAAATGGTGTATGGTAATATTGTATGGGTTCTTTGTTTGGAATATGGGGATTAAATAAGAAACTTGATTGTATTTAAAGAATTAGGGGTGAAAATTCTAATCATGTTGCCATTTTCTATTAATAAAAATCAAACACATACTAAACAAGAAAACCTAAATAGTCTTTAGATACAACAACTTGAGTTTCTCCTTTTAACAAGTGGTTAGATACATTATAGATGTTTTATGTTTTGCATCCAATAGGTTGCTCAAATCTTAATATCATTTAAATATGATTATGTATGATCAATATTTGTATTTGATAAATAGATAAATGGTTCTAGACTTTTTTTGATTTTGGCTATGTATTTTCATTTTGTGCATGTACAATGTACATATAGGTGAGGTTATTGGGATTTTACTATTCTTAGGTTTAGGGTGATTCCTCTAGCTAAGTGTAATCTTTGGGTCATCAAGATTGCTTGTGTGCCTATCCTTGCTATAAAATTTCCCCTAAACTGAGCTTTAGTTTGAGTAAGTCTACCCTAGGGTTTAGGTAAACCTGCCCTAGGGTTTGAGCCTTAAGCCTTGTCAGCTTAAAACACTATTAGATTAAAGCATCATATGCTTTAATTCATAGATACAAGTATGATGAACATGATTCATACTCCACCTTAGCTATATTTTTTAATTCAAAGCCTATTTGATCATCATTGACTCAGATCACTCTGATTAAGGATTAGCCACATATATTATGAGACTATTATTAAGATGACTAACAATACTCTATTTTGAGAGGGGTTTTAAGTTTTTGTTCACTATAAGTGTAGATCTGTACACCATGAATTAAAATTTAATAATTTATGCCATCATGTTACTGGTGCACAAATTCCTTTACCCTTATCTTTGTTTATTTTACAAAGAAAAAATAAAAAATGAATGAAGCCATATGCGTTGTTATTTACCATGCATTTGTAAGCAAAATTAATAACATAACTTATGCTTTTTCAGATTTTGATTCTCCTAGCAATAGAGAAGAGAGGATAGGTATACATAAAGTCATGGTTGAAGAAGAACTTGATTTTTTAAGGAAAAAGTAGATTGATTGGTTTTTTAGAATTAGAGGTTGATGGAGAAGCAAACATCATCACTGATAAAAGGTAATATCAACCTCAAACTCCTTTAAAAAATTCTTAAGTTTAAAACTTGAAGAATGGCCAAACCTATTGGAACTTATGATCTCATGACAAACCTCACAGTAATTTTTGTCATATCTTGTTACTACACTTACTTAAACACTCTCTTTCCCATAATTGGTGTTCCTTGAGACCTTAGGTCTTGGTTATTTAGCTAGTGTCACCCCACCTCCTGAAGCCCAAATCAATCACATTTTTTTAGATATGTATCCTCTTGGGGATTTTTTTAGGGACATTGGGTATTTATTCTTTGATATAAGATTATTACCTTTTGATGCTAACATGGATATGAGAGGAGATCATGTTTCATACTTGCAAATGTGCATTTATAAAAAGTATTTTATAAGGCCATGGTTGATGATGGGTTTGTAATTAACATAGTCATTTTTTATTTTCTTGATTAATTTAGCTATGACAAAACTAAATTTTTATCCACCAATAAGGCTATGATAAGCTCAAGTCTTCTTCTATTGGTGCCATAGTTATGCCTATAACTTTACGACTGGAAACCATACTCACATAGTTTTATGTCATAGATAAGGATACCAATTATAAAATGACATTGGGAATGCCATGCCTCACAAAATGAAGGCCATCCCTTTAACCTTATTTCAAGAAGTGAGTTTTTCACACTTTGGGAAGGTCTTTATCATTCAAGGTGATCCCAATCCATTTGATGTACACCAAACCAATCTTAAGAGTAAACCAAGCCTCCAAATCAAATATCATATTCCTAGAAACCTAGTGAACAAACCTTGTCCTCCTATAAAAATAAAAATAACCTATTACAATAGACAAATGGGTGCCAAAAGGTAAACCCTATAAATATTCAACCCTTATTAGACATGAATCAAGATGAAAAAGTGGTTGAAACCACAAAGAAAATAATAGAGGAGGAGGAGAAACACATAATGGTGGTATAGATTATCAAGATCCTAGATAAACACAAACCTATTGTCCTTTTTGACCTGCATAGAGATCGGTACCTATAATCCCCATAAAAATATTTAAACTATAAATGCTTTTTAAAAACATTTTGTAGGAAGAGGGAGTAGGAAGCATGGAGTATTTGGATAAAACCTAATTTTGTATCAATTTCATGGCTTTTATTTAAAGTAGCTACATGTTTTTTAGAGTAGTGATACTACTTCTCTTAATAGTTGGGACACCCTTCACAATATTAGACTTGAGGTAGATTTATTTTTCTTTTTTATTTAATTTTTTTCCATAAGAATTGATGTATTATTTTGGAAAATTCTTTCCTAAGATGAAGTTATTAAATTTCTTTTTGTTTTTTGAATTTTTCTTAATACATTAGTTATTGAACGTATTCTTTCAAAATATACACTTGTATTTTAGTTTAGAACAAGAGGAGCATGTGATGGTATAGAGAAATATTCTTATATTTTCATCTCCTTTGAGGGCATGAATGATTCGCTATTGTGCAACATGGCATGTATTTTAAATTAGAGATGAAGGTCTAATTGAGTTAGTTGATGGATGGCTATGTATGTTTGCTCAAATTATGACTATCACTATTGTATGTCCTTGAGTTCTGTAGCTCAAGTGAATGTCTAAAATTTTTGAAGACTCATTTTCAAATAAGAATCTTTTTGAATTCAAGAAATAATTCATCATCAAAATATTATTGGATTTTATTGGAGTGATACTTGATTTAAGAGAGTTATGGTGGCTATCAACATTCAATTTAGGTGGAGGCAAACTCATTGGATAATAAAGATCAGTTTATGAGCTTAAACAACTTAATATTTTCATAAGAAATTTCAAGCCCCAACCCTAAATTTATTCAAGGAAGTATGCTCTCCTTGCTCACCCTTCACACTTTCTCTCCATTCAAATGGAACTTTAATCACTAAAGCTGCCAACTTAAGGTCAAGGAAAAAATGACCAAAAAGAATAAAAAATGAACCTAAGATATTTGGCTCTTTCCATGTGGTTTGACTAGCATTTATGCCTTCAGATCTGGATCTCATTGAACTAGACTGGCATACTTAGAGGATTAATAGGTGAAGTTGACATACTTGAACAAGATAAAATAATTTCTTTGAGATATTTTCATGTTTTGGTCTAGAAGAACTGAATCTGCTTCTTGATATATGTAGAAATTCTTGCCTGTAATATCATTTTTTGAAGCCACAAATGCCTAAATATCTAGTGAGGTTTGTCTTACATTGGAAATTCTTGATGTTTTATGACTCACTCAAGAAAAACCTTGTGGAAGAGATTCTCTCAGAGATATATTTATTTTGATGCCTCCATTAGGAATTGTGATTAACAATGCTACTTATGCAAGAAACTACATATGATATCTAGCAAAACTTTAGTAGTGATTAACAATAGAAAGCTGACCCATAGGAAGAGACCCAAGTGAGAATTATAATTAAGAATTATAATTATGCTAGTTTAGAGGCAATGCCCATGTTCTAGTTAATATTTAAACTTTAAACATATGCCTAATTGGGTAGAAACCCTCATGCCTGTATAGTGCACATATAGGTGATATTATTAGGATTTTACTAGCTCAGGGCTAAGGTGATTCCTCTAGATATTAATTGTAATCTTTTGGTCATTGGGATTGCATGTGTGCTATCCTTGTTCTAAATTTTGAGTAAGTCTGCTAGGGCTAGGGTGATTCCTCTAGCTCTAACTTGGTCAATTTAATAAGTCTATCCTAAGGTTTGAGCCTTGATCTAGATTAAAAAACTACTAGATTAAAACACGAGATGCTCTATTTCCTGGTTATAAGTATGATGAACATGATTTAGTCTCCACCTCAACTATATTTTCCAATTCACAACCTGTTTGATCATCACTGACTCAAAGTACTTTGGTTGAGGATTGGACACATATATTATGAGACTATTATGAATATGACTAATGAGATGATCTTCACTTCTAATCATAAACACATATGACTAATGATATGAGCTTTGAATCTGATCCTAATTATAAAATAATATAGCATATTCAAAATAGTTAAACATGCTCAAAATAAGAAATAAAAAAAATAAAAAATAAAAAATGAATTACAAGCAAACATTACGCCTAAATGAAGTGCCTACATACACTTTTAGTAAGACATAGAAACCTATGGAAAGCTTTACTCTATTGGTGTAGGCCTCAATGTGTTTGGAATGAAATATATGCTTATGATATGGTATGGGTAGTTGCTTATGCTATTTATTCTTTTTCTTGAAAAAATGGGGAAAAATTTATTTTACTTAGCTATGTAATGTAAGTGGAAGTGAATTAAAATTAATAGAGCTCAAGGTATTTAGAGGAGGTTCATAGCTACATGAAATATTACTACAAATGAACATTATAGGCTTAACTAGTCCAGTCCATCTAGATGAGAGGGGAACTTGTTTTGTTCAATTTTTTTGAGATAATTAATATTGTTAGAATATTGGGCAAATATATCTAGGTTATTGTAATCTCTCCTTAAAGTAGAGTTGTAAGTTAAAATAATAAACTTAGTTTGAGTAAAAAGGTCTATGATCTTATATTGGATAAACATTTTAGAAATTTATAAGTCTTTCACAAATTTTTTGACATCCTCTTACAAATTCTAAACTATGTATTACAAGTGGGAAGGAAATTTCTTATGGTGGCTATGGATATCTTTGCTTCTCATTAAAATATCATATATGATGTATTTTTTCTTCCCCCCATTACAATTTATTTTCTTGGTAATGATATTGACTATACATTTAAATTTTGGTAAGTTACAACACAAATGAAACATATGCCTAGCCAATTTATTTTTTGCACTAGCTAGCTTTGTTGAATTTGAACCTCCTAATATTAGTATATGAAAACTACATGACTTATGCTATTAATTATATACCACTCAATTCAATGAAAATTGAGCTGTTAACTATACATTTTTTAAAGTTTCAATATCTATTCAGATTTAAATGAACAATTCATCTAAATAATTTACAGGTTTATGACTTTTGGCCATAAAAAAATTTCCTAAAATTATCACTCATGATTTAACAATCACAATCTAATTAAGTAATACTTATTTTTATTGATGTAGGTGAACGTAGGAGATTGAATTCTACATGGGGACCTGTGATCAATCAAAACTTACAAAAGAGGTAATACATTCTTTGTAAGTGCACATAAATTTAAGTATATTTTTTATTTTTTTGTGTATCAAGATGACAACTTTGGATTACATCTTATATTTTTGAATATGAGATTTTCTAGGTAGCTCTTCAAGAAACATACAAGGTTGTGTAGAAGTGTAGACATAGTGAGGCTATGAAGTAGTGTAGACATAACGAGGGCCCTTTCTTCAAGGTATTCAAATATAAGTAGAAGAAAATATCTAAATAATTTTGGTTAGATTGACCTATAACATGTAATATAAAATTGACATCAATAAAAAATATTTTTTGTTGGAGGGGATAAAATCCCTTAGACCCAAAGAAATGGAAACTGATCATGATCATTCTTTAAGGTCTTTTGTCTTTTTTTTTGTATTTTTTTAAATATTCTTTATTTTGAATTTTTATTGAAAAATATTTTTAATATGATAAATAATTTAATAAAATACAATCTTAATAATCAATGGTATTGGTATATTCATAATTTGTAAAAAATATTTACAAATCACAAAATACTTTCCTTATAAAAATAGTTCTATTGATGGGCGGGAGCGATGGAGCAATGAATGGAAATTTTGAACCTGGGCATGGGTGATAAGTCATAGGAGAGGAGGAAGGGGGTGGGGATGATGATGAGGATGGTGATTAGGGAAGATGGATTCTATCAACTAGTCTGGCATTGGGGAAACAAAGGGGAGATTTCAATCTAGCGATGGTCCATGAGAATGGTAGAAAAAAAGTAAAAAAACTAGACAGAGCTTCCACTCCCTCAACACTTGGGGTGGCTAGACAGACCCACATGGGGTGATGGAACAAGTGTAAAGGGAACAACTATAGTTACTTAGATGTTAATGAATTGGAGAGCCTCTTTCCATTATGGCTTTGGTGCTTACTATCTCTTTAGGAATGACTCTACATCATGGAGTATGGTTGGAGCCACTAAAGCCCCTCACAATACCTGGCCTATAGAGGATGAAATATTCCTACCCTTTTTTGCAAACCTATGGATTTTTTGGTTGAAGGACATGAGATTTTTTTTCTTGTTGTTGGATTTTTCTTGGTATATTGGATGGATAGGGGACATCCACCCTCAACAAGGCCTCTTGTCTAGAGACTTGTTACGGGAGGTACGATGAGGATCCTCAAACCCTACACCTTTTTTGGGTAAATTTGGGTTTTGGTAGAATGTACCCACTTGGTGACTCACTTGGATTTAAATTTAGAGGATGCCTGACCATGGCTCCTCTTGATCACTATTTTAATGGAGTGATCCCTTGTTTTGTGACTGAGATGGCTGTTAGAGGAGGCCATGTCTCAACCTCACATGGCTGCATGGTTAATGGTTTAATCCATTTTTCCCTTCCCAACACTATAAGTGTTTTTATATTGATATTTTATGTGGAAATATAGTGTCTAAATTTAGAAGGATCCTACTTCATTTTTACCTTCTTTTACTATTTAATAATGGATGATAGAGGAATCCATTTTTAGTTTCTTAAAATATGTGTTGGTTGTGTAGAAGACTCAAGAGGTAGAACACCTTCCCATTCGAAAGGAATTTTACTTGGTAGAATCTTCAAGAACCTCATGGGGAAGGGTGTCATCCCTTTCAAATTCACCATTTTGAAGTACCTTTATGTTCTTAAGGTTATGGGATCCTTAAAACCCCTGGTTTTGGGTACCTTAAAACCCTCACTACTTTACTTCATTGATAATATTAGTGGAATGTTCAGTCCTTTTGTTATGAATTAGTTATGTAAAATCCATGTAGATGACTCAAGAGGTAGAAGATTCCCTTGACCTATTGAATTCATGTTCTATAGTTTTCTTCTTGTTATGCTTTGCCAAGTTTTGAATCTTAGTGGGAAGATAAACCCACTCGCTATAACTCTAATGTATGGAGGAGGTGCAAAAGACCCTAGTGGTAGAACACCTC
Source organism: Torreya grandis (assembly GCA_037957365.1). NCBI lineage: Eukaryota > Viridiplantae > Streptophyta > Pinopsida > Cupressales > Taxaceae > Torreya > Torreya grandis. The sequence continues at coordinate 2,162,949 of JARHVA010001383.1, read as the reverse complement.
CCTCTCTAATGGATCTTTCAATATGTAGAGACCAAAGAGAAGACACGATGAATGGAATTTTCCCTTTGAGATTCATTATTCAATACCATCTTTGTGTACTACATGTTACAGGACCTTTAAAACCCCTAGTTATGGGAATCCATAAAAAGCTCATGTTCTCTTGTCTTGCCTTGGTCATGGGACCTTTAATCCACTTGTTAAAGGTTTGGGGAGCCTTCAAACCCTCTTTAAAGTAATCTCAAGCTATGAGATCCTTAAAACCCTTGGTTGTGGGAATCCTTAAAACCCTCATATTCTCTAGTCTCACCAAGGTTGTGGGTACCTTCACTTCACTTGTAAAAGGTTGGGGGAACCTTCAAACCCTCTTTACTATGATTTTTAGTTAGGGGGTTTCTTTAAACTCTTTGATATTCCTAGATGTGGGTCTAGTTATCAAAACCCTCACTCCCCAGTTCATAGCTTTGGTTTTAAAAGCATTTTCACCCTATCAAATAAAAAAATAGTTTTATTGATAGGTGCATAAATAAATTGACACCATAATAATTACACAACTAATTTGATAAAAGACCCTCAAAACTCACTTTATAAAAAACCCTTTTTACATTATCAAAGACCCTTCAAACCCCACTTTATAAAAAACCCTTTCCATACGATCGAAGACACTTTACTAAAACACAAGCATTTTCCACACAATTATAGATACTCTCAAAGATAATTGCAAACACTCCCAAAGACACTTTAGTGAAACAAAAGCATTTTCCACACAATTATAGACATTTAAGTGAAACATAAATATTTGGACTATTCATAAATATTTTTAAATAATATATATAAACTATGTACAAAATAAAATAAAAGAGTAGATTTCAAAATAAATAATGTTATGTGTTATTACATTTCAAATTATGTAAAAGAAAAATTTCAAAAATATTAATCATTTATAATGATTAATAATGTGTATGTAGGAAGTGTTTTGGGTTACTTAGAAATAGTAGGTCAAAGTAATAGGTTAGGCAGGTATAGGTTTGGTAGAATTAGTGAGTCCAAGTAATAGGATAGGTAGGTGTAGGTTAGGGGATGCCAAATAAGATTTCACCTTTACATGGTTGGCCTTATTAGTAGAGAATAAAATACTCTTGAATCTAAGAGAAGCTTGGTATTTAGTTTAACTTTTTTATTTACCATAGATTTTGAAAAATTATAATATGAACTATTTGAAAAAAATAAATTAATAATTATATTAAATAGTTTTTAAGAACATTTAAGGTCATGTAGGAAAGATAGAAATAATATTTTAAAATAATAAAAGTTAGATGCTTTTATAAATAATGACTATAATGTTTTATTAAAAAATCTAAGCAAAAGAGGGCCATTAAAAAGAGCCAAAAAGAAAAACTAATGATTATTTGTATGGTACTTAGAGCTCGTCATAACATAAATATCATTGAATTTTAATATATTCAGGATGTGTAAAAATATATTATTTAAATATAAATTATGTTATTTTAAGTGCTAGGATAGAGATATAGATTAGCAACTTATGTAATACAAATTGAGAAGCATGTTTATATTTCATGTAGTGAGTCATAGCTTTAAACTATAAAGGATTATAATTATCACCAATTTTATGATAAAGTTATTAATCATTAAAATTTGAAAAAAAATATCATAATAATCTTATAAAATTTCAATGATAAAGGTATTTCAATGATAAACTTCTAATTTTATTTAAAACAATATATACACTATTCATAAATTTATTCTAGAAGCACTCATCACATTCCATTATAATTGGAAGATTGAGAATTCATATTAGAAGCACTCATCATGTTCCATTGGCATTGGAAGATTGAGAATTCATATTATAATTTTGTATTTGTAAAAAAATACATATATTTTATGGATTCAAATGATTTTTTTTGAAATTCATCAATATTGTATTCTTCAATGGAATATAATGTAAGTTTAATTTTAAAATATGGCTAGAGCCATTTAAAATAATAAGCATTATCATAATGTCATTAGTAACATGTAATGCAAATAAATGAATTAAAATTTAACTATGCAGTTAAAACATGTGTAAGTATAATAAATACAATGAAGAATGCTTAATAATTTTAAAATTAATGTTTCCAAGGGATATCTTGAATAAATTAGTCATAGAGTTATCACCAGAATTGAACCTAAAAATAAACATCCAATAATGCCAATAATTTGTCCCAAAAAATTAGATTTGATCATTGAGAGTGTTACCGCTTTTATGTAAATGTCAAGCATTCCTCATTTCTAGTTAGGTGTCAGGAGTTTTCTTCTTATGGTCAAGTGACATAAAACTCTAAAATGACTTGATTATTATGTTTCTGCACTTATTATCTTTGGTATCCTTACTTTAATATGTGTGTTATGACTCTCGTGTACCTACAAAACAAACTTTATTCTTTGACCTGGAATGGATCCAACGTAACTGTGACATTTGAAGACTTCAAGTAAATCAAAGTAACTTTATGTAGCTACATTATATTTGTCAATACTATAACTATCTTGTTATCTTTTAGGGACCTAAATTTTGGGAACTATAATATAAAAATAGCTAAAACTTGTTCGTGTGCCAAAAATGATCGACAAAAAATGCTAACTGAGACAATGATAAATGATCTAATGATTACTTGATCCCTTTTGAATGCTTACAAGTGCTTAATGGAATGGTGTGAATGATCAGTGTGATTATTGATACTTATTATATTTAAAACTAACTACAAACCTTGTGTATTTATAGATAATTGAATTCAAATTAGGACCCTATTGGCATACAAACTAAGATAAAATAATTATGAATAAAAAATATGAAACAAAGGGGAGGAATGTGCCCTAACTCAACAAAGACCAAAACATGGGATTGGAAGCATAAAGGGAGATTTTAAAAACGTTAGGTTCGTGTCAATGCTTTTGGATTATAACCTAAAAATCACACGAAAGGGAGGAAGAATACATTGAAAGATGACAAACATGCATGCCTAATTCACACCTATAAAAACATTGAAAACATATGAATTAACACCTATGAATATGCTCATAGACATTTTTAGGTGTCTAGATTTTTAATCACTTTATGGTGTCCCTGTAAACATCCACTTTAAATTAGAAATAAGATTTATAAAAATTATATAATTACAAGCCAAGGTTTTTAAAATTGAAATGATGTTTCTAGAAACTTATACAATAACTTTTATTTTTCTACATAGGCATAGGTAAGCATCAAATAATAACAACAAATGTTGAAATTTTAAGCATTTAAAAAAAATTCCATTTGATGGAGATAAAATGAAGTGAAGTCTAAAATAATTAGAGTATATCTTCAATTTAATTTGAGTAAACTATGCATATAATAAGAACAAAATATCAGTAAGCTCATAGCAAAATTTAAACCACTAAAAATTTCTATCATGAAAAAATTATATAAGAATTACAAATATATAATATGTTTGTTCCCATTTTTATTTAAGAAGGGCATATGAGACATTAAAAAAATCACATCTTGAGGTACAAGGCAATGATACCAAACAATCATGTATAATCGATAAACATATAACACAATAAGGTATATATATCACATGATTGATTAATATGAGAATTTTCATGTTATATATCACACTAAGGCATCATAAAGTAGTGTACCAAAGTAATTTAATTGAACATACAGAGTAATGGTGAAGGAATAGTAGTGACATTTTAGGGTGTTTGCCCTAACATATATAAAATAAAAGGTAAAATAGAAAATATCACCTTATTTTTGCCTTTTATTTGTTTAATAAGAACCTAAGAGAGAGTTGTTACCATAGGGACTCAATGAACATTCTTGGTACAAAAATTGGATTACGTGAAGGCACATACCACACAAACTAAGGAGCTAACTTTGATAAGTCAGTATGAGCATTTTTTCTGATTTTTGAAATTTAAAATTATGCATATATGGTGAAGGGTATTTTTTCCCCCAACTTGGGCCCTATATGCTTGTAACAAGTATTGCATAATGTTGAGATTATTTTTATAGTATTTTACCTACCTTCCATTTACATTCTAGTTATATAGGATGTGAGGGATGAACCAAACAATTATCCACATGCACCTCCTCATGGAGAGCCACCAACAAAAAATGAACATAATTCATGATAATATCACATGGGTGGATTAGGGATGGATATATGAGGTCTTATTCTTACACTATGAACTGTGTTATTGACACATATGTTTTAGAAAAGGTACCTTGGTAGGAACTTAATAATTTTATTATCATCTCAACAAATACTTTCTATTCCATGTAAGAAAATTTAATGTGTATTTATAGTATTGTATCTCTTGTTTTTGGTGAATAATTTTATACAATGTGGGTAGTGAATACAATAAGTTTGATGAAAAATAAGGAATTGTATGTCTTTCATTTGGCATTTATGATAATAAATGGTCATATTTTCTTCAAATTTATTATAAAGGATATTGAAATGGAAATTTAAAAAGGTATTTCCTTTCATAATGTTATTTTTTATATAAATAAAGGGCCAAAAAGAACATATAAATTATTGCACTTACTATTTAGAAAAATAACAATAGGATAAAACACTTTTTTGATTTCTATTATAGTTTACTCATTGTTTATGCATAGTCATATAAAGTAATTTTAGGGGGGTTATGTGGTCAATTGGCTAAGGAAACAAAGTGTGAAAATATGTTATAGTATAACTAGCAAAGCCTAGACATCTTCAATGACTGGTCTTGTCTATTTTTTATAGAAGTTTTCTTTATAGGTATTAATAGTTTGTGATGCACACAAATAATTGTGTTTTCCTATCAAGATGATTCCTTTGTATTTTCATTTCCTTGGTCATGTACAAAGATTCATATTTTGTCTTCTTTTGCATTAAAAACCTAACTCCAGTTTTGACACCTATTTGACCTATAAAAAGGGGTTATAAATATGGGCTGGACAACCCTAACCAAACCCCGCTAGTTTATATCCTTGCTTACATTCCACTACTTTAGAGTGGGATAAAATCACATATATTTCTCAAACCTATTTGCAATTGTGCTTGATAATGTTCTACTAGAATATTATACATAGATTTGTCTTTTTCCACTTGATAAAATGCAACTTTGACCTTTTTTTAGTGTTCAAACTTGTCTCAAGTATTATTCCTTTGAGGAATTTTTATATTTGGATGTTTAAGGATAGTCACTTTATTATTTGAAATTTTGATGCACTCAGATTTCTATGGTAAAAAACAAATAAATTCATTGAGTTTTGATGTTAAAATAACATTAAGGGTGATGCAAATTTAAAAAAATTTAGTAACAAGGGTACCATACTAAACATGACAATTTGAGTACTATATATGTGCCCAAAACTTGAAGACACCTTAATGTGGTGCCCATTAGGTCACCTTATCACAAAGTGGAATTTAAACTTGGGTTGCTCACTTACAAATATACTAATTTACCATCACACCACCATGCAATGAAAGTTTAATAAAAAATACTAACATCATTATAAATTAGATACATTGAGATTTTCAAAATTTTAAGAATCATATTGACAAATTAAGAAATGAAATAACTATTCTAATTATAGGTAATATGTAGAATTGGGAATAATAGTTCTAACAAAACCAAATAATAAGGCATTATTGGGCCACAAACATCAGATATAAAATCCAATGTTTTAAGAGTTAGCATGCATTTAATGAATATAAAAAAATAAAATTAATTTAATACCTTTCTTTTTTATTTTTCTATTTTTTTTCATATTGGAAAATTTATTTGGAACTTGTTGAAATAGTTAGAGTTTCTTACACCATTTTAATCCACCACATGAATTATTAATATAGTAACATGGTGCATCAACATATACTATTTTTATAATTTTTTTAACCTTTTAGATATCAAAGATTCAATTCCCTTGATCTAGCCACAAAGGGCCTACCCCTTACCAATGCACAATTAATTTTGAGTAGTGAACTTCCATGAAACATATGTTTTGTTTTGGAAGGGGTGGGAGGGTGATTTTATTTTCACCCTTTATATTTTTTGAGTTATTCACTTTCATAGAGTTATATTTTCACATTAAATGATCTATTTCTTAGAATTTTCAAAATTTTATAGACTTTTCTTCACAATACTTAGTTTTTGTACCTTATAAAAGGTCTTAAATTTTGACTGGAAACTTAGATTGAGGCACTATTTTTTTAAATAACATTATTTTTTTATGTTATTTTCTACTATGCCATCATAAATTTATTATTTATCTATAAATTTTAATTAAAATAAAATTTTGTAAATTTGTAATCGAGAAACTTGTTGTAATCAAACTATTTATAACTTGTTACATTAGATTCATAAAATACCAGAGATTGAAATGGTTAACATAGCATCCATACATTTAAAATCTAAATATTATTAGTAGTATTAGTGAATTATGAGTGGTAAGTAAGGGAAAGTTCTTAGTTATAAATAATTTACTAATGATTTAGCATCCATGTAGGAGAAACCATAAAAGGAAAGTTATTTCACCTGATTGACAAATATGAAAATATGGGATTTGTAGCCAAATTTAATATTGAGGATATGATAATGGAAACTAGACTAAAGATGAAACACCTTATCAAAGGATACAATTATACATAAATGGAATTAATGCTTGAATTATGTACCATGTGCGTTTGTTAGAACCATTTACAAATAGGAAAGCTATGAAACAAGCAATATACATTGAGTAATAAAACTCTACTACCAGGAGATTAATTCAATGCCAAACTACATGATGGAGAGATATAAATGTGACTCATATTTATAACCCAAATGTGGCCAAGACTTTTGACCCAATCCAAATTACTAAGCTCTCATTAGTAGGTAAAGTAAATATAATAAGATATAAGTTGGGATTATGACAACAAATGGTCTAGAGGTCATAAGTGTGTCAATGACAATAATTAGGACATGAACATGAAATTTTTAAGGATGAAGAAATCCCTATTGTATACATACATGTATTGAAGGTGATAAGCCCACTTCACATACTCAAAGTGGTTGGTCATATTAAGAAGAGGAGGATGACAATTATAGTCAATACAGGTCATATAAGTAAACTTCATTGACATAAGATTAACTAAAGAGCTCAACTAATTTTTGTATCTAGTCTCTAATTTTAAAGTCTATATAAGCAAGCCAAGTCAAATAAAACTTAAGATAGTGAAATATTGAGATAAGATCCCTTGTTTCCCCATTTCATCTTGTATTTAATTTATACATATATAAATGGAATGGATGATTATTTAGGCATTTTTATCACTTTTTCTAGTTTTTTCGGATGTTTAATTACATGTATATTCATTTATGTAACTAGAGATTTCTTAATTTTCATTTTATACAACTAGTTCATAAAATTTTAGTGCAGTGCTTAAAATAAATATATATGCATGTGTGTGTAATTTGGTAAATTGTTTTTACATTAATATGCAATACATCTACCCATAAAACATTGAAACTAGGCATAGTCAAATCTAAATAGTAAATTACATTTCAAAAAACTAGTTTGTAAATTTTTAGTGCTAAAGATATAAATATTTATAAGGATATAATTTATTTTTAAATAAATAGGTACATATGTCTATGTAATTTGGTAAAGTGCCTTTATACTAATATGCAATACATCTACCCATAAAACATTACAACTAGGCATAATCAGATTTAAATAGTAAATTAAATCTAATTATATAAAATCAAATTATGGAATATATTAATAAATGATAAAAGGGTGTTTATTAAGGCTATATGATTTTTTATGAATATAGAGAAAAACATCATAAATAGATAGTGTAGAATAAGTCCATATGGAAAGATTAAGAAAACCCAAAAAATTGAGAGGGAATAGAGACGGCCTTTCCAATGCAATATTCCATAAATGTTAGTGTACTATTATATAAATTTATATGGAGGGTAATATATTTTGATGATCATTTTTTATGTTCTAGTGTTCTAAAAACCTTGCTTGATTTTATAAATTTCCATTCAAATATCTATAGAATTGATATCATTATCCAAAACCCTAACAAATCATCATGTACTAAAAAAATGGGGATGTATTTTGGGTCTTATATCACCCTTAAATTACTATCAAGTCCCTAGGTGGGGAAGAAAAATCAAAATCTACATTCAATGCAACAAGTGATTTGTAAATACAAAGCCTAGTACTTTATGAATATATTTTGCTAGAATGAGTGCATGGAAACAAACCAAATTCCTTATTTTGTTTTTGAATTCTTTGCTTAATGCTTGAATTAAACACTTTTGCACTTTTACAATAAATTCCTTCAATAAAAGTATGTTTATTCCTTGCCTATTTTTCTCATCATATATAAACTGATGTACCATGTATTTATACAAGGCATGTGAGACCCAAAATAAAGGTCATAAGGTTCACCCAAAATTTGTGCATTGTATAGTTGGGAAGAAACCTACAAGTTAAAAAAAATTGAGAAGGGAAGAAATATATGAATGAGGTTAAAAATAATAGGGGATATATTATAAACATTAATATTAAACAAGTTTCAGTCTAATGATGAAAAACTACTGAGTAAAATCAGAATATGTGAGATATGTTATTAATACATAAGAATTATTTTTAACTTACTATTCTTATAAATTTGATAAAAATGGAAAGAATTAAAGACATATAACTTAACTAGAACTTGGATTTGAAAGAATACAACATAAAATGTGTAATTGACTATATGAATTTATGAGGTCATTATGAATTAGGGATAGGGTTCCATTAGATCCCAAGATAAGGAGGCATTATTTAGACAATATTGACCTATGTTGGCATTTGTAGGGTGCACAAATATTTGCTAATATTTTTTTCCCTTTGTGTAAATTTAGATCAGTGTGCCTTCTCTTATAGATCATGTGTGTATGATTAGATTAATTTGATTTATTACAGGAGTCATTATGTACCTTATACTTCACTTTCCACCATTGCTCAATGACATGGAGGAATAAATATAATGTGTGGATCAACAATCCACATTTGACATTGATGAGAATTCCATTCCCATCTTTGGGCTCACTTAATAGATACATAATTTTTGGCACCATCTAGCAGATCCCCTTTTGAGCCTTTCCTCATTTGGGCCCATTTTTTAAATTTTGCCTAAGTCCCAACCTTCACCTGCTTTCGACACTTGGTAGCACAACACTCATTTGACTCAAGAAGACTTTTATTTTTCTAAGGTTGGATGTGATCTCGACACATTGTTGCCCCACATTCTCTAAATATTTTTATTCTAAGTTAGGCCTTCAATTAGTGCCATTAGATGATGATGTGGGTCCCCTTTTTGGGGTAAGGATTTTTATTTTTAAAGGGATCAAAGTCATTGAATGTAACATAGGTATTACATATCCAAAAACACATGCATGGTGCCACCTCATTTCTCCAAAGTATAGTGTCCTTAATATAATGATGTAGTCATGTCATATCTGAGATCAAGAGGCTATTTCACTCACGAGATCAAACCCCCTTTTTAGTTGCAATGACATCATCATGGGTGGGGGGGGAGAATATATAGGTATCTCTTATTTTGGTGTTTACCTCACCTATTTATTTAGATCTCATTTCTTTTTATAGGGGCTAGTAATCATTTTACATTTTGGCATTCTCATCTTTATGAATAGCCATGATAATAGTTTAAGATAGTAGAAACTAACATTTTTTATACTCTATGACCTTAACAAGTGCACCTCATGGATGTTAGTGGATGATTTTTATGTGTTTTTTATACCTTTCATAGTATGTTCTCCATCCCTCAATGAAGAGGATGATATGTTCTGTGTTAATTTGGAGTAGAAAGTTATTTCTATGTGTTATTTCTATTCTTCTGCTTCTATAGTGTCAATTTTTTCTTATGTTATAGATCTTAATTCATGCTTCAGGCTCTTTCATAATCTATAGCATTAGGAATTTATGTTATTTTATGAAAATATATGTAAATGTTTCAAATCTATCAATGCATCACCTCAGACTAGATTTGCTTTCCATGTTATTCATTTTGTTTATCCTATCCCTTTTCACCGCTTACTTCTAAAATCCTAGAGGTTGTTCTATAGACTGCACTCAGTCTTACATATATAAAGCTTCCCATAAAAGCTATTATATCTGAAGAAATAGTTTTAGGCATCAATAGTTATCTTTTTTGGCATGCTTGGTGGGACATTAACCCATAAGTGCCTGATAAACTAAAATCTTAAGTTTATGAGCCATAAGCCCATAATAAGATCTAATGACTACAAATAATCCAAATATACTAAGTCCACCTTTGGGATCCCTTGCTTGCCAAAGGGCCTTAGTTTCATTCATTGCACATTAAAAACATCAATAGTAAATGGCACATCTAGGTCCACCAAGGAACTTTGTGTCATGGGACAATGGTAGCCTGCCTATATCTTTGACACCCCTGACCATATGGGATCTGATCCCTACCATTGCTTTGAAGGCACTTCCCAAGTTTTTGAGAGATCACTTTAAGATGATGACTAAACACCTCCAAAATGTGGCTAATATGTGTACCATGCACTACATAAATACACAGAACATATCCCTAAGGTTTCTAGCAACCTCCTTTAAAGGGAAGTCTTTTAACTAGTACTGATCTTTACCAACCAACTCGATCAAGACCTAGGATGACCTGGGCAATAAGTTCTTTGACTGTTTAAATTAAAAGTTAGACCGATCATCCCTCTTGTAATAGTTGATAACCATCAAAAGGGCCCTGTAAGAGGCTATGGTTGATTTTAATACCAGGTTTGAAAAGACTTGGCAAAGGATCCCACTGGTAGCTCGAACACTTATAGGTATGGAAATTGTATTCTACCTTAAAGTCCTCAATTCATAAATTGTGGTCATGATCTAGTCGCTAAGAGGCAAGATGTTGTTATATGTGTATGACATCATGGTAAGAATTGAGAATAACTTGATAGATGTAGGAAGACTCCCTCCTTGATCATTGATGTCAGTGTTTCCTAAGATATCTATACCTCTACTAGAAGAGAAAACAAGTACCTAAAGAACCCTACCCCCTTCTATGTATGTGTATCCACCTACTCAGGTGAGTGATTATACTTCATCATCATTGGTAGCTAAAATGAATGAAGAATATTTTGAATAACTTCTCTAATGAGATAATTAATCTCAAGAGGCAACAAGCTATGCCTTTTAGGCCCTCTTAAAAACAATACCAAGAGAGAGGACCACCTTACCAACAAAATCAATACCAAAAAAGGTAAAAATTGAATCAATAAGCTCTAAATCATTAAGAACTAAACCATTGTATGTTTCTCATGAATTAGATGGTCATGGTCCTAGACCCTTTGCACACAGTGTCACCAAGTGTGAGTAGAGAGTTGGTGGATGACCAGAATAACCTAGTGGATGATTCTAACTCATGATGCTTCCCATACATGAACCCCATAGGCACTAAAACTATCTAAGGAGTAACTTACAATAGAAGGTCACTCAATAAATATGACAAGGGAGTATACCAGACTCAGCTTACACATACCAAATTTTTAGATTCATAGACTGTACTTATGGCACAAATGTAGGGTATGTCCCTAGAATAAGAGGAATAAATAGCCTTAGATCATACACTTTTATCATGGATATATGGTGAGGATGCAGTCTTCAAAAATGAAGTGCCAATGTATAGAGCTCCATAGGTTTAATCAGACTACTATACACACTCTAATAAAAGAGTAGCCAAAAATACTGAGGCTTCTGTGAGGCCTAGTGTGACCTTAGAAAAGAATTTAGCATCATAACCCCCACCTACAGTCTACCTAAGGTGAAGTGAAGTAGTGAAAAACAAAATAAAAGACCCCAAGGTCACACCTCTAAAGTTGTATGATGTATTTGAATAACTGAAGAAGGTGTTAGCTAACATCTCCCTTTGGGATGTCATGTCCATCCCTGAATAAAAGACCTTACTAAAGGAGGATTTATAAGATAAGGAGAAGCCTGCACAAACCAAACCAACTAAAAAACTTACAAAGGGAAGGGGAAAATAAGCTAGCACAAGCATACAACCCCAAAGTCCTTCTATGTTCATCAACACTAAGGAAGGGGTAATCAAGACAAAACCCACCCAGTTCTATTTGACTTTGATTATGAGAAAGAAGTTGCTACATAATTCCATGATTGACTCTATAAAAATCACCATGGTGATGCACAAATAGATAGTTGAGGTGATATAGCTAAAATATGAACCCTTAAATAAAGGGGTGATGCAACTAAATAGGAATAAATTCTAGACATTGGGGATCATCTGGGCCTTTCCCCTCACATTGTATTCTTTCCCAAACATCAATGTGCCTCAAGATATTGTGGTGATATACATCCTACCTATTTTTTGGATATGCTTATCTAGAGATTGTACCACTAATATTGATGGTTACCTATCATTAGACTAGTCATACTTGATTCTGAGAGCTAAATATGGGTCAAAACTGAAGGTGTTGTTCAAACCTCTTCACTCAGAGCATATAATGGAGGACGTAATGACATATTTCAAAGTAACACACACCTCCTTCTCAAAGATAGAGATTCACTACATAGAAATTCTCAAATAAGAAAAGATAGCCGATAATAAAAGCCCTAAAGAAGAGGCCTTGATCAATGAATTCATCAAGAATGATCCATTTGCAAATTTTAATGCCACTAGTCTTGGAACCTTTGTTATCCATGATGAATACCAAGTAATCCCCAAGGTCAAAAATAAATAAGGAGATAGAAGTAGAAGACTTGAAGATGAGTCTAAATTTTGGACTCTGCATTTTGATGGTACAAAGTGCAAAACTAGCTTCAAAGTCAATATTCAATTAACATCCCCCTCAAGAAAAGAGACTCTTTGAGCCTTCTGGTTATAATTTTCCTATACAAATAATTAGATCAAATAAGAGGCACTAGTCCATGGCCTTGACCTCACTAATTGAATGGGCATGAATCAACTGAAAGTATTTGGTGATTCTGAATTAGTGGTAAGACAAGTGAGACAGGTAGCAATCATGAAGAATATACATATGAGATCTTACCACCATCACATATAGAACCTAATTGAATATTTTAAAGCCTTCAATATTTATATCATCCCAAGAACCATAAATATATAGGCTGATAGAATGGTAATGGTGGGCTCCCAATTTGACCCAGTAATGAAATTATTCATAAATGAGCAAGCAGTATAGGTAATCATTAGACTCACTATCTCAAATAATGACCATAGCTAACAAGTTTTCAAAAAGGATGCTCATAGTGTGGTGTTACTCTTGTATTCATGTGATTTTATAGATCAAATGTAGATGAAAATTGAAGAATCCTATGGAGACCAAATTATACATTTGAATACCAACAAGCTCCCAAAGGGTCTTATCACCTTAGAGAATATTTTTGATTTCAATGATGCAAAGAAGCAAAAATTAAAGTTTATTGTAAATTGAAAGTCAAAAAAGAGTTTTCTCAAAGAGATAAGGAGCATTTGGTGTCTTTTTGTGATAAATACGAGGGTGTCATCACATGGACTTATGACAACCTGAAAGGATATGACCAAGAGGTCATTCAACACACCATAGATTTGATGAAATGAGCTAAACTAGTTAGACAAAAAAAGGCCACTCAACCCAAAGATTGAGTCCTTGATGGCCTAGGAGCTAAGGAAGCTAATTGATTCAAAGATCATATACCTAATCAAACATTCGACTTGGGTTTCTAACTTGGTTCCTGTATGAAATAAGAGTAGAGAAATTCAATTATGCATGGATTTTTGGGACTTAAACAAGGCATCTCTAAAATACCATTACCCTCTCCCTTGTATGGAGAAAATTATCTAAATGGTTGTAGGGGTAGAGATGTTTTCATTACTAGATGGTTTCTCTAGGTACAGCCAAGTATGGGTGAAAAAGGATGATCAACACAAAACCATCTTCACCACAAAGTGGGGAACATTTACATATGCAAAGATGACTTTTGGCCTTTCTAATTTTGAGGTGACATTTTAGGGAGCAATGGATGTATCATTTAAAGGGATAATAAATGAGATTATTCTCATCACATAGATGATCTTACTATGTTTTATAAGAAGAAAGAAGACCACTTCGATCACCTAGAAAAAGTCTTCCAAAGGTGCCAAGAGTTTGGGGTGTCCTTAAACCCCAAGAAATGTGTCTTTGAAGTTCCCCAGGGGAAGTTGATTGGGTATATGGTATATAAATATGGGATCTCTATTGATCTAAAAAAGGATAAAAGCCATAAGAGACTTGAGTTTACTAGTAAACAAGAAAGGGGTATAATCTTTCCTCAAAAATATTAATTTCATTAGTAGATTCATATAAAAATTTGCTGGATTGGTTAGGCCAATCACCTTGATGCTAAAAAAAGACTAGAGTTTCAAGTGGATGACCAAAGGGAGAGAAATATTTGAATAAATCAAAATCATGATATCCACCATGCCTATACTTGTTAAACCTTATTTTTATAAGAATTTCATTATGTATGTCTATGGGAGTGAGCATAGCCTCACGGTTATGCTAACTCAAAGGGAAGAGGAAGAAATATAAGAGCACCTAAACACATTCTACTTTAGAATACTATGTGTGTATGAAACCAAATACAAATTCATAGAAATATAGGCCTTCACCATCATCAAAGGCCTTAAGAAGTTTAGGCACCTAGTGGCAGGAAATAAGATAATGGTGTATGTAGCACACTCTAGTGTCTACGAGTACCTCATTGAAAGAGAGACCATATAGAATAGGGCCAATTGGATCACCATGATCTTAGAATATGATGTAGAGGTCAAGCTAATAAAGGTAATCAGAGGATGAGGAATCTATGTGTACCTAGATTAGTGTGTAGACACCCCGATGGGGAATCAAGATGCACCCAAGGTCGTCTTAAAGAACTAATTTGAAATATATGGATCATGGGTGATCGAAATAATTTGCTTCATTTATACTAGTAGGTATCTTAATAACCTTCATATACATAAAAGACTTTTTTATAGACTACAAGGATCTAGCTACACTCTAATCCAAGGGGTCCTATTCATAAGAAACTTTGATGGATATCTCCTCTGATGTGTGGAGAAACCTCAAGAGGAGAAAATTCTCCAAGATATGCACTTTTCTCCCCTAGGTGATCACTTCTCATCCAAAACCATCACAATAAAGGTCTTATGCATAGGGTATTATTGGCTGACCATGTTTATAGATTGCCACCAAGTAGTCAAGAGGTGCCAAAAGTGAAATGCTTCACTAGAAAGAGGAAAAATTTGGCCATGCCCCTCAATGCGATTGTAATTGATGAACCCTTTACACAATAGAGCTTAGATTTTATCAGGATGATTAACCTAGTCTCTAGCATAGGCCATAAATGGATATTGATGACCATTGACTACTACACCCGATGGATCGAGGCAATCCCACTAAAGGAGGTGATCAAAAATATGATCTTCAAATTCTTAGAAGAACTTGTCATGAGGTTTGGCCCACCTAAAATGGTCATATTTGATAATGAAAAGGCTTTCCTCAGATCTAAGATCTCCAAATTTGTACTTAGAAATGTCATATTCTTGAAAACTTCCTCTAATTATTACCCACAAGGGAATAGGTTGGTAGAATCTATGAACAAAAATCTGATCTGGTTGATCAAGAGGATGAGTGATGACAGACAGAGAGAGTGGCACTTACATGTAAAGATGATCTTATGGGATGATCACATCACTCCCAAAAAAATATTGAAAATTTCCTAATATAAACTTGTATATGAGAGGGAAGTGACCATGCCAATATCATCAAAAATCCCTACATGATAACTCCTAAAGGTGTTTGAAATTAAAGAGAATGGGGCAATGGAAGTTTAACTTTTTGAATTTCTCAAGCTCTAGGAAACAAGGGAACAAATAGGTGATGTAAAGATCATTCATTAGCAAGTAGTAAAATGATGGTTTGATAAGAACTATTTAGACCTTGGGTTTAAACTAGGAGACTTAGTTCTCAAATATGATGAATGAGTTGTGAAACTAGTACAATATGTGAATTTCAATTCCCTTAGAGAGGACCATTTTGCATTATCAATGACAGGTAAGGAAATGTTTTTGAATTAGAAGACCAAGAGGGTAACACAATGGAGATCCCCATAAATTGGATTGACTTAAAACATTTCAACTAACTTACCTATCTTCCCCATATATATTATTAGTTAGTTTACCTTTCCGTTATGTGTTTCCTTTTGCTTGTTTTTTCCCTTTTATAAATATTTTCCATTGGAAAAAATGGCTGACCTAATCACCAAGCATCAAGCATCCTCCCCCAAACTATCTAAAATCCCAAAAACATTCTTTGAAAGATGGTTATCTACCCACCTTACCTTACATTAATATCACATGCTCCACCAAGCACAAACTCCCATAATGATCACCATAGATCTCTAATGCATGGTTCTCCAGGCATGTATGCCACCTCATTATTTATGAGGGTGCTCCTTTTCAAAATTCCCCATGCTAGACAAACCTAACAATGATGATAGCATGTAAATAGCCCTTCTCTCCTTTCAAGCCAAAAAATTGACATTTTATGATTTTAAAGAAAACATTGAGCAATAGGGAAAGGAAGAAAGAGAGTTTGTAAGATGAATGAGGTAGCAACTATCAATCCAATTTTATAAAGAGAAAAGAGAGGGGGTGTCAAATTAGATACAAATTTGGAGGCCTCTACATCCTCATCGGGTAGTGGTAAACCTATCTCAAATCTAAGAACCCATAGTTCAAGTAGTGGAGGAGACCCTCCCATTAAGTACATAATAGCCAAATCCTATGCTTCAACCCCTAATCAAGTGAAGGAGAAGATGCCATATCTAAAATTGGCAACCAAGGGACCCTACAGAGACCAATATTTGGTAACTTATTTCATGGATAATATATTTGACCTAAATTTGGACAAAAACCCCAAGAATTTGAGAGAGCGCACTTACACTTGAATGCTTGACAGCGTAAGGAAGAATGATTATGATGCTTTTAGATGCAAATTGTGGGAAAGCATACTGCCACAATATATGGTACATCAAGTACACTCTTGTCCTAAAATTATTGCCCTTTGCCTAGAAATATATGAAATTGATGTTAGAGTGATTGCTAGTAATTCCTAGTTTATAGTAAAAATTAGTGCAAAAGATATTAGAGAGATGCTTTGGCTACCTTATGACCCTAAGGCCATCATATGCAACATTGAGAGTCTCTAGGTTGTTTGGTATTCCCAGGTCAAGGATAAGGCAAGTTTCATTAGGACTCTCCTCAAATGATAGGTCACTGAGATGCCTCCTCTACCCATGCCTTGGTTTACCTTTCCCTTGCAGTATCCGAATGACACTCTATTTATGTTAGCCTTTGTCCTAGGCATGGATGGTGATGTCAATGTCTATGACTTTAAGCTAGGAGCACTTTTCCTATTGACATCAAAAGAAAAGGGGAAATAATTTATAATGGAATTTGTCAAAGCCATTGCTTCCACCATGAGGAACAAATTGGATAATTTATCAACAATGAATACCTTTCATTACTCATCATTCCTCATGCACTTGATCTTACACTAGCATTCCCATTTCTTTCATAAGTATCTTCAACTCAACACTTTTGATACTGAGGCTTTTCCTCATGTAGTGACCCCTGTCACTATATGGACTAATGTCTTGTCAAATACTAGGGACTAATATGAGTTCTTAGAGTGGTTCATGGCTCCAATTCTCATGGCTCTTAGCCAAATTATCGACACTTCCAAGATGTCAAATTATCAATAGGCTTGGCTCTCAACCAACAAAATCCTAGCTAACTAGTTTTGGGGAGCCCACTTCTCTTTCATATGAGTACATGGTCTCATAGAAGAGCCATTCTAGCTTGCCCACACATTGACAAATAGAACCTTATCCCTTGAGTTGGCTTACCAACTTAATGCAGTAGACCTTGATTATGGGTCTGAGAAAAATAAATAGGGTGTATACGATGTCCCCTTCTCAAGGGGAAGCATCACAGTGAAAAAAAGGCATCAAAGATGCCTCTTTGTAGACAATCTAGTGGAATTTGGCCTTGATTTGATAGATGACTGATGGGACTATGATTTGATAACATACATAGCCAATTTGAAGATCATCATCATTCTCAAGCATAAAGTTCAGCCCTATTTAGATCAAAAGTCCCCCATAGAGGACATTCCCCAGAATCATGTGGACTTAGTTTAGATGTCAAAAGATGCCCTTAAATAGTGGGAGTCTTTTTATGCCAAGGTTTGGAAAGATGACCCAAGTTAAAAATTATCAAAGAAAATGAAGGTCTAACTCTCCCAATTGACTTGGATCATGAAGAAGAAAGTTGACTTCATCAAATACAGGTTTGAAACTGACAAGCCATCCAAGGGATTGTATGAAGATGAACAAGATGAGAAGTTTAAAAAACTTTGGGATGAGTTTCACCTAGAAGAGGTCAAGTCTAAGGAAGAATCCACTCTTGAGTTTGAGATGGGAGGGGTTGAAGAAGAAGAAAACACACCCTCAGTAGAGGAAGTAGAGGTAGTGGCTACCCAGGAGCCTTCAATGTTTTTTCTCCCCATGATTTCCTATCCCACAACCCCATAATAATAATAATAATAGGATCCCTCTGGGCACCTCATGGCTAGGTCATCCTAGCTCTAGTACACCAAGACACTCATTTTTAGCCATTCATCAATTTCCCCTAGAAGAATATCCACTTTGTGGATTTCTTGCTTCCCACCTCTATGTCTTTCTCCACTACCCCATCTCCCCTAGCAGCCCCACTATAGGTTACAAATCCTCTCACTACTCAAATTGATACCACCTTGGCTCCAATCTTCTCTTCCTCCACTTAACCTTCTATGAGGCCTAACCCTTTCTCTTCTGCTATCCCTATTTCCTCATATATGCCTTTCTTCACTCCCCCACCTTCATCATCTACCTCATCCTTCCTCATGACATAATCCCCATTCTAAACTCCCATCTTTCTCTCCTATAACTATTCATTTTCATTCATTCCTCTCCATAGGTGTAGGGTCTATTGCTTCATAGAAATAATTAGATATCCCATTCATGCTTGCATAATGGATACCCTTTATAAGAGAGATCATTTAAGCACTAAACTAGTTCCAATAGCAGGTAGACACAACAATGGTAGCTTGAAAGGTCCTAGTGCAAAAGAAAAGGGGAAAACAAGCCAATGATGATGCCCAAACTTACATGTAATCATTTTATGACCCAATGCAAAAGTATTTTATGGTCACTCACTTGACTCCCCAAGTAGTCAAGCCTCTTAAGTAGATGCGACTGAAATACTACACTATCTAAGTTATCATCCTTAACCTCAATCAAGCCTAACCTACTAATAGGGTTGAGCTTATGAAAGAGACACAAAAGTCTATGTCAATAGATTATATTAAGATGGTCTATCAGATATAAAACACTAAGGTAGAGCTCTCAAAGTTAAAGGCTATGGTTGACAACCTCAATATCAAGGCTAAGGCTAAAGATATTGACCTCAACAAGGCACAACTTGAGCTACAAGGTAGTATCCTAAATAAAAACTTTCAAGTTGAATTTGATGCACATATAGCCATCAAGGCCAACCTTCAAGAATAATAAAGAGTTGGATGAGATTCACCATAAATTCTATAATGTAAATTGGTTGTATTAACGTTTTTATAACTAGGCACAACATGACTCCTTGATTAAGGACCAGGAGATTGAAACATTGAAAATCAACCTCACCACTCACTCACAACCCATCGATATCCTTCCCATTGTTCACCAAATATAAAAATCCTATTGGGAATGGATCAAGACTACAATGGCAAACCTGAAGACAACACTGACCTTCATCATAGACATGTAGAAGCTGTCCTCTTAGGTGAATGCATTTGTTGACCAGGTGATTGCTTATATCTCCCTAAAGGCCCTAGAGTCATAGAGCCTTGTTCAAAATATCTATAGTGCTTTTCTTGAAGCATTAATGGTAGTTAGGGTAACTGATCAAATGTAGGTAGTGGAAAAGGTAAATGAGTTTATAAGTTGTAACAGGCCAACAAATAAGTGTAAGGCATTACTTAATACCTTAGATTGAATGGTCCAAGAGAGGCAAGGACGTATAGAATAATTGGTCTAATTGGGACTCCCCTCCCCTTTCTTGGTAGATAATAGTGTCCACCCTGAGGATTAGATCAAGATACTGATTGAGTAGAAGTAGGATGACCAGATCATCTTTATGGCTCTTGATCAAGCACTCAATGCTTTTGAGATAGAAAAGGTTTTGCATCCACTCACCCAATTAGAGTTCTAGACACTAGCAATGGTTAACGGCCTGGGAAACATCTCCTTCAGGGAGATGATAGACCTAGTTAGAGCCTTTGAGGCTCTCAGCAAAAATACCCAGCCAAAGGAGGAAGAATGGTTACCCTTGTAGTTGGCCCTTCAAAAGTTGTAGATTTCTGCTCTGTCCTCTCTTTTTATAGTTATGTTTTGATTGGTCTGCATACTAGAGTTTTGGGTTCTTAAAGTCATAGGTGGGCACCCCTAAGAGTTTCCAATAACTATGGATCAACAATCCACATTTGACATTGAGGATCAGTCCATTCCCCTCTTCAGTCTCACTCAGTAGATAGACAGTTTTTGGTACCATCTAATGGATCCCCTTTCAAGCCTTTCCTCCTTTAGGCCCCTTTTCTCAATTTTGCCTAAGTCCTAGCCTTCAAAAAAAAATTAAACTTGGTATCATGGAACTCATCTAACTCAAGAAGACTTTTCTTTTACTCAAGTGGGTACAAGCTCGACACATGGTGGCCCCATGCTCTCCAAATCTTTTAATTCTAAGTCAAGCCTCTAAGCAGTGCCATTAGAAGATGATGTGGGTCTCCTTTTGGGGGTGAGGATTTTGATTTTTTAAGGGATCAAAGCCATTACATGTATTATAGGTATTATTTATCTAGGAGCACATGTGTGGTGCCACCTCATTTCTCTCAAGCTTAGTGGCTTTAATAGAATGATATAGTCGTGTCATATCTAGGATTGAGAGGCTGGTTGCACTCATGAGATTGAACCCCTTTTTCAATTGTAATGACATCATCATAGATAGGGGGAAAATCTCCAAGTGTATCTTCTTTTGGTGTTCACCTCACCTATTTATTCAAAACTCATTTCTTTTTGTAGGGGCTAGAGATCATTTTGATTTGTGAAATTCTCATTTCTATGAACAACTATGGTAGTAGTTTAGGATAGTAGCAGTTAACATTTTTTCTACTCTACCACCTTAATAGGTGAACTTCATAGATGTTAGTGGATGTTTTATATGTGCCTTTTACAACCTTCCATATTCTATTCTCCATCCTTTAATGAAGAGATGTGATGTTCTATGTTAATTTGGAGTAGAAAGTTGTCTCTATGTGATATTTCTATTCTTCTGCTTCTATATTATAGTTTCTTACGCTATGGATATTAATTCATGCTTTAGGATCCTTCAAGATATATAAAATTATGGATTTATATTATTTTATGAAAATATAGGTAAATGTTTCAAATCTCTTGGCACATCACCTTAGACTAGATTTGTTTTCCATGTTATTCATTTCTGTTATCCTATCCCTTTTTACCCCCTAAATTAGAAGAAGAGTTGGCTTCTAAAATCCTAGAGGTTGCTTTATAGACCACACTCAGTCTCATGTCTTTAAATATTCCCATAGAAGATGTTAGATCTGAAATGAGAGTTTTAGGCATCAACACAATGAAAGAGGAAAAATGAGTTATGGGCTAAATTATTGCTTGACCTCAACACCCCATGTATTGAGCACTACCTACATAATGATACTCCAAAGAGGTATCAAACTAAATGTTATTCTCCCATGTTATGGTGGTGTGTGTCAAATGTTGGTGTAATGTTATATGTTGGTATAATTCTGGTGTAAGTAGGTGCTTGAACATTAACTTGTGACATATTGGTATATTCAAACCTAGTTTAGGGCTACTTGGGCTATATGGACTTAAAATTGGGGAAAATAGGTGATTTAACTCTAATGTTTTAGTATGTATTTGTATTTGATGAATTAGCTAGATATCTTATTTATATATGTGTCTTTGTATGTGAGTACATTTTTGATATGGTTGAGGGTTGTGTCAAATGTTGTTTCTAATTCAAAACATTTTTAGGACATTTTTTGTAACATTAATTGTCTAATATTTTCTTCACTAGCTAGCTTTGTTAACTTTGAACATCCTAGTATCGGTATACAACAACTACATGACTTATGAGTTAATTATATACCAATCAATTGAAAAAATATTGAGATGCTAATTATAATTTTTTTAAAGTTTTAATATTTATTCATAATTAGAAGATCAATTCATCTAAATAATTTACAAGTTTAGGACTTGAAAGGTGCACTATATTATAATTCTTAAAGTTTAACTATATTAGGACTTTTGGCCATACAAAAATTTCCTCAAATTATCACTTGTGATTTAATATTCACAGTCTAGTTCATATTTTTCCACTGCTTGCATTGGTTACTTATTTATGAGACCATAATTATACCTAAATTACAATGTTCCCAAAGATAATAATTTTATTTGTTTATATATTTAGAACTCATTAGTGTATAATTTGTGATCTATTATGTCATTAGTTTCTATGGAATTCATGGGTCATTGTCTATATTTTTAAATTATAACACTTATTTTTATTGATGGAGGTGAATGTAAGAGATTGAAGTCTACATGGAGACATATTATTAATCAAAACTTACAAAAGAGGCAATACATTCTTTGTAAGTGTGCATACATATAACATATTTTAAATTTTTTTTTTTGTGTATCATGATGACAACTTTAGATTTCATCTTATATTTTTGAATTTAAGCTTTTCCAAGTAACTCTTCAAGAAGCATACAAGGTTGTGTAGTAGTGTAGAAATGTTGAGGGTCCTTTCTTCAAGATATTTGAATCTAAAATAAGAAGATAATATATAAACAATTTTGGTTAGATTTTTTTTTAAGATAGGTTAAGAATTGGGTTAAAAGGGGCCTAATCCCAAACAAAAGGAATCTAGAAGATAAGCGTGAACAATAGTAAAATAAAAAGGAACAAAACAAGAACTCGACAAGAAAAACCCCATGCCACCTAAAAGATGTTAAGTTTTAGCAAAAAATTCAAGCTAGAAAAAAGAAAATAGAGAAGGACCAACTAATTATATTCAAAATAGATGACTAACTTCCTGGCCTCAGGACTGTCTCCTTTGTTTTTCATTTTCCCTTTGGTGTGGTTCCCAATAAACTAGTCTTTTTCCTCGCCCTACTGCTTATGCTTCAGATTGGTAAGCTTATGTTCCTCCTTCTCCTTCTCAGACTCATTATTATTATCCTTTTATCCATCCCTTTGATAGGTGTTGTTACCTTAGGTAGTGAGATCATTTATACCTACATTTTATTTTTTGAACTTCATTTCTTCCATCCCATGAACTATAATCCCTTTAAGTTTATTGACTTCATCCACAATTTCATTACACAAAAATTTATAGATTGATATCTTGGTGAATATATTATCAAGTGATTAATTAATTTATTCCTTGTTCTTGGGATGTATAACCCTCTAGCCCATGCTAGAAATGGGAGACACATATTAAAGAATCCCCCTATCCTTACCTCTCACTTTGGAATCCTCCTATGACAATTTAGCTCTAGCTCCTTTAATCTAATCCTTCCTATCTTTATCAGACTCAGACTCCATAAAGAAACCCTCTTCCCTATCAGAGTATTCCTATTAACTGGGGATGTTAATCGCCTACATGAAATTTTTTTACCATAATGGTTCCCTCTTATTGACCAATATATCAGCCCTTGGTGGATAATATCCATTGAGGGATTATTCTTGAAATTCATAACCATAGCTTCCAGGGATTTCAAAATAAAAAATATAAGACTAATAGTATGCCCCTTGAAGTGATTAAGCAAGAGAAAGTGATGAGAGAATATTACCATATGTTTACCCTCAAATTTGATGTAATGCATAATCTACAAGCAAACATCAAGCCACTTTCTCGGTAGGTCAGTCCTCACAAACCCTTTCTAGGGCACAACCTTGGGTTTCTTCTTCTCTTTGCTAAAAAAATGTTGATGAGTTATTTCTTCCTCTTTTTATATTTAAAGGCTTTGACCCCTGAATAATCCATACCCATTATCTCCCCAATAATCTCTTTAGTTATACTAATTCTAAGCCCATGCACGCAAACCTCTCTATCATTCTATCCTTAGGCAAAATCCTTTGATTGCCTAGTATCATGTCCAACCAACCACTCTATGAAAGTTTTTAGACCTCCTTTAACCATCTTATACCAGACATACTCATCCCCCTTGATTTCTTCACAAGACATGGGTTAGAATCGATCATGGTCACCACCCATAATGTGTTTCTGCAAAATTCTTATGTAAAATCTTTGATTTGAACCCTCAGAACTAGATTGCATGTTGGAAATGGCGCCAAATAAATTATTGTTGGGGGATGCCAAATTGAGTCAAGCATGTAAGGCCTTGACAAAGGACTAATTTATGATTTAATTATATGTATTGACATATAATATCTCAAGATAGATTTGAATCATCATTAATAAGACCATCATTTAATTGTGTTGGGTATCCTTTATCTAATTCGATAAATGGAGTGATGCTGATAGGGAAATTATTACCTTGTTAGCTAGTGAAATAGATTTTATGAACCCTTATATTATCCATTTTATTGATGATCTTGTTCCATTATCTATACATATGCACTATTATCACCCCTTTAAAGTGGTACATTAGAATTTTAGTATCATTTACAATCCCAGGAATATTACAAGATGATTAAGGCCTTTTAAATAATTTTTGATATTCAATGAATCACCCTTGATTTGGAGATACTCCATGCCAAGATTTACTTTGAGATGGATACCCCATAGAGCTTCATGGGCTTCATAAATGTGATTCATTTAAATCCCTAGAGGACCCATAGAGGTATCCTTGAGGTTCTCATAAGAATCCCTGATGACTCATCCCACTCCTGATAGGCTTGGATTACCTTTGGCAACCCCATCAAAGTTCAATTTAAACCAAGGGGAAGGAGGAATAGACCACTTTACCTTGGATCTGTTGACACCCTACTTATGGGATTTACCTGGGATGACAAGATTAAGTTAATTGATAATCTGGGAGAAATATGGGGAACTAGGCTTATCAAAGGAGGAAGCAAGACAACCATTTTTCTTTCAAAAAATCCATGATTATCTTGAAGCTATAAGAGTGTTTAGGTTTATGGTTATAAAAAATAATTGAGTTTATATAAATATAAATGCCCCAAAAAATATGGGGCAGGGCTAGGTTCCACCAAAATTTTAGTGGGGGAGGGGAATCCTAGGGTGGCTTCTATTGGGTGATCAGATCCTTGATAGTTCTTGGGGTTACCCAAGAGAAGTTAGAAAGGATGAAGAAAGAACAAAAAATGAAAGAAGAAAAAGGACAAGAGAGAAATAAATGCTTAGTGGATTTAGCCTCTTGTTTGCAAAGCACATAACAGTTGGGGATAGAGATACCCCTCCTCATAAAATTATCCATCATTAGAATATTATTCTAGGCTACTAGCTAGAAGAAGACATTAATATTTGGGATGATATTTTTTATCCAAAGATCATTCTAATTTTTCTCAAGTTCTGCTTGTTCCCAAAGAGAAAGATATCATGATTTAACTAAATAGAAGCTATTAGAATCTTCTTTCTAAATTAGATAATCTTATTTTAGGAATATGTTGATGTGAATGTTCTAAAGATTTAAATTTAAGTATTTTAGGAAAACATCTTGGTGCTAATTCAAGTCTTCTTTATGCAAAAGTTTCCACCTTTTTCTACCTTCAATAACCTCCTAGTAATCACATACCTTGTGACCAATAGTTTTATTAAAAAAAGTGAACAAATCCATATATTGAAAATTGGATTCTAGAGGAGTTTGAATCTAGGAATCCTACTAGAAATCAACTTTATTGCCTTTGTCAATGTTCCATTTAAGACCTTTTCTGAGGATATCCTTACTTGCTCTCAAGGTTTTCCAAAAAGCTGAACCATTTCTTGGGCCATCATCTATTAGGAAAAAGTGTCCTTCCCCAAATTTTAAGTATTTGACCCTAATAATCTTAGTTCAAAGGATGTCTTCCTTTATCACCCTCCAGCGTTGTTTATCTAGGAGGGTTTGGTTCATGGATCTCACCCTTATCAACCCCAATCCTCCTTTCAAAGTTAGAATAAAAGCTTTGTTCCATGAAATAAGTGAAAATCCGAATCTATCCTTTGATCCTCTCCAAAGAAAGTTATTATGAATTTTCTCGATTTGATCTACCACTTTTCCAGGGATGAAAAATAAGGACATGAAATAAACTGGGATACTTTGTAATGAATTATTGAGAATTTGAAATTTTCTAGCTTGTGACAATAGATTCCCTTTCCACCTAGATAACTTTTGAATCCTATTTATGAGAGTATTGCAAAATTTAGATTTCATAAGGCCATCAAAAAGAGGAATACTGAGGTATGAGGAAGGAAAATTATTAATAATGCATCCCAAAATCTTAGATATCTTTTCTTGCAAGACAACCAAAGTATTGATAAAGAACAACAAACTTTTGAATAAGTTGACACTTTGATGAGAAATAATCTTGTAGAACTCTAAGATTTTTCTAAAACACTTAGCTTCAGAAACTAAAGCTTCTCACATAATCAATGTATCATCTATGAATTATTGGTGAGTGATGGGTCTAGTATTTTCAGCCTCTGTGATTCCTTTGATAATGTTAGAGGTTCTAGCCTTGTCAATAATTTTTCTCAGAGATTCGACCATGATGATGAATGGGTACAAGGAAAGGGGATCACCTTGTCTAATCCCTCTTCTTGCTAGGAATAAACCCATATGAACAACATTAATGATAAAAAAACATGGGGGATGATATGTAGGAGGTAATCAAGTTTTTAATAGACTGATCAAAACTAAGCGTGATGAGAATTTTGTTGATAAATTGCTAGGAGACCCAATCATAAGCATTATTCATATCCAGCTTAAGGAACATTCCTTGACTACAAGAATTAGCCACCGAGTGGATGGTTTAATGAGATATGATAATACCATCCAAGATATATCTATTAAAGATGAAAGATCCTTATTATTCTATAATCATTTTATCTAATAGTAATTGGATTTTTAAAGATAAACTTTTCATGTAAAATTTGGTAGAAGGTAGAACACAAGCTGATGGGTTAAAGTCCATCTATTAAATGGCCCCCTGTTTATTTGGGATGAGAATTAAGAAGATTTTATTGAAATATTTTAGGATAGCACCAGCTTCAAAGAATTCCAAATCTTCCAGATAGACTTCATTTTAAATAATATCCCAAAAACCTAAAAAAAGAATGGAGGAAAACAGTAAGGTCTAGGAGCTTGTCCCCTTGCAATGAAAAAATAATGGATATGATTTCATCATTTGAAGGAGGGGAAAGCATAGAAGCATTGTCTTCTTGGGAAATAACCCTTTCTATAAGGCTAACCAATTGATCTTCTAACTAAGCATCCTGAGAGGGGAAAAATGCCAACAAATTTTTGTAATAGTTTACTATTTGAGTCTTAATGTATTTTTCCTCATTATACCAGATTCTATCTTCCTCTTTGATTTTAAAAATGAAAAAATGTTAGTAATTCCTAGATGTAGAGGTGTGGAAGTAATTATTATTTATGTCTCCCTCTTTTATCCAAGTCTTCCTATATTTCTACCACCTATAAATTTCTTCCTTGGCTTCAAAGTTGTGGAAAAGACTTAAGAGCTCTTTTTCTTTATCTTGCAGGGAAGGGGTAAACCTGGAAGCATTGGTTTGTAATTAAATTTTTCTAAGTTCTTCCTCAATGACATGTTTTTGAAGGAATATGTTCCCAAAAACTTCCTTGTTCCAAACTTTGAGTTTATTCTTGACATGTCTAAGTTTCATAGCTTGAATGTACATGACAAAGCCTTGGACTAAGAATTTCCACCATTCCTTAATAGAATCTTACAATGTCTAGTTAGAGAGCCACATTTTATCAAATCTAAAAGGAATAATTTTAGCTTTGGACATCTTTTCACTTTGGAACAATAGTGGATTGTGGTCAGAGCCGATCTTGGGAAGAAAAGAAAGTGAACTAGTAGAATCAAGGTTCTAGTTCAATGAGATCAAAAACCTGTCAAGTCTGACTTGAATGAGGTTTGCACCCAATCTTATATTAGACCATGTGAAAGGATTACCATTTAAATCCATGTTAATTAACCCTACTTCAGTGATAAAATCACTTAGCTTTAGCATGGTGTCATTAAGAGAACAGATTTCCCCTTTCTTTTCCTTAGGGGTCAATGGTGAATTGAAATCCCCTACCACCATCTAGGATTGATTTTTAAAAAGATTTCTAATATATTTCAAGTTCTTCCATAATTTAATCCTATAATTCTTGGATTTTGGAGCATATACATTAATGAGGAACCAATTTATTTTGTTATGGATATCATGGAAAAAAACCATGATGTGGGAATTGATTTCTAAGAGGGGATTGCCAACCAAAATTGTGGGGTCCCAAAACACCACCAAACCACCTAAGGCACCTATAAAATTACTAAAACTAAAATATTATTTATTCCAAATGTTTGATTTAATAGTCAAAAATTTTTTATGGACATTTTAGATTCTTGAATCATTAAAATATCAGGTTTATGATTCATTATTATGTTTCTTGCTAGCCTCTATTTTCTAGGATTATTTAGCCGCCTTATATTTCAAGAGAGGATTTTCATTTCTTATTATTTGTGAAGTATCCAAGGGTCATATGCATACCCTTTTTTACCTACTTGTCTATTTATGCTTTCTTGGCACTTTGAGATGAAGTTTTGCCTATAGATTTTTGATCTTCTCTCACTTCCACTTTTTTCTTGACTCGTTTCTTTTGGACTTCCTTCCACTGTTCCTCATTTGAAACCCTAGAAATTTTGAAACTTTACCTTTTGTTTTTAGAAGAGCATTGGAATTAAATAAGGGAGAAAGGATTTGACTCTCCTAAGTATTTGGTCAATGTTAGAAGGATCTGAGAAGGCTCAATTTCTTATAGAACTAGGTCCTTATCTAGTAGTGTAGAAACACAATCAATGATACAAGGTGAGTTAGGATTAGGATTGTCTTAAAATCCCTTAAGGGGTGGAGAGGGAGATACTAAAGATGAAAACACTACTTCAAATAAGATGTACCTTAGAGGAGAAGAAGATATAATATGGACGCATGTAATTGGCTTGTAGGGGAAACCAAAGTAGGGGTAGCCCATAGGGGGTTAAGGATCCTTAGAGTCATGAAAGGTCTTAGATGGGTAGCATCTAAGATTTTTTCCCCCAAACTAAGAAGAGCCAAAGTAGGTTTTGGAGAGGGGAGTGGGGGATATTTTAGGGGGGAAGGTGGGGCGGGTAGAGGGGGCCAGGGGATGTATAAAGGATTTTTTAACCTAGGTGGAAAATGGGGGAATGAGAGGATTCTTATTCAGAGGGAAGTTTTTATTAGAGTGGTTTAGGACATCATACATTTTTAGATTTTTGATTCCCTTTAAAATTCAATTCTTTGGTTCTAGATCCCATATTTAGAATTAATCTTAATAGAGTGAATTAAGGGTTTATCAACTAGAATGAATACGCAAAATCGAGCCACCAAAAGTATTAATCTAGATCTGGTTATAGGGTTGATTGAAATGGATTGGACAAGAGCCCTATAAATCCCTAAGATGACCTCTAGTGCCCAAAATTCTAGAGGAAGATCTTACAAACTAATCCAAATGGGAACATCCTCTAGGACTGAGTTGTCAAGGTTAAGACCTACCACCCACTTTAAAAGGTTGACTATAGATTTACCTATAAACTAGGGACCTCCTATGAGATCCTTATATAGTCTTTAGAATGGGTGAAATTGAGCAAAAAAAATTCTTGGGCATTGTGACAATGTTGATTTGACCTTTTGGTTTCCACTTGAGGTTAACCCACTTGCAAAAAGAGTCTATATTCAACCTAAAGTCATTGAATTTATCTAGAATTGAGTTCGATAGAGATGAGTCAATATTTTAAATGATAGTTTTTATAACATGGAGACATATCTCATTTTGCTTGCCTTTAAGAACTAAGAAGGAATATTTGGAAGGTTTTAAAAGTGGATGCTATTCAACAACCAAATTAGCCGATGAAAAATGTCTTTTTTCTTTAGTAGGATTGGTTCTTGTGACTGGTGGACCCTAGCTCGATTATGATGCTTGTACCAAAGGATATTTTTTGTTATCTGATGAAACATGAGCCTTCACCAGAGCTATCATAGACTATGAGGGATTGTCAGGTTATAGTTCATGTTCTTCTCACCCATCGCTAGCATTCAAAATCTTGTAATAGTATTCTTCCCACCCATCTTTAAGACTATAAATATAATTTATAAAAATGATATTAATAAAAAATATTTTCTTGTTGGAGGTGATAAAATCTCCTTAGTCCCAAAGGAATGGATGACTATGGTCAATCCTTAAAGCTCTTGTTTTTTCTTTAAGTATTATTAATTTTTAAAATAATGGAGTTTTATTCCTATTTAATATATCGATATGAGTAGGAGAAATTAATAAATAATATTCCTAATAAAATCTACTAATTTATAAAATTAAATTACTATTAGACCTTTTCTAAAAATAGTAGTGAGAGAGAGAAAATTAAACTTAGCTTATTTTGGACTATTTCAACTGAGACAGGGTCAAGAAAGTTGTGTGCGAGATTAGGACATTATCATAAATAGGATCTTGGACTTCAGTTTTTTTATTGGATAGGAATGTTGGAACTAGACATCTTGGGCTCTGGTGTTGTAGTCCTTTTTTAGTGCTATTGTCTTGAGGATTTAAGCTTTATGGGTTTTATTCACCTCTTCAATATGATCTTGTGTACCAATTTTTAGGTCCTTTATATTAACAAAGATCCTTATATAATTAATTCTTCATCTACTTATATCTTGTATGTAATTGAAAAAACTTTGGCAAATGGGGAAAAGGGGTTAGTGTGGGTAAGATACACTAGACATGATTCACACCCCATGTGTGGGAATATTGCCTACATACCAATACTTTGAGGAGGGATCAAGCCATATGTAGTTCTCCCTTTAAGAGTGCTTTGTGCAATAGTGAATTTAAATGTAAGAAATGCTAAAACTGAGTAACCTTGAGATGACTAGGGACTAGTGTAAGGTATTGAATTAGATTGAAAGTGTATAGGTTGGCTGTATGTAAAGAATATGGAAGATTTTTTGAGTGGTCTTGCTTGTATTCTTGATTGCTTGAATGATATTTTCTAACCTCTTTCCAAATGATCTTTGAATGGGATTTTATAGGGATCTATTGGTCATGGGTTAGATGAAACTAGACTAGGTTGATACAATGAACAAGAGGAATCAGGAAAAATTGGTAATTTGAGATTGAATTGTGATTGGATAGGAGGGATAAAAAAGGGACAACCTAGGGTCCAATGCTATAATCAAACTTTGGCACTATTGTTCTGAGTAGATGAGACCTAGGGGGATGGATTAGTCATGAAGAGAGGGTCATGGCTCAGTTGGGGTCAAGTCTGGAAGGCCATAAATGACTAGGAATTAGTAAAAGTAAGCCTAAGAGGGTCATGAGAGAAAGCAAGAGGGACCTAAGGATTGGGTGTCATTAGCCATGCTCAAGTTACCCATTTTTTGCATTTTATATGACTACATTTCCCCCCTTTTATTCTAGTGATTCAACAAAGTGAAAAACTAGGATAAAGGAAAATAAAAAGCATACCTAAACTTACCTATAAAGGTGAATCCCATAAATCTTGTGTAAAGATAAATAATTCTAGATAGTGCATAAAGAACACGTTGTGTAAGTGTGAATCTGCAAAAGTAAAATAAAGAGTATATCAGTTCTTATTATATGTAATATAAAACAAGAACGTACAAATATAGGTAAGAGAGAGGAGGGAGAAAGGAATGAATACACCTCACCAAGTATGCAAAATAATACAAAACCTATTATGATACTAAGTAAGGCTGAGAAATGCTATATGTGTTGGATGATGTTGTACTAAAAGTTATATTGTGAATGGGGCTGAGTGTTTAATTACTCAAAAAGTGGCTTAAGAATGTAAAGGCTATCCCTTTGGCTCCATCATTGCATAGTTATTGAATATAGATGATTATGCATGTGATAATTAGTGTTTGGAATATGTGTCTAATCCCTCTAAATAGGTGGCTCAAAAATATAAAGGCTATCCCTTTGACTCCATTGTTGCCCCATGAAGTGAAGCTAAGAATTGATACCAATATGTATGAATGTGTATGTTGTATGAGATGGATTATAAATCCCTTGAATGTTTAGACAATATAAAAATGTGGTATGGATAGCTAAATGTGTGTTGTAAAATAGTCTAATGTTGGCCAACTCAGAAAAGATAGAGATTAGGCTTGTATGAAAGCCATTCTAAAATTGAAAATTTGGCTTATATGGAAGCCATTTAGGAACTCAGGTACTCAGGAATGTGGAGGTTAGGCTTGTATTAAAGCCACTCCAAAATAATTCCAGCCACCTAAAGATGGAATATGGAATGCAACTACTGAAAATGCCTGGGTAATGTTAAAAACTAAAAGAAAAGAAGCAAAAGTGTTGTGCAATCTACCCCCAATCATTGATGTCTAAAACATGGATTCTGATGTGGAATTTATACCAAGTATCATATCTAAAAATAGAAGTGAGAACCAATAATTTCATACATGATGCCCCCTATATCTAGATTCTCTGAGAAAACTATACTAAAAACTATTGATCTAAACTGTTCTAATTGTGTAAAACTGTAGCTAAACCTACCTTTCTACCTAGTTCTAAAAAATATGGTTTTTTTATTGTTTGGATAGGAGCACCAAAAATGGACACCTAGAGTTTGGTGTTGTAGTCTAGCCTTGGCATTATTGTCCTAATTTGAAACTAATCACTATTATAAAATCTTGACTATCTTTCTAGTTTGTTTTGAGTGGTTTGATGACTGGTTGCTATTTTGGTTGTTTTGAAACTAGATTTTTTGACTGATTAAGAGCTCTGATCTCTATAGTAAAACATTTATTTGTTTCCCCCTCTTTTGAGGGCAGGAATAGGTACCCTACAATTATTTACTTAAAAATAAGAAGCCTTACAAGTGTGTTAATCTAGAAATATACATGATATATCAATGGTAATCAACAAGATATCTCAAGATATAAAATGGTTTGATTTGAGAGATTGTTAGATCAACAGGGGTATGCCTAGATATATGTAACAATGTAATAGCATGTGCAATTATTGAATTGGAATTGAAAGTGTTAGTTGTTAATTTTTTAGTTGTTAGTTGGAGGGATGGAACATGATGTCCATCATGGCATCTAAGAAAATAGGAAAAATGCATGATATGGATCATGGCATTGAAAAAATCAAAGATATAATCAAGAAACCAAGCACTCAAAGTAAGAAGCATGAAGCATACAAGGGTGGTCAAGGGGCCACATAAAAAAGGGACATGGGCACATGTCACTCAAACTAAAAAGCAAACATACAAGGCACGTTCAAATGCCATATATACATATAAGTGAAATAAAAAGTGTTGGCACAAGGGCCACATGTTCATATAAGAGTACAAGTAAAGGACATTGTAAAAATTCCTAAGGCACATACAAAAGACAAACATGAAATAGAAATGCAATTCAAAAAGATACGCTAAGTAAGAAGAGAAAGCATGTAATAAATAGAAGGATAGAATCACATCTAACTAATCAAAGTAAGAGTGAAAATATGCAAGACATGTTTAGTATAAGACTAGGTATATGCTAAGAGATACACAAGTGATAGATACTAGTCAAATATCGATATAGTAATCTATGTGATCTAGTAAGTAATGTACATCAATATGATAACTTGGAGTGTGTAGTATAGGAATGCTATAACCTAGATGGTGTAGTCATGTAGAACATTCCCCTAGTGGATATGTAAATCAATGTATGTCTCAAATGTAGAAGTCAGATGCCCACTCAATGGATAGAGTGAAGCAATCAAGTAGCTAGATGTCACTGCACAAACTCAAAGAACATCAAGTGAAGCATGGTAATGTAGATAAATTGACATACAATAGCATGAAACAATAAATGTAAGTCCTGGCATAGTAGTAACAATGTAAATCATGGATGAAGCATACAATTGAAATGTTTTTGGTATTTTTGAGTTATTTGAATGTTTTTGTATTTTGAATTTTTGTATTATTTTTGAATTATTTGAGCTATGTACAATCAAGTAGAAGAGATTATGTATAACCAAGCGTAAGAAACTATGTACAGGTAAGGCTAAGAAGAAATGATATTAACCGATGATTTTTATAAGAGACTCCCTATCATATTGTCTTGTATGAATAAGTATCATGCATGATCATGAAGCATGATGGAAATGTTGAGACTATGGCTTTAAAAGTTGTGTATGCTATAAATGTTCTAAAATATCTAAAGTAAAAACTAACTATGGGGTCCCTCTATAATTATTAAAAATGGATGCAACTGTAGGGCTCTTAGGGACCCATCGAGAAGTAAGATAAGCTCTCTAAACATGTGATCTATGTGTAGATACATGAGATCTCAATGAGACTGCCCTGGGTGTGAATTTGTAGTTCGAAGCTATCTAGAATCTTGAATATGTGGAGGTGTATGAACCATTTTTACTGGTGATGGATGCCTCAACTATGTCTGAATCTAAAGTGGAAGAGGAATTGAAACTTGAGGAGAAGTTAAAACTGGTGGCAAAATTGAAATTAGTGATTACAAACTGGTAGATGGCTCTAAAGTGGGGAGTGGTAACTTATATGGAACTCTATCTGATTAGCATGATTGAAATTCATGCATTTGTGAATTGTAGAAGGTACTACTTTAAGTTTTTGAATCTATGGTCGATCAAGTAACATATCAAAAACTCCTATGCTAAGAACTATAGTGAATGGTGTGGCCACATATGTAAGACCAACTTGTAGTGAAAGTACTATCTCACTCAATGAATTCTATATATTCCCACTAAATCTAATGATAACTATGTCTGTCAGAGTGATATCCTACTCTAAATAACCTAAATGTTGTAGTAGTGTCAAGGTACACATGTTAAGACTAGAACCATTGTCAATAAACACACTATGAATAAGTTGATTATGAATGTGAGCTTTGATAAAGAATTCATGAAAATTTGAATCATCCTCAATGATCACTTGATTTGAGAAGGAGATAGAATGTCTAGCTATAACTCTAGAATTATATACACCAATCATGTTACTCAAAGGATGTAACTCAACTAAAGGTACACTATATGTATCTAGAAGTGGATGTGCATGATATGCATGATGAACCCCTGATGTGTCCCATATATCCTATTTTGAATGTTGTGGAAATATATTTAAGAAGATTTTCAATTATTTATCTTGTGTTTTCTTTATCGGTGGAGGCTCAACTAAAGTGCCAAGATCAATAGCATTTGAATCTATTAGGCCCTACATCTTATGCTTTAAATGCATCTATTTTTTGTATATCCTGGTGCCCTATGGTAGTCACAAAATGCCTAATAATCATATCCCTTTGGAAGAGGCTTTATTGGATCAACTTCTTGAATAATAGGGAAATATATGATATTATAATCCAAAAGCTATTTTAAAACCTTGGCTAGAGAAATTGGAAGATGTGAAAAAGTACACTGAAGGGGTGCTAACAAAACTATTCACTGAGGAGGCTCTAAAGCTACATTAACTGTAGGTTAATTTTCCCCTTTAGTATCATTGAAATTAACCTTATATGGGACTTTTTTGTTACTCTTATTAGTTGTGTTTGATGTATTAGTGTACTTTAGTTTGCCCATTGAAATTAGTTTGACTTCTCTTTCCTTTAATATGTGACACAATTCAATGAAGGAAGAGAATATTTTGAACATGATTGATTCATAAAGTACTGGTAGAAGAATTTGTTTGAAAATGTCCTACAACTCCTGATCTACCATGGGGTTAGTCATCTTAGCCAAGATGCTCTTATACTGAAGAACATAGTCTGTGAGATGCTCATTTGGTCATTGTTTTTATTGATCAATTTGAGCATATAAAACATTATCACCAATGTTGATATTGAAGTGTGCTAGGAACATGTTAGATAAAGGATTGAATGCATTGAATGACTAATTTGGTAGACTATAAAACCATTGTAAATAATAATCCTTTAGGCTCCATGAAAATAATTTGGTAAGTAGCTAGTCATTTGGGACATAATCCAAGCATGCTGCATGAAAAGCTATTAAATCTGTCTCTAGATCACACTTTCCATCATAAAGAGTATGCTTGGGTTGAACAAAACCTTGTGGCAAGGGTGTAGAGGCAATGTGATGTGTTAATGGAGTATGCAGTAAAGTAAAATAATCTAAATCATGTGTAGGTCTAGAGGCACCTTGATCAAGATATTGTACCTTGGATTGAAGAGATGTTATCTCTTGCACAAGGGCTACCATATCAAGAGATAGTGATGTACTATTTGTAACTGGTGGCATAGAGGCAGGTGGGGCTGCTATAGGGGGTTATTGAGACATAGTTTCCCCCATAGTGTTATTTGTAACTGGTGGCTTTGTGGTTTGAGAAGACTGGCCATTGTTCACTTTTTATTGTTCCTCTTGTAGAATTATAAGCATGTCATCTTGAAAATCTAGATTTTTGGTTAAGAGTTCTTAAATTTCTATTTTATCAATTTCATCAAAACTGGTATATTGAGCCATTGTTAAAGTAAGAAAATAATTTGAAATGTGTTTGAATGTTTTGCAATAAGTTTAAATAGGCAATGTGCTAAAAAGGGAAGTATTGAATATAAGAAATGTAAATTCCTAAAAATAGTGAATTGGAATTTATACAAAAAGGATACTGAGCTACCAAACATGTAAGGTGATATGTCATACTAGCTCCTATTACATGAGTTAAATATTCAAGAAAAAAATCAAAAATTTATGGGAAATGCTTGATTTAATGGGACCTATTAAATACAGCTAGGGTTTTGAGAAAAATAAATTTTTGAAAATTTCTATGAATTTTTGAAATTTGAATTGATTTTATGATTTTAATTAGAAAATAAAAATTTAGAAAATGATTAGAAAATTACTGTGAGTTAGTTGATGCAACTAGGGTTTTAAATAAATTTATTTTAAAATTTACTAAAAAAATTTAAATTTTGAGATAAATTTTTGATGTATATGTGCAAGAAAAAAATCAATAAATTATTGGATTAATGTTGAAAAATTATTGGGACCTAGTGTATGCAACTAGGGTTTGAAATAAATTTATTTTAAAATTTACTACAAAATTTTAAAAGTTGAGATAAATTTTTTATTTGTATGTGTGAATAAGAAAGAAAGAAATTATTGGGAAAAATTAGCCAGGAATTTACCCTAGGGTTTCTAAAGTTTTTATGTGAAATTCAAAGTAAGTTGGGTTTACCAAATGATTTATTATTTTTTGGAATAATGGAGTTTTATTCCTATTTAATAAATAGGTTTGAGTAGGAGAAATAAATAAATAATATTCCTAATAAAAGCTACTAATTTGTGAAAATAAATTGTAATTATACCTTTTCTAAAAATAGTAGTGAGAGAGAGAAAATTAATCTTAGCTTATTCTAGACTATTCTGACTGAGACAGGGTTTGGAAATTTGTGTGCAAGACTAGGAGAATATCACAAATAGGATCTTAGACTTTGTTTTTTGATTAGACAAGAGCACCATAACTAGACACATTGAGCTCTAGTGCTATAGTCCTTCTCTGATGTTATTATCTTGAGTATTTAAGCTTTTTAGGTTTTGTTCACCTACTCAGTGTAAGCCTGTGTACCAATTTTTAGGTCCTCAATATCAAAAAATCTCCCTATATAGATGATTTTTCATGTACTTGTATTTTCTATGCAATTGAAAGAAACTTTAGCAAATGGGGAAAAGGGGTTAGTGTGTGTAAGATACACTAGAGGTGCTTCACACCCCATTTGTGGGCATACTGCCTACATACCAATAATTTGAGGAGGGATCAAGCGATATGTAGTTATCCCTTTAAGAGTGATTTATGCAATAGTGAATTGAATGCAATCAATGCTAAAACTAGGTAAGCTTTAGATGACTAGGTATTGGTGTAAGGTCTTGATTTGGCTTGAAAGTGTATAGGTTGATGTTTACAAAGAATAGGGAATATTGCTTGAGTGGTCTTGTTTGTATTCTTTCTTTTTTAATGATATTTTCCAACCTCTTTCCAAATTATATTTCATTTGAATTTTAAAGGGATCTATTGGTCATGGGTTAGATGAAACTAGATTAGGCTGACATAATGAACAAGAGGAATCAAAGAAAAATAATAATTTAAGCTCAAATTGTGATTGGATAGGAGCACTAAAAAAGGGACACCCTAGAGTCCAGTGTTATAGTCCAACTTTGGCACTATTATCCTAAGCAGACGATACCTGGGGGGATGGATTTGTCATGAAGAGAGGGTCCTAACTCAGTTGGGGTCAAGTATGAAAGGCCATGGATAATTGGGAATCAGTGAAAGAAAGCCTAAGAGGGTCATGAGATCAAGCAAGAGGGACTTAAGGATTGAGTGTCATTAACCATGCTCAAGTTACCATTTTTTTGCATTTTATATGATATATTTTGAGTTTTTATTAAAAAGTTATTTTTAATATGATAAAATAAGTTAGTAACATAAAATATTAATAAACAATGATATTTCTATACTAACAATCTAAGAAAAAAAATTAAAATCACAAAACACATACCTTATAAAAAAGCATCCATTAAAAAAGTAGCAGACAAAAATGTAGCAGTTAAAAACATAACGAGGATAAAACATAACAAGTAAAAAATATAGCAAAGATAAAACATCACAGGAATAAAACATAGTAAAAGATGCGCTCACACAAAAGATGACACAACTTTCAATTAAAGGTCCAAACTCATGAAATCATATTTTCCTCTATTATTTTGCTTGTTAATTTAGTGTATTACTTTTCCACCATGAAATGTTAACTACTATCACTAAAATGAACTAGACAACAAATAAATAATGTGCTAATCACTAAAATATCCCAATTGTTCTATTCACAATATTTGTGAGACATTACCAATACCATCACATTTTTTCCTCCCTAATTTTTATCCTCATGACATTTTTTTATACATGATTTTTGTCATACTATGTTTTTACTGATACATTTTTTACTATTATGTTTTTATCCTCTATGTTATCACATAGAGCTGAATTTCAAGTAGAAAGCTCCTCATTTCAAAAAATTCATCACTAGCATTGTTCCTAAACCAAATCTCATTTCCTCTCTACTTAACACACCATATCATTTCCAAGATGGAAATGTTATTCTTATCAAGGAAACTACCAAAATTAAATATGGTACCCATCATGCCCTCAACTAATCATAGTCTCTCAAGAACTTACACCAACTAAGCATAATAAATTTATCTTATTATTTGATAAATATCATGATACTTTCACTTGGCCCTATGAGGACATGCCTGACATTGATCCTATCATCATGGTACACAATATCATCACCTATCCTGATGCCAAACCCATGAGACAAAAACAATGGAAATTTCCACCATAAGTTTCCAATTTATGCCATAAAGAAATCATTAAATTTCTTGATACCAAATTTATCAAGCCTATGTGCTATTAAAAATGGGTCTAAAACATTTTAGCTATTTGTAATAAATTTACCATGATCATTCTCATTTTCATAAATTTTTTCAACCTCAATATTGCTTGTCCAAAGGACAACTTCCCTTTACCTTCCATAGATTCCATCATCGATTTCACTACTGGCTATGAAATGTTATCTCTTATGGATGGTTTTTTAGGTTATAATCAAATTCACATTTCCCCTAAAGATCAATGTAAGATAACTTACACCATGGAATGGGGCACCTACTATTATGTTAAAATTCCCTTCAGCCTTAGAAATGTCAGAGCTACCTATCATCATGCACTGACCCATATTTTCCATGATCTTATCCATAAGATTATGTAAACCTATGTGGATGACCTCATTTCCAAGTCTAAAATTTGTAAAACTCATCTTTTTTATCTTGCTATCATTTTCAATTGCCTCATCAAATATAAATTAGAATAAATCCCTATAAATGTGTCTTTGTTGTCACATCTAAAAAATTATTAGGATTCTTTGTCTCTCTTCACAGCATTGATTTTTATCCCACTAATATCAATGTTATTTTCAGCATGCCCATACCTCATTCAATTATAGATATTCCCACTTACCTTGGAAAACTTGGGGCAATAAGATGATTTGTCCCTGAAATGGCTTACTGCATATCTACAACACAATCGACAATACAAGGCCTGCATTGCCAAATAAAATAACAAAAGAGTAAAAGTTTGCACTTTTAATTTTGGTGATATTTTCCTTAAATTATACTACACTCATGACAAATAAGTTAAGTATGATAAAAAATGGTGGGGCCCTTACTTATTCAAAGACATCCTTAGTCCTAACACCTATCACCTTCAAACTAATGAAGGTCATATTTTCAAAGAGCTCACCAATGTGAAATTATTGAAGAAGTATTTTTACTATATATTTCCCTTCTTATCATGCTTTCATCCTTCTAACACTTTTTGTAGGATATCTACATGGGTCTCACCCATTATAATAATCATTATTTTATAATGATTTTTTATGCCATAAACCTTGGACCATTCCTTCTTTTATCACTCTATTTTTACATGATTTTGTCCTTTGGTTTCTCTTTTTCTCATTAGTTGCATTGTAAAACCATGGGTATAACCCATTCTTTCATCATGATTTCCTTTTGTTCATCAAATTGTTTCCTTCCTATTTTATAATGATTTTTTATGCCCTCTAGGTTTTTTTCTAGCCTGTTTGTAAGTTGAAATGTTATTCCATGAATAGGACCATGCCTTCCTCATAAATGCCATCTTTATCACTCTATTTTTACATGATTTTGTACACCCTCTTAGGTTTATCTTTTATGGGATGATTTACATAGTGTTTTAATATGCAGATGTACATCAAGAACACGATTAGACCTTCCTCATAAAATCACTACCTTTCATCAATTACATGTTTCTTTTCTAGAATGTGTTTGTAATGGTAAAAGTTTTTGATCCCTTGTTCTCAGATCTTTTACCATGTAGATCTCTTATAGAAGCCATGCACACCAGTTGACTAAGATCATACACGCTCTTACTTCTTTTGTAGATAAAATTTATAAGATAATAAGGTGTTAGCATGTTTTCTTACACTTACCTCATTCTTATGTTAAGATGCCAGCCAACTTCTGAATCACACTTTACTATCAATGTACCCCTTTTTCACCCTTTGTCACATTTTTTGTGATTTGAAGTCATTCAAATTGTTTCATGTTTCATTCCTATTTAATTTCACTTTCCTTTCATTCCACTTAGGATAAACCAAGGTCAAAGTCAAAATAACACTTTTATTTGACCTAAATTAATGAAACTCTTAGACGCCATACTCTCTAAGATTCTCTTTCAAACCTGCTAGCAAACATTAGAAATTGAGTCCAAAGTTTTCTAGTGATAGTCATATTTAGCACCCATGTTTAGTTTTCTAAATCCCTGTGGAGGAGGAATAAAAAAATCCATCAAAAAAGTTAAAATCCAAATCATTTGAAACAAAAACCATGCAATGATACACAAGGTAACATACCAAGTCAAAAATCAAAGAAGTATCACACCAAAATTTCATGATTAATAACACATCTCCTATCTCTAATCAAAGTTTAAACAAGTAAAATCCATATTTCCTCATGTTTTGAGAGTATGAGTTCCATTGGGGCCTGTAGTAGGACATTAGATTTTAGAATAGGATCCTATGAATTCAATAAACTACTATGCTCTTTCTTTCTATATGACCGTTGGTGACCATATGCTTTTCAACTCCTTTCTCATTTGAAAGTCACCCAGAGTGACCTGTAACCAAACACAAAACTTGCTCCCTACAACCTTAGCTCTGATACCACGTGTTGGGATAAATAACCAAAAGCACAAAATTGATTACCAAGCAACTTAATATGCGGAAATAAACCAGAATACACAAGTAACTAGAATTTAGAAATAACACATGATATGAGAGACAATACACAACTTGTATTAAAACTCTTACAGAAAAGAATACAATAAAGAAGATGCCACTTCTTCTCCACCACCTCTTCAGAGGCTTTCAAATGAATAGTACTTCTCTCCTCAAAACTTTCTCTCTTAGGTCCCAACACCCAAATCAAACACTGAGTTGGTGTTCACCTTATACCCGTGCTCCACGCACACCACAAGTGCTCCATGCACTCCACAAGTACACAAACGTACTCCACAAGTACTCCACATACTCCAAGTAGACCCCACCTGATTCTGCTCCCTATTGTGTTGTTGTCCTATCTAATCTTGTACACCTGTAAATCAACCTAGTTCTGCACACTTGTGAACCTTGACCTTGCACACACATACACTTGCATATCAATGATCTTTCTTACCATGTAGATCTCCTATAGAAGCCAT
Organism: Torreya grandis; assembly: GCA_037957365.1. Taxonomy (NCBI): domain Eukaryota; kingdom Viridiplantae; phylum Streptophyta; class Pinopsida; order Cupressales; family Taxaceae; genus Torreya; species Torreya grandis. The sequence continues at coordinate 2,120,129 of JARHVA010001383.1, read as the reverse complement.
GCACACTAGCTGACTAAGATCATACACCCATGAAGAATCCTGCTAACTCTCCAAAACCAGCACCCACCTTTGTTTTGACAAACCTAATTTAATATTGCTCTCTTATCTCTTGAGTTTATAAAGATTTTTTCTAAAATTAGCTCTCATCATGCAAACACTTATCAACCAACTTTTTCGCAGCTTAGGTGACCGACGTCGGTCCCTGTCTGCCTATTTTCTGAATGACGTCGGTTGCTTCCTGTCTCCTACTTTCCGTCATCGGTTGGCCTGACCGACACCTGTGTCTGTGACACTCCGCAACTCTTCTGCAACCTCCTCCATGTCTGCATCAGTGAAGCTTTTAGCTCCACAACCTAACAATTTGTTGACCTAAGATTTGTGTGGTTAGGATAAATTATTCAGGATCCTTAATGTCAAAAGTCCTATTGTTTGGCAAACCTAATTTGAATGTCTTGATGTCTATAAAGAGTTTTTCTACCTTAGTTTTTATTTCCCCCTCCACCCATTTCATTTCCCCCTTTGATAGGCAAGTTGATTCTAAATCTATTTTACCTCTTCTATGTTCCCTTTTCTTCATATCTTGAAAACATGCTAGCACCACTTTGTTTTAATTTTACCTATCCTTAGAATAAAATAACATGCTTGAGTAGCTAGGGATTACTTTTTTTGTACTATGGATTTACATATCTAGCATTGAGTTGCTTTATTTTACCATTTACCATTTTTAAACTTCCTTTTTTTAGACACGTAAGTCTATTTATACTTTCATGTTCTTTTTCCATTATTGAATGAGGTTGGCTTGCTACTCCTCATTTTCCAATGGTGTTTTCCCTTTTATGCACTATTTCCATTGATTATTGAGTAAGGATTGTTACTGCTCACTCATCAATGTTGTTTTACCATTTTGCTTACCTATCTTAATTTAAGGATTATTATTACTTTCACATTGATGTTTGCTTACCACCATTTTTGGCATGTATCCTTAGTTTGATTTGGTGAGTTTACCTTTCTTACTTAAGGTTTACTTTTTTGAGTTTTTTGGTCTTTATAGCCTTGGATTTTTAGTTACCTAATTTAATCCAACTTTTAACTTGGTCATTTGGTCCTAAATTATCATTTGTCACTCCAACTTGCCAAATTTCTAAGTACGTCTCATCTCCACTACATCAGTTATCTTGGCTTTCCTATGTTTTCTTGTTTTTGCTCTTTAGTTTTGTATCCTTGAATTTGTCAAAAAGTAGTTTCTATGCCCTCCATGATCAAAAATACAAACATAATAGATAACCATCTAGTGATAAAGGTAATTCAAGGTATGCATACGTTTATTTTTTTAGTTATTTCCATTTCCATCATTTAATTTTAGTTATTTTATTATTTAAAATACTATAATTTTTTAGCTTTAGTATTGTGTGTTGCTATGTTTTTTTCTCGAATCCCCATCCCTTATTTCATTTAAGTGACATGTGATGAGCTTTGAGTGTGGTATATTATACACATAGTATTTTAAAACTTTTATTAATTATTTATGCTTTTTATCTTTCAAGAACCTATCGAGTCTTAATCTCTCTGAGTGCATGCCTTAAAGGGTGCACCAAGAAAGGGGTGGGTAGAACATTAGTGCTTCAAAGGATTTTTTCCCCTATACCACCACTTTTTATCAATCCAACCTTCCCTAAAACACTCCTTTAGCTTAGCCTCCTCTTTTTCACCCTCTTATAGTCATTTTCTACCTTCATTATCCCTTCCCTAGCCTAAAACACTTTCCAATAGTTTACAATACAATGTCAACCCCATCGACCCTATACTCTAATTAACAAAACTCATTTAGGGTCTAGGTCAACCCCTGGTAGACCTAGACCAAGACCTAATTTGTATTTATTAATAATGATACATATTGATTAGGCCAACCCTATCAATGAAATGTTTAGAAAGGATTAGGGTTATATTCATATATATAAACACATCAATTTTTCCATTTCTTAGAGACAACAAGAATAATTATTTATTTGCACTTCTTTACAATCTACTCTTTTGTCATTCTACTTGATTAGTTATAGCTTAGGGTTTACACTTGGATAATAATTTTGGATGATTCGGCCTTTATTATTGATGCTTATACATAAAAATAACCTATTATGAAGCATATTTAGCCAAGGGAGAGATTTAGTCTCGATGGATTCATCTTAAAGGTAAGTATCTCTAACTTTGCTCTCCTCTCTTTTAGTAGATAAAAGTATCATAAGTAATGGCTTTTGAATATATTTCTCTCTCTATGTATTAGTGTTGTACCTATACATAGATTAATTAAGATTTTGTTATGCATATTTACTTTTATGTTTACTAACCCCACTTTGTGCCACAATATTTTGTGAGTACTAGATTAGACTTTATTTTACTTGTCATTTACTTTGTAAATATAAAAACATAAGACTTAGTTAGGGTTATTACCTAGTTTTACTTGACTAGAGGCTTTGGAACCCTCCCTAGTGATTTTATTGTGGTAAGAGATCCCTTGGATAGGTTTAGTGGATCCATCTTGGTCATGACTTCAAATATCTAATGTATCAACAATTGGAAGTGTAAGTAGGATTTATCTTCTTTGAGCTAGGATTGATTTATAGATCAATTGCATTTCCATTTACATATAGGAACTTCCTTATGATTTTGGGAAGTTGAAGGAGTCGATGCTTCTCAATATATCAATGAACAATTTGAGTAGTGTTATTCCCAAGAGTTTGGGATAAATGATTCATCTAGACTCAAATCTTTATAGTTTCTCTTGAAAAATTCCCTCTAAGCTTGAATATCTTAACTATTTAGGCTCATTAAACTTGTCCAATAACTTTTTTTCAGGAAGTATACCCCAAGGAGGAAGGATAAACTCATTTCCAAATTCATCATTCTTGGGGAACCCAAATTTATGGGGATGTTTCATTATAAAGAATTTTACTTGGCTAGAATTTTATTCTCCTCCTACTCCTACTAATAAAAAAGAGAAGAGCAAGGAATTTTCTTGGTGTGGTATTGTAGTTAAATTTCCATATGGGGAAATTTTTATAGGCATAACACTATTATTTATAGTAAAAATGAGGTGGAGAAAGAAATACTTTAAAGAGTTGATGTTATTTTGAAGTTTCTATTTCCTTGGCTTAATAACTGTACATTGTGAAGATATAATTCCCTACTTATAATGTAAATGGTAAAGCTAAGAGTTTCTTGTGATTAGACTTAATCAAAAAATAAATTTAGGGTTTTGAATAAACTTCTAAATTTTTGTAATGATTTTATATATGTTAAGGGATTTCATTTATGTTCAAGTGTTTGCAATAGTTTTGAAATCACTAGAGAAATATATTGGATGCTATATTTATGTCAATATGTATGCACTTATTGGATTGAGTCCTTCATTTTGTACTTCATCAGTTATTACCATTCAAAGTCAGAGGATGAAGAGGATTGCACTGCCTTGTTGTTGATGCATTGCAAAGGCCAATGGGTTAGAGGTTTGATGACTGGGATGCATTGGCCTGTTGGTACTAGGTGGTGTATATGTAAGGAGTACAATTCACTAAAGTTCATTAATGACATATGTTATGATTTTTCATCGATATGAATGTTGTATAAAATCTATTTTTGGGTTTTTGCATGGAAAACCATTCATTTGATTTATTCAATGTAATATATTTACATGCATAGACCAAGGATTGGGCATGCAACTATTGTGAGGTGTGTTAAGTTTCAATCATATTATCTAAGTAAGTAGGAAAATAATATTTTATGTTTTTACTAATACAAATTTTTGCTCTTTTACAATAAGGTTTTTGGTGGAAAATGTATGTGGATGGATGTCTTTATCATTGAGGAAGAATATGTGGGTTTGAAAATTTGAGGGCCATAAACATGTATAATTTCCTGGTGACATGTCCATGTGTGCAGATGTATCAAAAAATCTATCCCTTCATTATCACACTAAATAAATGAGAAACTATCAAAAAAATAATACGTTTCAAACCAAAAATATTATTAAAAACTATCTAAAACCCATTTTTAGTTCCTACTACAACTGCATCACCATACCTAAGGATGGATGGCAAGGGTGTGTTGGCCTATTAGTGACAAGGTGGTAGATAGTCAATGACAACAAGTCACTAAAATTCATTAATGACATTTATTGTGATTTTTCATCACTTTTAAGGTTGCGAAAAATATATTATTTTCTTTTGGTTTTTGTATAATGAAACATTTTTTTGTTTATATGATGTGATAGCTATGCATACATAGGCCAAAGATTTAGCATGTAATTATTACAACATGGGTTAATTATTATTATTTTTTTGTTACAATCAAATATTCATTTTGCTTATTTAGTGTGATAGCAAAGGGTTGGTTTTTTTAATATATTTGCTCGTATGGACCAGGGATTAGGCATACAACCATTGTGAAATGGGTTAATATAGAATGATTTTATTTGCATGAATGTGATGAGACTATTTTATGTGTGTAAGTGTTATTGTTAACATTAATTCATTTTTTTTACAATTAAATTTATGGTGTAAAATGTCTATGTATAGTCTTTTTTGTAGTCATGGCAAAAATACTAAATGATTTGTAATTATGATTTGATGTCTTGGTTGTTGGTAATGCATTATTTTTTATTATTTAATTTGAAAATGAAAATTGATAAGGGTTTTAAAATAGTTTTTAACTCCATTATAAGTTTGAAACATCATGTACTTTTAATAGATCAGCATGCATAGACTAGAGGTTGGGTATGTAGTCATTTAGGGCATTATATGGTTGTGTGTGGTTGTGGAGGAAAGGCTTGGTTCATAAGGGTGACAACCATAAAAATTGAAAAGTTTTTTTATTATTTAAGATGAAAGTGGATATTGAAAATGGTTTCAAATAGTTTTTGTGGGTGGTTAGTTATTAGGTGGTAGTTATGGAAGGTTGAAATGTGAATAGATGTAATTAATGATATATTTTTTTCTTTTTGTATAGTGAAACAATCTGTTTACTTATTCAATGAGATAATAAATGCTTGTTTACGATTTTTTTTGTTTGCTTCTGGTATTGTAGTATTTTTTTCATGTAATCATTCTTAGGTTATTTTTTAATAAGGCTTAAATATTTAAAAATATTTTCAAGGTTTATAGTTCTTTTTGGGATTTATATAAGAGTAGGTTGTGGGTTTGAGATGAATATCAATATTTTTATAAGGTTTGTGGTGGAAAATATATATGGATAATTATCTCTTTCCTTATGGTGGAAATATTTAGTTTGTAATGGAGAGAGGCATAAATATTGAAATATTTTTTTTGTCAGTGGTAAGTCTGCTACGTGAAAGCTATTATTTTTGTTTTGTTTTCATAGAGAGAAACATTCATTTTTTCAATTTGCTTATTCAGTGGGAAATTGAAGACTTTTTTTGGGATGGTTCTGCATCCATAGACCAGATATTGGTCATGCAATCATATACTGATATAATATTATTTTTTGATAAGGTTTGTGGCATAAAATATTATGGATAGTGTGTATCCTTGTGTATTTATCTTCTTAGGATTTATGTATGAGTAAGTTGTAGGTTTGACGTTGACATCAATTTTTTCAACAAGGTTTTTGGTAGAAAATATACGTGGATAGTTGTCTCTTTCATCGTGGTGGAAATATGTATTATTTAATGGTAAAAGACATAAATCGTGAAATATATATTTTTTAAATTGTGCAAAAGCTATTTTTCCTTTTTTTCTTTTTGTATAATGAAACGTTAGATTTTCTAATTGAGTAGGATAATGAAGGTATGGATTGGTTAAATTTAATGACATGGCACCCTTTCGTATATGGCACATGGTTAGTAGTGAGAAAATGGAACCTCATCAATAATTATTCTACCCCAATGATGTAGTTGCATGAAAATGTGCCATGTGTCAACAATAGGGAAATAAATTGTAGGAACATATGGATCAATTATGTAGGTGTCATTGGTTTGATTTATTTTTTAATGAATCTCAAAGCTCACTACACATCTAATAATCATATAACTACAAAGATCATGTTTCATAATGAATGATTATATAAACAAGATGATATTGGTAAACGAAAACAATAAGGAATGAGCTTGACAAAATACCTCTAACAATTGTGATCTAAGGTTAAAGTGATGGTCTCCTATTAGGAGGAATGGAAAAATTATTTTTTAATTACATGTGCATAAGGAAATGATTGATATGTATATTCATGTTTATTTGAGGCATGTTTCTGTTTACTATTTATACCATGTTTCTTTAATCATGCATAATGGAATATGATTTTTTGTAATTATAGGGTTAGTTAGTGTACATAGTTTTATTTTTTGTTGTAGGTGTTCATAAATTAATGAAATATGGTTTATATGTTTTCTATTTTTTTTGGAGTGCCACCTATTGCAAAGAGACAAAATGAAGGTGTGGCATTAAAGTTTTTTTTCCAATTGTCGTACTATTTTTATTTTACTTGTAAAGATGGAAGGTAAAGTTGCCATTATTTACATACAAAGGCTAAGAGATTTAAAAAAATATATTTTATTACTATAAGATAAAATTGAATATTTAAGTAGAGAAATAAGGGATGAGAAAAATGTTAACAATATTAACCCAGAAATAAAATATTTAAAAAATAAAAAATCATTTTGTTGACTAGTTATTTTGTTTTGAAGTTTTCATTTTTATTTTTTGGTAGATGTTTGTGTGAAAATATTTATTAATTATATTTTTAAATATTATTGGTGAAAATATGTACTATGCACCTTTAGTTAATTTAACTTAGGTAGTTAGCTTTTCTGCCAAGGCTAGTTAGTGTGTACACATGCCCTAGTATGTTTTTAATACTTAGCTACCTCATGTGTGCCACCATCATTAGATGCCACATTTAATATGACCAATAGGAAAAATGAAGAAAATGTGTGAGTTTGTTATATATACTCTTCTCCTCTTTTATATTTTACATGAGTTGACACACCAGAAATATAGACACATAGATGCTAAATATCTGAGGTAAAAATATGTAATATATTATTTTTCATTTCAGCTCCTCTTTTTGCCTCTATCTTGCGTGACTTATGCTTTGGTTCTTATTTGATTTTGGTTAGATTATATCTTAATATCATATCATATCCATTGCATGTTAGATTAAAAAATAGAATAGTTTTTTAGGCAATGTTTCTTTACAACATAATAGAGCGAAATGAACACCACCATTATGTTTAGAAGGCCAAAAAACATAGGGATTAAATGTAAACACTTTATAGGTTTATGGCAGGTAATCTGGGAAGTTTTTTGACATCTTTTAGCTCGTGCTCAACTACGGTCCATACTGTATGAACAATTTATTTTTTCTAGGTTTTTTTGTTTTTTGGAAAAAAAATCAAAAAAATATTTTTAGTAGTTCATACAATCCACATGGTCTATATGGACCTACAATGTGTACTTGCCTTCAAGCCTACATGGCACCATCCATACCACCTACATGGCCTACCTTATGGATTTTATACATCATCCTACTTGTGTGGCACCATTTGTATAACTTGGTCTCTTATAGTATAGTCTTCTATGTCATCTTACTATATGCCTTGCCATATTGTCATGTGGTGTCTTCTAGGTCATTATGTACACCTTTCTTATGTTTATGTGGCACCTTATTACATCATATATACTTGTTGATGTCACATGTCATATTATGATGTGGCACTCTATACAACTATCTTAATTCCTATGTGGAACCTATTGACATCATTTTACTCTACGTAGTCTTTAGCTCCTGGTCACTAGCCTTACCAACCATGTGATTGCCCATTCCATTGCCTGGCCTCCAATAGAGTACCTACCTAAACTACCTATGTGACTAGTCCTAACCACTAGTGGTCAATATTTTATGCTAGCCCCATAGGCCTCTATGTGACCAATGGCCAAATTGGTTTAGCCTCCAAGGTATTCTTATTGCCCTCCTAGGGAAATTTGGGCATAATTTCACTCTGGGAGGCATATCGCATGATTTGTGTAGCTTGTGAGGATTTTTTTCATAGATTCGTGTTTCTGACATGGACGTAATATAGTTGATTTTAGGACATTTTTGTAATTTGAGTTTTTCTATTACAACATTTAATATAGGAGAACATTGTGGAAGACCTCATTCAAACACCTTCCTAAGCTCATATCATGAGTTCCATTTGGAATTTTCACATGTTGTCTTCTTTGGACTTGGATATTTTTTTGAGCTATAAATAATGGTGTGGACATTTACACATTTTGTCTTAAAAATTTTAATGCTTGGAAATTTTATATCACTTTGAGGGTGCTCTTTTTATCTTGTTGGGACCTTTCTTAGGTCATTTTAATGCATTTAGAAAATGTAATGGCAAATTTCTTATGTTTTTTGGCACATATTTTGGATATCATTTTTTTGAAGACTAAAGGTTTAAGTCTAGTTTAATAGGTGGTCAACCCACCCCCCGCACCCCCCCGCACCCCCCATAATAAACTTTTGTAGTGTTTTGGCTCTCTCCTATTAATCTTTTGCTAGCCACTAGCTTTTAAAATGCAATTTTTTCCCACCTTATGAAGTTTATGTAACATGCCCTTATTGTTAGGACCCTATTAAGGTTTTATTTTTATTTTCACATGGAAAATTTTTAGTATGAGTGTTATATTTTTGAAGATGTTTAAGTAATGGATTTTGGGACAGTCATGCCAATGATTCCTTAGTTCCTTGTATTTTTCAACATGATGATCATTATTTGTGACTTTTAACATCCCCAACACTAGTCAATTTCTATGTTTGAAGTAGTGGATTTTGTGCCACTTGTGCATGATATTTTTTGCATTGTTGTGAGTTTATTCATGAACTTGAGCAATATGTGGTTAGTTTAAACTAAAAATTCCACTCGTGCCATTTATTTTGAGTCAACTGATGCCTCTTTTTATGTACCTTATTACATTTTATAGGAGATATTCTATTTCTTTTCTTCAAATAATCACTTTTGTGTGCATGTGTGTTTTCTTTATTTTAACACAATAACAATTTTGATTTCTTCACATGCACATGTATATCTTATTACACACTTTGTTTTTGTAACCCATATGAGGATTATAGTATGACTCATATTTCTAAAGCATTTTTTGGTGTACTCATCTATATTTTTGACACTCTACTTGAAATTTATACCATCTCCATGTTGTGAGTGACATTTATTATACTTAGTGTCTATTAAGATTTAAAATTACCCATAAGTAGCAATATTTATTGGTATAAAAATTTAGAATGTCATCTCTCAGTGACCTTGGTGGTATAAAAATTTAGATTATTGTCTTTAAGCCAACATTCTTTGATGATATCTAAATTACCATAATATTTTAGTGTTTTGAGTAGTGGATTCATACCACTCATGTAGATATCATGAGTTTTTCACTATATGTTGACTTCTATAATGCACAACATCATCTTAGTGTGGATTAAGAAAATTTTTAGTCTTGTGAAGCTTACTAGTATTCTATAAAATCACTTGCTTCAGTAATTTTCTATCATATCATGGGAGACATCCATTGTTGTTACCATTTTTCACCTAGTTTATCATTGAGGGGTATGAATATCCAATGCTTCCTTAGATCCTTATTACCTAATTTATTGAGATTAGTGTTTATTTTAAGTGAGCCTCATGTAGAGCACCAGTTCCTATTTGAATTGGTGGTTATTGTGGCTTGACACCCATTTATTTTGGAAAGATGAATTTTCATCCATATAGACACTTGACATCACATTGTATTTTATTACTATTTATTCGTAGGTACCTCATCAAGACTTATTACTGAGACATATTTTATGAGGATTATAAGAGTCACAATTTTTTGTTTAAACCTTCTTAAGTTTTAATTAAGGGGGTGTTGGGGAAAATAATTATTATGCACCTTAAGTTAAGTTAACTTAACTAATTATCTTTTCTACTAAGGCTAGTTAGTGTGTGTACATGAACAACTATGTATCTAATGCATACCCACTTCACATATGACACCATAATTATATGCCACCTCTAATGTGGACAATAGGAAAAAATAAGAAAGGTGTGACTTTTTGAAATATACTCTTCTCCTTTGTATTTTACATGGATTAACACACCAAAAATATAGACTCACAAATTCTAAATATTTGACTGAATAATATGTAATATATTGTTTCTTATTTTAATTTTCCTCTTTTATCCTCTCTCCTACATGAGATACATTTTAGTTCTTATTTGGTCCTAGATAGATCATATATTAATAAATGTGTTATTAATTGTAAGCATGTTGAGTTATCAAAATGAATTTTCAATTTTTTTTTATCATTGATGATGAGCCCATATATAGAATATATTTTTTCAAAATGTTATTAATGGAGGAATTATTATGGCTTAAAAAAACATCAAATGAGCCTCTGTATCCTTACATATGCATTAAAATTGATATTCATAGAGTAGACTTTCCATCATGGTGAAAGGTAGCTACACCATCAATTATATTTATTGATCGCTGACCAATTTGTATATGTTATCTAGTTGTCGATGAGCCAATGCATCAATAGACATTTGCCTTTGTGGTGTAGTCTAATCATCTCTCACATGTGTCAAAAATAGGGAAAGTGATCATATTCATCTTCCAAATTAAAATGTGGATGCATGTAATTACCTCAACCATCATCTAATGATAAAATTGGGTTTTACAAGAAGTAGATTTTGATTTATATCACAAAGATATAGATAAGAATACATATATATTTTTCATAACATTTATCTAGAAGAAACATCATAATAAATGACATTAATGAGCTTTGGTGACTTATCATCCTTACATATTTTTTGGCTTATTTACTATGGGCTAATGTACTCTTGTTGGTGATCCTCGTGACCTGAAACATATCCACAATGGGGATTGAAAATGGGGTTTAGATAGTTTTCTCATGTCATTTTTGGTTTGAAACTTTGTGCATTTATTTATTTATTAAGTGTGATAACTCTGCATCAATACACTAGGGATTGAGTGTGCAAAAATTACAAGTTAGTTTAAGCTTGAATCAATTTGTTTACATGAGTGGAGTGAGAATATTTTGCATGTGTATGTTATATTTTAGACATTGATACATTTATTGTTCTTTTGTAATAAGGTTCATGGTGGATTTTTTTAATGGATGGGTGTCTCTATCCTCATGATGGAAAGTGTGGGTTGGAAAAGGTAAGAATCATAAACTTGAAAATGATTTTTGGTTATAATTTGGTGTGTTGTCCATTTTTACGTGCATGCACATATGTAAAAAAATTAACCCTTCTCTATCACACTTATAAATATAAAAAATGTCAGTGAAAACCAAAAAAAATAATAACTTTTTTTGCAGTCTTCTTATTAACATAAAATAAAAAAAATGTTATTAATGAACTATAGTGACATGCATTCCTTTTGTATGTAATAACTCATTGCATGTAGGCTAATGAATCTCCATATGCAACCCTCGGTCCCTTTACAGGGGTGCACCAAAATGTGGCATTTGTCAATAATAGGGAAACTCGATCATATTCATCTTCCAACTTCAAATGGGGGTTGTTGATCAGGTACACCATCATCAATCAGGTAAATATGATCATATTCATTCTCTAACATATAATCTAGATTATAGTATGGAATATGAGGTTATTTATATTGTGTTCATGCCTATTATCATAGTTAATATTTTAAAAACTCAAAACTAGAGATCATTAATAACTTATCAAAAAAAAACCAATCTATATTCAAGCTTGTCATCCATCAGAGCAAGTTTCATATTAAAATCATAGTAAGAAACTTTATAGATATATTTTATCTTGTTAGAGAAAGTGTTTTATGGATAATTGTGTGGACAATTTGTACTGAAGGTTAGTATCAGATCAAGCTAGAATCTATAAACACTTGTATGTTATTTGAATAACTCAAAGAACTAGTTATGTTTTCATATGTTATTATAATATTATGGTAATTAATGGTATATAATCATTAGTTTATTGTTAAATTTTTTTGTAGATCTATTATTTTGATATATTAAACTTAGTTATGGTCAACTGGATTTTAGTAGTAGTTTATGATGATATGTTTTCCATGCATTTTTTATTATTCCTTGAGATGTAAAGAATGTTTATTACTATAAAGATATAATATATATGTAATCTTACCATTTATGAGAGAAAGTTTAAAATATGTAGTACTTTGGTTTCTTTAAGACATAAGTACATGTTGAAAAGTAGTTACAAATATTTTTTTCATGCCATTGTGGGTTGTGTTTACACTAGAATTAATTATGAATTACATTTTAAATGTAAATAGAAATGTAAATATTGAAATATTATCTAAGATGATATATAAAATAGAATACAATAAAATAAAAAGATCTAAAAAATTTATATAATTTTTAAATTTATCTATAAATAGAAACTAGGGTTAGGGTTAGAGAATTGTTCTTGTAAATGATTTGTTTCAGATTGTATTGACTTTATGTGAATTATGGCTATCTAAAAATACCTAAAAAACACACATATATATTATAAAATAGTGGCTTGTTGTCTGATGGGATGATTTTGTAGGAGGTGGATAGGATCACAATGCATTTTTGTTTATCTATTTGACTTTATCTTATCACACTGTGTGCTAGATCTAAAAATATAGGTATGTTCGCTTGCATAATTATGCAACCTAACTTTGTATAGAACCCAAATTTATGTGTACAAGACCTATAAAATTAAAACCATAATATTTCACAAGTAAAAAAAAAGGAGATCAAATGAAAAAGGGGGAAAAATAAGGGAAGTGGGAATGACTGAACTATCATCAAAAAATAATTTTATTGATTGAGTACTGCCTATATAGTCCTATTGGCAATTTGAGATGCTTTGATGTCAAGAAGCTCAGTGAAGAAGGTTTAGTGCTCCAGTATCATAGGTTATCATGGATGTCAAAAATGAAATCATTAATGACAAAATCTTAGTGGTATTGAAGAAGGCTTTTAACCCAGAGATTTTCTAAGTTTCGTATAAGGTAGAAGTTACATCATATAAAAAGTTAGAATGACATTTGTAGTGCAAATCAAGTTTGTGAACTTCCATTACTTTTACTTATTTCATAAGTAACAAGTAAATATAATTTGAAAACCCAAATTGGTCTTGTGGTGTTAATCAAGTTTTTAGAATGGTTTTACTTTGTTCAAATTCATAAGATAAGCAGCTCAAAGAACCTGATTTGGTCTTAGTGTGTAGATTGGGTTTACATAACAACTTAACATATTTCATTTTTATAGGTTAATTAGGTTGAAGAAACCAAATTGGTCTAGATGAGTGGATCAGGGTTGAAAAGTGACTTAACTTATTTCATTTTTATAAGTTGAGCAGGTTGAAGAACTTGAATTGGTATAGATGAGTGGATTAGGGTCGCAAAGTGAATTAACTTATTTCATTTTTGTAAGTTAAGTAGGTTGAAGAACCTAAATTGGTCTAGATGACTAAATCAAGGTTTTGAAATGACTTTACTTATTTCAAGTTTATAAGTCATGCAGTCTGGAGAACCTGAAATGGTCTTGGAGAATTCTTTCAAAAAAAGTGTTAATTCCTCATTGGGAAAATTGTCTTGAACAAAATGTCGAAGGGATGGTTACAAAAATACCAAAGGGTATGTGGTCACTTGCAAATTTCCCAAAGGGTACATTTAAAAAAGTATGGAGGGAAAGTGGACTATTCAATAAAGTTGAAGGATCATTTCAATAAATCTGAAGGACAATTAGATCATTCAAGAATTATGAAAGGATCTTTTCAAAAATGTTGAAGGGTATGAAGACCTTTATAGAGAAGCTGAAGGGTAGTTTTTAGAAATGCCAAAGGGTATATGGACCATTCAAAGACTTTTGAGGGGATGTTTAGTAAATGCCGAAGGGTATGTTGCAAAAACTCAAAGGGTAAGTAGTCCATTGCAAAAGTTTATGAAGGACACTTTCGAGTGAATTTGAAGAACTTCCTGAAGGATATTTTTCCAAACTTGTTGAAGGATATTATCAAAAAAAATGTAGATTAAAGCTCTGAGCTAATGTGTAGATGACAAGTGTCACATTCACACTTATTTAGTGGGTTAAAATTCATGCCTTTTAATAAGATCGATGGCTCATGATCAATAATATAGTGAATATCTAATAGAGTGACGTGTTCTAAGCTTGAAAGGTGCTCGACTGATAATAGCTAGTGTCAAGATAAACATCAAGCAAGTCTAGAAGAGATCAACAAAGTGAAGGCATTTAAGAATGCCATAGAGAGAGAGATGTTAACAAAGCTATTAGAGGATAATGTTGAAGTAAGTTAAGTCAAGCACTTTTAAGAACCCAATGTAGTTAGTTAAATTGTGCATTCTTGAAAACCCAAGAAGAGATGGAGTGTTTAATGTTAAGAATTACATTTTCAAGAACCTTATAAAGTGAGTTGGTTACAAAAATCTGAAGCTTTGATTGAAGGAACATAACTATTTCTTGTAAAAATGGTTATTACTTTAATTCTCTTATATATATTCAGAGGTTGATTTCAAAGAATAGTGATACAAAATTCCAAATTGATGAAGAGCAGGGAAGATAAATGGTTATACACACTTTGGAATGAGAATAGTTTAAGCCTGTGATGCAAAGATATGAAACTCATCTAATCATGGAGAAGTAAGATTGAATTGATATATTTCAAAGTGTCAATTAGATAAATTCAAACACAAAGAAGGGGTGCAAGATAAGTGAAGGATACACAAAAGTGTGTTGAAGATGAAATGAGTAGTTGTAGATTAGACCTACAAAAAAAATAGAGACTTAGATTCTTTTATGAATATGATTCATTAATTTGAATTATAAATGTCTGATAGGTTGGTACTTAGAATAGGGAGTAGGTGCTTCCCGAGAGTTAGTGCTCTTAAAATAGGGTATTGGTGTCTCCATGGGATGGGTGTCCTATAATGTAACTAGTGAGTTTCTGTCAATGAGACAAACTTTGTAAGGCTAGATTAGAATAGTAGATTCTATCAGCTTTCTCATTATGGTTTTTTCCTTTGGATTTCCACATATAAATCTGGTGTTGTGTGTTATGATTTTATGATTGGATTATTTCTCTTTCATGTGTTTATGTTTACATATGTTTAAAATTCTTTTTAAAAGTTATAAGTAACCCATTTTTGAGATCTACTAATTCACTCCCTCTCATTAGAAAGGCATGTTCAAAAATTGGTATTAGAGTAATAGGTTCTTAGTGAGAATCTTAATCAACTCAGGTGAATCTTGGAGTTTGAACACAAAATGACCAGTCTTGAAGGGACTTCATCAAACAAGGCACCATTATTTGATGGGATAAACTATGCTTTCTAGTGTATAAGAATGGAAGCATATTTGAATTCTTTGAGTTCTGATGTTTGGATGTTTGTTATAAATAGATACACACCCCCTGTTACTCCTCTGATTGATCAAGCAACAAAAAAGGATTGTGAAAACAATGCCAAAGAAAAGAATTCTATTCTTTATGGATTGTCAAATAGTGAATTTGTCAAGGTAATACATTGCCAAAGTGCAAAAGACATATGGGAAAAATTTAAGGACATCTATGAAGGAGATGATAGATTAAAGCAAGCAAAGATCCAAACTCATAAGGGATAATTTGAAATTCTCAAGATGAATGAGGATGAGAAGATTAAAAAGTACCTTCTTAGAGTAGATGATATGATAAATGCCATCAGAGGACTTGGATAAATAATGGATGAAGCAGTCATTATCAAGAAGGTATTAAGATCTATGACAATAAAATATGATTCTAAAATTTTTGCTATCAAAGAAGTAAGAGATTTGAACAAACTCATAGTAGATGAGTTACATGGAGATTTCACTAATTATGATATGAGGATGGGAGATGTTGAGTCATTCAAGAGAGAATTTGCTTTCAAAGTTTCTGAGCAAGTAGAAGAAGAGGAATCTTTGAATTCAAAATCTGAGGAGGCTGATGATGATGTAGAAGCTAATTTCATTAGAAAATTGAAGAAAGGCTCAGGAAATACAAAGGTAAGTTACCTTTCAAGTTTTTTAATTATGTTAAGATAGGTCAATTTGCTACTAAGTGTCCACATAAAAGGAAAGAAACTTATGATTTAGTTGAGAAGAATCAAAAAGAAAAAATCTATCCTAAAAATAAGAAAAGTTTCTTTAAGAATAAAATGGGGTTGTACTCAAAAGAGGAGAGTGATTCGGTAGATGACAATAGTAGCTCCTCAAGTGATGAGCATGATAGTACCTTTGTAGCAAAGGGAAATGAATCTCTATTAATGGCAATAAAATCAACCTCAAAAGATTCAAATCAAGGTGATAATGATGACTGGGATAAAGAAGAAGGAGAAGTATATATGGAAGGAGAACTCATCTATGCCCTAAATGAGATTGACAAGATTAGGAAAGAAAATTATTAAAAAAAGGCTTAGTCAAAAGGAGATTGAGAAATCAAACAAAAGAAATGAAGAATCTAATCAATTGATAGTGAACTTGAAGACTCAAGTAGAAGAGGTAAAGAGGATAAAGGATGTAGTCAAATTTGATTTGTAACCAATGTCCTTAGAATATTTGAAGATGGAGGAAGAAATCATGGACCTAAGATAAAATCTTAAAAATTCCAAAAAATGAATTGATAAAGGCCTAAAACTGAAAGGAGGATCTGCCATATTGGATGAAATGATCAGTTCACAAAAGCTCTCCAAAGAAAGATCAGGTCTTGGATATGAGAAAGGCAAGAGTCCCATGTTGAGTAAAGCTAGGAATCTATATGAAAACTTCAAGGCAGTAGTAGAATCAAGAATCAAAAAAGAAGAAATTTACATTCCTAAGGAAAAGAAGAAGAGTAATATTTCAACTCCTATAAAGACCAAGGTTGCTGCTACAAAAAGTAATGTAATATCAAGGAATGAAAATAAGGCAAAATTCATGAGACCTCTTGTATATCCTCAAAGAAGAATGATAACTAGCTATTATCTTCATCATTCTATGGCTATTGTTACAACTATAATCAATTTGGGCATATAGCAATTAATTGTAAGTCTATTCCTAAGAAAAGGATAAGCTTTTTAAGTAGGAATTCATTTTCTCCTTTATTAGATCTAGATGTCATATGCTATAATTGTAATTGCTTTGGGCATATAACAAATCATTATAGAATAAAGATTGTCAAATTAAAGTCTAACAATGCAAAAAGAGTTGAAATTCCCAAAGTGAACAAATGTTCACAAATTGATAAAAATAAATAGAGAAAAGCACAATCAAGAAGCCCAAGGAGATATGGAAGAAGAAGAGTTAATCAATGAATTCTTAAACTGCTTTACATGCTAAAGACAAAAATCTATGGGTTATAGATAGTGGCTACTCAAAAATATGACTGGTGACAAGAGTAAGTTCATCAATTTAAGTTGATGTAAGGAAGTGACTACCAGCTTGGGAGATAATACTACAATCAAAATCAGAGGCAAAGGAACCCTACACATTGATGGTAAGATCCCTACTCATGATGTTATTTATGTCAAAGGATTGAATCGTAATTTATTGAGTGTCAGTCAGATGTGTGACAATGGTTATAAATTCATCTTTGATGCTAAAGGTTGTGAGTTACATAGGTTTGGTAAAATAGTTTCTCAAAGAAAAAGGACCAAAAGTAACATATATAATCTGATTGAGGCAAATGATGCAAGTTATCTCATGGGAAAGATTTGTGAGAACTGGCTATGGCATAAAAGGATGGGTCATGTTAACTTTGATAATATAGTCAAAGTAAGTTCTAACCAGTGTGTAAGACATATGCCCAAAATAATAAATCCTATAGACATAACTTGTAGAGAATGTCAACTTGGTAAATAGACTAGGGTCTCATTTCAAACCAAAGAGTATGCAACTACAAAGCCTCTTCAAATAGTTCATACTGATCTTTGTGGACTAACCAAGATAAGAGGATCCAAAGGAGTGTATTACTTTATGTTTTTCATAGATGAATACACAAGAATGACATGGGTAACTTTCTTAAAAGACAAGTCTCAAGAATTTGAAAGATTCAAGATCTTTAGGGCTATGGTTGAAAATGAAATTGGTAGAAAGATCAAGTGTCTTAGATTTGATAAAGGAGGAGAATTTACTTCAAATGATTTTTTTGAGTAGTATGAGAAGCATAGAATTAAAAGACACTACTTAGCTACAAGAACTCCACAACAAAATGGAGTGGCTGAAAGGAAGAATAGGACTGTCAAAGAGATGGATAAAACAATGTTGAAAGAATCCAAATTTCTAGATGGTTATTGGAGAGAAGCAGTCCAAAATATAGTATACATATTAACCCATGTTCAATAGAGGGTGAAAAATGATAAGACCGCATACAAACTATGGTGTGGAAAGCCTACCTCAGTTAAGTACTTCAGAGTCTTTGGTAGTAAGTGCTATATTTGAAGGAAGGATAAAAAACTAGGAAGTTTTGAGTCACGATGTGATGAGGGAATATTTCTTGGTTATTCCACTCATAGCAAAGCTTATAACTGCTACAAAAAAAGACTTCATAAACTAGTAGAGAGCATTCATGTTAAAATTGAAGAGACACTCAAGGAAGTGACTGAACTTGTAAAGGAGATCTCTATTGAAGAGCTAAAAGAAGAGGAGAATGAAACATCAGATAATGAAGAAGAGATAAATAAAAATGATAAAACACCTCCCAAGTACATTCAAAAGGATCATCTTAAGGAGCAGATCATCGATGACATGAATGAAGGAGTCCAAATGAGGAGAAGGGCTGTAATGAGCAAAGAATAAGTAAGCTTTACTTTACTATCTAAAATTGAGCCCAAAAGCTATGCTAAAGCTAGCATAGATGAGAATCAGAAAAAGGCCATGGATGAGGAACTAAGTCAAATAGAAAAGAACAAAACTTGGTAGCTAGTTTCAAGACCCACAAATAAGAATATCATAGGCACAAAATGGGTATATAAGAACAAGTTGAATGAAGATGGAGCTATTGTGAGAAACAAAACTAGATTTGTTTGTAAAGGATATATTCAAGTATAAGGAATAGAATTTGAGGAGACATTTGCTCCAGTGGCAAGATTGGAATCAATCATAATGTTTTTGGCATTTTTAGTTTTAAAGAAGTTCAAAGTCTATCTGATAGATGTTAAGTCTACTTTTATGAATGGAACACTAGAGGAAGAAGTCTAAATAGAACAACCTGAAGGTTTTCACCTGACTAATAAGGAAGACTATGTGTGCCAACTAAAGAAGGTGTTGTATGGCTTAAAATAGGCACCCAAAGCATGGTATTCAAGTTTGGATCAATATTTGAAACATGAAGGATTTATCAAAGGCTATGATGATAGTAATCTACATGTTAAATCTAAAAATGAACATATGTTGATCATAGTTGTTTATGTTGATGACATCATTTTTGGTGGTAGCAACAATAATATGTGCAAAGATTTTTCAAATCAAATACAAACAGAGTTTGAAATGTTTATGCGAGGAAAACTTTCATTCTTTCTTGGTCTACAAGTTGCACAATCCAATGAAGGAATCTTCATATCCTAGACCAAGTGTGCAAAGGAGATGCTCAAGAAGTTCAGAATGGAAGACAACTGACTAGTTAGTACTCCTATGATAACAAGATGTAATTTGAGCAAAATTAATGAATCTCTTGAAGTAAATCATACTATGTATAGAATAATGATTGGTATTTTACTTTATCTTACTACTACTAGACTAGACATCATGCAAGTTATATGCATGGTTGCTAGATTCCAAGCTGCTTCAAAAAAAACTCATATAAATGGAGTAAAAAGAATCTTCAGATATATCAAAGGTATAGTAGACTATGGTTTGTGATATCCTTCAAGTAATGATTTCACTTTGATAGCATATACAAAATCTGATTGCATAGGTAGCATAGATGATAGAAGAAGTACAAGTGGTGGTGCATTCTTTCTTGGTAATAGACTTGTTTCATGGTTAAACAAAAAATAAGAGTCAGTTACTTTATTTTTACCATAAGTAAAATATGTTATAGTAGTGGGATGTTGCACACAAGTGTTGTGGATGAAATAGACACTAAGAGACATGGAGGTAGAGTTTAAAGGACCAATTCACATTCGTTGTGACAATTCAAGTGTAATAAATATCTCCAAAAATCTAGTTATACATTTTAAGACCAAGCATATATCAATTAAGTATCACTTTCTGAAAGAGAAGGTTGTTGATCAAGAAGTTACATTGAAATATGTTCACACAACATATCATATTGTAGATATTTTCAATAAGCCTCTATCTAAAGATCAATTTGAATATCTAAGACAACAGCTAGAAGTGTTGGCTCCTACACCACATCACTAATTTTTGGTGATCAGACATATCTCTAGGATAAGTTTTTCATGAAACATCTCTAATTATTGGAAGAAAAAGAAAGGAAAATGAGTTATGGCCTAAGGGGGAGCTTCTCTTTTTATTTTCATATGATAGGATTGAGGATCAAAACTTTGACATACCTAAAAAAGTGTTTTTCAAGGGGAGCTAGTTGACATACTGGCAGAGATGATTTGTCATTAATGTCAAAGGGGGATAAATGTACAAGATAGAGGTACAGAGTAGTGATTGACTTGTAGCAAAGGATGTTTTTTTTCCATCAATGACAAAGGGGGAGATTTTTGGCAATCTAAGATGCTTTGATGTCAAGAAGCTCAGTGAGGAAGGTTCAGTGCTCCAGTATCATAGGTTATCATGGATGTCAAAAATGTAATCATTAATGATAAAATATTAGTGGTATTGAAGAAGGATTTTGACCCAAGGGTTTTCTATGTCTTTTATAAGGCATGAGTTACATCATGCAAAAATTATGAATGACACTTGTAGTGCAAATTAGGTTTGTGAACTTCCATTACTTTTACTTATTTCATAAATAACAAGTAAATAGAATTTGAAAACCTGAATTGGTCTTGTGGTGTTAATCAAGTTTCTAGAATTACTTTACTTTATTCAAATTCATAAGCTAAGTAGCTTGAAGAACCTAATTTGGTCTTGGTGTGTAGATTAGGTTTACGAAACAACTTAACTTATTTCATTTTTATAAGTTAAGTAGGTTGAATAACCCAAATTGGTCTAGATGAGTGGATCGAGGTTGCAGAGTAACTTAACTTATTTCATTTTTGTAAGTTAAGTAGGTTGAATAACCCAAATTGGTCTAGAAGAGTGGATCGGGGTTGAAAAGTGACTTAACTTATTTCATTTTTATAAGTTAAGTAGGTTGAAGAACCCGAATTGGTCTAGATGAGTGAATCAAGGTTTTGGAATGGCATTACTTCTTTCAAGCTTATAAGTCATGCAATTTGGAGAGCCCAAAATGGTCTTGGAGATTTCTTTCAAAAAAAGTGTTAAGTCCTTATCAGGAAAATTATCCTAAATAAATTACCAAAGGGATGGTTTCAAAAATTTGAAAGGGTATGTGGTCACTTGAAAAGTTCCCGAAGGGTACATTTCAAAAAGTCTAAAGGGAAAGTGGACTATTCAAGAAAGCTGAAGGATCATTTAAAAAAAATGAAGGACAATTAGACCATTCAAGAATTCTAAAAGGATATTTTTAAAAATGCCAAAGGGTATGAAGACCTTTATAGAGAATCCAAAGGGTAGTTTACATAAAGGCCGAAGGGTATATGGACCATTCAAAGACTTCTGAAGGGACTTTTAGTAAATGCCGAAGGGTATGTTGAAAAAACCTAAAGGGTAAGTAGTCCATTAAAAAAATTTATAAAGGACACTTTCAAGTGAATTTAAAGAACTTCCCGAAGGATATTTTTCCAAACTTGCCAAAGGATATGGTCAAAATAAATGTAGAGTAAATCTCTAAGCTAATGCATAAATGGCAAGCGTCACATTCATGCTTGTTTAATGGGTTAAAATTCATGCCTTTTAATAAGATCAATGGCTCACAATCAATAGTATAGTGAAGATCTAATGGAATAAAGTGTTTCCAAGCTTGAAAGGTGCTTGACTGATAATAGCTAGTGTCAAGATAAACATCGAGCAAGTCTAGAAGAGATCGACAGAGCGAAGGCATTCAAGGATGTCTTAGGAGCAAGATGTTATCAAAGCTTCCAAAGGATAATGTTGAAGTTTGTTAAGTCAAGAATTTTCAAGAACCTAATGTAGTTAGTTAAATTATGCATTCTCAAAAACCTAACAAGAGATGGAGTGTTTAATGTTAAGACTTGCATTTTCAAGAACCCAAAAAAGTGATTCAGTTATAAAAGTTTGAAGCATCAATTGAAGGAACATAACTAGTTCTTATAAAAATGGTTATTCCTTTGAGTCTCATATATATATATATATATATATATATATATATATATATATATATATATTTAGAGGTTGATTTCAAAGAATAGTGATGCAAAATTTCAAATTGACGAGAAGGGAAGACAAATGGTTATACACACTTTGGAATGAGAAGAGTTTAAGCCTGTGATGTAGAGATATGAAACTCATCTAAGCATGGAGAAGTAATATTGAATTGACATATTTCAAAGTGTCAATCAGATAAAATTAGACATAAAGAAGGGGTGCAAGAGAAGTGAAGGATACACAAAAGTGTGTTGAAGGAGAAATGAGCAGTTACAGATTAGACCTGCATCAAAGAATAAAGACTTGGATTATGTTATGAATCTGATTCATTAATTTGAATTTTAAATGTCTGATAGATTAGTGCCATTAGATTAAACTAGGTTGGTGCTCATAATAGCGAGTATGTGATTCCTGAGAGTTAGTGCTCTTAAAATAGGGGATTGGTGTCTTCATGGGATGCGTGTCCTAAAATGTAACCAGTGAGGTTCTGTCAGTGAGGCAAACTTTGTGAGGTTGGATCAAAATAGTAGATTCTAGTAGCTTTCTCACCATGGTTTTTCTCTTTGGATTTCCACATATAAATATAGTGTTGTGTGTTGTGCTTTTATGATTTCATTATTTCTCTTTCATGTGTTTATGTTTGCATATGTTTAAAATTATTTTTGAAAGTTGTAAGTAACTAGTTTTTGAGATCTACTAATTCACCCTGCCTCTCAATATTTAGGTTGTTCAACAAGTCCAAAGAGCCTCAGGGCGATGTAGTTATCCTTTTAGGAAAGATCGTGTTAATGCAACTAAAAAATTTGATTAGAATGTTTGATAAGGGATGCCCTAAATTTACAATAAATAATGTTAGACTTGGCCTAAGAATGTAAAATTATAGCATAATTGAAATTTTATAGAAGAGGGATCTTTACTCAAAAAATAGATACTTTTAAAATCAAAAAGATAGGTGCCTTGTAATATTGTGATAAGTCCTTTCAAGTGTGATCCTTGATGTTATTTTATAGAGAAATATTTTGAATGTTTTTGATAACCAACCTATTGATATATGTAGTAAATCCATTAGTAAGTGTGTCATTTTAAAAGGGTAGTCATTAGAGCATGGGAGACAAATACACAACTAGATAGGTGCATAATGTGCCCCTGTCCACCTAGTGCAAACATGTCCTAAAAGGATAAAAGCTTATGAAATAGGAGTGACAATGAAGTATACGATGAATAGGGATAAATAGGGAAGTTTGAAATATGTTATTAGTAGTTACAATACTTTGAAGGCTTTCATATAGATTACGGGTTATCATAATGATGAATTAGCCAAACAAGGTAAAGATGTTAAGGACAAGCATTGTCAAGTATTTATTGATTAAATTTTAGTGTCTATATTTCCCCCATTTATTCTAGTGATGAAAAAATTACTTGAATAAATGAAATGTAAGCCTAAGTGTGTATACAAACTTTCTCATTATCATGAAGATGTGCATGCATCCTTGTTGAGGTATGTGTAGAAGTGTTGAGCATGTGGTAAATTGAGAGTGATCATGTCTCAATTTTAAAAATAAGTGAATATGCTTAAGTTGGAAATATTATATGCTCCAACCCTCATAGACTATTATGTAATGTTTTAAGGGATGGGAACCAACAAAATGGTTCCCTAAAATGTAACCATAATATTGAACATCACTACGCTCTCACACAACTCACTTGTTAAACTGAGTCATGTGAGAGATTAGTGATGCTTATATTTATGGTTGCATCAATACATGGATCACTAGAGTGTAACCAATACATCTAACATCACTAATATCAAGTTTAGTCCACTTAGAAAAGATGAATCACACTACTGCAAATAGATATAGACTTTAACTATAAATTCTTGAAACATTGAAACTTGAAAAAGAGAATCTAAATTTTGTAAAGTAGTATCTTGGTCATAAGTGCATATCATGCACCATATAATATATAAAGTACCAATTTGATCTTTTGAAATATTATAATTGTATTTACATAAGTGTATTTGGATAAATGTTTTTGTGCTTGAGTAGCTATAAGAGTGGAGTGCATAAGCAACATGAATGCCCCCATAATCTATTTTTTTCGATTTTTTTTTTGAATTTATAATTTGTCAAATATGAAATGTGTTACTTGTGAAAGCTTGGAGATAAGTCCATTATGGTGCCCCTCTTTTGAGATGAGATAAAATGCCTTCAAATAACTTGTCTCAAAATAAAAAGTGATCATTTGTGAAAAATGTAATCATGTAATAGTATTTTGTAGATTTTAATTATTTTAGAATCTTAGATAAGTAATTTTGAAGAATATAAGAAAAAATTATATATTTTATTTCATCATGTAATTTGAGTATATCATTGAAGTAGTGTATGAATTATGTGAATATCTTTCATGTCTTGAATATGTATTGTAAACATAATATTTTTTTTGAAAAATGAAGCATCGAAACACAAGAGTAATGTATGCATGATATGTATCATGGAACAATAGATATATTTAAAAGATAAATATTAGTGCATGATAATAACCATGGCACCATAGTAGCCAATAATTAACATGTAATAAAATTCACATAATGTTACACAAGAAGGCCCAAAGACCACATATAAGGTACATCTGAAATGTCACATAAAGTTGAAACATTTTGCATAAATTTCACACATATAAGGCCCAAAGGAATAATACAAGGGACATGTAAATGTCTCACAAAAATAAAATGTTGAAGGCCATGCACACATGGCATGATTATTCCATACAAGCAATATGGTGTATATTGAACATACACAAGACCAAGGCCACATACAATAAGATATCAATTTGAATAATTCTATGTAATGAAGAAATCTTATAGATTAAATGAAGCTAGCCCATTCTGAATATATGTGTTGATATTCATGTTAGAAAATAGTATATTCATCATGGCACATGTAAAATATGAGTGAAGAGTAAGACATTTATTTTCATTATAGCTCAACTAAAAAAGAGACTATGGAGAAGTACAAATTGTAAAAGTGTTTGTAGAGAACAATGATATGACCCCAATTGAGAAATATTGTTGGGTAAAAGGGTAGCCCAACATTAAGACCATGTAAAAGTATGTCATAGTTTGAAGTTTTATTAATTTTTGAATATGTGTTTTGTTCTATGATTAATAGATTGTATAAGAATGCACAAGTAACAAAATAGTAACTAATAGAACTATGCAAAAAATTTGAAACTAGTTTTTTCCTACCTTGTAGGGCCCTCTGAGTGTGATCAGAGTGATCACATATCCAATGGAGGCTACTGCTAGTGGCAGTGCCTCTGGGGACCTGAACCTGAATTTGATAGAGGACATTCCCTCCAACAGATGGAAGAAAGCGTTAACAAGTGAAAAGACGTGTTTTACTAAAAACATGTCAAGCCTCCCTGTCAAAAATGATTCCACTGAGGGTATGGCCCTGACTATCCTAGATGATCTAGTTGAGGAAATTATGGCATCCATGGACCTTGCATTGGTAGGTAAGTTTTTCTCCTTTCGTCCTAATATTGAGATGGTTAGGAAATGTGTTTTGTCTTGGTGGAGAATTAAAGGTAGTGTTTCGATCACTGCTATGGCAAGAGGCTTATTCCTAATTAGATTTATGAATATGGAGGATATGATATCTACTCTTGTTGGAGGACCATGGATGTATGGTCTACATTCACTTGCCTTGTGTTCATGGAAACTAGGATTTGACCCCAACTCAGACCTCAGTAAGTTTGCTCTTGCTTGGGTAAGATTGTCAGGGTTCCCATTAGAATTCTAGGATGAATTTTTTTTATGACTATTGGCAACTCTATTGGCCAATACATCACTATAGATCATACAACCAAAACACAATCCAGATGTGTGTATGCTCGATTGTGTGTCAATGTTGAGATCAATCAGACCCTCCCCACGTTTATAGAGTTAAACTCTAAATATGGGACTTGGACTCAGCCGATCATATACAAAAATTCTACCACTTTCTATCAAATATGTAAAAAAAAGGGACATATAATGACAAAATGTAATGTGAAGCAAATGGGAAGGAAAGATGATTCCCCAGTTGAAGGTGAGGATCAGTCTCACAAACCTAGAAATTTTGGTAGTCAGGGAATGGGGGATAATGCAAAAAACCCTGATAATACTGAAAAGGTAAGGGATAAGGTGAGCAAGGAGGAGGTCTTTGGTAATGGGGAAAAATTTGTCCTAGAGTAAAATAACAAGGTCTTGGATAGTGATAGTCAGAAGGCTATAATAGACACAATTAACCCTTTAGATCAATAGACCAATAGGTCTGAGGAAGGAGAAATATGTGTCTAACTGATAGATGAGGATTATGCAGAAGGCAAAGTGTTAATAGATGGGTCGGTGAAACTAACTCTAGAAATAGTAGTTATTAAAGGAGAATCATCTTTACATAAAAACATAGATATTTTCCATGCTCTAGAAGTTGGTGACCAAGCAGGTAATTATTTAGTAATAGGTGAAACAAGAAAAAATGGTAGTAGCAATGAATAAGAAGAATGGGTTACCCCAAAGAAAAATAACCGCAAAGGTAAAAAATCTGTAGATGTTGGCACTGAGCCCAAACAAGGGAGACCAACCCTAGGAGAAATAAGACAAAGAGAGATTGCCAGGGAGATTGGCATTGGTAAATAGAAAATACTAGAGACCCATCCCCTCAAATCCTCTAAATGAGAATTTTATCTTGGAACCTGAGGGGATTTAACAGTCCTTCAAAACAGTTTGAGGTTAAAAATTTCATTCTGGATAATAAATTAGATATTTTATTACTCTAAAAAGTCAATATGAATGAGGAGAGTTTTAAGAAAATTGCTGACTACATATGGCCTAAGGCTGCTTTTTGCATCAGTCCTACTGAAGGGGCTTTAGGTGGGATTGTAACTATGTGAAATAGTGCTAAAATTTAGGGATCTCTTATGGCTTATAATACACATTTCTTGATTATCAACTTCTCTTTGTCCTCTTTGAGCTGGTTGTTGATCAATGTTGATGGCCCGAATAATAGAGCATTGAGGCAAAATTTATGGATAGATTTGAGCAACTTCAGGATTAACTTTGAGAACACTAGATGGATGCTAGATGGAGATTTTAACACTCTGTTATACCCTTCTAAAAAATAGGGTGGGATTGTTGATTACTTTGATAGCATGTTTGACTTTGCTAAATTTATAAATGATTAGAAACTGTTGGATATCGAATTGCAAAATCAAAATTTCACCTAGTCCAAAAGAAGAAGAGGAGATCAAATGATTCAAGTCAAGTTAGATTTCTTGTCTTGAGTAACTAGAATGATTATCATAATATGCATGTGTAGGCTTTTCCTAGAACCATGTCTGATCATTGCCCAATCTTCTTCAGATGGAGAGATTAGGGACAATGTGGTCCTTTCCCCTTCTATTTTTAAGCTATATGGACCAAACACAAAGAATTTAGACAAATGGTGGCCCAATGGTGGAAAATTCCTATACAGGGCACTCCTATGTTCAAAATAGTAAAAAAATTCAGCATATCAAACAAGAAGTTTATGGATGGAATAGATACAGCTTTGGTCAAGTCTTTCATCAGAAGAAAAACATAGCCAAAAAACTTGAAGATATTCAACAACAGATGGCTCAAGGTGACGATTCAGAAGCCACTTCTAAAGAAGAGAATGTCCTGACTTCTGAATGGAAGAATCTTATGGATAGAGAAGAGGTTTTTTGGAAACATAAATCTTGAGTTTAGTGGCTTAAAGAGTGGGATAGGAACACGGCCTTCTTTCATCTCTCGACCATGAAACACAGGAAGGATAACTCCATAACAAAGCTATGTTTGGATAATGGCAACATTATAACTAAAGATAATGAGATAGGGGAACAAGCTAGGGTATTCTTTCAGAATTTGCTCACTGAACAAAACAATGATGATGGGAATGATGGAACTATGAACAAATTCATTGATAAAATCCCCTATTTGATAACTGAGGATGATAATCTAGAGATGTTAAGGCCTATATCCAAGGAGGAAGTCCGTGTTGTTTTATTTTCCATGGGTGCATTCAAAGCCCTAGGTTCTGATGGCTTCCCTCCTATATTCTTTTAGGAATATTAGGATATAGTGGGAGCAGATCTTACTACTGTTGTATGTAACTTTTTCAGATCAAGTAAACTTTTGAAACAAGCTAATAATACTTTCATAGTACTTGTTCTTAAAAAGTTACAACCCACACACCTTATGGATTTTAGACCTATTAGCATATGTAACACTATTAATAATCTCTACACTAAAGTGTTGGTTATGAGGATCCAACCTTTATTAGACAAAATTATTTCCCCTACACAAAAAGGCTTTGTCCCAGGCTGACAGATTCTTGATGTGTGATCACCACTCATGAGACTATTCATTCCATGGACAAGAGCAGAATCCCCAGTATGGCTCTTAAGCTAGATATTTCTAAAGCATATGATAGCGTCTCATGTACTTTTCTATTCCAAGTCATCAAAAAATTTGGGTTTAATGATAAAATGTCTCGCCTGATATGGAATGTTGTCTCTTCTACAAAATTTTTGATTCTGGTAAATGGGGTCCCTAGAGGGTTCTTCTCTTCTTTAAGAGGAATCTGCCAAGGGGACCCTCTCTCCCCTTACTTATTCATCATAATGGTAGAGGAACTGGCAAGATACATACAAGCAAATATAGCCTCTAAATAATTAGTGGGCATCAAACTTGCCTCCTCCCTTTATCCTATGGTGGTGCAATAGTTTGTGGATAATACCATTCTTTTTGGCATTTCCTCAGTGATTGAAGCTAGGAGATGGAATAATGTTTTAACGAATTATGCCATAGAGTCTAGGTAAAGCATAAATCTCTAAAAAAGAAATGTGTACTTCTTCAATACTCCTAATGACCTTAGACAAATAATCATTGACATACTTGAAAGTATTAAAGCTGTCCTACTAGCTATCTATTTTGTTCTTCCCCTCACAGTCAAAGAGGTATCTCCTAGTTTTTGGAATGGAATTATAGAAAGAACTCAGAAGAAACTTCTTGGTTGGAAAGGGAAACTTCTCAGCAGTGCTGG
Organism: Torreya grandis; assembly: GCA_037957365.1. Taxonomy (NCBI): domain Eukaryota; kingdom Viridiplantae; phylum Streptophyta; class Pinopsida; order Cupressales; family Taxaceae; genus Torreya; species Torreya grandis. The sequence continues at coordinate 2,090,598 of JARHVA010001383.1, read as the reverse complement.
CAAACTGTAGCTTCTTCAGGCATCTCTTCAAGGGATTCCTACCTACTTCTTGTCTCTCTTTAAAATTCTTACGTATTTTGCTGACAAATTGGAACAGATTCAAAGAAAATTCTTATGGATGGGATTGGAAAATAAACAGATAATGTCTTTAGTCAGATGGGAAAAAGTGTGTCTTTCGAAATCACTTGGTGGCCTCAATATTAGGTCTATCAAGGAACATGAACAAAACCCTTCTCTCCAAAATTAATTAGAACTTGATCCATAAAAATAATGATTGGGGGGAAATAATGTATGCCAAATATATGCATAGCACTGATGGTTCCAAATTTCTTCAATAGATGGGGTTACCCTAGGGATCTGTGATATGGAATAAAATGCTAAAAAGCAAAAGCCTTCTTAAGCAAGGAATTAGATGGAAACTAGGAAATGGCTGGCATATTAAATTCTGGGATGAAATTAGGCTAAAGGACAAGGCTCTCATCACACAAGGAAACTATGGAGAGATTTCTAACATTGCTACTCAATTTTTTGGAGATAGAGTCAGTGATTACATGGATAATAACAATGATATGAGGAGCTGGAAAAATCTATCAGATTGTTGTGTTCATTGGCCTAAGCTCTTCCCTAGATTTCTAGAGATTTAGTAGTTGATTCAGGGGATCAGAATCCCTCTCTTCCCCTATGAAGATGAATAGTACTGGTGGCCAGATAAGAATGGATGGTTCTCTATCAAGTCTACTTATCAATTATTGATTCCTGAGGCTTAGAATAAAGAGTTATGGAAAAAGGTTTGGAATTATAAACTTATACCAAAAATTAACATGTTTTGGTGGGCTGCTGCTCATAAAAAAATCTTAACATAGGATAACCTTCAAAAGAGAGGGTTTACCCTGGTCAACAGATACTATTTGTGTGGTTCAAAAGAGGAAACAATTTCTCACCTTTTCATTCACTGTAATTTTTCTTGAGAACTATGGGGCATAATCCTAAATAATTTTGGTATTGAATGGGTTTGTAACTCTGACCTTAAGGAAGTTATCATCAACTGGAATCCTACCTTTACCCATCCCTATCTCATGGAATTATGGAATCAAAATCTACCTTGTTTGAGTTGGATTTTATGGAAAGAGCACAACCACAAAATTTTCAGGGTCACTGCTAGAAATGCCTCTCAGGGGTTTCATAATTTTGTTAAGACTCTTATGGAAAGTATCACCACTGCCCATATTCATTCTATAGAGAAACCCCTAACTCAAGTATAAAATCAAATTGTAGCTAAATGGAAGGTTATAAATCATATTCCTACTTATAATAATTCTAAAATTCTACAGAGACTTAATACTAAATGGATTCCCCCAAAGCCTAACTGGATGAAACTTAACTTTGATGGGGCCTCCAAGTCTGATGGTAAAGCCAGTGGAGGAAGGATTATAAGAAATGACAAAGGATGGATGATTGCTATCTATGCTAGTGGAATAGGCTTCCAGATAAATAACTATGCTAAAGGAATGACTCTCTTATGGGGTTTAAAATTGGCTATATCCCTAGGTATAAGGAACTTGAGTATATAGGGAGACTATAAATGGTCATCGATGTAGTTAATAAAGCATTGAATGTGGGAATTATGCTAAAATATATCATTAGGGATATCTAATTTCTTTTGCAGAAGTTTTCCAGAGTGGATATTTCACATATTTACAGAGAGGGAAATAGTGTTGCTGATGCCTATGCCAATCTCAGCCAACAATTTTCAAATTGGCGATGTTGGTGCCAAGTAGTTCATATTCCTTTAAAAATTAGGGATATTATCCAAAAGGAAATGACTTGTCAAGGACGAGTTAGACTTATGAGAAGGATAGCTCTTTTAGGTGGTCCATTTGGAGGGTGCCGACGTGGATCTCAGAGCTTGATACCTATTGTACTCTTTTGATAATCATTCATGATTTATTGTATCAAGGTGTTAAGGTGCACAAACTTCATTATAGAGATCACTGAGAAATGATTTTTAAGCATGGGGGGAGTAAATGTCATCTCTACATGATATTTTGAATTATGTGCTTTATCATTATGCATATTCAGGAGTAAGGGTTTGTAACCACTTCAACTATGAAGGTTAAACTTGGGAACTCTATGAGTCTAGTCTGTAAATCCAAAATGGGGGGAGACATAATTCAAATAGAACCAGTCTCTTGCTATGAGTTCAAAGATAATTCATTGGTTTGGTACTACTGTAAAGAGGGGGGATTAGCCCATACTTGGAGAGGCTCAATGGGTTTGATGAAAACCTATCCGAGCAATTCATGAGGTCTTGGTTAAATAGGTGAGTCACTATTGGAGGAATCAACTTTAAGATTTTTGAAAAGGTGATAGCTATGGCTACAGGCATGTCCACATAGGGGATAAAGCTACAAAGGAAAAAAAAATCATGGACCGCTCAAGCCATAAACTATTCCTAGGAGAAGACGAAGAACTTGTTCCTTACCAAGGAAGATTTGAGTGAGCTAAATTACCCGAGCCATGGGACAGAGTGTGCTTCATCCTCATGATGTATTTCACACTCGAAGGATGATTCACCAGGTTTTATGATTACCATCTCCCCCTTTTAAATCACTTTAGGCATAATGCTCTCATCAATTTTCCCTTTTATCTGCTCTCCTCCCAAGAACATTTTGTCCTTAGGATGAGAGCAAAAATGGCAAAAAAACCTGATATGAATCCTATCCCCCTCCATCAGGGCTTCATTTTCTATTTGTATAATTTCCACCGTGCCCTTGAGCCATCCAAGACTATCAAAATTGATAGCGGGGATATTTCTTCTAATACTTTGGCTGGTGATGCTGTCGATGAACCCTGTCTTTCCCTTGTTTCTACCAAAACTAAAGAATTCTCCTTCTCTACTCTAGAGGAGACCCCTGTTGATACCCCTAGCTCCTTTGTGAGCATGAAGGGCAAGAAAAGGAAGTTTTATGCTGGGGAAGAGAATATTCGGGGGACCACTGTGGGGACCCATAAAAATCTTGGTAGGACCACTAGGGTCAAGGTGGTAAATCCTATATGTCTACTAAGGTTAGTAAGGAGGGCTTCTCCTCTGGAGTTTGATGGTCAGGGTAGATTGCTGGCAAACCCACTCCTAAGTCTAGGTTTATTGACTATTCAGAGAGCACATTAGAGGAAGCCACCTAGGAGGAAAAGAGTCCAAGGAATTGGAAGTTTAGGAAATCTTCGAGGATACTGAAGGTAAGTAGGAGACAATGGAATTTGAGGCTACTGCAGAGGATGGTGTTGACATTGTAGAAAATGCTGACAAAGAGGGAAAAATTTATGTGGAAGAAGCTAATGAGGAAACCAAGAATGAGATTGGTTTGAAAGCTAAAATTGCCACCCTGAAGGGTCACATTCAGAAGCTGGAGCAGAACCTCACCACTGGGCTCTAGAATTTTATTCTCCTGAACATGTCTATGCTGAAGGAATTGGGTAATACTGCACCTACTGTCAATGCAGAGAATACTAAGAAACTGAATAACCTTCTCAAATCAATGGTTATGTAAGGAGATATCTCTCTGACTCTCATCTTTCTGTTTCATGTTTTATTTTAGTTTGTTGTGTCTGTTGGTACTCTAATCATGTCATCTCTTTTTAGAAGGCATATTTTGTTTGATTGCCTTCTTGTTTTCTCTGCTCTGTAAGGGTTTGGCCCCTAGTCTACTGCCTTACTTTATCAAAAATAGATTGTATAAGAGATCCTTGTAACTATGTTGCATTTGGAAATGGAGATTTAAAATGCATAGGGACAAGTCCATAGTAGGAAGATAGGTGTGTACTATGTTGCTATCTATCTGATGTGATGCTGTCTAGATTAAATATATATGATTTTATTTGATTATGGTATCTTTGTTTTTGTATGATGACTTCTTAGTTATATACAAATATGTCCCATTTGACACTTAGACACATAGTGAGAAGAAATTTTTATTGAAAATGTAATTAAATATGATATGTAGTTAACATAAATATAGATGACATATGCAAAAGATGTAATCCATAAACATAAGAATATGCTTATAGGTCATGCTTTTAGATTTTTGAAAATATTTTAATTTTTTATACAATTGGGAATATATGAATGTTTTTATAATCATTCCTTATTTGAAAATAAAATATGCATAAGTGAAACTTTAAATATTGTTGAAAAATAAGGTACGAAGTAAGTATTTTAAAAGAGAAGGGGGAAATTTGAACAACCCTCAACAAGATGCTAAAGCATAACCTGAAAAGAAGGAAGGAAAGTGAAATGCCCCTAATTTATATATATATATATATATATATATATATATATATATATGTAGTATAGAAAATATGGCAAGCATGGTCATATGAACTCATGTAAGAGTAAATAGATGTGATCTTGAAACTACATATTATTGCCATAGGTATTTACTACACATATGTATTTAACTTTGTTTAGGTTTATTAGGTATTTTAAGCTTGATCACTACATAATTATGACATTATCATGATGTCATCATGCAATTGTGAGTGTATGGGTTCACATAGTGAGTGTATGGGGTCATCCATCCCACTTGGTTCCCTGAGTACCTAGTCAACTCAAGGAACCTTTCCATTATGTTCTCTTGTTCTCTCTCTACCCAATAGTGGTGTAGCCCACATGCTCAAGTTATCTAGGTGAGTCACCAGTCCACCCAACTAGCCTATTTAATGGAAATTTATCCTTTATATTTGGTTTGGATTATTAATCACTATAATCCATTTATGGATTGAGCATTTAGTGAGGATTATGGAGCTACTTAGCCCTTGTGCAATTTCTATAGTGTGGTTATAAGCCTTATGCTATTGTGCTACTTAACTAAGATTTGTGTAAGTTATGAGCTTAGTGAGATCTAATCTTTGATCCATTATTATACATTATATCTCCACCTCATTATGAATACATATATTATAGTTTTGATCTCTTCTAGTTTCTGCCTTTAATAGTCATGCGTGTTTGCTCTAAGTCACTAGTCTTGGATGTCCAATTCTAGACAATTATCACATGGTATTAGAGAAGGTACTGGCATCTATAAAACATCATTTATTTTGTTGTTTTTAATAATAAAAATATTGAGTAGTTTTTGTTTTTATTCTCCATCATTGGTTAGAGGTAAATCCTCACATCTATGATTTTTCCTCTACTAACTATTGTATGACACTTCCCATGTCATTTGAATTTACACATGTTTGTCTCTTTTTTAGCTAACAAGTAGGTTAAATGGTTATTATATTATGGTGGATGATCTTCTAGCTGTGAAATTATTATCTTTTTGAATGGCTCTAATTTGAGTGTTGTCATTAGTGGTTTAAAATTTATAATGAATAACATCAAATTCACTTCATAGCTTATCCCAAGTGGTAGCAAAAAGAATATCTTACTTTGTTGAAAAATTCATAGTCATAGTTTGAGGCATTTATTAATAAATCATTCTTTTAGAAATATAATGCTATAATTCCATCTATTCATAAATTTATTTGGCCTTTATGATGGTTAAACTACATTTGATGGTTTTTAAATTAACATTTGTGCATACAGGTCAATGTTCAAATCTCCTCTCCATTTTTAAAGTGTGATGTTATTGGAAAGAGAAAAGGATGCATACCTACATGTTGTGAATGCATTAATCCATAAGATAAACAATCGTTCATGAAGGTAGAAAAACTACTTAATATCTTTCTCTATGTGCATCTGGATCTCTCTTTCAACCATTTTTTGGTGGACCTTTCTCTATTGGCAATTTCTCATAGCCTACCTGCACTTCACATTTAAACTCCAAACCCTTCATAGTGTTTGATTATGTGTGAGAGGTTCATTTGAAACTCATGGGGATATTACATATGGATAAATCCTTCATATTGTTATTGCCACCACTTATCCTCATAGCTCACTATTGTTATGGTCTCTTCCCCTCATCGTCCTCTCCACTTGTTTAATTTTCAAATCAACATGTACATGCCAAACTACCTTTAGGGGTTTCCCCAATATAATCATGGTTTTATTTTTAAAAAGTTTGATAATAATTTTTCAATAGTTGATATCATTTACATGAATGATATTATTAAATTATATAAAAAGTTCTTGATAAATATGTAGGTGGGATGTGTATTTTTACTTGGTGGCAAATACACTAGGGAGAGCATTTTAATGAGTTGGGGGCCTTCCCCTTTTAAGTGGGAATTTTTTAAAATAAATTCCATAAGGTGGAGATCATTATGGACATAGACATATGGTGGAGATAATAGTAAAAGGAGATATTTTTTTTATAGTGGTGACCATGTGGGGATATTTTTTGATTGTTTTTTGTTAAAAACAATAGAGATAATATATTGTATGGGAGTAATAAGGAGATATTAAAGAGAAAATATTTTGATTTTTGTTTGGTCATACCTCGAGTGTCAAATATTGGAGGGTGAGGATCGGTTTGGTAGGTGGCCAAACCCCTCACAAGCAAATAAAATATTATTTCTTCTCCTTACTTATTTCTCTCATTTTCAGCTCATGCATTCACTTCTCTACTCATACAAACACATTATAAATAAATCTTGATGTCATTTTATTTGTCCTATTTATTATTTCACTGATGCCAATTTATTGGATATTACATTGATATATCAAATTTATGTATTCATTATGAGTAGAGTTTGACATCCATTCACTGAGACGTGATTTTTCACTCGTGCATTGATTTCTCTTATTCTTTTGGACCCATTTTGACTGACTTCAATATCTATACTTGGAGTGTGCACTGGTACTCAATCAAAAGCACTGATTGATCTCACATATGTAGACTAGACACATTGTCAGTTGAGCATGATGTCCATTCACTTGAGTGTGTTTTGTAATTACAAATATAGAGGCTTCATGACTAATTAACTTTAAGGGTTTTTTCGGGCTCTGCATTCTCTCCTATGCATACATTCATTTTTTGTAACTATCAGACATGCCCATTTAGTGTCAATTTCACACATTACTCTTGCAATTTTTGGATACATTTTTAGTTAAGCTTGACATCCATACACTGAGCATGCATTATCACTTTGCACTGATTGCTCTCATTTGACCTAACTCATTTTTAGTGTAGTCTGAAGTCCATCTTTAGAGAGTGCACAATTACTCTTAGTTGTGGTCATATCGACTCCACTTGAGAGATACCTATTGATGAGGAAAGTTGATTCCAAACCAATGGTTCTTCTTGGAAAGACAAATTATACTTTTTGGCATGTGTATATGGAACACTTTCTCATGAAAAAATCATAATCTATTCCTATATGGATAGATTCCTACCCCTACTAACTTTAGTCACTATAATAAGTTGGACAACACTTGTGAAGGTTTTTGGCACCTTACTATTACATGTTTCTATGGATATTCATTTCCATGTGGAACATATATAATGTCCTTGCACCATTTAGAGCATCCTACAAAATCTTTTCATAGATCGTACTGATATTTAAATCACTCCTCCTCTTTTTATTATCTCTTCAAAGACTATTATCTTCTCTCATCCTGCTTCTATTTCCTATGATGATACATACCAGGTGGATAGTGATCTTCCTTCTATTGAGCCACCGCTATGGGATGAGATTATTATAAACCCTAGCTATCTTATTATAGAGTCTACATTCGTTCTTATATAGTATTTTTATCTTTAAGAGCCATCACATATTTACACTTTGAAGGAGTATAATATTTCTAGTGTGAGTACATTCATTGAGAGCTTCGATGACTCACATGTTCCTATGGATATTCATATTGTGGATATGTGTGTTTCATCTACAATATCTTATTCAATTTTAATAGTTGTTGAGTCATGTTCTCTTCACATGGACATTCTTCCAGTGAATGTTCCATGTCATTATTTGATTGGTCTACTTCAGTGGTATTACCTCCAGGTTCTATGCACAATCCTACCAAACCTATGCCAAATATATGATTTTGACCAAATTCAGATATCTTTGTATTACTACCTTCATCTTCGATTATGGAATGGGTATACTTTTATTACACACATCATGTTATTCCTTTATAAAAGGGAAGAAACATTATTTGATATGGATGAAGCTTTTACAGTCTTCAGGTAGAGGATCTTAGCATTGACCTTGGTCATCTTATGAGCTATACTTAGAGTATTGACTTCTTCAACATCATCATCTAGGGGATAACTTAGTCTCCTCGTATTCTTTTCTCTCTTTTGAGGGGGATTGGGGGGAGTTTTTTTCCTATGGGTTTTCTCCTTTATCCACTTTGTGAGAGATGTTTGTAGTTGGGTACCTTATCATGCCTAGTTATCGGGACCCAATTCTACTACCCACCTAAGTTATGCTTAAGGGGTTGTTAGTGTAAGTATATACTATATGTATATATTTAACCTTGATTAGGTTTATTAGGTCTTTTAGTCTTGATTATTACTTAATTATGACATCATCATGATGGCATCATGCACTTGTGGGTGCATGGGGTCATATAATGAGTGGACGGGGTCATCCATCCCACTTGGTTCCTTAAGTGCCTATTCCACTTAAGGCACCCTTCCATTATGTCCCCTAGTGCTCTCTCCACCTAATAGTGGTAGAGCCCAGACACTCAAGTTATCTACCTGAGTCACCAATCCACATAACTATCCTATTTAATGGTATGTTCTCCTTTATATTTAGTGTGGAGTATTTCTCATTATAAGCCATTTATGACTTGAGCATTCAATGAGGATTATTGATCTACTTGGTCCTTGTGCTATTTTTTAGTGTGATTTTAAGCCTTGTGTTATTGTCTTACTTAGCTAAGAGTTTTTTAAGTTGTGAAAAAGAGTTGTGATCTTATTGATATGTAAGTTTTAATCCATTGTAATGCATTCCATCTCCACCTCATTCTAAATACATCTATTGCATTTATGTTCTTTTTTGGTTTTTAGATTCAATAATTACGTGTATTTGCTCCACTATCATGAGTCTTGGTCACCTGATTCTATATGATTCTCACACAAATGAGATTTTGATCATGTATAAATATGTAATAATTATCAAATAGGTTTCCATGAATTATGTGCATTGAAAGGTTAGTAAATATATTGTCTTCGGTTGATCAAATTAGGTTGAGGAAAATAAGGGATCAAGTGTCCCAATATGAAATATATAACTAAGGGCTAAAATAAAATTGGATTAGGTGTAGAAGATCAAGAAACAAAATTAAAGAGCAAAGAATCTATGTAAAAATTAGCAATAGGCAAGTACATTAACCAATTATTTGGTTAGAGGAAATCTCCCATGGAATGCCTATATAAAGTGTGTAACCACTTTATTCATTTTACATTAAACCTCCTATTGGAATAGGTTTCCACTGTGTATAAATTTATGATTAATTATATTGTATCACATGTGCCATATTTGCATTATATCTTGATGATGAGATATGCTTAGTCGTGTGTTGTTTGATTGTAACCGTGTTCTCTTTAAAAATTTAACCATTGCACTATCTTGGTAAAATGTGAGTGTATCATAATTATTACTAAGTGTAGCTCCCATTGATATTTATCATGGTCTCCTAAGGATTGCATTACATTTTTAAAATTAGGATCACTTTGAAATAATGCAAAACATGATTTTGGGCCTAGTGTGATTATTAATTTAATAAATCCAATGCAATGCATGGGACCTACAACTTGATTGAGATGTTATGAGTCATAACCAACATATTTTAGAATAACAATACTATATTTTTCAGCCTCTTTTATGCTTGTAACTTCAACATAGTACATCATTTACCATCCATAAATGGTTTTATAATGAGAGGCTCTAGTTAAGAAGAAAGCTGATTTGGGACCTCTTTTGTGACCATATATGTAAGAGTATTCTTTGATTCTTGTGTTGAAGTTATTTTATTAAGAAATACCTATTTGAATAGATTAAAGTTTGGCTTTGATGACTATATTTTTGAGTTTTTCCTTATTTTAGATTTTAACTATTTTACTTGCACTCATTTTTTAGAAGATGTAATCATTATATGATTAGAACTGCTTGAATCAATGGAGTGTGGAATGCCCTGTGATATGGTGTTGCATGTATTTTGTGTAACTTGTTGATCTAAAAGTATTGATTTTCCATTATTTTTTATAGGAGATATAGCCCTGCATTCACCTACTATGATTGATGTAAATAAATGAGATAAGTTATCACAGTTATCAAAGGGATTGAAAGATATTTTTCACATTATCTCATTTTTAAATCCCTATGTATTCTCATCATCACTACTATAATAATATTATATTTTTCAATAAGAATCATCTGTATTGACCAATAGTGGTTATTTTTTAATGCACCCTATGGAATATACAAGAGGTAACTCTTGCTTGTGTTCATTCATGATAGGTTCTTCAATTTATTTATAGATGTGTTCCTTTGGTGAAATTTCTTGGATAAGTTCCTTTATGTGTTGAGTTATTAGAGAAGTATTTTCCATATCAAATACTTTACTTGATTTACACACCTCATAATTATTTATTTATGCAATTGGAATTAGTTGTTTAAGTGCTATGAAAGAAACGTTATTAGAATATGTGATTTTATAATATCAAAAAAGGTGTATCATCTACTGGAATTGTAAACTCATGTGAATCATATAGAAACTTGATGAAATTATGCAATATAGAAGGTATAGATAACATAACATGGATCCAAGATCATCACAATAATAGATTATACTATAATTGAGCAACCACAACTTGAATGATACTAGAGACCATTTTAGGATCTACCAATATACCTAATGTGATAATTCCCATTACAAATGTTATACAATTATCAAAGATATGTATAGATTGTTCAAAGTTTAGAAGTTTTTTATTATTTAAACCCAATTTTTTTATGAAGTCATAACTAAAAATATATACTCTAGAACCATTATCAACTAAAACTCTTGTAATCAATTTTCCATGAATTTGAACCTGGATAAATAGTTAAATATTCTACTTAATAATGTGTTTTAGAGGTAAGTCTTATTTATCAAAATAAATAGTACTATAAAAATATTTGAAGGTGATAATAATATAATAAAATAGAGTTAGTTGTATGTTTATAGGAATATTGGTATCTCACAACATTTCATATAGGATATCCTTATAAGTTGGTTCTCTTTTCAATAATTTTAGGATAGAAATCTTGGTGGGTGTATTACACAATTGCTCAATGAGATCATACCCTTTACATTGGGAAGCTTATTTTTAATTATATGGAGGAGGTGGAGGGGGAATATTAATAATAAGTGATTTGGGTTGGGAAGTTAAAGGGGGTTTTCTTTGTCTAGTTTGAACAATATGGACTTAAGATTCTAAGATGATCTGTAGATGAATAAGAGGTATGTAATATCTAATATAACTATGTTGAGGGTGAGTATAAGGAAGAAAAAAGGGTTGAGTAAATGCTATTTGACATCTAATTATGATAGGAATTAACTTAGATTTAATATTATAAGAAATAGTGGTATCAAAGGATATGATCTCATGAGATAGCATATCTTAACTTTATCTACAAGGGGTAAACTCTTCCTTATAACCAAGACATCTCATTTTAATATCAGTTGAAGTAGATGAGAGTTCTTGTCCCAAAAAAAATTGATATTAACCATGACCTAACTCAAAGGAAGGGAGAGGTTTAGAAGAAATGGGGGAAGAGTCAATATGAGAACAATAAGAATTAAAAATAACATAAGGGTCCTCAAGATGTAATTGGTTTTATTGATTAGATTCAATTTTTAACCATGCTTGCATATAATGATAAAAATGTTGTGAAATGTGAGATGTAACAATAAAATCCATGATCATATGTAGAATATGAAAGAGATATTCATTAGTTAAAACAATTTCAATGTAAAAGGAAATAACACTTATCTAGTGATATATAAAGATGAATGAATCAATAGAATTATGACTATGTATTCAAGATAAATCAAGTAGAACTACTATCTAGAAAGATAATGCAATGAAAATTTAAGGATCAAGGGTAATCTAGGAAAGGGTTATAATGATTTTTAGGATCTGAGATATTCTTGCTCATTCATTAATTAGTGTTCGCCCAATGCTTTAGAGAACTAACTATAGAGGTAACACTATGCGTGTAGCCCGCTAACCCTGGTTTCAAGGGTAAGTTGAGAGTAACGTACCTAGGTGATATACTCCTCTTAGGTGTATCAAAAATTAGTTAGATAAAAAAGGTTTCTTATTGGTGTAAATAAGAGGATCCTAGATATTTATGATATACCATGAGGTACTAAGAAAGTAAAGTATGTGTTTAGGATTATACTATGGTAATGATTAATGAAGCAAAACCCATCATCCCATGATGTTTTTAAATAATAATTCTTAGGATATATTAAATAAATACACTTTTATATTTATATAAACCCCAATCCCATTCAAAACATTACATCTTTTTCTCAATGCTTGAAAACTAACTTGAAATACTCAAGCAGACCTGACTATGTTAGTTTTGACTATGTGACTACAGGGGTTAAAGTGAATTTGTTATGATCACTCTCTCTAATATTCATTTAGGTTTATATTTGATTTATAGTGATTATTTTCACCTTACCTATCCATATAAACCCCAAATCCATTGTATACATTCCATCTTTTTTCTCAAGTTTGAAAACTAACAACTACCATTATGATGACTCATTTAGAGATAGAAGAGACTCATCTATAAATTCCATGGTTAATGATTGTATATCTATCAATGATGCCTCTGATAACTAATATGTAAGAATTTTTATTTTAAAATCCATTTGATTTACATAATATCAAATTCACTCAAAAACATGACCCATTTAGCCATCCTACCTATAAGAGTTGTTTTTTAAAGGAGATACTTGATTGGATACATGCAACATCCCTCTTTTTTCCAAGCAAAATCTAACTTAAACAACTAAGTAAATACAAAAAAACTTGGAAATGTGAGTTCATTTTTAAGCTCAAATGGAAAATGAGGTGGTGTTAATCTGACCCCTTGGTAGGATGTTCACTTGGATCCATACACATCTTAGAATTTTCCTCAACTAGTACTTTGCTCTTCTTCTTAAACTTGGTGTCTTCATTCACAACATGAGTAGACAATGAGAGTCCTTATCTATCTTTAATTTTTGAAGCCACCATAAAAAATAGATAAGTTAGAATTGTAGTCTCAATTAAATACAAGTTTCTAAGGTTATCTAAATATATTGAATCATTCTTTTTCAATTATGAAACATTTATACTTTGCCACAAATTCAACTATTGAATTTAAATAATATGCTTACTTGTTACATAGGGTACTTGAAATTTTATACACTTGATATTTTTCCCTAACACATTGGATCTATGGGTTACTATGACATATTTATGATGGTTACTTATTATTTACTTTATACACTTCCTTGATTGTTTGAGTATTTGAATATGCTACTTTTATTTTAGCCCCCGTGTATGTGTATGATTTAATTGAAATTTTCATGTCATTTTTTATTGTACAAACACATGACTTGTAAATTTTAATATCTATATATTTAGATGGGTTACATATTCATTGTCTTTTAGCACACATAGTTTAAAACATACTTCATTTATACACCATAGATTTGACTTCCATTCACCAAAATGTAATATAGATATGTATGAGACCACCTACCATAATGTCATATCCTAAAACTCCCCAATATACCTTGGATATATCATGAGGTGAAATGTGGAGTTTTAGATTCAACTATAATATGGGGTATGCCAAGAATAAGATCCTATGTGTCGATATCTATTTGAGGTGACAAGACAAATTTTTTAGTGTCAAATTACTCCAAAGTTGAAAAATCTGAATCATTATGTTGCATATAGTATCCAAGGTTGAGGAATATATTATTTTAGTATCAAGAATTTATAGAATTAAATAGAAACTCTAATCTAAAAATAAAAAAAGTAACAAGTAGTGTTCTAACTAGTTCACCAAAATGTGTAAACATAATTAACTATAAATTGAAAATTACCTCTAAATAGACATGTAAATTATTGAAATCTGATCTAGGATGGTAAAAAGAACATAATATAGTAAAATATAAAGATAAAAAAAATTACAGAATTTGTAAATTCTCTAAAAACAGAACCTAGGGTTAATGAATGATGGAGATGGTGATGATTAGAGATAGGTAGGCATAGGCTTATGGTAGGCTATCAATAGTAGTAATGGCATTGGGTGTAGAAGAGCAGGGGAACATGAGTTAATGCATAGAAATGGTTAGGATGGAGAAGATAATGAAGGAGGATAAAGTTTTGGGGTGAGCCTAAGGAACTGGGGGTTAGTGGATAGGCAAAGACTTGGTAGGGAATGTAAAAAAAAGATAAAGACGAAGTTAGTATTCTTGATTTAAAATTTGATCATGGTAATGTGCCTATCAAATATTTTTTAGGGATAGAGCATCTAGGTGTAGATAGAGGCCTATCTAGTAGAGGCTCCTCTCCAGGGAAGCAGATGTCTAAAGTAATAGTAGGAGTGGATAGTGTTTCCTCCAAGGCATCAATGTATTCCAGTTGCATTAATGTCTCAAAACCTTTTCATACCTATGGAGATTTATGCAAAGATTTTATTCTCAGATCTGAGTCTAGCTTAGATCCTTTTTTAAATCCTATAAGTTAGATTCCACTAGAAAAGATTTATGAGAAGGATAATGAAACCATGGAGTGTTTAAAAGGGAATACAGAAGTAGAACCTACAAAGAAAGGATCCCTGGAAATAGCCTGCTTATGTGATATCCCCTTGATTTTTTTTGACACTCTTATTTTAGAAATTTCAAATGTAGAGCTTTCAGTGATTGGTTTAGAAAGTGGGAACAAATATTTGATTGGTAGGTGTGTAGGGAAACATCCTTATTAGGAATTTATTTTAAAATGGTCACATGGAACTTGGCCTACACTAAAATCTCCTTCTCTCTCAATATTGTCGAATGGTTTCTTTATGCTTCTATTTCAATCCTCAGTGGATAGAGATTTTGTGAGGTCAAATAGTCCATGGTTTGTTGGAAAGTAGGGGGTATTTTTGTGTCCTTAGGCTCTTTTTTTAAATCTAATTACTTTGGTTATCTCTCAATCCCTAGTATGGGTTAGATTTTATAATCTCCCCTTAGCCTTGTGTGATCTTGGTCATCTTAAGAAGCTGATTTCATCCTCCCATAGAGTGTGGATCCAATTTATTAATTTTAAAGGACTTCCCTTTAGATGTTTCAAATGTAATCAAGCTAATCATAATATTTATCCATTCCCTAAGAAAGGTTTTAAAGCATCTCATGCAATGATCTTGAATAAATGGGTCAAAAAGGTTGGTTGTTCAAATTGAGATTTGATTCATAATATGCAGTTCCCTTCAAAATCCACTTATATTGAGGTTCCATATTTGGTAGTCTTTTAGGAAGTTCATAATAGTCCTTGGAAGGGTCAGGTTTTGGTAGCAATGAAAGGTCAGATTGATATGGAGGCAAGACAACATTCATCTCCCTTTTTAGAAGGAGAATTAGTTGTTAAGAATATTGGGATAAAGGGTGTTGACAAAGTTTCTCCATTAGTATATTATTCCAAGCATAATGAAGTCATAGAGGAGGATGGTGATGGTTGGGAGGAAGAATATGAAGAACTATTTAGTAGGGAGTTTTTGTCTATAGTTTAGCATCCTCGTTATTTCAAGACTCTTAATTATGGCAAGAAAGGGAAAACAGGAAAGAAAATGGAAGCAAAAAGGTTACAAATTGATGCTAAGAATTCCATTGATGGTGGTACTCAATGGACATTATAATATTTACTCTCCATTAGGGATGGACATTTATTGGTAGCAAAAGGTTGATTTAATGGCTAGATTTGCTATGTTTTAAAGCAATTTTTTGAATGGTTTCTATTCTATACCTTGTAGTATGTTTATATTTCAATCTCAGGTTAGGTTCTAAGTTTTTATCTTTAGATCTTCTAAAAATTAATAAGTTTTTCTTAGTTTTAGTATTTTTTATTTGAATCTCAATTTAAATTTTGGGGAGATTGGGCCTCCTGCTATGCCCCAAAACTAGTTTAGGCTCTAGTAAAAAGTTGATATCAAAAAAAAAATAGAAGTAGGGTTAGGGTTAGATAATTATCCTTGAAAATGATTTATTTTAGACTATATTGAATTTTTATGAACTGTGATTGTCTAAAAAGACATGTAAACATATATGCATTAGAAAATGTGATTCATTTTATGATGGGACAAGTCTGTAGGAGGAAAAAATGAGCACAATACTCTATTATTTGTCTATTATGACTTTGTCATGTTAGACTGTGCATTGGATCTAAAAATATAGGTATGTTTTCTTGCATTTATATGTGACTTATCTTTGTGTGGATCTTAAATTGATGTGTGGAATTATTTTAAAATTAGATCCCTAATCCTACACAAGTACACAAATGGAGATCAAATACAAAAGGGAAAAAAATGGGGGAAGTGGGAATGGAAAACTATCCTTAAAAAACCTGTTTGTTGATTGAGTGTTGCTTACATAGCCCAAAGGGCCTTAGGTCAATTTAGTTCTCCCTTTAGGGAAGATCATGTGAATGCAACTATAAATTTTTAGTAGAATTTTTAACAAGCATTTACCTCAACCTATAATAAATAATGTTAGACTTATCCTAGAACTAAAAAATTAGAATTTTACATAATATAGATCTTTACTTAGAAAATAGATGCTTTTGAAATTAGAAAGATAGTTGCCTTGTAAGAGAGTGTTAAGTCCTTTCAAGTATGACCCTGATGTAATTTTATAGATAAATATTTTGAATGTTTATAATAAATGAACTATTGATATGTGTGTAAAATCCATTAGAAAACATGTCATTTTAAAAAGGTAGTCATTATATTACAAGAGACAAGTTCGCACTACTAGACAAGTGTGCAGTGGGCCCCTATTTTCCTAGTGCAGACTTGTCCTAAAAAGATATAGGCTTCTAAAACACGAGTGATAGTGAAGTATCTTATAAATAGCGATGAATACATATAAAATAGGAAAGTTTCAAATATGTTATTATAAGTTACAATCCTTTTAAATCTTTCATATAGATTATGGGTTATCGAAATGGTGAATTGGCCAATCAAGGTAATGATATAAAGGGCAAACATTGTTAAGAATTTATTGATTAAATTTTAGTGTCTTAAATTTGAAAAATGTATCAATTTCAAAAATAAAACTTGCACACAAAAAATATTTGTGTTACATTAACACATTAAAAAAAAAGAGTTTAACTCACTTTACAATCATTGTATACTAATGCTTGGTATAAGCATGCATAGCTATCACAATCAATAATTAAAATGTATGTGTTTTTATAAAAAATCCCAAAAAAAAAATTCCTTAGGTTGGATATTAATAAAAGAAATTATAATAAATGCCATTAAATAATTTAGTAACCTGTTGAGCTTCTGTATCTTCCACATGGTTAGCAGTGGGCCAAAACACCTATGTAAAACCCCTTTTGAATCTTCACTATATTATTGAAGAATTAAAAAAAATGATTTGAGATTTATGCCTTTTTCTCTTTAAAACTAAGTCTTTCCACCACAACATAGAGACAACTATATATAAATATTTTCCTCAATATACCCAAATATTGGTCATGCAATCACATATTGATATAATTTTTTTTACGATGATATTTGTGGTGGAAAATATTTGTGGATAGTTGTGTGTACCTTGGTGGTGTAAAGTGTTAGATTATAATGGAGACAATCATAAATCTTGAAATGATTTCTCTTCTTAGGATTTATGTTAAAAAACTTTTAGAAACCCATTTTCAATATCTATTATAATCTTAAAGAATCAAAAAATTATTTTGAAGTTTATGTTTATCACCCTTGTAAATTAATCCTTTCCATCACAATGACTGAGAAAACTATAAATAGAAAAATAAAAAAATGAAATGGCAATGATTACAAGTGCAAACTCTGATGTATGCATGTTGAGCTATTAAAACTACATGGCATATAAAACCAACAACATCATAAAAAAAACTACATCACCAATAAAAAACACATGAAATCATAACCAAAAATTGTGTAGCCTTTCCACCACAACAAAATAGAAAACTATAAAAAATATTTTATGCCATAAACCTAACTAAAAAATAAAAATACTTACTAATAACTATGTTCAAAAACTTTGGTTTATGTATTTCAAGCTATCAAAACTACATGGAGTTTCAAACCCATAATGACATACCAAAAACTATCCAAAGCCCCTTTTCAATTTCCACTCTCATATTAAATAAATGAAAATAATATGTTAACAACAACCAACAAACTAAAACACAACCACAAATAGTTTTGAGGTTTATGGCTTTTAGCTTTGAAAACTAGCCATGAGGATACAAACAAATATACACAAATATTTTTCATTGTAAACCTTATAATCAGAAAATATATATACTAGAGAAATAGATTCAAGATTAACTGATCTTATAGTCATTGTATGCCACCCTATTCTATGCATACATGGTTATCACACTAAATAAATAAAATGTTTATCTATGGAAAAACTGAAAAAAAATATCATTGATGAAATTTGTTGACCTGTCATCCTTGCATATATAATACCTCATCACTGGTGGGTCAACACACTCCCATGAGTGAATTCTAGGCCTTGTGAGGTGACAACACCAAAGTATGCCACGTGTCACTATTAAGGGAACATAATCATATTCATCCTCCAAATTCAAATGGTGATCGTCTACCAGGTCAAGGTATGAAAACTAAATGACATTTTAAACCTATGACAATAAGAAAAAACTATCTAAAATAAACTTAAAAAATAAAAAATAATCCATCACCAATACACCAAACCATAACCATAAATAATTTAGTCCTTCTAGCATAACAAAAGAGACTACTATATACATAATTACTACATACACAAATTCTCGTCTATAAATATATAACTATCAAAACTACATTACATTTTTAGCATGCAATGGTATTCAAAAAACTATCAAAACACCCTTTTTAATCTCCACTTTCATCTTAAGAAATAAAAATATTATATTATGAATGGCTAGAAAATAAAATCATAGCCAAAAAGTAGTTTTATATTTAAGGCTTTCACCTTTTCAAATTGACAATTTGTGCCACAATGAAAGAGATAACCATGCTTTCATCTTTTGCTATAGTGTTGAATTAAAAAAATAAAATGTTTCACTATGTGAAAACTCAAAATATTATAGCTTTTCCATAGCTTTTATACAAATGAAAAATCATAATACATGTCATTAGTTAATTTAATGTCTTGTAAATCTTCCCTATTTGCCATTTGATCACCAATGACCCAACACTCTGTCAACCATTAAAACTTGTTCTCATAGATGAGAAGCTCATATATAGATAATATTTTTGTGACATGTTGTTAATGGTAATATTAGTTTAGATTAATAGCACACAAATGTTTACATACTTACATATGCATTAAAATTGAAGATAAATTAATTATTAATAATAATCATTTAAGAATTATTTGATGCACTTTAAGAGCAAGTTTCAATATTTATGAATATTTTATAAAAACATAAATACAAAGAAAACCCAAAATATTAGAATTAGAAAGATTTTTAATACCACACCATATTTGATTTTATACTTATGTGTTTACATAGGCTATACATGCAGAACAAATTTTGATATATTTGTGTGTGCCATCATTCTAATCATATTCTATGTACCTCAAAATACAATGTAAAAAACATTCTGTCATTTTTTTGATATATTTTTTTAAATATAAATTATTTTTTTAATGAAAATTATAATTTATTTTCATGCAATAGAATTTTTTAACCATATATGATAGTTAATGAATTATTTATCTGAGTTTTTATGTCATTTATTTTGTTACAGGTGGTTTTGATTTATTCTTCAAAATGTTTTTTCTTTTGATTTAAATACAAATGCATCTAAGGTGTGGTGCTAATGTTTTCCCCCAATTTTATTTTTATTGATTGAATTTTTGATATAGAATTAAAGTGTTATATACATTTAACTGGATGAGCCTTGCATTTTATATGCAATTGATAGTGCATATTCACTTTTTGAGAATGCATATGTTTGAACAATACAAAAGATATTATTTTTACCATATTTATATAGTAACATTGATTTGAACTCATCTTATCTAATAATGAGTTAAAATATTGAAAGTTCTAAACATAGTGATTTGATGATTTATTCATTGCAAAAACATACTAATGAAACAAAATAGTGTAAAAAATAAGTAATAAACATTGTTAGAATCTCATGAAATATGTAAAAACAAGCATACAAAGTGGATTTTTTTTCCACCACAAGTAAGGTTAGTCTATATAAGTAATCAGAGACTTTTGGCTTGCCAATGGATTTTTGATCAAACAACAACAATATATATCAAAATTATGTTTACAACAAGCCAAATCTTAACCCACCTCACAATGGTTGGATTCCTAATCTCTGAGATATGCACACAAAGATATCAATAATTCCAGGTCTTTATTATCATATAAAATAAACAACAAAAATATTTTTCTATGTGAATACAATTTTTTTGGGGGTATATTAATGTTATCATTAATGGAAAATCATAATAAATGTCATTTTGCATAGTACCCTTATTGTCAACCAAAAAAAATGTTTAATTAATCATATTTACTAGCTTATCAACCTTTTGTATATGTCAGTTGGTCATCAAACCTCTTTTAAATCTCCATTTTCATCCTTTCAAACCGAACCTTTCATCCACAATTCCAAAGACAACTATACAATAAAAACTCCAATGTAACTTTGATTATAAAAAAATGATGTGACAATATCTACATGCCTAATTTATGGTCTATGCATGTCAAACTATAGAAACTACATGATGTTTTAAACTCACAATGACATGAAAAAATAAATCTAAAACTTATTTTTAATCTCCACTCAGATATTAAAGAATAAAAAATAGTGGATTACCAATGGCTGAGAAATCAAATCATAACTCTAAAACAAATCTAAAAATTTCCTCACTTTGAAATCTATATGAGATTTTTATCTATGAGAGAAAGATTGAGTATTCATTTTTTTATCTTGATGTGTAAAGGGTGGATATTGAGCATGCAATAATTGTGAGGTGAGTTAACCTCCATTCAATGCCTCTGCATGAAATCAGTGAGTTTGTGTCTCAAAATTTTACACATCTACTAGGTTATAATTTTATTTTTATCAAAGGTGTGTTTTGTGACTATATGATGAGATCACATATGGATTATATATTTTTCAATATGCTAGTAATGATGAATATCAGCTTATTTCTTTGCTTACAGTGTGTGCACATATTTGTGAGGTTACCTAAAAGGGATTGAGGGGGGTGATAGGGATCTATTGACTCCTTGGTGACTAAAATGAGAGTATTTTTCATGGATATTATTATTTTGTATTAGATGTAGAGATTCCATTGGTATTTTAATGTGTGGCCATGCTTTGATGTAGTCATGTCACCATGGCATTGGCCTACTGGAGACTATATGACAAATACAAAAGGTCGATAGGGAACTAAATTTAAATTCTAATTGTTTACTTCAAGGTTGACCAAGAAACACTTTTTCATAAAGACATATATTATTTAGGAGCATATTAGAAAATTTCAAGAAATTATTCCTCGTATTGGGTCTCCTTTCTCTTTTAAACAATTTAAAACAACAAAATAAAAATGGAAAAATGAAAGTTAATAACACACTTCACAAAGAATTAATTGTTTGCACTTGTTACATTTCTTCTTATTTAATGAATTTTTGTTTACATAACCGACAAGCCTAATATGCAAATAAGGTAAGTTTTGAATAGTTTTATTATGCTTCATTAAAATATTTAATATTGGAATTGTATTTAACATGGATTTAATTTAAATTGTTATTTTTGAAAGCTTGACCAATTTTCTTTATTTACAGAAGAAAAATAAGAGTTATAATTAGTATTGTAATCATTCCTTTGCTATTATTTCCTTATCTTCATCATGTAATTTTTTAATGAAAAAAAAAAATCAATATTTGAATATTATTGAGACGCATCACACATTGTTTGTTAATTGGTTGTGTAAAATGTGATTAGAATGTCAAATGTTAGTGATTTTTTAATTTTCACTTTGTAAAAAAAAATGTGATTAGTATGTTGAACAAATTTATAAAAATTATTGTTTGTATTTTTTTTTCCTTTCTCTTTCTAACAATTAATAACACACTTATTGTACACTATCAGCATTTTCATTTCACTTGCCTTGTGTAATTTTTAGTTACATAATTTTATAATTTTTTAAATATTAACTTATATGTGAAATGGGTTTCCAAAATGAAATTATCTTATATAAATGTTATGTTTAAGAGTTGAAATATAAGTATTCCAATCAAAATAATTAAGTGCAAATAAATTATGCATTGTTAGTGAAATTATCTTATATAATTATTATGTTTAAGGTCTAAAAGATAAGTAAAGATAAGTAGTATAGTCAAATCAGGTAGGCAAAAATCAAGTATGCATTTTTAATTTTATAGTCAAGCTAGTATTATGTTAGACTTAAATAGATAATAATTAACACCATGTCATAGAAGAAACTTTTAATAGGAAAAAAATAAATAATGCTTTAATGAAATGAAACTCATTATTATTATGAAACTCTATTTTGTATCATAATATTTTAGACAACCCCAACCAAGAGATAAATGGGCTTCAAATCCCATATCTTATTTTTACCTTTTTAATTTACTCAATTATTTTTTTATTTTTTCTTTGCATTCAATGTATACAATTATTTATTTTTATTTGTGTTTTATATTCAATATAAAGTATAGTTAAGTGCCTCTTATTTATTGGAAATACATTTATATTTTGTATTCAATATATATTGTAGGATTTAGGGTATGTATAATTGACATTTAAAGTATAGCTAAGTGATTCTTATGTATTAGAAATACATGCTAGTACCGTATACATTATAAAGTATCTTACATATTTATGTAGGGCACCTGACATCATGGATCCTAAATGTAAGTTTATTTCTTTTCCTTTTTATTCAAGTTGCCTACAACAATATGTTTTTTAAACTTCTATATACAAATGTCCTTTTTCAAATCGTTACAAGGGGAACCTCTTTATGTTGAGTACAAACATTTTTTACTACCTAATAATTAAGTGTTATTCAATATATATTTTTCAAAAAAATTATAAGGTTCAATAAAATATAAATTTATATAGTTAAAAAATATGTAAAAAATTATAATTAAAAAGTAAGTGTTTTTTCTCCAAAGACATAATACATATATTTTTGTTAAAAAGCTTTCCATTTGTGTAGAGTTAAATGTCAACATACTATCTCTTATATTTATGAATATTTATGAAAAGTTCACATAAATTCAAATTTAATAATTTAAAGGACATTTTAAGTCTTTGGGGAGCAAAAATTAATAAAATTATGTATGTGTAAAATATATGTACCTCAAATTAAGCATTATAAAAATCAAAAAAATATAGTAACCAATATTTAATTTATTTCATAATCAAGTGAAAATAACAATAGATATCATGTCTTTAAATTTCTACAATATTTCCTCTCTAGTAAATAAGGGATTTTGAGTCCATGTCATGTCTCAATCGATCTATGACTATAAAAAATGTTCTCTAATTGAATTTGGGTAGAATGGAATAATTTTGATATCATATGGATGGTCCTAGTCATTGCATAAAAAAATATATGTCGCAAGTTTTAATCATGTTTGCCTATTTTTGACTTATTACATTCTATTAAAAATTCATATGATTTGAATTTTGACTACAAAACTAAAATTGAGAAGGGTTTGGTTTGGGTATATGTGTATATATGGTAAGTATTTGAATTTTTTTTCATAACCTCTCAAACTATACAAAGTAATTACAAGTTTGTAAACATAAAAATGCATAAGAGTAATAATGCCAACAAAGTGATCCAAATATTACACCCTTAACCTATAACATGTTTATGGATATGTGTGGCTGAGTTTTGGCTTCCATAATTATTGTCCTTATCTAGTCATGTTTGTCAAGGTTTTTATTTTATTATTTGGTTCGACATATGAAATAACCATGGATAGAGTAGAGTATATATAGGAGGTAGTGGTTAGTACTTTGATATTATATTATAATTTATGTTCTTATTACATTGTATGGAGGTTTCCCCCTTAAAGTGGCTCAGCCATATTTATCAAGTGTTATACTTTTTTGCCTATCATTTTTTTATTTGGCTCATTCTACTCTTATTCATATGATATATAATTGCTAATTTATTATATTAGTGTGAATTATCTAATTAATTTCATTACAAGTGGTATAAAATATTTGATTTGGGAAATAATCCACAACATAGTTTTTTTTAGTGTGTCATGATTTTTCTATGAACCGAAGGATCTAAAAAAAACTTGTGATCTGGGAAGAAATTATGTTTTCTATCAACATAGTTTTACTTGAGGTCTTTAAAAAAAAATTAATTATTTTTATTTTTTTCCACCCTTGTGGAAATCAACAGTCATTAGATTCATCTTTATGAGATGATAAAAATTGTATAATTTCTTGGTATACTTTTTTCGGGCCTGAACCCCTTGAGTTGGTGCATGGCAAGACTGAACACTAGAGGCTAAAGAAAAGGGAAAGACACGATAGGAAAAAAACCTACCAAGGATGAAATGGATATGGATAATTATAATTTAATGAATACTGAAGTGTACTCACAACTCCAAGGTGAGATGCAAACCATGGATAAAAAGCAAGATCTATATAAGATCTCTAGTGAAGTGCATTCATTGGGAGTGACGATTTCCAATATTGAGACTCAAATGATGCAACTTGAAAGTGATGTTTTATTTACCCATCCCAAAATTTTAGGTCATGATTATAGATGGTGACATAGTTAATTATTTAGGAAAACACCATAGTATCAAACTTGCTATGGGAGACTACAAACTATATTCCCCTATGTTTTATATTCCCATGGGTAGAGTAAACATTATTTTAGAAGTCTAATTGATCATAATATTGGGCGCAATAGAGATGGATTTATAATAGATGTTAATGAGCTTTAATGTTGAATGTAAGACATTTAAACTTTGAGGATCAAGAGAAAAATCTCCACATTTGGTTGGTTCTCATAAGATGCAAAATATTCTCAAAAAAGGGCTAAAGGATTTGTAGCACTATTTTATTCCATACAAGTTTAGGTAGAAAAAGTGTCCACACATCCTAACCTACAACATATTATTGATAACCACTCAACTATTTTTGGATCAATGCCAAAAGGATTTCCACCAAAAAGAGATTAAAATCATGCCATTCGATTGATTTTTGGGAGTCAACTACTAGACATCAAACCATACAAGTATCCATATTCCCATAAGAGTGAAATTTAAAATATGGTACATGAGATGTTGGAGGTGTGTATTATTAGACATAACCAAAGTGAATATTCATCCCCGGTGGTCATGGTGTGTAATAAGGATGATACTTGGAGGATGTGCCTAGGCTATAAAGAACTCAATAATTACACCATCAAAGATAAGTTCCCGATCCTTGTAATTGATAATTTTCTCAATGAGTTTCATGGTGCTATCTATTTTACCAAACTATATCTTTGTTCTAGGTACCATAAATTTTGGATCAGGGATGAGGATGTCCCTAAAATAACTTTCAACCCTCATGAAGGCCATTATGAGTTTTTGGTCATGCCTTTTGGTCTCATAAATGCTACATATGAATTTTATAGTTTTATGAACACTATTTTTAGGCCTTTTTAAGGAAATTTATGTTAGTGTTTTTTGATGATCTCTTAATCTATAGAAAAAATTGGGAAGAACATTTGTATCATGTGAAACATGTATTATTAATTCTTGAGCACCATAAATTTATGAAAAACCTTCCAAATGCACTTTTGGATTACAAGAGGTGGAGTAATTGAGTCATCTTGATTCACATTAAGGATTCAAATTAGACTAATATAATATCAAAGCTATGATAGAGTGGCAGGTGCCAAAAATCTCAATAACCTTTGATGTTTTTGGGGGCTTATCAATTACTATCGTAGATTTATGGAAAGTTATGGCAAAATTGCATTACCACTCATAGATTTGTTAAATAATGACTCCTTCCAATGGAATAAAATAATCACCTGGCCTTTGAGAAGATGAAAGAATCCATGTGCATCATTCTAATTTCAGCTATCCTTGATTTTAAAAAAAGCTTTATTATGAAATGTGATGTATCATGATATAGCATGAAGGAAATAATCATGTAGGAAAGATGACCCCTAAAATTTGAGATTCATCAAATCAATAAAAATAATATGATAAATCTGATCTATGAGAAAGATATTATGGTTATTCTTCATGCAATCAAGGAGTGTAGATCGTATCTAATGGTAGACACTTTAAGGTAAAGATTGATCATGATAGTCTAAAATATTTTTTAGAATAATATTTGTCCTCTAAATAATAACAAAAATGGATGACTAAAATGCTAGGATATGACCTTGAAAAATTTTTACATTAAATTAAAATAGAATGTTTTAGCATCTTCCCTATCCATGAGAGATGAATCCATAAAGGCATTGTTATTTTCAATGTCCATTTGGTAGGAAGATTGGTTGGAAGAGGCACGATTAGAATGGGAGGATGACAGAGATACATAGACTCTAATTTAGAATATAAAACAAATTTTTAATGTTTCAAACAAATTTCAGTGGAAAGGCAATTCCCTATGGTATAAATATCAATTATACCTATGTAAATATTTTATCCTTAAACAAAACATCCTTTTATAGCTTCAAGCATCTCCAATAGGAGGGAACTCAATATTTTTGAAAAATTATCATAGAATCAACCATAATTTATTTTAGGAAGGACTTGAGGGGGATATACATAATTTTGTGGATGAATATATGGTATGTCAATAGAATATGGGTGAGATGAATAAAACCCTAGGTATTTTGAGACCCTTTTCCATTCCTAGCCAAAGATTGGAGGAGGTTTGCATGTATTTAATTATAGGTTTACCGAGGTATGAAAGATAAAATTCCATAATGGTAATTGTGGATAGGATCACAAAAATTCCCATTTGTACTTCTTGTCACAAACTTTTGTAGCTAGTATAATAGCTACTAATTTTCTAGATACAATTCAAAAGCTACATAGTACACCTAAGATCATAGCTAATGATTGTGATAAAATATTTAACAATAATGTTTGGACTAAATTAATCTCATTTTTTGGTACTTAGTTGGCTCATATGTCATCCTATTATCCTCAATCCATAGGGAAAACATAACTAGTCAATAAATGTATTTAGGCTTATCTTCGTTGCTTTGTATTAGGTAAAAAAGAGATATGGGTTCATTTAGTACCACTAGCATAATGGTGGTATAACACTTCCTTCCATACCTCTTCCAAAATGTCTCCATTTATGGTAGTCGATGGGTATTATCCCCATCCATCACTTCATTTTTGAGGGTCAAACTAAAGGTTCGAGATGTAGAATATCATATTTAATACTAGAAGGAGGTATTATCTAATCTTAGAGATAATTTAGCAACGGCACATAATCAAATAAAGTAGCAAGTAGACCAACACTACAATAATATCAATTTTTAAGTGGGAGATTAGGTATTTATATGTCAATAGCCATATAAGAAAATGTAACTAAAGCAACATAAAAAGGATAACAAAATGCATCCTAAGTATTATGGTCCTTATCATATCCTACATAAAATTGGTAGTGTCGTGTACAAGGTAGACTTACCCCTCTCTTTCCATATCCATCCAATTTTTAATGTTTCTTATTTGAATAAGGTAATTAGAAAAAAAAATCTACACTAATTATGTTACCTAATTTGGATGAAGAAGGTGGAATCATTTTGGAGCTAGATAAAATAATTTAGATACATACAAAAGGATACAAACATGAGGGATTAAGGAGTATTTGATCACATGGAAGAATCTAGCTAGTGAGAATGCAACATGGTAGGATGATGCATTTATACAATAACATCCAAAATTGTTCAATGTTGAGGGAAACATTATTTTGAAGGGAAGGGTGTGTTACACCCTCAACCTATAACATATCTAGGTATATGTGTGGCTGACTTATGGCTTCCACAACCATTGTCTTTATCTTTCCATATTTCTCTAGGTTCTGATTCTATTATCAGGGTTAACCTATGAAATAACCATGGCTATAGTAGAGTATATATAAGAGGTAATGGTTAGTATTTTGATATCATATTGAAAATTATGTTTTTATTGCATTGTATGAAGGTTATCTCCTCAAAGTGGCTCAATAATATTTATCAAGTATTTTGCTCTTCTACCTATCATTGTTGTGGATCTACTCATTCTACCCTTATTTATGCGATATATTGTTGTTAATTTGTTTCATTGGTGTGAATTATCTAAGTAATTTCATTACACCAAAAGTGTGTTAGATAAATTTTTATAAGTTATTGATGATCAAATTAAGAACACTAAATCAAAAATAGGCTTTGCATTGACATCTAAAAGGGCATAAAACCATTAAAAATTCTTATTTTAGTCTCTCTTCACCCTTGATACTCCCAAATTACATGTTTAAAAAATAATTTTTTAAGATAATGATATAATTTTCAAGAAAATAAATGCAACTCATTCAATGATCATTGTGCTCATACTAAGAGAAATTTAGATGAATTATAAAATCATATGGTTACACAAGAAATTCCTCTAAAAATTCTCCTAACTTTTCCCTATGAATTAGGATGAGAATAAATTAGTGCCATGTTTTCTCTTGAGTTTAAAATATTCGTAAATGAGTAAATGTTGTTCAATGAGATGTGTATCTTTTTGATGGTGTATCCAATTGACATAAAAAATTCAAAGTCATGTTTTTGAGCACATAAAAGAATCATTAAAACCTTTTTTATTCCCCTTTCACCCTTAACAATTTGAACATACACTCTCAAAAAAATGTTTCCTTAAGATAAAGTGGGCATCACCATGAAAATAATTGCAGTCCTTTGACAACTCATTGTGCAAAAATTGAGAGGCATATATATAAATCAAAAAATCATATAATTACATGATTGGGTCTTATAAAACATTCTGTCATAGGGATAAAAGTTTTTTAGATGAAAAAAATTGCCTAGTGAAGGGGTATCTATTTATAGACATAAATATGGTCACGATTAATTGATAATGCTAATTATTAGCACATTTCAAACCACATGACTTATGCCCAAGTACATAAATATTATTCACCATTCCTATAATCCATTAATCTATATGAGGGATTTATTACACAAAAATGTCAATGTCAAATTCTCAAGTTGTTTTCCTACAAAGAAAAAATGTCTCTGATCTTCCTGGATAAGTCCTCTCTAAGCAGAAAATTATGCACCATGCCCCTATCCACTTAGGTTAGCCATGTTCCATGCCAAATAATGACTAGTTTAAAAGTTTGAAATCAATCTTTTAGGTATTTGCACACATTTCATAAGGTTGGATAAAGGAAATTATCAAAATATTCACCTATAAATACATGCCAAGTGTCATTCATTATCTCTACTTGTTATCCACTTGCTAAAAATATGCATACTTATACACATTGATAAAATATATCATACTCTACCCAGTTTATACATTATTCATAAGGAAAAACCATAATCTAAGTCAATATCCCTCTAAAGTAATTCAAATGCTATAGTTTTTAAGTATCAAATATATTTTATAGCTACATACACATAGTCAAAGGAGCACATTTGTACATTCACTCTGGATGGGAGAACTACATGGGATTGACTTCCATTTTTTAGAGTATTAGACACATAGGCAATGGTCAATAATCAAGGGGGTGATTGATGTTAGCTCAACAAATTACATTCCTTTATTTTTATTTTAGTTTTTCAAGTTAGCATAGTAACCTAAGGGTTTTAAAGATAGATAAGTCAAAAAATGATTTTTGGGTGACCAAACCCTAGTGTGATATATTAGATTTATCATCATTCATAGGTGACCAAACAACTTTCCATATTTAGCATCTTTTCAAAATCATAATAGTTAACCATTTATATATATTTAGCACTCTAATATTTCTAGTTTTACACCTATAAACACAATTAACACTTTTTAATTCAATTTTTGTTTTATCAAAAATAGGTTAAAACACTTTTCAATGAAGCATCTAAATGATGAATTGACTTTGTGGTCAAATTCAAGAGAGCCAAAAACCATAATAATAATATTCATTGAGTCTCTATTTTCACCTAATACTCCCAATCTCATGCTTGTGACATGTCCCTAAAGAGTGAATTTTCAGTTTTCAAGTAAAAATAAAAAAAACTTTGATAACTTGTACCCGATTTCTGAGGACTAGGGAATAATCATTAACTCATACAGTTGCATCAGATGGTCCTCTAACTTTCCACTTAATTTCTCTATACCATTAATAATGAGAATAAAATTAATAGACATATTATCTCATGTCTAAATTTTTTTTAAATGAGCAAAATTTGCTCACTAAAATGTGTAACTTTTCAATGAATTATCCAATTGATGAGCTAATTTTGCAGTCATGTTTATATGGGTTGATAGAAACTATTTATAACACGGCATAGCTCGTAATGATAGTATTTAGGAGTTTATATACTGCAAGAATATATTCCATAAAACAAATAAAATCAAAGAAAAATAAAGGCAAAATATTTTTGGATTTGGACAACAACAAATTCCACTTGAAGTCGAGAGAAAATAGCTTGTGTCAATACCTATTCAAACCAACTTATTTCAATGTTGGACTTACTCTAATGTCAAAATAAAAAATATTTGGTTTAATATCCAAGGTTGAGAACTAAATTATTTTAGAATTAGGAATTTAAAAAATAAATACTAAAACCCTAAGCAAAAAATCAACAAGCAGTGTAAGCAATGTTCTATTCTAAAAGTGGGCTTACCAAAATGTTTATGCTTATAATTAACTAGGTGTGATCTAATTAACTATAAATGATTTTAAAATTGAAATATGATCTAAGATATATAAATAAGACAAACTAATGTAAAAATACAGTGATATACATAATTTACATAAGTTATAAATTAGTAAAAATAGAAACTAGGGTAAGGGTTAGAGAAATGTCCTTATAAACTGATTTATGCAAATTATATTATTCATTTGCTGACTATAACTATGTAAAGTTGATGATATAGACATAAAAACATAGTTTTATTTTAAAAAATTTCTTTGTTGTATTCTAAGATAAGTGCATGATATCTAGATAGGTTGAAATACATCATTGTCCTCTACTATGACTTTGTCTAAGATGACTATCCACTAGATCTAAAAGTTTGAGTTAATTTGCCTCTATCTATAGATTAATTGATTCTATGCAGACCATGTTTGGATGCATGGATCAAATACAAAACCAAACCTCTACCCTGCATAAGGAAACAAAATAATATCAAATGCAAGGGGGAAAAAAGTGGGGAAGTGGCATGGCTAAATTGGCCTCAAAAACCTTATGTAGTTGAGCACTGCCTAGATAGTTTGTGTGGACCTCAAGTTGATGTAGTTCTCCCTTTGGGGGAGATCATATATGAATGCCAATAGAAATTTATATTAGAATTATTAAAAAAGGGTTTCCTCAACTTGTAATAAAATAATTAACTTCACCAATGATTGTGTTACTACCAGAGAATTCTAGTAGGGCTATTTGTTGAATATATAGATGCTTTTGAATTGCCTTTGCACGAGAGTATTAGCTAGTGTAACTGTGGGGCCTTCAAGTGAGACACTTGATGTGCTTGTGTA
The DNA here is from genome assembly GCA_037957365.1 of Torreya grandis. Taxonomy (NCBI): domain Eukaryota; kingdom Viridiplantae; phylum Streptophyta; class Pinopsida; order Cupressales; family Taxaceae; genus Torreya; species Torreya grandis. Next base: position 2,058,696 of record JARHVA010001383.1, on the reverse strand, counting down.
GGATAATATTTGAATATTTTTCTATAAATAACCTATTTTCATACATTTTATATCCATTATGAAGTGTATCATTTTAAAAAACTAACCATTAGAACATGGGAGACAAGTACACACTAGTGGATATGTGTGTAGTGCGCCCATGTTTGCCTAGTGCGTACTTGTCTAGATTGGATAGAAGCTTATGAAAATAGAATGATAGTTAATTATTTGTTAATTATGGATGTTTAAGAACAAATTAGGGAAGTCTATAAGATATTATTGTTAATTTCAAGACTTTATAAGGCTCTCATATAGATAAATGGTTATCAGAATGGTGAGTTGGTATGTCAAGGAAAAGTTTTGTCAAACACTTATTGATTACATTTTAGTGTCTAAAATGACTTCCTATAATTTGGATGAATCATTAAAAATGTTTCAACACTCAAAATATTTCCTTAATTTATCATAGTTTACAAATTTTGGATTTGTAGGATAAGACCCATCTAGGGACAACTAGAATTGACCTTTTTTTAAAACATGTTGTTTCAGTTTGGAGCTACTAGATGTTACTCCCACCTTAAGGGTTTTGGGAATTATTGTGTTATTTTTACCAATATTGGTAGTCCCACCATCATCTTTATTTTCATTTAATGTATTTCAATGGTCAATTTGGGTTATTATGGGCCATAAGTAAACAATTTGTTATCTTATGGTTGAGAGTTTGAAAATGAAAATAAGTGTTAGGAAATTTTATATAATTTTTTTTTTAATAAAAATGATGAGAATCCACTAATATCCAAATATTATTTCAATTGTTTTTGGTGAGGTCCAACATTACACTAACTTTCTTATTAGCTCAATCAAATTTTGATTATTTTTATGATAATTAAGATGACCTAAAGGGTTGACTATTTCATTTACAAACACCCATAATAGGATTGGAAATACTAGTATCTTGACCCATATATGCAATTTGAGATAAGATTTCTCTAAGACCATAAAACCATGAGACTAGCATAATAACACCATAAAGGTGTTCACATTAACCAATAATAATATTTAATAAAAAGTGTGTGCACATGTTGAGTTTTGATGAAGGAAAATAAGTAAAAAACAACCATGGATATATGTGGTGATAAATAAAGGTGAGCAATTTCACCTCTTATTATATTGCTGGCTAGTTGGCCATGTCTTTGTTAAACTTTTTAATATTTTAAGCTCTAACTATTTTGAATTCAAACCACTTTTGTAATCTAATCATCTACAACACTGATCCCCACTTGAAATGTTATATATATGCATTATTGTGGAAAGGACATCATCACAACCCATTTCTCTTTCCCAATAGATTTCATTTCCATGAATTTTTTTATTACAATTGTCATTTCACTCTTTTTTATCCTCTTCACCAACCCATTCCCATGTCTCTGCCTCCATAGATGTCATCCTCATGAATATTGACTCAATTCTCACTTGAGTCCTTGGAATTATATAACAATAGTCTTTTTGGAGATATTACCTCTTGGTTATGGCGTACCAATTCTCACCTAGAAAATGTAAATGTATCAAGCAATCATTTGTAATGGTAGTTATTAGCAAATACTTCATGTTGGATGCAACTCGATAGATTAGATGTGTTGAAAAATGCATTGAGTGAACCCATGATTTAAATGTGGTCTCCAAATTTAACAATATTGTTGTTGAATGACAATTTGTTTACCAATAATATCCCTCCAAGATTGTTCCATCTATCTTAACTTCAACTGCCAATCTGTAAAAGAAGCATTTGAATGGAAGCATACCTCCAAGTTCAAGAAATTATTCTAAGATTCAAGTACTGAACTTGGGAAATAATAATTAGGAGGGAAGGTTACCACATGCCTTTGGTAAACTAAGACAAATTTTCTTATTAAATGTTCATAGTAATACGTTGAAGGAATCATTTCCTCACTAAATAGCAAATTGTTTAGAGTTATAAGTTATTGATATTGGATAAACTCTTTTCAAGTATATATGTCAAAGATAATTGGAAAAATATCAAATATAAGAGTGTTGGTCATGACATGAAGAAATTTTAGAGGTAACATTCCTTTATAAATTGGCTAGTTAATGAACCTCCAAATCTTGTAACTTGCTTCCAACAGTATCTAAGGTTTCATTCTTGATAGCATTTTAAGTTTACAAGTAATGGCCAATGTAAGCTAAAATGGTTTTGTGTTGTCTATCCATCTTGATATAATTTTCAAAGGCATAGAATTTCACTATACATATATTATTTCCACTCTGACATCCATCGATCCCTTGAATAATCATGGAGGGGAAAGTTCCTTTTGATTTTGGGAAGTTAAAGGGGTTGAGGAATCTCAATCTATTAATGAACCTTTTGAGCAGGGATATTCTTAGCAGTTTGATACAAATGATTCAGATGGAGTCCTTAAACCTTTTTACAAATATGTTCTCTAGAAAAATTACCTTGGAGCTTGATTATCTAAGCTTTTTGGGAAAGCTAAATTTGTCCAACAACTAATTTTTAAGAAGTATACCTCAGGGAGGAAAGATAAACTCATTTTCAAATTCATTATTCTTAGGAAACCCAAATTTATGGGCATGTCCCTTTCTAAAGAATTGCACTTGGCCATAATTTGTTTCTCTTCCTCCAACTCCTATGAATAAAGAAGAAATAAGCAAGAAAATTCCTTTGTATGGTATTGCAATGGAATTGTCATATGAAGAAGGGTTTGTGAACATAATGCCATTGTTGATATAACATTGAGGTAGAGAAAGATATACTTTGAAAGAGTTGATGTTATTTTGAAATTTGTATTTCTTTGGCTCAATAACTAGGCATTATGATGTTGTAATTCCTTACTTGTTAACTTATTATGTTAAGACTTAATTAGAAAATAATGTTAGATTTTGATATAAACTTATTTTAATTTATTATAATTATTTGATTTATGTTTGGGCTTTCATTTATTTCCTAGTGTTTGAAATAGTTTTAACTTTACTTAAGAAATCTATTAAATATGACTTTTTATATAAATTTTTTTATATTGCCTTATATGTGAAATTATTTTCAAAACAAAATGTTCCTCTAAATTTTTTTATGTTTAAGATTTAAAATTTAAGTAGCGCAGTCAAAACAAGTAGGTTTAAACTATTTTAAAACTACATAGGTTAACAAAATTATACTTAGTAAAGTAAGTATGCATTTTTGGGGAAAATATGCAGAAAGACTTAGGTGGGTAGCAAGAAAAACACAATGTAAAACTAAATCTTATGACTAATCCCAAAGATATAAACTAAAGTGATATAAATGAACTAAAATCACATGATTAGATGCTTAAAACAAGGGAAGGAAGAACTCAAGCATAATAACACAAGTTTTTATATATTAAATAACTCTAAAACTTATATTACAATCTATTTATAATGTATAAACTAACACAACTACAGTTATTAGTAAAAATCTTTAAAAACCTCTATAATGACCTTCCTTCCTTGTTATTGGGTGATTATCTGACTAATTTCAACAAATAACATTCCTCTACTCATTCTATCATGCCCCTTAATCTTCTTCCCTCTACTTGATTTGTTATGCACAATCTGATGCATGTTTTTACACCACATTTCTATTTTTGTCTCTCCTTTTTTTGTATTTTACTATTAGTATTTTCACTTACCACCAACTCTTCCCTCCAAACCACATGGTTCAAAAAATTTCAAATTCAAACCATTGTGCATTTAATTTTGTTGGTGGTTGCAACTAAAGATCTTCATAGCTAATATGTATGTGGAAAGAATAGTATTCTAATACCTTCTTATTCTTGACCTCCCTACCATGATACATTAAACTCTTTTCAACCCCTAAAACATCTCTGTAACTTTTTCTCATTTGCCCATATGTTTTTTTACCTTTTCTATTCATGTCCAGAGTTAGACTGTTGAACTTTAGAGTTGGTCTAATTTTCTCTAGAGCTATCCTAATGGAATTTAGAGCCAAAATGATAGGCTTTGAATCTAGCCTATTGGATTCTAGAGATAATTTTTTGAATCTGAAGCCAAGATGATAAACTCCATAGCTCTACTGATGGACTCTAAAGCTTCATTGATAAACTCTGAAGCTTTATTGTGAGACTCTATAGCTTCACTAATGAACTCTCGAGCTTTGTTTTTGAACTCTAGATTTTTACTGTGGGACTCCAGATATAGTATACAACCAATTAGGGTCAATGGTATTGAATCTATGACCCCTAATATTCCTCTTAAACATAGAAAATTATCTTTTGACAAAGTATTAATGAATATGTCAATGAGATACTACTCTAAATTACAAAATTTAAGCTCTATCACTCTTTTATCAACTAACTCTCTAATAAAATGATATGTGATCACAATATTCTTGCTTCTACAATGAGAAACATGATTCATTGATAATGCTATGGAGGATATGTTATTAAAAAATATTATAGACAATCCTTGTTGCTCCTAATGCAAATCTAAAAGTCTTCTTTTAATCCATATGGCCTAACATACTAATGCACTAGTTGATATATATTCTAGTTCAAATGTTGAAAGTGAAACTATGGGTTGTTTATTTGAAGCCCAAGAAATAGCTCTTGACCCAAGATGGAACACATATCCTGATTTTCTCTTTCTATCGTAAAGGCTACTAGCCTAGTCACTATTCGTATGTCCAACTAACTAAAATTTATCTATTGCTCCATAAAAAACTCCATGGCTTCTCTTGCCATTCATAGACCTCAATATCCTCTTTCCTACTTGTCAATGTGTTTTTTTAGTGTTTCCATAAATCTAGATATGAGGCTGACTACATACATGATGTTTGGTCTAGTTACAGTCAAATACATCAAACTTCCCACCATAATCTTATACTATGTAAGGTCTACATTTATGTTATAATCATCCTTATGCAATTTAAAGCTTATTTCAACTGGGGTTGATACTAGTTTTTTGTTCAACATCCTGAACCTCTCTAAAATATCCTTTGTATACTTATCTTGGCATATAAAGATGCCTTAATTAATTTTATTGACTTCTATCCAAAGAAATTACTTCAAAAAACCTAAATCAGTCATCTCAAACTCCTTATTCATCATTTTTTTGAATTAATTTATTGATCAATTTTTATTTATGATAAAATGAGATCATCCACATACAAAATAATAATTAAAATAACTTCATTGTTTGCCTTGATGTAGAGTATGGGCTGATTACCACTTTTGTTAAATCCATTGCTCAACAAGTAAGAATATATCTAATTGTACCATGCCTTTGGTTCTTGCTTGAGCTCATATAATACCTTTTTCAACCTGTATATCTTACTCTCATAATCGATAATATCAAATCTAGGTGGTTGTCCCACACAAACCTCTTTTTCTATCTATCACTCCATTTAAGAAGGGTGACTTGACATCCATTTGATGCACCTTCCACTTGTGTTGAGTAGATATAACTATGATTGTTCTCATTTTTTATAGCCTTATTAGGGGGAAAATGTATCATCATAGTCATGTTCAGGCCTTTGCTTATGGACTTTCACTACTAATATTACTTTACATCTCTCTATTTTGCCTTCGAGAGTGGTTTTCATTTTGTAAACCCACTTGACACCTATGACCTCTTTTTTTGATAGAAGGTCTACCAACTCCCATGTCTGATTTTTCCCAATGGTATGCATTTATTTATCCATTTCTTCACACCACTTATTGTTCTTAATTATTTCCTCACAGTAGATAGGATCATCTGATAAAAAGAGATCAAAATTCATTGTTTCATCTTTATTTTCTTCTTACCTTGATTGCTCATAAACTTCTTGCAAGATCCTTATCCTTGGTAATTGTTGACTTGAGTTGGAAGAGGATGAATGACCCATTTGAACCTCATGAGCTGCTCTTTATTGGATACTACAACTAAATGAATCAACCCTTTACGAAATAGGGCTTCAACTCGGTGTATGAGTGGTTGTACCAACTATTGTTTTAGTTTCAAGAAAGGGTCCACTAGCCCTTGTTTACATTTGTTTCTCTTCTTCTCTATCTTCCCATGTTGAATCCTCAATGAATTAAACATATCAGCTTATTATTACATAGCTACACAGTTAGTTTTAGTCTCATTCATAGTCTTGCATTCTAGATTTTGAGGTAAGTTGTATTTCTTTGGTACTTTCCCCTTTTTAGCATATTTCTAAATTTAGCAAGTTCTAAATCAGTTTGTGTAATTTATTTCATATCTATAGAAATTTAATTTTATTCAATATTTTGTCCAATTATGATCTAACATTCCCTTATTTTCCAATTTTGATAAAACATATTGGTGAACCCGCATATTGATTTAAATATTGTAAAAAAAACCCTAACCATAGATGTTGCTAGGCTTTCTTTCTTTATTTTTATTGTTTCCAATTATTATATTAAGGTTTTCAGATTTAGTAAATTATTTTTTAATAGTAAAATTCCAATTTTTTATTTAATTTATTATGCTATCTAATAATTTTTTTTCTACCCCTTTTAGACAAAGTGATAGGATAAGTGGTATTCTAATCAATCATGCTCATATTCCTTTTGATAACATACTTAACATAGATATGAAAAAGAGTGCATTAGGACGTTCTGATATTAATACACAAGTTAAAAATGTAAAAGTTTTTGATATTAATTCCAAAAATGAACAAGATAACCAAGATAGTATGCACTCTAAACATGAGCACCAAGATGTACTTCCACCTATAAGTGATGGAATGCCATAATTTAACAAAGTGGAAGTTATTAATATTTCTCATGAGAGAATCCATGAATAACCTCATAATCATCATACAATTTTACAAACTCTTTTGGGCATAAAGAGTTCAAGCATGGATAATACATCAAATACTTCCACCATTATGAGTTTTTTACTCTTTTCCACATAATTTGATCCAACTTTTATACTAACATTTACTATGAGGTCAACCCAAGGGTTTTAATAGACTAACATGTCGATTCTTACTCAGTCATTAGGAACATCAAATTTGGTTAACACACATTCTTATTCTCTCAATGTACAATCCCTCATGCATGAGATTAACTCTCTATAAACTAAGGTGTTACATTTATAAAAAGGAACTTTGAATTCTAACCAGGCACTTGATTCTCACACTCTATTGCACACTTCATTGGCACCACATATTGTAACATATCATTTACCAACTAGTTTTTTGGCACCTAAACTTACACTATATGATGGAAAAGGTGAGCCTAAGCAATATTTGAGATAATTTCATGTATCATGTTTGGATTTTGCATCTAATGATAGGTTGTTGATCAAATCATTTATAAAAATATTAAAAGAATATACACTAAGATGGTTTTATGACCTATCACACCAGTCAATTAACACATTTAATCCATTTGTATATCTATATATCATGCATTTCTTAATTGACATAAGTGAGAAGATTTCATACATTCAAATTGCTCAACTCAAGCAAGACTCTAATGAGCCTGTTGTACAATGTCTTAAGGTATAATACCATGCTATCTAAAATGAAAGACCCTATGGAAGATAAATTTTGGGAAGATATATTAAATAAAAAATTTCTTCCACCTTTGTACAAATCCATTGTGTTCAAGAAGTTTCCATCATTCACATATGTGTGCCATACAATTAAGGAAAGATGGGTCAAATTATTGGCAATGAACAAGTTCAAGTATACACTAAACCTAGTTAATACTTCTCATGTTAATAATATGAGTAAACCACCATACAATTTGAAACCAACTAAGAATAAGAGTTATCAAAAGGTATTAGTCAATGTTGTTTCACAACCTATTCTATGTATTGTATTATCAACTCCTCCACAAAGATAGTTTACCAATTTACCAAAAGATCCCTACAACGTTTAAAAAAAAATATTTAGAATGCAATGTCATATTGCTCCCTTCCATCAAAGAGGTTGATACAACTAATTCTCTTCCAAGAGGATATAATTAGATTTTTTTTTTACTATCATATAGTGTAGACACTCAATTTTGGCTACTTTCATGCCTAAATTGGGATTCAGTTCAATTTCTAGAAAACTACACATTTTAATTCTAGAAAACACCTGAATTATCTAAATTCATCTACATAAGCAATTTAATTGCCCAAAAAAATTATGAGGCTAGTTTATTTGGCATATTACACTATATGCACCAATAACCTAGTTCAATTTCAACCCTAGTCAAATTATGACCTAGTAATTTGACACTTTTGGCCTATCAAGCTTTTAATTCATAACATTTAAAATAATTGTCAAAAGCCAAAAAACACTAAGAAATATTAATTACATTAAAATTAATAATTAACTTGCCTAAATAAAAATTCCAAATCAAATTAGTGAATTTCATTTAATAAAAAAGGAATTTTTAGATAAATATAAAGTCAAAAGGTCAAAGGAGCTAATAAGGTGATTTATTATTTCTTATATATTCCAAAATCTATGAGTCACAACCTCACAAATATTTAACATGAGTTGTTATGCATCACAAATATCTAAAATTGAGGTGTCAATAGTTCAATAATGATTTGACCTAACCCAGGGTTAGATCGACTCAACCTAGGTTAATTTAGACTCAACCAAAGTTAGAATTTAACTTAGCCTCCTTAGGGTTAGAGTTAGTTCTTTAAGTAATAAATACAAGTGCCCACACCATATACCAACAAGATTTTAAGTGTAAGTTTATTCTGCTAGAATAATTTTAAGGAGCCTTTGAGAGTAGTGTTATCATGCCCAATTTATGTCAAGCTTCACACCAAGCCACAAGTGACAATTGAAGAGATGCTAACACCATGGAAGATCATTTATAGAAGACTCTAATCATCATAGGCCGAGCATGAACATCCTTATGACAATAAATAAACATCAAATTAGATAAAAGAGGTAAGAAATTTGTGTTGTAATTGTCTCTATTTTAAGATCTTGCTTATTATGTTATGCTCTCCCTAGTTCTTAGGCAACAGTGTTTAGTCCTATTGTATTTTTATGCTTGATTTTTGTCATTTGGACTAACAAGGGATTAATATACATTTTGTTTACTCTTTGAACACCTAAGCTAAAAAATGGAATGATCAATGGGACCACACATCCCATATGGCCAAGGAGAATGATATTCTAACCTTAGTTTTACTAAAAATGCATTTAATTATTCAAGTTTAGAGTTTTAGCCTTAAAATGTATGTCATTTTGTTTTTTATGTTATCCTTGGCTTTGCCCTATGTAAAAGTCACTTTACCAATATTTTATTTGTTTGAAATATTTATTTGTGCAGAAATGATGGCTTCATAATGGTGGATTTGACTTATTAAAGGGTGGCTTCACTCTGTGGAATCAGTGGCTTTAACCCTGTGAAATAATGGATTTGATAGGTAACTTTACAATGTGTCTATCTATTTCGTTATTATTTTTGGTAAATTCAACTAACCTAACTAGTGGATTTGCTCTAATAAAAAATAGCTTCAACAAAGTTGCTTTATGTCTGTGTTTGCAAGAAAATAGGAGCTTCACCTTGATAAATGGTGACTTCACTCTATGTTTTTCAAAAAACCCAGGAGCTCAAAATGGATTGTTGTTTACTCATTTAATTTTTAGCTTCTAGACAAGAAAAACCTCTAACATAATTAAAGACATGAGGTAGAGAGAGGCTTAGGCATTATTAAAATCTCACGTACACTTTTATTTGGTGCTTAAAATCCACTTAATCACACTTATCTTTTAGTTTTTAAAGTTTTTACAAGTGCAAACAAGGTCAAGGAGACAAAATTTCAATCACACTTTGATTTAATGTTATTAAAAGGAACATATATTTTAGTTAGATCTCTTAATATATTTTACACTTTATGTTTATTTTTTATCAGCTAAATTTCAAAGTTCATAGTTAGATTTATTTGTTTGTAGTAAATTAGAAAATATTGCATATATGCTCTCCCCATCCCCTTTAGGGAACTCATGTTACCAAAAATGCTCAGTTTATTACATTATTTATTTGGTCTTATCAAAAATAATGTTGTGTATGCTCTCCCCAAAATCTAAGTGACTTGGGTGACTCAAAAATGACCTCTAAAATCCTTCCATTTTATTTTCTTGCATTTGGATCGTGTGCAAGAGCCTGTTTCTCCTTCATAAGTTCTCTAGGGGTGTAATGACCTAGGAGTTCATCTCCCAGCATTGTACAAACCCCAATCCATGGTGGGATATATAAATTGGGAATGTGATGCTAAGATTTCTAAGGAGCTAAGTGTCTGGCCTTTTTGATCCTAACAAAAACCTAGGTTAGGTCTTGATAAACATTGGACTCTAATAGGAAGTGTATGATTGAAATCATTATGCAAAGGAATATACCCTTGCATAGTAAGTTAGTAGGTATGAACCCAATTGATGTGATTGAACCCTTATGTTAGCCACATTTGGGACCATTTAGTGCATACAAGATTTATAGATTTATAGTCAACCCCACTTACCACATAATTTCTTGCCAAATGCCAATTGCTTCTCAGTCTAAGTTCATGCCACATACCAATGATTGAGAGATTGAGGGGGGTGTAAAAACTTTACCTACACCTGTACTTTAATTTTTGGATTTAAATTTAATTACTCACAAGCATTGATATATCGACAGAAACTTTGGTAGAAGCTATGTATACACATGCCATTTTTTGATATAGGATAAGCCATTAGTGATAAATTTATTTTCTTTGATTTACATGTGCATTTTTAAACTAAAACTATTTATTTATATTATCACATCAAAACAAGTCCAAAATGTCACATTTTTCTCACCCCTTTAGCCTAAGAGGTGTTACTCTATTCATTTTTTGTCATACTTTTTGACTTAGAGTTTTATTCAAAACCATTTATGTGTCACTTGTTTAAATGGGGCATCATTACACTGCCCATTTCCTTTTGAACATTTGCCTTGGATTTTTGAGTCCAAAATCATTGTTCATGCCATTTATTTGAAGGAACATTGTTACACTGCCTAAATTGTTTCAAATCTCTTATCAATTTTGAAACCAATTTCCAAACCATTGTTATATCTCTCTTATTTCAAACATATGGTTACACCATCCATTTTAATCTAACTCTTTTTTCATAGAACATTCGAGTCCTTTCACATTAAATCAGAAAATCAACCTTTTGAAGTGTAAATCCTAAACTAATTAGATTTACACCAAAGCCTCATCTAATTTTGACTTAGGTTATCTACCTTTTGTGTTTGGATTGTGTTACTTGGGTTGATTTCCTATTTGATCTAAAAGACCCCTTTGCCTAGACCCAACAATTATTGTTTGTCTTGTGATTTTTTGAGAGAGTCCTTTGAGCCAAGTTGTTACCACATACCTTGCTTGAAGTTTGTTGTGCCAAGTTCTGAATGTCTTAGTTTCATTATTCAAAAAGTCTCTTGTGAATCAAATATCAAGTATTAGTTAGACAATTATTGAGTGTCATTTGAGACAATGCCTTAGTTTAGTTTGTTTTCAAATTCTATTTGAGTTCTTTGTCTCTGAGTCTAGCCTTATTTTTCATGCTAGCGATTATAATCACCTTTGGGAAAATCATTTCTATCCTTTGATCTTAGTTCAAAATTATTTTACCTTATCTATATACTTTCATCACTGATTATAACTACATTTGGTAAAATCATTACCTTAGCCATAGATAAGTTTTGAGCATTTGTGTTATTTTTACCATTAATTATAACAACATTTGGGCAAATTAGTATTGTTTTGCTAGACCAATTTTGCATTTATCTTGTTCTACGATTGCCTAATTTAGTTGTTTTACCCTTTATGCCTTTTTTACATAGTCAAAGGTTCTTTATTTGTAGACCTTAGTTTTTTATTACCTTTAGACCCTTTATTTTTAATGAGACCTATATATAGATTTGAACATGCCTTGTTACACTTGTAACAAGACCATATATAATATGGACTATGAGAAGTTTGTGACCAATAACCCTTTATTTCAAGAGTCATATGATGATGTAGCTTATGATATGGATCCCTATCCATATTATAACATTCCATACATTGAATAGAGGCACGACCCATTAGTGCAGTATCTAGTGACTGTACCTCCTTATCCAGGCCATGAACTTGAGTAAATGACACAATATCTTACTAAAAATATACCTAACATTGAATAAATCTAACAACAAGAGCCTTACTATGTTATGATGGCCACACAAATAAGCTATGATCTTTACTTGTTTGAACATCATTTGTTAGAAAACAAAGATGAAGTTATTTTCAGATCTATCAAAGTAGGAGCCACATTTCCACCATACTTCCCACACAAAATTTTGATTAGTTTGATTAAAAATCCTAATAATGCACCTTGAATTCAACCATCCGAACAAACATAAACTAGTTATAGTCAAAATGTCATAGTAGGACCAAAATACACTTGAAAAAGGGAAAGGACCTATAGACAAACAAATGAAATAGGTAGAACAAGTGTACTAAAACTATCTCAGCCTAGCTCATAATCTGAATGCAAGGGTTATTTTTAACACACTACTTATTGAGATAGCTTCATCAATAGGGAAATAAATAGACACTTTGAGCTATCCAAGCCAAAACTTAAACCCATTTAGCCAAAACATGTTGGTTAGTGACATGTATAATGTCCGTATTTTGATACAAGAGACTACCACTCAAATGGAAGACCTCACTCAAAATATTATAGATAAATTTTAAGTGCATTCTAATTTAAACCAAAGTGGGTATAGTTTACCATTGAGAAATACACAAAAAATTCCTCCAAATAATTCCACAAGTGGGTTACAATAATAAGGGATAGGTACACCTATTTCCCAAAATCAAAAAGCAACCTCCACTCCACAACTAGTTGCTTTCTTGAGTGTGCAACAGGGGAAATGAACTAAAAATAAACCAAATTACCATTACAATAAGTGTATAATGCTACCCACCTCAATAGGTGATAATGAATGTTCCACCAAAACAAACATGGACTAATATACCTCATCAATCATAAATGTTTCCTAACCAACAATGTATTCCTATTGGTTAGAAAGTGCCAGTTGGTCAACAAAAAAAAATTTCAAACCCCCAATAGTTTCCTAATCAACAATTGTCTATCCAACAAGCATTCAACCAACAATAAGCTTCTTATATATATTAGGTACTAAAAGCTAAGAAATAATTACCTCTCACCCAATAGGTATTGCATGTGTAACAAGGAGCCAACTATCAACACCTTCAACAGTAGGGATATAGACATCAACACATACCCTATGTATAATAGGGTTTGACAAGTAGGCATCAAGTTCCCTCCCAAACCCAACAATACCAACACATCCCAAAAATCCAAATGTCATTACCACAGCCACAATTCACTATCCATGGTTATGTAGCCAATCTAAACCAAAATTTGTTTCAACCATGGCATATTTTATATTAGTATAATCCTAATGCATGGATACATGTAACTGGTCATCCAACCAATTCTACTAACATTCCATAATATGCCTACCCTAATCAGGGTAATCCACCTTTGACTATGCAACCTCAATAGCAATAGGTTAGTCCTTCAAATTTCCTTACCCAAGAGTTGCAATCGATGAAGGATGTGATTCAAGCTATACATACTAGAAAATAAGCAAAGAAATTCAAACTAGATGAAATATGATCTTATCCATTCAACATGGTAATCTACAAATACCATTTTCACTAGGTTATGAGCCACCTAAATTTGAGAAATATAAAGACAAAGGCAACCCTAAAGAGCATATGAAATAATTATTTGTTTCCTGCTAGCTAGTGGCCTATAATGACATATACTTGCTTATTCTCTTTCTGAGGAGTTTAACTAGACAAACCTTGGAATGGTTGTTGAAATTACAAAAAAATTGTACCTAAATTTGATGATATTTTAGAGAAGTATGTACAACACTTTTCATATAATCTTAAGCATGATATTACTATTGTAGATTTAGGCCAAGATAAATAAAATATTAGTGAAATCTTTGTTATATACTTTTAATGTTGGAGATTACTAGCAAACTAATTTACTCATAATCTGCCAGATAAATAGTTGGCCAAGATATTTACTAGGAGCCTACACAATAAGATATCATACCATCTTTAGCTGCAATGTGTTCATACATTTGAAGAGGTTATAGATAAAGGAGTACATATTGAGAAATCCCTTTTCAACAAAGGGATAATCAATTTATCCTCTTCTAATCAAAGCTAGAATTAGCATTAAGGCCAAAACCTTAATTAGAAACCAATTCAAATATCAGTTTTAACACCACCTTAGGCCAACAACAACAAGAGCCGTAAACCCTACAATTGTAATAAGAATGTTTTTAGTAATGGGGTTACTGAATCATGCCATGTTTTGATAGTGAAAACACTATATTTTCATTTATCTCTACCCACTCAGCAACTACCTCTTTCATACATTCAACCAAGACCTCCACAAAACCAACCACAACAAAATTAAAACCAATTATAAGCCCCTCCTTTAAGGAGAACACCACCCATTTCTAGATAATTTGGTGACCTTGGTAAACCTATTAAATTTGTTTTCTAAAGATTGGTTTAAGAAAATATGATCAGTTGGTTGATACCAAAGTCATTTTCTAAAGGGATTCCTTTTCCTAATTGGTACAAGTAACGTGAATTTTGTGAGTGCCATCATGCCATAGGACATTCCATAAGATGGTGTATCTAACTCACGAATTTGATTGAGGATATGCTAGAAAATGGAGAGATAGAAAGAAACACCCATGTTCCTACAACCAATCGTAACTTGGGTATCTACTATAATCCATTTCCCAAACATAATAAAAATAAAAACAACCAAAAACAATACCGATAAAAATAAAAATAGTGGTAGAGAACTCCACTACAAAATCAATAGCAATAACGCTAGCTAGAACAAAAAAAATTGAATGGTCAAAACTAAGGGAAAAATGACCAAATCAACCAAGGAGGCCATCATGTTTTTGTGTATACCTATAACAATGTTTTATAACACATTTGAATAAATCATGTTTCCACTATCACCATTAACCCTAGACCAACCACCAACAAACCTAGACCTTCGCCCAACAATGCTTGTCTATTGAGTAATGTTTACAAGATTCCTTATGATTATGGTTCTTATATGAAATGTGTTGATAATTAGGGTCCATACCATGCAAAAATATATTAGGAAAAGAAATCATATTGTAAATTTGTGTAGGATATTTTTCTAATATTCATGCATTATTTAAGCATTTTGTCATATATAAGTCTATTTTATCCTATCTCCATGACTTGTAATAGGTTAAAATATGAATAGACTCTACTTTTGGCACCAAGTACAAGAATAATATGAATATTCGTAGACTATAAATGTCTATATATATTTGTGTTTTTAATAAGAAAAGAGTTCTATTTTTGAAGAGATCAATAGAAACCTATCTGGTTATGGTAACTTGTGTGGTTTCTTACTTTGTTCCTTGAATGCATTCTCATGTATAATGTTCACTTAATTTATGTCTAATTTAATATAAATACTATATTTATGTTAATGAATCACTAATTTTTATTACTTTCTAATCAATGCATGATAATTCATACTTTCTATGTTTATGTTTTCCAACATTTTGTATGAATTTGATACACTATCCTACACATTAAAGTATAACCTAGCTATCCTCATCCTTAGCATGTTATGATGATTCAAGAACCTCTGCTAAAAATGGTGAGGTGAGCGTGGAACACTCCTTCTAGAGGAAATTATGTTAATATGGTTACTTAGGTAGATAGATATTAAGACATGGTTAGACTAAAGAGTATGTAATTTTGCAGAAGAAGAAACAAAATGAACTAGTCTTGCCATATAGGAAATCATTCGAGAGTATATTTATGGAAATATTTATGAAATATTTTGGTGTGAGTTAGCTAAATTACTAGATAATTAGTTATCATGGTTGAAATATTATTGTTTTAACCCAAGAATAGAAGAAATAATAATCTAGACTGAAGAAAAGATAGATCGATTATAAAAAATAGAAACTAATTAGACAGGAGCAAAAGATTATTGGGTTGATAATACTATATATGGACACATAACCAAGTTTTCAATACAAGGATACATAGATTTCAAAGCTACATAGGACTTGTTTGTCTAGAGGAATTTGAGGTAAATTTTTTTAGTGACTACCCCTCCTTGTGAAGATGTTGGTTGTGGATAAGGCCATGGTGCCTACTCCAACAAATATAGAGTAGTCATATTAGGCATATTGGGGTGTGTGCAACATGAAAGTGAATGATTATTATATGAGCAGATAAGGCTTGAACCTAAATCTAGAATGGAGATATGAGGGAAGAAAAGTCAGAAGAAAATTCTAGATTCATAATGTGAGCTATGACAACAGAACAAATGGAGTAAATAAAATAATACCAGGTAGCTACAAGTAGAATTAAGAGTAGCAGTAAAATAGATGATGAGAAAGTAAGAAGATGTGATGAGTAAGATGAAAGAGATGAAGAACAAATAATGAATAAAGAAGATGATGAATGCTAGTAGAACAAAAGAAGTGACAAAGAATGAGAGGAAGAAGAGATGTTTAAAGAAGGAGAGAATAGTATAAAATTAGAGAAATTAGATAATAGATGTAGTGCGTAGCTAAAATAATGGGTATCATCATAAGAAGGATAGGAAGAATTAATTAAAAAAAAACATAGTCACAGAGTAATTATAGGTTCAAGCATAGAGGAAGAAGAAGTCACAGGTTAGAATCATTCATTAGAAGAGCATACATTCCTGTAGCCCAATTTATTATATTCTAGTAGAAGTTTTTAATCAAGCAGGCAGGACGATAGTACATCAATGAGGTAATAAAATTGAAACAACATCAATATGAAAACCTTTAAAGGACATAGGTTTTATTGAAACCAAGTAGAAAAAAGAAGGAAACTTAGAAATATGCAAGTTGACTCTCCTAGTGCATAGATAAATATTCATAATATGTAAGAAGGATCACACCAAAAATAGCCTCCTCTTATAACAATTGCATAGAAAATCCCTCCTATACTATTTTTGATAATAGGTTTTGTAGGAGAATTTATAAATCTATCAATGTATGATGGGTCTATGGACCCTGAATAGTTTTTACTAACTTGTGAAATGAGATGGAAAGCTAAGGGAATCACTGATGAAGCTATCAAAATGTGTGAGTTAGTAGGGGCACTAATTAGAAGAGCACTTTAATTTATATACCAAAAAGAAATTCAGTTGGCAAGTCTATAATAGGTTAAGGAATGGCTTGTCATATAGTTCAAGATAAAGAAATGTACAAGTCAAACTATTTAGGACTTGAAGGAAATAAAGCAAAAGTTTGGAGAATCAGTCTGCGACTACGATCATAGGTTCTCTAATGTTATGAATAAGGTATAATTTGCCTTAACAGACAATGATAAAGCTATGTAGTTTTTTGAAGGACTGCATTCTAGAATCATATTTTATACTACACAGAATCAATATGCTACTAAAATAGATGCTAGAGTTGGTGCCCTGTGAGTGGAACAAATTGAAGACTATGGAGAAGATCCCATCATAAATTCTACGATTAAAAATACATTAAAAAATTTAAGGAAGAATATGGAAAAATATCATGAGGTAGATAAACCTAAGTTGAATCTATAGTGTATGGATGTGGGAAAGAAGAACACCATAGGAATGATTGTCCTAATATCAATACAATTCTATGAAATCTATCGAGTAGTAGGGCATACAACAATGTAGTGCCATCTCCTCTAATAGTACATTAATAACCCAAAAAATTTATATTTTAATATTTTTAAGTCATATGATCATAATGAAAATAACTATAGGGATTTGTAGGAGCTCAAATAAGACATCACCAAAAATGTATTTGTCAATGTTGTGCCGTAAGTGTCCTCAATGAAATAAATGATTCCAAACCCAGAGGTCGATAATGGTTATAAAACCCAAATAGGTCCACAATGGATTCCTAGTTTGTCATAGTATTAGCCTCAAGGTATGATTGGTTAGACCCCTCCTTTGCTAAGTTAGATACCTCCATCACCGTAATACTAGTATGCATCACCCTAGAGCCCAGGAATGATGAAATAACAACAAACTAGTTGGACCCCACCAATTGCGCAACAACAATTTAGAATTGGAGATAATACCCAATAACATCAGCATTATAATACAATGTAGTAATAAAGAGGGTATAGAGGTGGTTATCATTCAAATAGAGGAGGATATAGGGGCATATACAAAGTAGGTTACCAAGGTGGTAGGGGAAATAACTATCAACACCCTCCTTTTCAATGCTATATGTTTGGAGAGTATAATCATGTGTAATGCAATTTCCTTTTGAATCTTTAAAGATAATCTTACTGTATATATTGTAGAATATATGACCAACATGAGACAAAAGATTGTCCTATCTTTGAAAATCAAGGAAAGGATAAGGTTATTAGGAATGTTCATATGGTGAATGCACAGCCTAATGAGGATGCATTCCTAAATGTTGTTACACGACACCAGCACACAAAAAGAGTTTTACCTCCTCTTGAAATGCCTCAAGATTAGGGAATCTAAAAATAAAAATAGGACAAATATCCAAACCCAACTATAGAAAAGGGGTTCATTATGAAGTTTCATAAATTTTAAAAGACATTCAACACCATGACACTACTGAAGGAGATTTTACATCCATAAATGCCCAGACGTATGGCTAGATCATGCACATTATGCATCAAGATGGAGTTATTATTGTGCTAATAGATTTATTGAAACTTTTAAGCACACTACATAACGAAGACATCTCTTAGAACATCACAAACTTACTACATAATCTACTGTAATGTGTGAAATGAGGATAATAAAATATATAAAAACTTGTTTGGTACGTCAAAACCAAGAAGCCATGGAATGTAGATGCACAAATTGACATTGAAGTTATGGGATATGAAATTCTAAATGTTATCTTTGATTTTGGTTGGACAATCAACATGATTCCCAGATCTACATGGGAGGTTATTGGATAGCAAGTTCTAAGTTACAACCTAGTAGCTTTGAGCTTAGCTGACTATGGAAGAGATGAGACTATTGGAAGATTGGAAGAATTTGAGATCAAAGTCATAGATTTAATCCTATGAGGTGACTTTGAAGTCAAAAATATGAAGAGAGAAACAACACATTACCTTATGTTGATTGGAAAAAAATGGGCATATGATGGTCACATGACTATAAATACTCTATAAAATCAACTAGAGGCATATCAAGGAGATAAGGTTTTCAACATTTCTCTGAATAGGGCACACAAACCTTACATCATTTTGGCTAAACTAGATTCTCCATATGCCACATAAGAAACCAACTAGATGAAGGTAATATTTGAAGATAACCCAAAATATTTTCATGCATTTGAGTTTAACTTCTTGTATGCGCATACTAAACCTTAGGTACAATCTTTACTCACTCAATAGTTGAGGACATATAAACAATGGAAGCCTAAACCGTTAGTTACTTAGCCATTAATAAACTAGTTTGTCATAGCAGATTGTGCATCTATGTATGTTAAATCCCCTACTCATTGAAAGTTAACTTTATCTATCAAGTAGATTATCATATGTAGGATTATATAGATCCAACTAGAGAAGGCACTTTCCCTTGGAAAATAATTTCATCTTTTAGTGGAGACTTAGACACACACCTACTTAATTGGGCTCATGGTGATCATGAACTCTGATCTATAAGAATGGTATTTGCACATGAGAGACAACTTATTGTGTACTATGTGACTAAGGATATCAATAAGTTTATTTTATGATTACAATTTTATGTACCTACCGTTGGCCAATGGGTTAGTGCTTTGAATTATGCTCTAAAGGGAGTTATAGTGACATGGTGGAAATTCATAAAAATGATTTTCTTGAGTGGGATAATGTATGTGAACTCATGATTAGCAGATTCTAATTACCACAAGTCATCAAAATAAATTGGCCTTTATTCTAAGAAGGTGAGTGTCTTAAAATCCATATTCACAAATGTGTTGAATCCTGGACAAAAGAACATGTGGCCCTAAAATATAGGGTTCATATCTTTCATTATACATTAGTTCCTTTACCATCATCATGATATATGAATCAAGAATGTAGGAGGGAGATAAAGCATTGGGTGTAGGTACAAAGTGACTTTACACAGACATTTGTTTTTGAAGATGAGAACCCTCTAGTTCACAGTGCACTATTAAAAATCAATCATTTCCTATGCCATGGGTATGTAGAAGATTTAAGCACCACAATGGAATCCACTACATAGAATAATGTAGCTTGTGATCTAAATACAACATTATAAAGATATAAAACTATTAATAAATAATAACAATCTCTCATGCAACCATGCCACCAAATACAAGATGAAGAAGAGGATAGTCAAGATTCAGATATAGATGGTGATATCGATCTAATTGATTTATTTGAACCTGAATGGTCAATAGAACTAGTAAAGGACCCCAACACATAACCTACTAAATAATACAAGTTGTGAAACATATAACTTCTAGAGAAAGAAGGGAAATAAATGATACAAGAATCTGTTTGATGAGGATAAGTGTAAGATTTATCAGTAGTCCATTAAAAATCATGTAGTAAACATCAAAACTAGGGAGATTCCTAAATTGGCAAATATAGGTGATTATTAGATGGAATCTAAATTTTTTGAAGCTATGCAACCCCTATATGATTATCAAGATATGTTTTCCACTAAATTTTTAGAGGTCGGGGAATTATATCCATCTCTCGATGAAATGCATGTCGAACTCAAGGAGTGTGCATGACCTATAAATAAATGGCCATACCAGTTGAATCCAAACATGAAGTTAAAAGTGAAAGATGAATTTGAATGCAAGATGAAGATATAATCTATCTTGTAAAAAAGGTAGATTATATTAGTCCCATGGTAGTGTAGCTTAAGAAAATAGGGGAGATTAGAGTATGTGGTGACTATCAAATTTTGAATGATGCAAGCATCAATGATCCATTTATGAATCCCTTCACAGATGAAGTTTTGGAATCTATCATAGGACATGAAGTTTACTCTTTCATGGATGGATTCAATGTCTATCATCAAATACCCAACATAGAAAAAGACAGAGTTAACACAAATTTTGTCATGGAATGGGGATCCTTTACATATAAGGTAATGCCTTTTGGCCTCAAGAACACACCTACAATTTTCTCTCTTGTAGTGGTGGCTATGTTTTAAAGACTTCATTCATGACTTCTTAGAATTCTATCTCAATGATTGGGTTATATTTTATTTGTTTAAATATCATCTATCTAAACTGTGCCTCATGTTAGAACATTATTGAGCTTTGTGCATTGATCTAAATTTAAAAAATGTTTATTTTTTACAACTTTTTGGTGTCTTGATAAGTCATGTAGTGTGCATTAAAGGCATTTTGGTAGACCAGGCAAAAATTTTAGTCATTTTGAGTATTCCTCCACCATTCAAATCCATGAAAGTGTGATCTTTTCTAGTCCATATAGGGTATTACTGCAATTTTATCCAAGGATATGTAGTCATTTCATCTCTTTTGAAATGTTTACTATGCAAAGGTGTGAATTTTATCTAACTTCTAAGTGCCAAGAAACCTTTATCAAAATAAATTAAGTATTGCTCATTATTCCTATGCTCATCCTTATATATTGGAACAAGCCCTTTCATGTGCACATTGATGCTTTGGGTATCATAGTCTGTGTTATGCTTGCATATCTAGGAGATGGTGGACTAGACCACCCCATACATTTTTTAAGCCATAAGTTGTCTGACATAGAAAAGAATTACATGAAAACTAAAAGAGAATCAGTGGCTATAATGTTCACATTATATAAGTTTTGACACTATCTTCTTGTGACACCATATGAAGTTTTCACAGATCATCAAGGTCTACACTACCTAGTCAATAAGCTAATGCTTGAAGGATGCATTTCTAGATGGTTGATGCTATTTTAGGAATTTAAATTTTGCATTAATATCAAACTTGAAATATAAAACTTAGGGCTAGATCATCTTAGTCACATTCCTAATGGTGAATAACCTAAATAATTCAAGAAGATTCTCTTAATGCTCATCTATTTTGTATTTTTGTGATCCCCCAAAATTTTTGAAGCAATTGATAGCTTATTTGAACAAGGATTGTTACCTGTGCACTACCAAAAAAGAGATACAAATCAATTTATCACTATATCTTTGTCATATACCATCATCAATGGGTTTTTGTATCATTTAGGGAAGGATGAAGTACTGCACAAGGTAGTTCTAAAACATGAACAACCATAGCTCTTACAGGAGGCACATCAAGGAATAGAAAGAGGCCTTTTTGTCAGAGAAGCTACTAATAAGAAGCTATTAAAATTAGGATATTCTGACTAAACCTTTTTTAGGATGCACATAGAGGATTGAATCACTATGGCATATGTCAACGTATGGGTAAACCACTACAAAGAGATGAAATGCCCTTGTAGCCTTTGTTAGCTGAATAACCTTTTGAACAATAGGGCATTAATTTTGTCAGACCTATCAATCCATTGAGAAAATGTAGTAAAGCAAGGTATATTAACACTATGATATATTACTTTACCAAATGGGTTGAAGCTACTGCATTGTACAACACCTAGTTGTGGTGTGAAGGATGCAACAAAGTTTCTCTATGGGAAAATTATTGTAAGGTTTAGATACCCCATAAATTTTGTTAACGATCAAGGGAAACACTTCCTAAACAACACCATCAAGGATATTACTAAAGAATTCATGATTTATCATCATAAAATTACTATGTACCATCTGCAAGCTAATAGCCAAGCTGAGGTTTTTAATAAAGTGTTTGGTAAAATGTTGACAAAGATAAGTGATGTCAAAAGATATGATTGGGAAGATTGCATTATTATGATTTTATGGGCATATCAAACACATTATAAGAGAGATACAAGGTTTACTCCATTTAATTTGGTCTATGGGCTTGAAGCAGTTATGTCAATGGAATACTTAGTACCTAGTCTATGCATTGCAATGGTCATGAGACCAGGTGATCATGAGTCTCTCACTAATAGACTTATTAAACTGAATATGATCAATGAATATCAACAGTAAGCATCTTGGATGTAGGAAGTTCATAAGTAGAGCTAAAAGGCATGGCATGATAGGAATCTATGCCATAAGGAATTTCATAAAGATCAACCAATTTTGTTATACAATAGTCATTTCAAATCATTTTCAAGTAAATTATAGATTTGATGGAAAGAGCCTTATGTTATACATGAAATATTGTATCAAGGAATCATTATTTTGAGAGATCTATAGGGAACCATTTTATCAAGGTGTGTGAATGGTTATAGGCTTAAGCCCTACCACTAATAGTCTTAATTGATCTCGTTATACTAAGTGAGTGGTTGTTGATTATCACTGAGTAGATTAGGATTTCTCATTTTTTCATGTTTTATGTGTTTCATTTTATGTGTATGTGTGTTTGTATATGATTTATTCACCATCAAAAGAGAACCAAGATACCAATTATATCATGCACCAACTGTGCATAAGAGAATTTACATGCACCATCATGGATGTTAGTAGGAATGAAAGAAATTAATTAAGTCCATAAAAGGTACAAACAAGTCACATCAATAATATCTTCACTATATAATGTTAATCCCCAAGTAGTTAATGCTAAATCTAAGGCTTGATTGACTTATAGATTTAACAAATTAGTAACCCATCAACATCATCCACTTTTACTCTCATACAGATAATAAAGAGCATAACAACGTATCTTCACACATGTGCCAATGACTAATTGTCTTAATTTCTACATCGGATAAGATTTACCACATCAACCATTTAATTCATGTTGAATGGACAAATAAGTGCAAAATTTATGCAGAAACCAATAGGAACGAACTCTATAAAGGCATCACCTTGCAAACCAAGCCTAAATTTTAACCTTTCAAATATTCTCATGACCTATAATTTCAAAGAACCAAGCTACTTTCATTACGTAGAGAGCCAATAACATTGCAATTTTGTCACTTCAGAAATCATGGATACTTCACAACTCATCAAGGGTTTGATGGATGCATAAAAATAAGTAATGAGTGTCAATATGGCACTAAGGTAGACAAAATTCAATGATTTAGATCCATTTAATTTATTTTGAGTAGTAGAATAAAAGCTATTTTGCCCAAACCCCATTGATGTTGCACAACTATTGGCTCTCACAACCCCCACCACTTCCACAATATAGATGTTTAGTACCTACTTCAAATGCTTACTTTTGGTGAATTAGGGGAGATTGTAAAAGTCTTACTTGATTGATATAATGATGGAAACATTTACCTTGGCTTGGACACCACCTTTATCATCAACATAAAAGCCATGGCTTGAGCTTTGGGCATGTCTAAGTGAGGGGACTCTCTTACTCCATATAAGACAAGAATGCCACTTATTCTCTAGGAGGTCAGATATATGTATGTTCAAGGATAAAAAGATACCCCAATTAATAAATTCATGACAAACTAGTGTACATCCTCATTTAATGCATCACACAAAGGTTATGATAGATAACCAAATCTAAAAAATGAATTCCAAAAGGGGTTATGGACATCACCCACCACATGATCCACCAAAATGAGTAGTTTAATTGCCTAGAATACTTCATGTAGGAGTTGCTCATGGACATTGATAAGTGTTGCACATCTCCCAAGTAGACATTCTAGTACCAGTTCCTCTTTTTTATTCTATCCTTTACACAATGGAAGTCCTCAAAGGGAGAGGTACACCCCAATATCAACTATTGTCCAGTGCAACAATTCCCCAACTTGATATGGATACTTAAGAGTAGAGCCCTAGCTCATGAGGGAAAATTCAAAGCATGGTGGGAGGAGTGTCTAGAGATGATTGGTACACATCCTCCTATGTTGTTAAATATAATGTAGTACGTAGGCCAACATATAGATGTCACCTTGCTTCCAAAATGTGTCTTCATACACATCCATGAGTTTTCAAGGTTGACCTTTGCACCTCTACCATTCTTTGTCACCATGGCCATAGTGCAGGATAAAGTTGCCAAATAGAAATATTTTATAGCTAGATGTATGACATCACTTCAACCCATACCCACCATTTTGTATCCATAAAAGGGAAAGTGTAATCTTTCCACTAAGCATTAATCTATATTTCCTCCATTGAAGTGCAAGACATGGAGTATGGTGACCTACCTAGTTGATCCTAAGGTACCCCAGATTTCAAGCTCATACAACCTACCATAGATGGGGATGGATGAACAAGAATTTTACTAGTTAATGATTACTAACATGGTTAATTAATTCTACAATAGAGAGGATGAAAAGGAATTATTCTTATAGAAGGTTATGCATATATTCCAAGTGCGCAAGAAGGTTCCTTTGAATCTATGGGTGAACATACTATCATGCCCTACATCCATCATTATCGACACTATGTCAAAATAACTAGAGTAGCTATAGTAAAGGATTGACTTTTTAAAACATCAACCTTCTACTACCTTCACAGCTAAGGATCTCTTTACACCCCTTCTATAAACCCTACCAAAGTCTCTCATGTGTAGACCCCAAACCAGGTGCAAGGTTAAGGTCTCATCTGCTCTTGATGAATGCACATTAAATTTTCCAACCACTAAATAGGAAACATAGCATGTTCCATATTCCAATTCACCACCACCCAAATTCATGTTGGTTACCCTTAGATGAAAGAAAAGATAGGTTTTCAGCTCTATGGTCCAGCTAAGAAATTCACCACCATCACCACAAGCTCACAAGGTCAAAGAGCTCACACCTAATCAAACCATAGTATAAGAACAATGAGCCTCAAGGTAAGAAGTATCTCATGTAACATAATGGTGAGTTAGATAGGAGGAGAAGAAACAACACAAGGAGTAAGCTCAACAATAACAACAAGTAAATCAATAATCCAAAGAAGCTGAGGCCACACAAAAATCCAAGGACGTAGAGATTAATCAATAAAAAGCCACTGAAGTGGATAAGAAGGCATAAGAATCTTTCTATGTAGACAATTAAGCATATGAGGTGTAAGTGCATAAGGATAAGGAAGCTGAGCTTGTTACTAAGGTTAAGGTAGAGGAAGAAAAGAATAAATAGGACATAGTGGTGCAGGCAAAGCAGGCCACCAATAATTCCATGCATTCAAAATAACAAGTCAAAGAAGTGACAAAGAATAATAAGGAAAAAGAATATGAATCCATGTACCAATGATAGGCACAAACATAAGTGCATGTATAAACATAGGCACAAGTGCAGGCACATGATATGGCTAAACAAGCCAAGGCTACTGCCCTGGAAGAGTAAAATAAAGAAGAATAAAAATGTGTGAAAAAGCTACAAGTAGAGGAAGAATAAGCCAAATAGAAAGTTGCATAATAAGAGCTAAACAAAAGAGTGGAGGAGGAGGTCAAAATAAAATAGGCTAAAAATGTTATGCAATAACTCAAGATTTTAGCAGAGGCCATGGTGCAATAATAGTAAGGACCTAAGCAATAACAAGTAGAACCAGAGCAACTAGAACAAGAAGAAGAGCTAGTTGTAGCTGAAGCAGGTCCATAGCTCCTAAAATTGCCTTTGGGAGGCATATGGCTATGGGACATCCTGACTATCAGAACTTGGTACACCACCTTCTCTCTCCCACTTTCAACTATGACATGATTGAAACCTTTAGTGACTGAAAGCACATTAGTAACACTCCCTCTCAAGCAAGAAGCATCATTAAATATATCTAGACTCTAATTAAATAAATAACTTGAGGGTGCAACAACATTCTAGGATTCCATTACATAAAAGGCAAGTTCTTTATAGCTAGAAATGGATCAGTCCAAGGTAGAGAATGTTGAGTTAAAGGCTCACCTCAATGAAGCTACAAATCTTATCTAAGATGACTATTTCAAGTTGGTCACTCGAGTAATTGGGGATCAAGTCATGTCTGACCAATGCAGACTCAAGACTCTAGTCTCTAAGTTGATCAAAGACTAGTACATAGCCCAATAAATCCACACAATCAACACATGGGACAAGATGTAAAGACCAAGGTTGTGACCCTTATCACTTTCCAAGAGGAGTACCAAGGTATGTTAGATATTGATACATTGCAAGCATAATAAGTTATGTATAGCTTGTTGAACTAGAAGCAACAATTGGATAATTCCTTAGCAAGTTTCATCACAGAATTAACCATGAATTCCACTACCAAATCAACCATGAATAACCACACTACCACTTGGGAAGAGAAGGATGGAACACTCTAGGAGTCACTCAATGCTAGGGATAACATGCATGATAACCTCCTCAACTAGTAAATTCAACTTCTACACAATTCCTTTGTCAGTCTCCAAGCTCAATGTCATGTAGATAAGATGGAGAAATTGAGTGGTAAGATTTAGCCTAGGATAACCAACACTAAGGCAAATATGAGCATAACTAATGACACAAATATTAAGAAATTCATTAGTTACCATACTCCATTATGCACCCTACTATGGATGATCTAGGAAGTCATGTTGGACTAGAATGCTTATAAGACTAATCTAACTCCATTTTCTAGTGAAGCTACCCATATTGTCAACACACATAAAATTCAAATTTAGAGCTCCATCAGATCATCATTCAATGCAAGGCTACATAGTCTAATTCCAAGGACTCTTCTAGTTAGTCATCATCTACATTCATGCCACCTCCATCAAGTTAAGTACTGCATAGAGTATGAATTTTATAAAAAAATTATAGCATTTTGTATTAGGGATGACTTAGTAAAAAAAGCATGGCTAGATTGGTTGAAAACCCATAAAGGGTGGCTACATGGTTATGCCAACCTATTGAAAACCCAAAAGGGTGGTAGTTGGTATGCTACTTAGTTAAAAAACTGAAAGGGTGGCTAAGTAGTGCACAAAAGGTGAAAAATAAAAATGGTGATTTGAGTAATTATTGTGACTCTTAGTGGTCTAACCACTTCTATAGGTTTTACCCACTTGTGAAATTTTAGAGATCCTATGATGTCTCAGAATGAGATAACATTTTAAGTCTAGGAATGTGTTGGGAGAAGAAATTGGATTATAAAGATACATAGGATATTTGTCTAATATTCATGTGTTATGTACTCATTTTGTCATATATAAGTATATTTTATCCTATCTTCATAACTTGTAATAGGTTTAAATATGAACAAACTCTATTTTTTGGTTCCAAGTATGAGAAGAATATGAATAGTCATAGATTGCAAATGTCTATATATATTTGTGTTTGTAATAAGAAAAGAGTTTCACTTTTGAAGAAATCAATAGAGACTTATCTAGTTATGGTTACCTGTGTGGTTTCTTACTTTGTTCCTTACATGCATTTTCATGTATAATTTTTGCTTATTTTTTGTCTAATTTAATCTGAATACTCTATTTATGTTAATGAATCACTATTTTTTCTTACTTTCTACTCAATACACAATAATTCATACTTGTTATATTTCTATTTTCCAACCTTTTGTATGAATTTGATACACTATCATGTGTACTAAATTATAAACTAGATATCCTCATCCTTAGCATGTTATGATGCTTCAAGAACCTTTGCTAAAAGAATCATCATTCCAAACCTCATTACCTACCCATCCAACTACCAAATCCAAGTTCTAGATTGAGATTGCACAATCACAACTTGATGAGATAGGGTCACTATCAAAAGACCACAACTAAATATTACAAGTGAGCTTAATCATCTTTTCATCCCTATCAGAAGTAAACCAACTAAAAAAATAAGGGGAATACCAATGATATTGTGGAATAATTGAAAAAGACATGCACATATCCATCATGGATTTGTTGCATACATATACCATCCACAAAGACATCCTAAATGAGTATTTGAACTAATCCCTCATGCTAGATGACATCACTCCAAATAAATTCTAAGCCATGGTAGGAAACTTGGACCCTATCCAATGTCTCACCTTTGACCAAAGTGACATGTCATCCCTAGTTCCTTTACATAATAACCTATTGTATAATGAGGTCAGTATAATGAACCATAGAGTTAAACATGTCCTTGTAGACAATGGTTCAGGTCTCAATATTATGTTTAGATATATAAGAATAAGAATATCAAGGTACTATTAGTTTTCTAGTGGTCATTGGTCCATTGACCCATGATACTCTATGCCATGTTTTATACCTAGAACTATCTTACAATTTATTATTAGACCGACCCTGGATTCATAAAATTAGGGATATACCTTATACATTGCATCAATGTATGAAATTTCCACATTCATGAATGAAGGTAACTATATTAGTTGATATTTAACCATATCAGTATTGTAAATGCCTTGAGGCTGAGTATAAAATCTATAACTACCAATATGGCATGAATCATATACCTAAATCAGATGGAGAAAGAGATGAAAAAGGAAAAGCCATTGAATCAATCCTAGAAGCTAATTACATTGACCCAAATAGCTTAGCCTCTACCTCAGCCATGCCTCCATTAGACATTTCTAACCATTTCTATATAACTGATAAAGATTTCAATGAATACAGTATCCATAATGCATTCCATGTTGCTAAATTGCCTAAAAATTCAAAAGCTTATGGAAGACCTAAAGCCAAAACTACTTGTATGGAGTGGAAAACCAAAGGAAAATATCAATTGATTAAGCTCATTATTTTCAAACCAACCTCTAGCCTAGAACAAGACCCCTTAGTAGAATATAATTCATGGATCTACATTGATGAGTTAGGCGAATGTTACCAAAGTGTAAAGTATCATATTCCCATCGGATTATGTAGTACCTAGCTTGTGAAGGCAAAGGCCTAGAGCTACATCAACAAGGCATAATGGAACTAGTATCAATGCCTAACTATAAGGGAACTCATGGTATTGGATTTAAACTGCTTGGGGGTGACTCTACATACCTTATTCATGTTCAAACACCAATGACTAGTGATGATGATGCCACCAATAACATAGGATTTGATTATAACATTTATAATGACCTTCTCACTATAAATTTGTTTAATCCCCTTGCCACTTGCACTATTAACCCTATTCATCAACCTTTGGATTTAACACTTCACCATCCATAATTAATAGGTTGGGACCAACAAGAATAAATAATGCAATTAGATGAGTTTGAAAATGATGAGGCCATATATGAATTTCTAGGATTGAGGAGTCACATTCCCCTTAGAGACTATAAGTAGGGATTTTTTTATTAGATTGAATCATGTTGCATACTTCAGAGAGTAGGTTAAATTCCCCAGCCAAAAACAAAAATAAAATCAAACATTGAGGTTTGAAAGTGAAAACCTCTTTGAGCTACTTTCTAACTAGGGAAAAAGTAAAGAAAAAGGTAACTCTCTTGGTGAAAATTGGTTTTCACCATCATTATATGGGGATGTTCACCCCTCTTACTATGAATCATAAGAAACCTATAGCCCAAATCATATTTATTAAGAGCAATAAGCTTTTTCACCATCAATACTAAGGAGTAATAAGATTTTGCAAAATTTTTTTAAGAGTGCACTAAGGTATTTAGTTCATGGTCGATGCCAGCTTTAGGAGATTCTAATCAATCCTGCTTAAGCAAATTAGATGAGCTAGTCTGTTTAGAAGACTTTTCCATTTCCAATCATTTCAACTCCTTGACAACTATTTTAGATGAAATTTCTACACTTCTTGTGGAGGACACTTTAGAAGTGAGCATTAGGATTCTAAAGGACCCAAAGTGGATTAAACTAGGCACGTCTCTCATTAGGGAGGAAAGTAAAGTTTTTACAACCCTTTTGAGGGAATTTGTTGACATATGTGTATGGGCCTATTTAGACATGCCAAGTTTGGACCCCACCTTGGTTATACACCATATCCTTGTATATCTTGATACCAATCTTGTTAAATATAAGTTATGTAAGATACATTCTTGTGTTATTGTGTTAGTCAAGAAAGAATTGGAAAAACTCCTATATGGAAAATGCATCAGTCCAATTGAATATTCAAAGTGGATTTCAAACATTCTACCAATAAGTAATAAACCATAAGGAATCATATTCTACACTGATTTCATAGATATCAACAAATCCTACCTAAAAGATGACCTAATATTGATATGATAGATGACTCAATGGTCAGCTATGAAATGCTTTCTTTAATGGATGATTTTTTAGGTTAAATTAGATTAGAATAACACTAGAAGACCAGCACAAGATAACATTCACCACTCTGTGGGGAATGTTTTGATATTAGGTGATGTCTTTTAGACTTAAGAATGTTGGGGTAACTTACCAAATATCTATGATAGTGATTTTTCATGACATGATACACAACATTGTTGAGGACTTTGTCGAAGATATTCTAGGTAAATCAAAGACCCGTGTTGATCATCCAACCATGTTATGAATAATATTTAAGAGACTTCATGAGTATAATGTTAGGCTTAATATGAATAAATGTGTATTTGATATTACTTCTATAAAATTATTAGGCTTCATTATCTCTTGTAGAGGTATTGAAATCCACCCAACTAAAGTTAGTGAAATTACAAAAATGCCACCACCATCTACCTTGGAGTAGCTCCACAATTTTTAGGGTAAAATTCAATCTATTAGACACTTCATCTCATAATTAGCCAAAAAATTCCATCCATTTATGTACTTTCTAAATAAATGTTTTACATTCTCATGGAATGAAGAGTGTCAAAAAGCATTCGATCATATTAAAGAATATCTTTCCAATTTTGTTGCCACCAATGCCAAACAATCCATTACTTCTTTACCTATCAACAATCGATAATGCCCTGGAGGCACTTTTGACACATTATGACAAAGAGGGAAAGGAACATGTTATGTATTATTTGAGAAAAACATTAATTGTGTATGAACATAACTATATGTCAATTGAAAAGGCCTATTTAACATTTGTGTTTGTGGCCCAAAAGTTGTGTCATTATATACTAAACAACAAGACCATTATCATTTTTAAAGTAGATCCACTCAAGTATTTAATTTCTAAATTAGATGTTAGGTTGTGGAGCTAAAAGCTTCACTGATGCAGACACGGAGGAGGTTGTAGGAGAGTTGCAGAGTGTTACTGTCGTCGGCGTCGGTTAGGCCAACCGACGTCGGTAGGGTAAGGCAAGAAGGCAACCGACGTCGGTCAGAGATCGGCCGACGTCGGTCACCTGTGTGGTTCAACTGCGAGTTTATTACGGGCAGTTGGTTGACAAACCAAGTGTTTGCATGATGAGTGCTAATTTTAGACTCATAGCTGCGGATCTAATTATTGTAATTAGATGTCTAATTACTTTTTGGATGAGATCTATATAATAGACTCATGGTTGTATTGGAAACTTGTGCTAGGGAGTAAGAGAGCAAATAGCTCCTTCAGAGAGAGGTAGAGCAATGGTGCGTTCCTCCTAGTGCCACAGTACCAGGCGTGTTGGTGCTGGATTGGAGAGCCAGCTGGGTTCTTCAGGTATGTATGATCTTGGTCATCAGGTGAGCATGGCTACGATAGGATATCTACATGGTAAGTAAGGTCGGATGATCTGCAGGTGTGTGTGTGTGCAAGGTCAAGGTTCACAGGTGTGTAGAACCATTTATTGATCTGTAGGTTGGAGATCAGATAGGACAGCAACACAACAAGGAGCAGGATCAGGTATGATCTACTTGGAGTATAGGTGTGTACTTGTGGAGTGTGTGGAGCACTTGTGGTGTGCAGGGAGCACAAGTGTAAGGTGAACACCAACTCTGTGTTTGAGTTGGGTGTTGAGACCTAGGAGAGAGAGCTTTGAGGAAAGATTTACTATTTATGTCCTAGAGGTGTGTCAGCCCTAGAGGTGTGTAAGGAAGAAGAATTGTGGCAGTCTTCTTTGTTGTATTTCCTTCTAAAAGAGTTATTAATACAAGTTGTGTATTGTCTCTCATATGCTGTGTTATTCTAAATTCTAGTTACTTGTTGATTTTGGTTATTTTCGCATATTAAGTTGCTTGGTATTTGGTAATCAATTGTGTGTTTTCGGTATTTCGCATCCTGACAAGTGGTGCCAGAGCATGTTTGTTGTTCTAGATGCCTGACAAGTGGTATCAGAGCTAAGGTTGCAGGAAGCAGGTTTTGTGTTTGGTTACAGGGCACTCTCAGGGGTTTCTAATTGAGTGGGAGTAGAGCAACGGCAGATCAAAGTAAGCTAAGGA
Organism: Torreya grandis; assembly: GCA_037957365.1. Classification (NCBI taxonomy): domain Eukaryota; kingdom Viridiplantae; phylum Streptophyta; class Pinopsida; order Cupressales; family Taxaceae; genus Torreya; species Torreya grandis. Next base: position 2,025,412 of record JARHVA010001383.1, on the reverse strand, counting down.
TGGAGGAGTTGAAAAGCACAGATGGTCACTTAAGGTCCCATGGAAAGAAAGAGCAGGTAAAAGAATATTATTGGTTGGTAGCAGATCAGCATGAAGAAACTGAAGAAGTAGATGTTGCAGGTGTTGTGGCACAGGATGCTCTGGGAGGTTTCTTGGATAAAGTTGAATCTTGGATAATAGATTCGGTTGCCTCTTTCCATGCAGCCCCAAGTAGAGGAGCTAGTGAGCCTTGCCAAAGAATTGGCAAAGGGGAAGTGAAGCTGAAATTGTAGGTGGCCAACACATAGGTGTTGAAGAGGGTCATGCAGGTCCCAGGTTTGGAGATATGGCTAATTTCTTCAAAAAGATTGGGTGATGAGAGATGCACAAGAACTCTCACAGCGGGTGCACTTGAATTAGCTGGTGGTAAGAAAATAGGTACTCTTTATCTACTTGTTTATATTACTGATTCTTATTCTGTTGTGGAGACGTGGCTTCGTAGGCTTGGTCACATGAGCAGGAAGGAGATGCATGTTCTTAAGTGGAAGACAGATATATTTGACAGGCTTAAGAAATGGAAAGCCTTGGTGTTCATGGAGGAGATGGCAGACAAAAATCAGTGGATGGTGCTGGATACTTTTAAGCAGAGCAGTTTGGACATGGAGATTGATTCAAAGGAGCTCACAGGTAAAAAGTCATCACTCACAGGCAAACACAGATATCGGTGTCGGTCAGGAGGAACCAGCGTCGAACAGACAGGTGCTGATGTCGGTCATGTGCAGACCAAAGCTGGCAGTGTCAGGCAGGGTAAGACCGATGACGGTCAGGAGGACCGACATCGATAGTAGGTAAGACCGATGTCAGTCACGAGGATCGATGTCGGCAAAATGAGGACACCGACGATGGTAGGTTGGTAGTTAGGGATAGACACATGGGAACTGATGTCAGTCAGATGCAGACTATGGGGTGGCCGAGGTCGGTCACTGTAACGGATTTTGGGTGGACAGCAAGTCAAGGAGTCTCAAACACCCATACGGAGGACTGAAGACGTAAGTAGGCCCTCAAATTTGTGTTCCTCTTCTTTATACTTGTTGTTGATTGTAGAGCAGGAAGGATCCAGGAAACAGGTGGGAGCATGGCAGGGATATGATGCAGAACCAAGTGGAAGATTTGGTAGGTTTGCCAGCTGGATGAAAGCACAGAGACGAATGGATACCTTAGTTGAAGAATAGAGAAAACGGATACGTGAGATGGAAGACCAGGTCTTATGGTCTTAAGGAAGCTGCAGGACAGTGGTACAAGTTTTTTTGACAGTGGGATGACAAAGCATGACTCTAGTCAATGTCAGGGTAACTACTGTGGTTTGTCTTACCAGGTGGATGATGAGTTGCAACATCATTCTGTTGTTGTATGTGGATAGTATGCTAGCTAGCAGGGGTGTACATACAGGGTTTTGCTGAGCTAAGGGTAAGATTAGTTCAGTGACATGTCAGGAGGAGTTTGGAGCAGCAAAATTCTTTAACATGGGAGACATAGAGATCACAGGTAGATTTTGTCTCTAATGGGAGCTGATGTGAATCAAGTGTTGGCGAGGTTCATTACGCAGGATGCAGAGCCAGAGCACACTAAGGGCTGGACAGGTACAGTGTCTGAAATCACATGAGGTCTGGTATAGACCTAAGTATTCTCATGCAGTGGGAGCTGTCAGGGAGTTAGGAGCCAATTTGGGGAAGTGAGTTCTTAGAGATTTGAGAGGGACCAGCAGTAGGTATACATGCAGGGTCATTACTTCACTACATGGGTTTGTAGGTTCGAATGTGGCAGGGTACTCAGATGACAGGAGGTACACCATGGGATGTGTGGTGGGTGGTCTTCAGGGTTGAGCTTGAAGAGGGATACAAACCAGGAAACAGATTAGACGAGATACAGGTATAGGTACAGTGCAGCTGTTTATCTCCAAGTGGGAGATTGTTAGGTTGTGGAGCTAAAAGCTTCACTGCTGCAGACACGGAGGAGGTTGCAGGAGAGTTGCAGAGTGTTACTATCGCTGGTGTCGATTAGGCCAACTGACATCGGTAGGGTAAGGCAGGAAGGCAATCGACATCGGTCAGAGATCGGCCGACGTCGGTGATCCCCAGGCAGACAGGGACCGATGTCGATCGCCTGTGTGGTTCAATTGCGAGTTTATTACGGGCAGTTGGTTGACGAACCAAGTGTTTGCATGATGAGTGCTAATTTTAGACTCATAGCTGTGGATCTAATTATTGTAATTAGATGTCTAATTACTGTTTGGATGAGATCTATATAATAGACTCATGGTTGTATTGGAAACTTGTGCTAGGGAGTAAGAGAGCAAATAGCTCCTTCAGAGAGAGGTAGAGCAATGGTGCTTCCTCCTAGTGCCACAGTACCAGGCGTGTTGGTGCTGGATTGGAGAGCCAGCTGGGTTCTTCAGGTATGTATGATCTTGGTCATCAGGTGAGCATGGCTACGATAGGAGATCTACATGGTAAGTAAGGTCAGTTGATCTATAGGTGTGTGTGTGTGCAAGGTTGAGGTTCACAAGTGTGCAGAACCATTTATTGATATGTAGGTTGGAGATCAGATAGGATAGCAACACAACAAGGAGCAGGATCAGGTATGATCTACTTGGAGTACAGGTGTGTACTTGTGGAGTGCATGGAGCACTTATGGTGTGCGGGGAGCACAGGTGTAAGGTGAACACCAACTCTGTGTTTGAGTTGGGTGTTGAGACCTAGGAGAGAGAGCTTTGAGGGAAGATTTACTGTTTATGTCATAGAGGTGTGTGAGCCCTAGAGGTGTGTAAGGAAGAAGAACTGTGGCAGTCTTCTTTGTTGTATTTACTTCTGAAAGAGTTATTAATACAAGTTGTGTATTGTCTCTCATATGCTGTGTTATTCTGAATTCTAGTTACTTGTTGATTCTGGTTATTTCCACATATTAAGTTGCTTGGTATTTGGTAATCAATTGTGTGCTTCCGGTATTTCGCATCCTGACAAGTGGTGCCAGAGCATGTTTGTTGTTCTAGATGCCTGACAACAAAGAGCCGCCACACTCTTCCACCTTACAGAGGATTCCCACACCTCAAGTGTACAGTAAATCTTCTCCCAAAGCTCTCTCTCTCAGGTCCCAACACCCAACTCAAACACATAGTTGGTGTTCATCCTATTTAACATTTGTGTTTGTGGCCCAAAAGTTGTGTCATTATATACTAAACAACAAGACCATTATCATTTCTAAAGTAGATCCACTCAAGTATTTAATTTCTAAATCAGATCTATAGGGTCATGTGTAAAAATGGATCTTGTTATTGAGTGAGTTTGAAATCGAATATGCCAACAAAAATGCCATTAAGGGGCAAGTAATTGTAAAAGTTATTCTTCAAGATATTCAAACACTTATATTTGGATTTCTAGATGAGGTCGTTATGATCGTTGAAGAAGCAAATACACCTCCTAATCCCAAACAATGGAATATGTAATTTGATGGATCATTCATGACTTATGAACTAGGGGTTGGAATATTATTTATTACTCTATAAGGGGATCTCATTCCCAAAGCCTTTCATATTGGATTTATATGTAGCAATAACATGGCCAAGTATGAAACACTCATTTTAGGGATTTGTCAAGAAGTACAATAGAACATTCAACATTTACTAGTATGTGGTGATTCTTATCTAATCATCAATTAAGTCATAGACCAGCACCAGACCAAGAATGAGAATTTAGTACCTTGTAGAGATATTGTCAATATTCTCAAGAAGTAGATTGCCAACATCCAATTTGAAAGAATAACTCAAGGTAATAAAAAAAGCTGATGTTATAGACACTATTAGTTATATGATCCAAATCATAGAAAGAGAAAGGGATTATCAATTTCTTGTTAAACATCTCTTAATACTGACACATGAATAATCAATCATTGATATGTTTTGTGACATTGTTGGTCCTATGTCTCCCTAGTACTTAGACATATATGCCTATCTTTAAGACCAAATTATGCCTCTCAATTTATCATGTAAAAATAAAAAACCTTCACCCACAAAGCCTCTTATTATACCCTTCTTAGATCAATATTGTATTGTAGAAGCTATGATGGAGATTTTATTCATTATTTACCTTTGGTAGAATCCAAACTAGCATTGAGGGAAGTCCACAAAGGAGTGTTCAGATCCCACACCAATGGGGAAACCTTCACCAAAAAGTTACTATGTACTAGTTATTTTTGGCCAACTATAGAAGTAGACGTAGCTGCATATATGAAGAGGTGTGTTAAGTGTTAGAATCATGCTAATCTGATTCATGATCCATCTAAAACACTCAAACCATTGATGAAACCATGCTCATTCTCAACATGGGGACTCAACCTCATATGGAAGATCAATCCTATATCCTTCGATGGCCATAAACATGTCTTAACTACTACCATGTATTTTACTAAGTGGGTGGAATCCATTCCCCTCACTTAGGTCACCAATAGGTAGATCTCCAAGATCATATTTAACCATCTCATCTATAGTTATGGCATCCCCTCTGACATTATAATTGATAATGGTGGATTATTCAAGACTAAATATGTGAGATCACTTTGTTCTCAATCTATCCACAAGGAAACAACCAAGCAGAGGCTTTTAATAAAACCATTGTCATTATTCTAAAGAATATTGTTAATGATGTTGGTTGTAATTGGCACTTTCAACTATTTATCACCCTCTAGGCATATCATACCACATTTCATACTCCAATAGTAGATATACCCTTTTCACTTATTTATGGAATTGAAGCCATCCTTCCCATTGAGGTTAAGTTTCCTTCTCTCTAAATTTTATTGCAGTATATCATCAATGACGAAGCCTACAGAGTAGCTCACTTGCAATAACTAGACCTCTTTGATGGAAAATGCTTGGCTACTCTGAATAATCTTCAGAAATATAATAATAGATTAAAAGTCTAATATAATAGGTGCATTAAGCATCATGAATTTAAGATTGGTGACCTAGTGTTAAAGGATAATTAGAAAAATGTAAATGTTAAAACAAAGAAAAAAGGAAATTTCTAACCAAACTAGTTAGGGCCCTATGTAGTTATTGCCAACTATGGTTTTAGAGCATATAGGCTTGCCACACTAGAGGGGGATGAACTTGATGAATTGATGAGCATAATTCACCTCAAATGTGTCTATGCTTGAGGGATTCAAACTATTATCTACAAATATCATCTAAATTATGCCACATTATACCCATTCTTTGTACTATACTCTATATCATTCTACTTTAACCTTGACCCTTTATCAATTGGTTATTTTTACCTAACCCCACTTGTCACATTTGGCCTTGGTTCTGATTTATTTATACTTTAGGAATGTTTAGTGATTGATAACATATTCAGTTCCAGTAGTGTTTTTATAATCAAATGCTTGAATGATAGTATATCAAACTAGTAACACAGTGGCCCTAGAAATTTCATCTTTCATTTGTTATTATGATCCTACCTCCTACTACTAATTACAATCATGTATAGGCAAAATACTACTATTGACCCTTTACCATTTTTTCGTAATTATAAATACCTATGATAAAATTAGGAACAACACCTTTACCATGCATTATTGCATCACTTTATCATTGTTGTTATCATTTACCTTGACATTTACCTTTACCTAAAATTGTTAGTACTTAGTCAAACACCTTTTGTGTAGGAAGAACTATAGTGACTTGAAATCCTATGGGATTATGTAGGTGGTGCTTGATTCATGTTGAGGTCATCTCAATCACCCTTTTGCCATGATTTTATCATTTTTTGAGCAACTTTCACCATTTTATGAGCAACCTAAGCCATACTCTTTCCATTTTGTGAGTTGGACCATTTTGATCTCATAATTATTGTTTGATTTGAGATGCCTAGTAAATTATAAAAAAAATTAAAATAGTTTAAAAAACCCTAAACATTCTTAAAAGACTTAATAAAAACCTAAAAATTGTAAAATCATAAAAATTGGCTTAGAATTTCTATGTAAGATATAAAGTTGCCAAACATTTCTAGGATGGGACATCATATCTATTTAGATTCATTTCTAGACCACCTTGATATTTTTCCTCCCATTTTTGGGAGAAATAAATTGGCCTAAGGTCTACAGAGACTATGTAGGCAGCACAAAGATACATGGGGTATCTTCATTTAGCTCGATCACACTTTCCTTTCTTTTTCAACCACTTATTTTCCCTAAGGATGATGGGACTTATAACTATTTCATGACTAATCACTTGTCATTTAATTTTACCATCCTTATTATCCTTAGCCATATGCTCTCACCATTATGTGAGCTAATGTTGTGAGCATTATGTATTCAACTTTGATATACTAATGATCACTTGACTTTTCTTACATTCTTATCATTTTAGGAGCCATTTTTATTTGAATGCTCTCACTATTTTGTAAGGAACTTCCTCTTATGTTTTCTCCATTTTGTGATCTCATTCTTATTTTAATCCTTAGATGTAGTAGACACTATGAATTACCATTTCAATTCATTTGTGAATACTCATTTCTTGACTTTTAGTGTGGTTTTAGCATAAACCATACTCTTGTGCTTGTGTGAATTGTTTGTATTGATGCTATCATAACTATGAACGACATCCCTCTTTTTTCTTATGCACTTACCTTTTTTGTAAAATTATTCCCATTTTCCTCTACAACTCAATCATGTTTTATCTTCATCATTTTTCTTCTATCCCATATCCTAGGATAACTAAATTTGACCTAAAGTTCATGTTGAATCTTAAGTATATAGAACTATGTAAGCAGGCCTAGTGCATTTGGAATTAACTCTGTTACCCCTTCATTTTCTTTTATTCCTCTTATTTTATTTGTTTTATTTTGTTGTCTCCTATAGCTTAGGGGCAATGTTCTTGTTTTTTAGTTTTCTATTTGTGTCATTATTTCCCTATGGCCTAGGGGAATCCTTTACCTTTTATTCCTATGTTGTTTTACTTATGTCATTGCTACCTAGCTTAGGGGTCACCTTGTCACCAAGACTAACACCTATATTACACACACATGAATAATTTGTTTTCTATTTGTACTAACATTGTGATTAACCATTTTTTGTGTATTGTTGTTTGTTTAGCTTAGTTTATTTATTTTTGTGTGTTTTGCGTAGTTGTTAATTGCAGTTTTCTTTGCTTTAGATTGTTTAGTTGTTTGGATTATTTTGTTCACTTTGTTTGTTACATTGTTTGTTCATTTGTTTATTTTATCTATCTTTGTTTGTTCTCTTTGTTTTGTCTTATTTATATTATTAATTTATATTGTGTTTATTTGTTTATTTGCTTTTATTTATTGGTGTTTTGTTTGCATGTTTTGTTGTTTTGTTTTGTTTACTGTTGTTTTGTTGTTATTTGTGTTTATCTAGTTATTTTTTCATATTTTATTTTATTATGTTTGTTAGTGCTTTATTTATTGGTGTTTTATTATTTGTTTTTATTAGTGTTTTGTTAATTTTGTTTATTGGTGTTTTTTTATTTGTTTATACAATTAGTTTATTTTATTGGTTGTGTTTGTTCATCAGTTTTGTTTGTTTACTTGTATAGTTTTTTATATTGTGTTTGTTTGTTTCTGTTTATTTGTATGGTGTTAGTGTCACAACCTGATTTAACTCTATAATTAATAACTTTTAATATGATTATTATCTAATTATCATTGTTTTGACTTGAGCTTTATGACATATACTGGTATGGGACAATGATATTGTTAATTAGTATACATGATGTAATAATTATATTTTACTATTCTATACATTGAAGATGTATAACTATTAGTTTTGCATCATTGATTTATATATCTGATGATTCAGACTAACTACCTACTTATTGCAAGGTGGATGTAGGATAGATCCTACTTTTAGAGCTTGATGAGGGAGAGCATCATCAGAGAGGATGGGCTAGATGGGATGATTAGGCGATGATAGAGAAATTGCTAGTGACGCTACACACACATTAGATTTATAATGTTATATGAGTAGTATGTTTTAAATGTTAGTGCGTAGTTAAGGAAATATGTTGTGATTATAATTATTTATGGATTTAGTTTTTAATATGTGTTAGATTCCTTTAAATTAATTGTCTTAATTTTTTATAATAAATCTAGAAAATAGATATTAATTATTATATTAATATTATTTATTATTGAATTAATATCTATTAACTAATTAATTATCCTTTTTATAATTGCCTTCATGTAATTTGAGTTATTTCCTTAAGTTAAGTTGATCTAAGTTAGTTTGAACAACATGTATGGAACTAATTGATAAGCTAGAAATTAGATATCATTAATTTAATAGCTTTATGTTTAAATTAACTTGAGTAATATGGTGTAATAATTTATGAGAACAAATCAAATCCTAATTATTAATGAAGTAAGTGTAAGTTTGAATACAACTTTGCATAATGAGATAAATACATGCATGAATAGTAAATTTGAAGGGACTGGAAGAAAGAAATACATGCAAAGTGAATGAGAATATTATAAGATAAGGGAGGCATAGGAAAGAAAGGTAGATGAATTGAGAGTGAAGTTGGAGAATAATAGAGGATGAAATATGGAAATGGAAGAGGCAGAATCTATTTGGATAAAGCAAGGAAGGGCATCTTCATTCTCCAGACAAATCTTTGTGAAGGTTGGTTTTGTTTTATATTTGATGCGTGTCATTTAATTATGAGACTATGTAAACTCATGATTTGAGTATTACATTATAACCTGCACCTCATTTCCATGGACTACATTTTATTTTCCCTGGTTTGATTTGTGTTTGAAATAGTATGGGACTGCATTTTAATAATAACATTGAGTTTATTTAATTTCAAATGCCAAGTCAAATTTATAGAATGTTGAATTTATTTAGTTGCAATGCCAAGCCAATATTTAAATGTTGATCAATTATCAAATCATTATGTAAATAAATAAATAGTTGAGTTAATTTTATATTAACAACTAATTTAATAATAAGAATATTTATTGCCTAGTCTCATATTAAATTGCTAAATAGTTTTTTTTGAAATATTGTCAAACATGGGGTATTTATAATGAAACCCAAATCATTAATATGCCAAATTAAACATATAGTCACTGAAGTCTTTAATTAGTAAATTACCAAGTTTAAATATATTTAAATGCCAAGTGAAGTTTGATTATAAAACCCAACATTAAGAAGAAATAGTTGAGTCTTTAATTATAACACCCAGTCTCCTTTTTCAAATGCCCAATCCATTATTTCAAATCAATGAATCTATAAGTGATAAGTGATTATATATTTATTTTAAATGTCAAATCCTCTAAGGTAAAACATCTAGCCTCTATCTTGAAATGATATGCTTATAAAGTTGAAATGTAGGGTTTAAAATTGTAAAGCTGAGTCATACATTTGGAACACCAAGTCTCTATTTTAAAGCCCATTGTATTATTAAGTGTGGTGTATTATTAAATATTATGTAAGAAATAAAACATTGAGGTTATTGTAAATTGTTAAGTGTAATTAAAACACATAGACATTTGGATAAAGTGCAGTGTATAACAAGTTGAAATTCCTAAGTCATCGTTGTGCTTATATTCCATGACATAAAGTTGTAATATACTTGTAATATGAATGTTATTTACAAAGATTTTAGTTTCAAATTTACTATTTCTTAGGTCAGTTGCAAGTTTTTAGTTTTAAAGTTACTTATTTGGTCAAATTTTCATCGATTTATTGTACTTTATCATTTTCTATTGGCTACAATGCTTGGTGCCATCTTATTTGTCATTGGATTACGATTGGAGTTTTCATAGACATTATTTATGATAGTGGATGTGATGTGTCATAATTTCAAGACAAATTTGTTGCTTTGGTGTGATGGAGAGTTATGTAATCAATTCAAGTCTTGCTACCAACTTCTTGACTTATTTGTTGTCAAAGACTAGTACTCTATTGGATTGAACATTGGATTTTTCCCACATATCAAACTTGTTTGAGAATCATCACCAATGCATTTTGGGCTTCCTATTAATAGTTCCATTATCATTGAAGTTTTCAACAATAATTTATCTTGGTCAACTATTGTGAGTTACTTTTGATCCAATCTATCTAATTGGTATTCTTTACTCGTGTTCTAAATTCTGAATCACTGTTTCAAAGATAGAGGCTCTCTAAGGATGAAAAATACATACTTTGATACATATGATGTTATGTTTATATTAATATATATAGTATCTGGTGATGATAATTTTTATGCTAAATAAGATGCAACATGTAGAAAAAGACTGTTGTGTATATAAACAACAAGTTGGGCATGCATTTGGTATGGTTGTGTATTTAAAGTAAAACATTGAGTTTAATGAATTTAAGTCTGAACCAATAGCTAAATAAATGAAGTAAATTTCTAGGTCACAATAGTTTAAATGTTGAATCTCTTAATTAAAGACACTAGGTCACTAGAGTTAAAGGCTAAATTTATAAATTAAAGTTGAGTTTTAATTTGTAACCTTGTATATAATTGTTGTAGCATTGAGCATATATTTTAGCACTGAATTTAGAATTATAGTAATAATTATTATTAGTGGATGCAATGATTTTAATGAAAAAATTAAAGAAATAAACTATGTTTCTTATTTAATGCAAAATCGAATATTTGGTGGAACTTATATTTTTGCCTCAAATTTCCAAATTGCATTGCCAGCTCGAGATGCATTCTAATTAATCAACATGATTATCATAGAGTCCCTATGAGGATAAAAAATGGGAAAAATATTAATCGATTTATTATTAACTCATACTTGGATCAAAAATCAATTTTGGATTATTTGGTATTCTCGATATGGTAATATATTGGTTAATATATATGAATATTTAATAATGTTCAATTGGATAATATGCCCAGATGGTATATATTCTAAGTCATGCAAAAATATCCATGAGGTTGTAATATGGAAATAACAGATTGATAGTAAGAATAAAATATATAAAGAAACAATAAACTTCAACCTTATGAATATTTCCCCTTAAGTTATGTCCCTTAGAGGTATAACTTGATTTACAATTATCCAATATCATGATAACTATTAGTTATTAAAACTTAGGTGTGGTTGGTATTATGTGAATATTGGTACATTCAAGTGTTTACATGTTTGAATGAATTTATTTAGTACAACACGATGAACATCTTTAATTTTTGTTTCTTGAATGAAAGTATGAAATTTTAAGCATAGGGTATATGGGTGGAATAATCCTATACTAGCTTGTTTAATAATTACAGTGTAAGATTGATTGATTGTTCATATTGAAGTAGGGTGATTATGCACAAAGAGATATGATAGTATGGGATATCATAGGATATTTTAGCTTAAATGTATATGCCTAGATGATACATGTCATAGTTGTATTTCTACTCTCATCTAATTTGAATGATTAAATATATGTATTGGTTATTACTTTGGTTAGTATGTGTTATAATAGCTAGTAAGACATCTTGTATGTGTGAACACAACTTTGAGAGTATAAAAATTTTAGGTAAGACTTATTAAGTGTGTTTGGAAACTATGACTTGCTTTTCTATATCTAGTTGATTGAATTGAAGTTATGTTTCCATGTATTTTATGACTACTTTGTATGATTGATTGTGGTAAAAACTAGAAGTTATGTCTTAAAACACTAGGTTATGATATTATGGGATATCATAGCATGTAGTCATATGGAACCTATTATAGTAGTTGAAATATGTTGTATAATGTATGTTTTACCTAGGTGCCATTTTGTGAGTTGGACCATTCCGTATCTCATAATTCTTGATTGAGTTGAGATGCCTAAAGAATTACAAAGACATTTGAAATAGTTTAAAAACCTCTAAACATTATTAAAAGACCTAGGAAAAACCTACAAATCATAAAATCATGAAAATTGGCTTAGAATTTGCATGTAAGATATAAAGTCACCAAACATTTTTAGGATGAGCCATCTTATCTATTCAACTTCATTTCTAGACCACCTTGGTATTTTTCCTCCCAGTTATGGGAGAACTACATATGCTTGAGGTTTGTACGAACAATGTAGCTAGAACCTAGATACATGGGGTATCTTGGGCTAGCTCAACCTTACTTTCCTTTCTTTTTTGACCACTTATTTGACCTAAGGATCTTGGGACTCCTAACTATTTCATGACTAAGCACTTGTCATTTGATTTCCCCATCCTTATTATCCTTAGCCATATGCTCTCATCATTTGTGAGATAATGTTATGAGCATTATGTATTCAACTTTGATACACTAATGACCGCTTGAATTTTCTTATGTTTTCATCATTTTATGAGCCATTTTTTTAATGCTCTCACTATTTTACTAGCAACTTGCTCTTACACTCTCTCCATTTTATGAGTTCATTCTCATTCTAAGCCTTAGATGTAGTAGACGCTATGAATTACCAATTCAGTTCATTTGTGAATACTCATCTATGGGATTTTAGTATGGTTTTAGCCTAAACCATACTCTTGTGCTAATTTGAGTTATTTGTGTTGATGTTTTCATAATTTTGAATGTCATCCCTCTCTTTTCTTATGCACTTGCCATTTTTGTAAAACTATGCCCATTTTCCTTTACAAGTCAATCATGTTTTCTCTTCATCAGTTTTCTTATATCCCATATCCTAGGATAATTACATTTGGCCTAAATTTCATGTTGAATTTTATGTCCATGGAACTATGTAAGCAGAGTCCACTTGCCTAGTACATCTGAAATCAGCTCTGCTACCACTTTGTTTTCTTTTATTCCTCTTATTTTGTTTACTTTATTTCATTGTTTCCTATAGCTTAGGGGTAATGTTCTTGTTTCTAGTTTTTTATTTGTGTCATTATTTCCCTATGACCTAGGGCAACCTTTGCCTTTTGTTCCTATTTTGTTTTACCTGTGTCATTGCTACTTAGATTAGGGGTCACTCTGTCACCAAAACTAACACCTCTATTACACACACATGAATAATTTATTTTTTGTTTGTACTAACATTGTGATTAACCATTGTTTGTATATTATTATTTGTTTATCTTAGTTTGTTTATTTTTGTATGTAGAGTAGTTTGTTTACTGCGCTTTTCTTTGCTTTGGATTTGTTAGTTGTTTGGATTGTTTTATTTACTTTGTTTATTGCATTATTTGTTTATTTTATCTATCTTTGTTTGTCCTTGTTTTGTATTATTTATATTATTAGTTTGTATCGTGTTTGTTTGTTTTTGTTTATTAGTGTTTTGTTTGCATGTTTTTTTTAATGGTTTATTGTTGTTTTGTTTTTATATGTGTTTATCTATTTATTTGCTCACATTTTTTTATTGTGTTTGTTATTGCTTTATTTATTGGTGTTTTTTTGTTTTGTTATTTGTTTGTACAATTAGTTTATTTTATTGGTTGTGTTTGTTCATCAATTTTATTTGTTTATTTTTATAGTTTGTTTATATTTTATTTGTTCATTTTTGTTTGTTTGTATGGTGTTCATTAGTTTGTGTTTTGTTTGATTGTGTTTTGATTGTCTATTTATTTTTATATGTTTATTTGTTTTGTTTGTTTTTATCTTTTTATCTATTTTATTTGTTTGTTTTTGTTATTTATTTTTCCTTTTATTCCTCAGTTGCCATAATATTATTATATTTTGTTTACACTTAAGTCTTGATTATCCATATCATGTACGTAGGTTTTGAATTTTTGTATTTAATCTTACACTTAGTTTATTTATTATATTTACACCTAAAATTTTATTATCCATATATTATTCCCAATTTGTTTATAATTACATTTAAATTAAATTTTCTATGCTTAGGATATATATTTCCATTCTAGTTATCCATAAAAATCATGCATGATATCACAATCTAAATAAAAAATGTACACACAAATTTTATTCTAGCAATGCAATTTTTGTACTTCTCCAATATATCAAAACCAACCAAATGCCCAAATACATTCTTAGATCCATGAGTAATAAACAAGAGCAAACAATGATTTATTATGTGTTTATACAGATGCACATCTCTAAATAAACATACATATGAGTCATACAACAAAATCAGATGATAACCAACAAAACATCTCATAAACAAGTCATAAAAAATGAATGAATAAAGCATAAATAAGCATAAATATCAACAATGTTAAACATTCATAATGCTAATCAATATTAATCAATGTTAAACATGAGATAATCAAGATAACAAGTATGACATCATATAAATATCAAAGAAATATCATATACATGTACATTGTCCTTGTAGGACCTAAAAATGAATGTCAATGTATCTCTAATTCATAATATATAATGGATATATACATATCACAATGGCGTCTCAAAAATTCATAAGTATGCCGATATAATGAGTACAATTCCATATGCCAAACTGTGCCAAAATTCCAAAATGCTAAGGTCCCTATGATCAACTTTGGATCTATGCTTCCATGAGACTTGTAGATGGAGGAGGCCCTAGTGGCCTTGAGGTCTTAATGGTGGTGGTCATGACTGATGAAAATAATGACATGATGCACCTATAACATGAGTCCTAGTTTGAGACCAACTAGATCTATTCACTATCCTCCGTGCATCCTAGATATCAAAATTAACAACCTAATGATCCCTAGGCACAGTAGACTCATAAGATCACATATAATAGGATGCCTCATCCTTTGCTCAAAGGTATTCCACAACCATTTTTGAGAACTCTGCATGAGTAATGGCTCCCCAATAAGCATCTCACTCTTGCTTGAGCCTATCTATAGTAACCAATGCATGATCTTGCTCACTAATGGCATGATCTCATTCATGAATGAGTTGGCATTAAAGTTACACCTTCCTAGCTACCTTGGCCTTTAGCTAAGTGATCTTTATTTTCAATCAATTCATATCATCATCCCTCATGTCTAAGGTGCTCTACAAATCAAATATTTGATATTACAACCCTATATTCTCATGTACTTGAGAAAATATCTCCTACTTGAGAATTTCATTGTCCCTACCTACCATAGCCATTCTAGAAGGCCCTACCTATCTTGGATCCACCTATGTCTTGAAGGCCCTACCAGGCCTATGTTGACCTATCAAAATGTAACCACTATCAAGCTAAGATCTAGTATCATCACATTTGACCCTTTATATTCATCCCCATCATATACATCTCCATCTCCTTCATCATCTCCTCCATAAAAATAATCATCATCATCATTCCCAACCTCACCACCACTCTCCTACCATGTACTACCACTATCACTCAAGGTATTGGCCTCTATATCCTCAATGTCCATGGGCACCTGACCCCCTACCGATACTTAAACTATCAATCTCAAAGGGCATGCTTGTACCCACCTATGTATGTAATTTGGAGTGACCCCTACATCTGTAGTTCCTCTTACATAAGACCAAACAACTTATGGTACATTGATGTAGCTCATTATGGCCTTGTTCCTCAAGATCATAGGAGTGTCCCAGTTTATCTCTCATGTAACATGGGCAAACCATTGTGGCCCCTCAAGTATATCTTATTTAAAATTTGGATTGCATGAGTACCTGATAAGGGTAGTAATCCTCTATGATATGGGACTTCCTCCTAATTAGAAAACATATGGTAGTCATGAATCCCATGTACTATCCATCCTTGAACCACTGCAACTAATAAGTAAGGTACAACATCCAAATGAAGAACTATGGTGTCAGATCATCAAACATCTAATGATAAAAAGGGATGTCTCCTTTATGCCAATGCTTGGAAATTCTTGTCTGAGCCCAACCATATGCTATTATATCATTGATATCTCATATTTGATACATCATGACTAGTATCTCAATTGAGACATACTCTCAAACTTAGACCATGAGAAGTATGCAAGCCTCGATACTACATCCACCTCAGTTTGCTATCATATGCAAGTATATATACATATGTTCTTAAATAGTTGGTCCCTAGGCAAAATGTGTTGAGTCCTCCAACATGCTCCTAATAATGCCACCTAAGCCCATATGAAATTATCAACCACTCTTGTTATGAAATAAGATATTGATGACAATTACCGTAAGAATAGTAACCTCTCGATCAATCAGAGCTGGTGGTGAATAATCCCTAATAGGTAGATCATCTAGTCAAATATCTATATAATTCTTAACAAGATTTATATCAACCTTCCCTTGAAACATGGGGATACCTTGATATCTGCACAGATCATCAAGAACTACATATTGGTAGCTCAAGGATATGTTAGGTATCCTCAAGAGTAACAGTAGCCTCTCTAGTTGGTAAGTAAAATGTTAACATCTCACTATGTCAACACTCTACTAACACACTTAAATAATCCTGGTCAGCCTAGATAAGTAGAATCCATCCCATGTCATATATATTTAGCATCTATAGGAAGCCCACCATGTCCTTAATCCAAATATATGGGGTTCACAAACAGTGTGATCATCTCTCGTGACAGGTATAAATAGCCAATTACTCCTAAAATAAAAAAACATTAGCATCAACCTAACTACATGCATGTGTCTTGATCCTAAGCTTAGCCTAATTAGTCTAATTGACCTTATTTTAGAGGTTGGACCCATTTTGGGCCCTGGAAATAAATTGTTTTTGGCTTCTAGAGTAAATCTAGTGATTTTACTATGTTAAAGCTGCCATTTGTGAAAATTTGCACTTAAAACAATTTCCAAAAGACAAAAATCACTAAGATTAATTACATTGTAAATCTTAATTAACTTGCCTAAGAAAAAATTTCAAATCAAATTAGTGAATTTAATTTACTAAAAAATGAATTTCTAGCAAAATATGAAGTCAAAAGGTCAAAAGAGCTAATATAGTGGTTTATTATTTCCTAAATATTCCAAAAAAATAAGTCACAACCTGACAAATATCTAAAGTGAGTTGTCATACCTCAAAAATATTTGAAACTGAGGTGTCAAGATTTCATGACTACTTTGACCCAACCCATGGTTAGATTAACTCAACCCTAGGTTAATTTAGACTCAACCAAAGTTAGAATTTAACCTAACCTCCCTATGATTAGAGTTAATTATTTTCTATAAATACAAGTGCCCACACCATATGCCAACAAGATTTTGTGTGTAAGGTTATTCTAGTGGAATACCTTTAAAGAGCCTTTGAGAGTAGTGTGATAATGCCCAATTTATGCTAAGCTTGACACCAAGTCACAAGTGACCATTGGAGAGATGCTACCACCATAAAAGAGCATTGCAATAAGACTCTAATCATCATAGGTTGAGCATGAACATCCTTATGAAAAAATTAAGCATAAAATTTGACAAAGGAGGTAAGAAATTTTTGTTGTCTTTATCTCTATTTTGTGATCTTGCTTATTATGTTATACTCTCCCTAGTTCTTAGGCAAGAGTGTTTAGTCCTAGTGTATTGTTATAATTATTTTTTGTCATTTGGACTAAAAAAGAACTAATATACATTTTTTTACTCTTCATGTTAGGAATATCCTAATTTTAGTGCTCACATTTATGTGTTTGGGTAAATTAATAGTTATCATAAAGTTACTATGGTAAGTTAGTAATTCGTTATTATTAGTTAGGTTGATATATTATTATTATAATAATATATCAAATATTGTTAATAGTTAGTTGGTTAGTGAGTGAGAGATTGTAGCGATCTCACTATCCTGAGTATAGAAAATATATTTCCTATATAACTATGTAATGTTGAATGACATATATAATGAATGATTATTATAATAATTTATGTGTTCAACTTCATTATTTTTGTGTTTAGTTTATGCAGACCTGAACTAAACTCATTATCTGGTATCAGATCCTTATTGAGTTTATAATTAGAGTCTTTGTAATGTATATGACATATCCACATGCAATCCTACTAGAATATTGTCTCATAAATAGCCTTGACACTGTGTAAGTTATGTAATCACATGTGCCCATATTTCATTAGAGATTACAAGATCATTTGATATGCCATTCTCTTGTCTATTCAATCAATGATCATCTGATAGTGTTAAGGGGTATGGTTCTTCCTATGAAATCTATGAATAGATATACGTATAGATCTATAAAACCAAAGTTAATATTTGAATGTAGTTGGGTCTTTGTCAAGAATAATTCTCATTAGTTTGTCGTCCAAACAATTTTTACAACTTACATAATGAATTCAATCATTGCCATATTTCATTGCATGAAACTTTAATTTTTGAGATATGTTTCCTCATTCTATTTGTCCATGAAAGTAGTGGATGAGAGAGTGATAGACCTGAGATTGAAACCTTCTATGTATAACTTTACAAACCACATGAGATGGAACACCACTTCAATTTTCTCATCTAATCATGCCATGTAAGCATCACACCATGTCTGATTTATCACTTGTGTAGTTCTTCCCAAGCATTACATATTTTATCATCATTCAATGGTTCATTTATGGTGTCATCCTTGCCATGATTTCACCTGTTCTTAATATGCTAGAACAAATTCAATCCCTTATAGTCCACATGCATCCTTTCTCAAACCATGATCTTCCACGAGTTTTCTTTTTTAGTTTTTTTTAAGTCATAGTTACGGTTTTGTTTATATTATAGTCAATTTAATTTTTAGAATTATTTATGTTTATATATAAAGTGGAGTCATGATAATTTAAAACTCAAAGTAAGTTTTTTTCTTTTAAAAAGTAAGGTTGCATTAAGGAGAGTCATTTATTTTTTGAATGAGTTGAGATTCAAATAGATAATAGGTTGTTATGTCAAGTTAGAAGTTATTATTTGTCCTCCTAGTATCATTATAGTCCTTTTTTGAGTTATTGGTTAATTCCCAAAATAAAAAATGAGTTGAAAATTAAGAGTCATTTTTTCATCTGTGTCAAGGTTTGTCAATCATATTAATGGTGTCAAGAGTCATTTTTATATCAAAATATTCAAAGTCAATAAAGTCACTTGTATGTCATTAAATAGTGTCATCATTTGTAAAAAGTATTTTATGTCATTTGGTCAGCAAATTCTAAATATTTAATGTAATAGATGAAATATCAATTGCAGTATGAGACATCCTAATTATGGAGGGTCTTTTCATAAAAAATGACATGCAAAGTCTGAGCTTCAAATATTCATTGACTGAGTAAGAAACTTTACCAATAAAATGGAGGACATAGGAGGTTGGAGGACAAATAACATCCTCTCACTAGCCACAAATTATGGAGCCAAGTAATGGAGTTGTGGCTTTTTTTTAGTTATGTCTTTTCTTTTTGCAAATAAAGAATAGAAGCAACATACCTATTCAAGCATTGTAATAAGTGATCATATTTGTATTTTAAATTGAAGTAAAAATAGTGATGAGGACTAAAAGATTATTGTAGCATCATGATAGGTTGCCAGTTGTCCTATAAAACCTTTTGGATGTTTTGGTTGTTGGTTAACCACATGTAAACCATCTTGTTTGTTTGTAGGTTGTTGGTTATCTTGTAAAACCTTCTATATATTTTGGTTGTTGGTTAACCACATGTAAAACCATATTGTTTATTTTTAGGTTGGTGGTAATCTAAGTGTAAAACCATCCTTTAATTGTAAGTTGTTGGAAAGTAGATTACAAAACCATCCTGGTTGTTTGTAGGTTGGTGGTTAGCTGAGTTAACAACCATGATTTGGGTTTGTTAGTAGTTGAGTATAGAATAATTTTTTCCCCATGTTCACACTAAAGAGGGTGGGGCGGGGGGGGGGGGGGGGGGGGGGGGGGGGGGGTGTGGGGGGTGGGGGGTTGGGGGGGGGGAATGTTAGGAATAGCCTAATGTTAGTACTCACATTTATGTATTTAAGTAACTTACTATTTATCTATACTTACTATGGTAAGTTAGTAGTTGGTTATTATTAGTTAGGTTGATATATTGTTATTATGAAAATATATCATGTATTGTTAATAGTTATTTAGTTAGTGAGTGATATATTTTAGGGATCTCACTAACCCAAGTATAGGAAACATATTTCTTATATAACTATGTAATGCTGAATGAAATATATAACAAAGATTATTATTATTATAATTTATGTGTTCAATTTCATTATTACCATGTTTAGTTTATGTAGATCTAAACCAAACTCATTACTTTAAACACACAAGGTACATATAGCACTAGTGCACATTACCAATAAATGCCTCAATTTATGATAAGCTTCAAGACTTGATGGATGAGAACATCATTGAAATGAGTGTACCTATTGAAAGTACAAAACCACAACCAAGTTAGAGTTTTATAATGAATATATTCAATGATCCCTTCCCTAATCATCTAGTTTAAGAGACAAAAAAATCTTTTGGGGTGCATTACACAAATAATGCACACCCTCCACCAGTTTCTTATCATACAAAGGTACCACATCCCTTCATTATAATCATTAGAACATAGACTATTTTGGTTCCATATAGGCCTCTCATCCCATTTTTAGATCATGATATTATCAACAGTGACTCCAAAATACACTCCTTACTCATTGGAGCCTATATTGATCATCAACCTATACAAAGTGTCATGGTTGATAATGGATCAAGTGTGAATATGTGTACCATCACACTTTTCAAATATCTCAAGTGTAAATATATATATATATATATATATCCTACTACCACTAAAATTAAGGTATTTGATGGGCAAATCTAGATTTTTATTAGTGAGATCACATTACCATTATAGATTGGTCTGGCATAGTGGCCACCAAGTTTACAGTTGTATCCAATGTAGGGGTATTTGATATATTATTGGGAATACTTTAGATTCATCAGCTTCACATAATACCTTCCTTAGTTTATAGATGCTTAAAGTATTTTTTTACTAATGAGGTTGTCATGGTTCATGGTATTTCATATAAATACCCTCTCTAACCAAAGATCATGATTCCTACACAATAAGCTTTAGTCGAGCCACCTCAAATAGTTCTACCTTCTTATAGCATTCAACATAAAATGGAAGATCTTCAAAGGAGACTTATCCTTGAAAGACCACTTAATCAACACTTTGTTACTGATTCTATAAGGTCAACTCCCACTTCTAGATTGACATTTTATGCATCTAAGAGTGTTTTACATGAGACACCAATTCAAAGTTCTTACACTCCACAATGGGTTCTAAAGATCCCTAGAGATAATACTCCTAAAAGACATAAGAAGCATGCTAAAAATTTAAATCATAACACTAGTGTGCATGGTAAATAATCAAATCAATTTTTAAATTCAAAATTAAGATCAATTACTTCACAATGACATGATGTTCACCATTTGTGATAAATCATCCTTTCTTAGATAGATAATGGACCGAGTGATTATGAGTGTCTTTTGAGGTTCATCGGTTATTAACTCTTCATTTTTATGTTCCCATATATAAACATATAAAAAATACAAAAAAATCAAATATTTTGAAAAATTATAAGATCAATACCTATGCATGCTTATGTTTAGTTCATTTACATTAATTAATTTTTATTTATTTATTCAATACTTATTTAAATCTAATTTCATATCATATATTATTCACAAGTGTACATGAGTGAATCGAGAGCATAATATTTGTCATTTCTAGCTTCCATTTTAAGAGGTGTTACTGTCATAGACTCAAAAATTATAAAATAGATAAAAAGTCCCTATTTAAATAGTAGAGCTCTATGCCCTTATCCTATTTTGTTGACATGTCCTAGTGAACATAGGTTATCACTTATCAGATCTAAAATAATTATATGTATCCTAAAAATGTATTTACACGTCTGCAAGTGCACTTAAGGCATCTCATAGAGAGGTTATATCATTCTTTGGCTACCTTTTCTTGTTTATGCCTTAGTTCCTTTCATTGGGAAAATCTATTGATATTACTCACTTACTTACACATTGATATCCTATTGGTTACATAAGTTTTTGAATATGTAGATAAATAAAATTGGCCACCAATGGCTTCATACCGGACTTTAGACTGATTCTTATCAACCTTTGAATACTAAGCCTGATAATCAATGAATGTCCTAAATTTGCTTGTGCAATATTTGTCAAATCTTGAAAAAATGTTGAGGCATCCCAAATTGGGGTATATAACCATAAACAACAAAAAACTCTCATGGATTCATCTCCAATTATTCCACGACATTACAACATGCAATTTGGCCTATAGACCAATTAAATGGGGCAAATGCACACATGCAATTAAATCAAATCTTGGAATTATTAAAAGACTAAGTAGAATTAATTAAATTATACAATAAAATTAAATGCCTTATTGAATTTACCATGAATAATTAATTATTATCAAAAAGGAAATTCAAAAATTAAATAATATCCTAGGAATTCATAATTACCTTTTTGTGAGTTGTCAAATATCTCAAAATATATCAAACATACCTATTCATTTCTAATCATGATTTTTTTACACCTTTTAACTCTAATGGGGTTAATTAAATCACTAATATTAGGTTTGAACCCATTACAAGCTCTAACTACACTCTAACTCACCTTGGGTTGGGGTTAGTTTCTAAACCTATAAATACAAGCATTTGCCTCTTCATTTGGAGAGCTTGGACATAGTAATGTTATAATGTTGGTTTTATGACAAGATTTAAATATATAGAGTTATAATGCCAAAATTATGAATCAAAAGCCAAGCCATAAAGTTACATCAAGCATGAGCCAAGCCAACCATGGTGCCAATGAGAGAAGCAGATATCCAAGCTCCATTTCCACATGCTTTTTGAACACAAGCCGAGTGAACCAATGAAGAAATATTCTGGAGCATTTAAGGAAGGTAAGAGAGTTTATCTTTTTCTTGCATTTTAATTGTGCTTTGTCAATTATTTTTCTTCACTAAGCTCCCCTATGATCTAGTATTGGAGGTGTTATGCTTTGTTAGTGTGTTTTTGTTTCATTTATTTTAATGGAAACTAACACTTGATATAACCTCCCCTCCATCATCAAATTCCTAGTATCACAATTGGGATGCTTGATGAGATGAGAGCACCCCACATACTAAGGAGATCAAGATGCAACTCAAAAACCTTTGAATGGATGCTCAAATGTCTTCAAAATTGAAAATTTAGCTTTATTTTTGTCATATTTGTGATTATTTTTCTAACTTGGATCTACACAGAGACTGACATTGGTTAGGTATAATCAACATTGGTTCTTATTAAATTGATAATGGTTCTACCTAACCGAGCTTGATTCTATGTGACTATCGTTGATCGGGTTCAAGGGGAAAATGGCTAACAAAAATTGTATTTTGAATCTTTTTTATCAATAATAACTATTATTTGTTGGCTTGTTTGATCTTTATACTCTTTGTCTAATCCCTATGTTGTAGGTTTTCAAAGATTTTTTATCATGTTTTGGACTAACCTAACATTTTCATCTCATGTTTGTTTTACCTTTGGGTTCATAGGTGATCGATGATGGTATTAACATTGGTCAATTCTTCATTATTAGTATTGGTTCTATTTAATACCAACCAACATCACTTACCTTAGTACTGACATTGGTCAGTTCTAATCGACCATGGTCACTATGTTTTTTAAATAAAAAATTAAGAGCTACTTTTCCTAATTTCATTTACACAGCATTGAAAGTGATTCAAATCAAGGGAAACTATCTAACCATTTTAAGTCCTAGGCATGATTGAAACAGAAATTCTCAAGTTTAGGGGAATACACATTTCATTTTGGGATTTTATAAAGAATTTAGCTAAGTCATTCACATTTCATTTTGGGTACTAAAATGAACTTGTTAGATATTGAACATTTGATCTTTGGTGCTTAAAAGGAATTAGAATGGCTAAATATTGAACACTTATTTTTTGTGTTTAAAAATGAACTTAAGCTAAATCTTGAACATTTAGATTTTAGGGCTTAAAATAAACCTAGGTGATTTATGTTGAATTGATTTTGTGCAATTATTTTTCAAAGCTTTTGCACTTAAGCCAAGGTGCCAGTTTCTTGTTTGTTTTCACAAAAAAATAGTGTGTGTATTCACTCCCCCATCCCCTATAGGGAAATTAGGTGATAAAAAGTGCCTTTTCACTTGCATTTGTGCCTAGTCAAAAGGTTAGAAATAAAGTTGTTTAGGCTCTCCCAAAAACCCACATGGTTTGAGTGATATAAAAACAACTCTAAAGTCTTTCAACTTAGTTTTATTTTCATTCAATTTGGCTTATGGAGGGGATGTCATTACCTCTCATGAGTTATTTAGGGAAGAATTAACCTAGGGATTCATCTCTCGATAGTGTTTCAACCCCATTCCATAATGGGGTGTATAAATTAGGGTACATATATTATGAGAGATATAGGGTTGAGTAGCTAACCTCTCTTTTTGTAACGAAGGCCTAAGTTAGGTTTGGTCAACCAGGGGATTCCACTAAGTATCCCATGGATGGAATCATCATGCAAAATAATAGACCCTTGCATGATAAGTTGATCGATATGAACTCAATTGATGTAATGCTTCTCTTGTGTTGTCCATACTTGGGATCAATCTAGATGTTCATAAATTATAAGTTTTAGTCAACCCCACTTTACCAAACCTTGATAGGATTTATGAAGGTTATACTTAGTTGTATTGATTCATTTATTCCTTTATTTCTTGTGTTTGAATCTAAAACTTTATTTATTTATACCACGTTAAAAATGAGTCTTGATTCCACATTACTCCATCATTTGAGGAGGCATTATGCCATCCATTTGACATTGTGCTTTCAAACTTGAAAACTTTGTGTTAAAAATGTTAGGTGTGTAAAACTTGATTGAAATTGGTAATGTTATGTTGCCCAAATCAAGTCAATTTTTCTAATTTAGAAGTCTTGAAATGAACCATTGTCATATCTTTTGGGAGTAATAACAACGTTATGATATCTAAATTATTTCATAAACTTATTTTTTTTTGTGTCTAAGTTTCACATTTTTGAAACCAAAACCATGTGTCTTGTTTGGATCTTTATTTAAAAAATTTATGTTGTTCAAATTTGTCTAGCTTGTTGGTCATTAAAACCTTAGTTTACCTAAGTTGAGATTTTAATTAACTTTTACAAGTTTAGATTCAAACATTGATTGATTTCTATTTAGGCCTCATTTCAAGGGGGCTAATACACAAATCTTTCCCTTCCAGGTTATGTAAATTAGGTTAATTCATTACCCAAATTTAGAAACTATATTTTTTGTGCTTTTATTTTGGTAGAGATAGTCTATCTTCAAACACCTTTTGTTTAGTGCCTTATACCAATTTGATCATGTTTATGTCTAGAATCAAGTGACTAGTCTTCGAAAAAGTGTTTCAAGTTTGTTAGATTAAAATCATAACTTTATTTCAAGTATATCTTATGATGTTTAATTTGGCCAAGAGTCCTAGCACATGCCTTGTTTGAGCCTAGATCTTGACATCATGTTTGGCCAAAAGACCTAGCAACTTTTACCTTTCCCAGTTTAGACCTTTTTAGAACATCTTTGGACCTAGAGTTTGGCATCTTATTTTTAGTTCATTTTAATTGACCTTGTTTGTGTGATATATTTAACCTTAAAAATTTAACGTTATACTATTTTTCACTAAGTCTTTACATAGACCCTTTTGGAGATATAGATCCACCCTAGACCAAGTTATATAAAGTTTGAACCTTTTTTTCTTTTCAGACATAGCTTTTTAGAGTTTGCATAACTCTAACCCCTCTTGTCATGAAACATTTTTCATAGATTTTATCATGGATCACTATACACTTAGTGGAACTATGTATAATCCAAGATATGGAAATGTTGTCACACAAGAGGCTTTGTTCAAAAACCTTATGAAGATGATGTCATTTTCTAGACAGATTTTTATCCACCTTACAACTCTCAATCAAGGAACATAATCAAGATCCTTTGGCCAATTATTTGGTTAGCACACTCCATACACAAAGTAAGACCAAAAATAAATGGCCCAATATTTGGCTATCATACCTTCAATTGCATAAAATGTTTATCACCAACCTTATTATGTTATAATGTCATCAACTTATGATCCTAATAGAGCCATAGAGGTAGGGCATGATAACTTTCCAAGTCTACCAGGAGGACCTTACAACATGTCTTACAATCAGAACAATAAATAGGCCTCTTCTATCAATCCTCATGCCATAGTATCGATGTCTTATCAATATCTTCATATGCTTGCCACACAAAGGGGACTCATGGAGGACCACTTATTCAAATGCAGACATCATACCAAACATATCAAAACCTACTACATAAATTTAATAATATGACCATGTTAGGTGCCCCTTGTATTGAAATAGTTCCTTAAACAAGATTTTTAATGGAACTAAAAAGCTAAAAAAATTAGGGTTTATACCCAGTTATACAAAGTACCTTGGTAGAAAACATGTTTAATACCCCAACTATTAAGGAAGTGTCTTTTGCTTCTATGTAGAATAGTGAGCCAAATATAGTGGATAATATGCAAGTAATGTCTAATTTAAACCAAAGTGGTGTTAACACATAAACAAATAGTCAAAAACAAAATGTGTATTTAAATAACACCATGATTGGTTTAAAAACTCAAGGAGTAGGAGTTTCTATTTCTCAACCTCAACCAACTATCTTTAATCCTCAACCAACTACTTCTTTGATCACCAAACATCAAGGATTAAGTAATCAACCAATAAATAGTGCTATGCCACAACAAAATGTGATGAATATTACTCCACCCCAATAGGTGATGAGTAATATTCCATAACAATGGGCAATGTCTAACATACCCACATAGTAGAGGCAAAACATATTGCCACCTTAACAGGGTGCAACCAATGTTCCACCTCATTAGGTAGTGATGAACATACATATTCAATCATAGAATAACATGTTGATCCAAAACAAAATGATGTCAAACCAATAGTATACTAGTATTAATCAGTGACAAATGCCAAATCTCCAACATGAATCCACTTCCCAATAGGGATTCATGCAACCAAGAGGTTTTAATATTCCATAAGTGCCTATTGGGCAAGAATCTCCTTTCATGTAAAATGTGCCACAAGTTCAATGACAGGGTCTTATTTCACAAGTTCTCCTCAATCATCAAGGTATGACTAGTCGAGATCATGTCCCTATTCAATGTCAATAGGCACAACATAACCATATACCTCCATCCCAACCATAATTTACCTAAATCCAAGCATAGTATTCCCAAAACTAAGCCTATATACCCAATCCCAACCAGAATATTACACTACACCATGTGTAATTTAAAAAATCACATCTTAGTCTATGCATGTGTATTCTTGGTCTATTCCCTATCTAATCCAAAATTCCCCAAAAAATACCTCCATTATACCCTAGTCAAAGTAATCCTCTTGTGACTACACATCTTCCACCTTAGGCCAATGTTCCCACTAGTTTTATCGAATAAGAACTATAATAAATGAAAGATGCAATTGCCCTCATCCAAGCTAGTAAACAGACCAAGAAGTTCAAGTTAGATTATGTGTGTTCTTACCAATTCAGCATGGATTACTTGAAGATACCATTTCCTCTAGGATATGAACCCTTAAAGTTTGATAAAGATAAGGGGAAAGGTGACCCCAAGGCCCATTTGACAGAATTCTTTGTTGTGTGTTAACTAGTGGCCTATAGTGACATATACCTATTGATATTATTTCCTATAAGCCTAGTATGACAAGCATTGTAATGGTTCCTTAAATTACCCAAGAATCTGGTATCTAACTTTGATGATCTTTTAGACAAGTTCATGCAACACTTCTCCTACAATCTTGAGCATGAGATTTCATTGGTAGATTTGATGCAAGCAAAATAAAAGGCTAATGAAAGATTTAAAATATATTTCTAATAATAGAGATCCCTTGTAATATGATTTACCCACAATCTACCAAACAAGCAATTAACCATTGTGTTTACCATAAATCTACATAGTGAGATATCTTACAATCTAGAGTTGCAGTTTGCACACACTTTCAAGGAGATCATTGACATAAGTTTGTTGATTGAAATAACCCTTATTAAAAAAGGGATAATTAAAATTGCCTCATTAAATCAGAACAATATCTTGAACCAAACATATAATAATAACCAAAATCAAAACCAAGTCCAAGCACAAGCATTGTAACCAGCCCAGGCCAATAATTATGATAAGCCCAAGTAGTTCAATCACAACAAGAATGTTTTAGGGAATGGAGTTATAGAGTCGTGACATGTATAAATGGTGAAAACACTATCTACTTAACCTAAACAACATTTATAAATTAATCCTAAACATCAACCAATTTAGTAAACATAGCAAGTGTAATAACCTAAACCAACATAACAAACATAGTAACGTATGCATTTACAAAACCCTCCTTCAAGGAGAACTATGCCTACTCATCGTATCTTTAGTAACCTTGGAAAACCCATTGAACATGTGTTTCACAAGCTCACTACAACTAATTTGATTAAATGGCCTATTATAAAGGGCCTTCTTGAGGGCGTTGACTATCTAGACTGGTACAGGCCAAATGAATTCTATGAGTATCATCGGGTCAATGGACATAACTTGCATTATTGTGTGTAAATGTAACATGTGATTGATAATATGTTGGAAAATGGGGAGATAACATTAGAAAATAGAGATTTCACATCCAATCATAATTTGGGAATCTATCAAAACCCCTTTCCACAACATGATAATCAACAAAAACAATAACAACAATATCAACAACCAAGGCATAGCCAACACAACCAACACAATCAAAAGCATAACCAACAATGCCAAAATGATGATTAAAACCAAGGCCAAAATGATGATAATAACCAATTGACCTATCATGTAGTTTCACATGAGCACAACTTGGTTGTAAGATATATTTCATGAGTTTGTGTTATTACCATCTCCATCAATCCAAGACCAAGTACCAATCAGACAAGACCATTGATAATCATTCCCAATCAACCAACCCATGGTGGTAATCCTTCCTTAATTTGGGATTGCATACATATGAACTAGCAAGTAGGGATTACCAATTTTGTACCTTATATTGATAACTAATTATTAGCTCATGACCACACACAAGTGCACCAACAATTGAGACTTATCCTATCTGGTCCCCCTCCACTATCATTTATTAGAAACAATGGGCTTGCATCTAGTCTTGATTGTGCAATCATAACTTGGTGGTCAAACATTACTATACCAGGCCCTCAACCATATACCACTTCACCCTTCATATAACCACCTATTCTGGTTAAGAACAAGCCATTTCCTATTATCCAAGAAAATACATTTGACATTGTGGAACAATTACAAATATGCCAACACAAATTTCCATTTTGGATTTGTTACATATGTCCACCATCCACAAAAACATTTTGAAAGAGTCCCTTTTCCAATACAAAGTTCCTAATGACATATCTCGCAAACAAATTTCAAGCTTTGATTGGACACCTAGTTCTAGGGCAACAATTAACCTTCAACCAAAGTTATATGCCATCCCTTGGTCCACTTTATAATAATCCATTATACATCAAAGTTTACATAACGTGGCACAAAGTGAAGCATGTCCTCATAGACAATGGACCAAGATTAAATTTTATGTCTTTAAATCTCATCAATCTTATTGGGTACACAACAATAGATCTCCAAGAAGAAATAATCACCATCAAGACCTATGAAAATGAAGAATGAGAATCATAAGGCACCATTAGCTTGTTGATTATCATTAGGCCTTTCACCCATGATACACTTTACCATGTGATAGATCTTGATTTGTCATATAATATAGTTTTGGGTGGACCTTGGATACATAATATTCATGCAATCTTATTGACATTTCACTTGTGTATCAATTTCTCCCATTTAGGTATAGAGATTACTATTCCAGGAGATTTGCATCCATACAAGCATTTTAAGTATTTAGAGGCCAAGTTCAAGAGCTATAACTATCACTTTGGCATGAATCTAGTTGCCAAGAAGGACAAGAGAAAATAAATATTTGTTTATTCACCAGAGGCCAACTACATTGACTGTGATACCCTTGATTCACTTTCCCATATTCCACCTCCTTAAATGTCAAATCATTATACCATCTTAACCAATGGCCTAGGAGAATACTTGACCCATGACACCTTTCATATTTCAAATCTTCCACAAAACCCTAAGTCCTTTAGAATACCAAAATCCAAACCATTCATACAATGGAAAATAAAGGGGAAAGGTCATCTACATAGTCCATCACCTACCACTTTCATACTTTCCTCTAGACAAGAATAGGAACCACTCAAAGTTGATGAATCATGGTTATACAAAGACAAATTAGCCTATTGTTATAAAAAATCAAAGTATCCTATTCCTAATTAGATCATGGAGAACCAAGCTTATGAAGGAAGATGCCTCAAGCCAAATCAACAAGGAACACTTGAGCCAATTTTTATGAATCACTACAAAGGAACCTATGGACATGGATTTAAACTACCTGGGGGTGATAGTGATGATGATGTCGACAGTGAATCAGAGTCTAATCATAGCCCTTTTGATGAACTATCCCATACTAATTTGTGTGAAACTAATGCCATTTATACACTTTGACTAATTATTCACCAAAATCCATTTCTAATATATTATCCCCAACTGATAGATTGGGGCCAACAAGAATAAAAAGTTCCAGTTGATGAGTTTCATAATGATGAGGTCTTTTGTAATTTTTTAGGCGTTAAGGACAATGTTTTTTTGGGAGACCACAAAAAAGGGTTCTCAATCAAATTGGATCTTGAAGCCTATTTTAGAGAATGGGTGAACACCCTTAGCCAAAAACAATTAAATAAAACATTAAGATCTCAAAGTGAAAACCTCTTTGAGGTACTTTTAGACTAGGGAAATAGTAAAGATAAATGCCAATATAGTGGTGAAAACCTATTTCAAGTGTCATTAGATGGGGATGTTCAACCTTTCTTAAACATAGATCAAGATTAAACTAATAATGAACTTGTCTATGGATCTAAATTCAGTCTTAAAGAACAATAAGATTTTGATCAAATCATCCTAGAAAACAATAATGACAAACTTTTTATGGATCTAAATTCAGTCTTGAAGAGCAACAAGCCTTTGATTGAATCATACAAGAGTTTCCAACTGTATTTGACACATGTCCATCCCTACCCTTAATGGTATTTTGATTCATCATGTCTAGGATAACTCAAAGAGCTAGCCCTAATAGAGGTCTCTACCATTACAAGATAGTTAAATTCTTTATCGACCATTCTAGAAGATTATTCGACCCTTTTAGTGGAAGACACAAAAAAGATAAACATCAGGACTCTAGATGACCCAAAATGGATCAAATTAGGTGCATCCCTCACTGAGGAGGATCATGAAGTACTTACAACCCTTTTGAGGGAATTTATTGATTTATTTACATGGGCCTACTCTGACATGCCTAGTTTAGACCCCACCTTGGTTTTTCACCACCTTGTGATACATCCTGATGCCAAACTTGTAAAACACAAATCATACAAGATGCATCCTTGGAATGCTATATTAGTGAAAAAAGAGTTGGAAAAACTCTTAGAAGAGAGATGTGTTAGGCCAATAAACTATTTTGAATGGATTTATAATGTTGTGCTAGTTAGTAAGAAGCCATAAAGAATTAGGATTTTTATTGATTTTAGAGACATAAACAAGGCCTTCCCCAAAGACAAATTTCCTCTACCAAACATTGACATGATTGTCAGCTCCACCATGGGTTATGAGATGATTTCACTGATAGATGGATTCTCAGGCTATAATCAAATCCACATTACACCAAAAGACCAACATAAAATAGTGTTCACCACACCGTGGGTAACATTTTATTATCAGGTTATGCTATTTGGTCTTAAAAATGTAGAGGGCACCTATCAAATAGCCATTATCATCATTTTTCATGATATGATGCATGACATTGTTGAAGACTACATTGATGACATACTAGGTAAATCAAAGACCAGATTTGATCATCCAACAACACTGAGGAGGATATTTGAGGGACTACATGAATACAAAGGAAGGCTCAACCCTAAGAAGTGTGATTTTAGATTTACTTCAAGAAAATTTCTTGGCTTCATTGTGTCTCATCGATGCATTGAATTTGATCCAACCAAAGTATGATCCATAACAAAAATACCACCATGGACCAATTTGAAGCAGCTCCACAGTCTATAGGGTAAGATCTAATCTATTAGACACTTCATATCTCAGTTGGTAGACAAGTGACACCTATTCACACACTTGTTAAAGAAGGGTGTAAAATTTCATTAGGATGATGAATGTTAGAAATATTTTCAATAGATAAAAGACTATCTAGTGAATCCACCTATTTTATTACCTCCTATGTCTAGAAATTCATTCTTATTATACCTATCAGGTACCAACAAGGCCTTGGGGGCACTTCTAGTTCAACATGATGATAATGGAAAGGATCATGTAGTGTACTATCTAAGCTATACACTAGTCATGTATGAAGACAATTATATGTTGATTAAAAAATATTATCTATCTCTGGTCTTTGTAGCTTAGAAACTATGATACTACATGTTAAACAATAAGACCATGGTCATTTCAAAAGTAGATCCGCTCAAGTATCTACTATCTAAAATAGATTTACAAGGTCATATGGCCAAATGGATCATGTTTCTTAGTGAGTTTGAGATAGAATATGTGAACCAAAAAGCCATCAAGGGGCAAGTTATTGTAGATTAGCTTGTTGAGCACCCCTTTCAAATACAGAGCCATTAACATTCCAATTCCATGACAAATACAATATGACCATCATTGAAACACCTATTGAGGATAAAAAGTGGAATCTATATTTTAATGGATCATTCATGGCACATGGATCGAAAGCAGGCATTTTTTTTATTACATTATAGGGGGATCTAATCCCTAAGTCATTCAAAATCAGTTTTCCTTATACCAACAATGTGGCTAATGATGAATCTCTCATTGTAGGGATTTGACAAGTAGTACAATGGAACATATCATATGTAAAGGTTTATGGTGATTCTTAGTTAATCATCAATTAGGTTACAAACTATTTTCAAACTCAGGATGAGAAACTCATACCATACAAGGTAGTGGTTGACACTCTCAAACAATAGATTACTGATGTATAATTTGAACATATGCCAAGGACTAGTAATAGAATAATATATGCCATGGTTACCATTGGATCTTTGATTCAACATGTAGATACAACCAAAGAATACCAAATTTCTTATTGAAAATATAACAATACAAGCTCATGAACCTTCAACTATCGCAATGATATATGATAGTTTTGGTCCCATATCTATTTGCTATTTAGAACTTTAAACTTGTCTTCATGAACAAGTTATACCACTAGACTTATCCCAAAAACAATCCAAAACCTTCATCTACAATGTTGCACATTATACCTTACTTGGACCAACCCTATATCATTGAAATTTTGATAGAACTCTACTTCATTGTTTAACTTTGATTCAATCTACACTAGCATTACAAGAAGTTCACAAAGGATTATTTGGTTCCCACACCAACATGTAGTCTTCTCCAAAAATATCTTACATAGTAGGTATTATTAGCCAATGATGGATGTAGATACAGTTGCATATGTCAAAATCTATGATAAATGTCAGTGGCATGCCAATCTAATTCATTCCCTAGCCAAGACTTTGAAACCAATGCTAACACCATGTCCATTTTTTATATGTGGCCTCAATCACATTGGGAAGATAAACCACACCTCATTCGATGGCCATAAACATATCCTTACCACCACAAAATACTTCACTAAGTGGGTCAAAGTTATACCCCTCACTTACATGTCTAGAAATCAAATTACCAAATTCATCTTTAACCATCTCATTTGCCACTATGGTACCCCCTCCAACATTATATTTGATAATGGCATATCATTCAAGAACAAGGATGTCGAATCACTATGTGTTGATTACAAGATTAAGCAACGTTTTCCCATGGCATATTATCCTCAAGATAATGGCAGGGCAAAATCATCTAACAAAACAATTCTCAACATCCTTAAAAATATTTTCAATAATGTCAGCCATGATTGACACCTTCAAATATTCCATGCTCTATGGTCATACCATACCAATAATCGTATTCTAATAGGAGCTAGTCCATACTCATTTATGCCATTGAGTCCATTCTTCTTATTGAGGTTGAGTTACCTTTTTCATTCATCTCTCTAAAGCATGTCCTAGACAACAATGACTATCAAGTATCTCACTTGTAAGAATTGGAGTTACTTGATGAAAAATGCATGGATGTCATGAATAATCTATAGGCATATCAAAACTGACTCCGTGGCCACTAAAATTGGTACATGAAACATAGAGAATTCAAACTTGGTGATCTTGTCCTTAAATAAAACCAAAAGAATAAAATGATAATGAAAAAACATAAAGAAAGTTTGTACCCAAATGGGTAGGTCCTTTCATCATTGCTATGAACTATAACACTAAAGCATAAAGGCTTACTACACTAGATGGGGATAAACTTGATGAGTCGATGAACATTATACACATTAAACATTACTTCACTTGAGTAAATTCATGTATTGCCTATGAGGACCATTTCAAGTTATACCATATTATCAATTTTATTCTTTGTACCATACCATTCTATCATTCTATCACTTTGTCATTCTACCATTCTATTTTACCATACCTTTTCCATTGACCACCTTTTTTTAACCCTCCCTACCTAGCTCATTTGACATTGGTTCCATTCCATTGGTTTTGCTTTTAGCATTAAGATTTAGATCAGTTTCAATAGTTACTACCTAGCTCATTTGACATTGGTTCTATTCCATTGGTTTTGATTTTAGCATTAAGATTTAGATAAGTTTAAAGTATTCTAGATAGAATCCATATTTTGGAGTCATGTGAAATAAGTTTTGGTAGTTGCGTCCTTCATTTCTTGTTTTATTCTATACCATGCCTTATTTGTGTGGGTCTAATTATAATCATCTTTGGGCAAATTAGTGTACCACCATCTTGGTACTAATTATAACCATCTATGATCAAATTAGTATCATTGATTTATGTCATTATTTCCTAGTTATAATCACCTATGGGAAAACTAGGGGTAACACCTGTTTATTGTGCCTTGACATACCAACTTACCATTCTTATGTTGTACTATGCCTTTATGCTAACTTTGTCTATTTTGTTTGAATTGGCTACTACACTAGTTAGATTCCTCTACTATAAGGTAAAACTATAATGACTTGAGGTCTAATCCTGGGATTATGTAAGTAGTGCTCAATTTGTGTTGATGTCATCTCAGTCACCCTTAAGACATACTCTCACCATTTTATGAGCAATTTAAGTTTGAATGTTCTTGTCATTTTATGATCTTGGACCATTTAGTATCTCATCATTCTCGATTGAGTTAAGATGCTCCAAAATTCCAAAAACATTTGAAAAATTGATTTAGAAAAAAAAAAAAATTGATCACTTATTTGCTTTAAGGATTCTGGTAACCCTCACTAAATCACAAGAAACCACTTGTCATTTAGTTTCCCTATCCTTATTGGCTCCCTTATCCCATGATCTTACAATTTTGTGAGATCATTACCATATTCTTCTATTCCATAATCATGTTTTTCTTCTCATCATTTTTTCTATCCCATTTCCTAGGAGAACTACATTTGGCCTAACATTTTTGTTGGATATTATGTCCATGGAACTATGTAGGCAATACCCACTTGCCTAGTGCATTTGGAGCCAACTCAGCCACCACCTTAATTTTCTTCTATTCCCCCATATTGTTTGTTTTTAAAGTTATCTCCTATTTTTTAGGGGCAATGTGCATCATCTTGTTTTTACTAACATTGTTTGGTTCTTGTTTGTTTTGTTTTGTTTTCCTTCTTTTATGCATGTTTTGTTTATTTGTTTATTTATATGCATGTTTGTTTGCATTTTTTTGTGCCTCAATTCAGTCTATCTATGTTCATTGGGTGATTCTTTTCACATTATTATTGAATCCATCTATATTCATGTGCCAACATTACCATCATGATTTTTAATAGTGGTGCATTGTTTTCAATTGTTTATTAGATCGAGAGTTAATCTTTAAGCATATTTCAGTCAAGTTATCATGGTGTTCTATCATGATGCCTACCATCATGTGCTATATCAAAAATAATAATTGAGAAGTCCACATAGAAAATAAAACAATGATATATCATTGGTATAATCAACATTTCTAATTTAATGCAAATCATATTCCAAACAGAGTAATTAATCAATGAAAGAATTTTAACCTTGGTTAGTTCAGATGAGCATCTCCCTACTAGCATGTTTCCAAAATCCATATTTAGCCTCTATACCAATTTTCTGTCATCATTTTTTCCATCATCATGTTTTCCATAATCAGGATACTAATGATTCTAACCACTTATGGGCAAATCATTGTATATCATCCCACTTGCATCTTTCATATCAAGTTTGCCACTATCAGGGTATAATAATTATAACTTCCTTTGGCCAAATCATTTTACACCATCCCACTTGCATCACATATGATTATAAATGCATTTGGGAAAACCATTGCATTCCCATCAATTTGAGGGTTAATGATTATAATCACCTTTAGGCAAATCATTCACTTTATTTTACCCAACTGAGGCATGTTTCTATCCTACCAATGATTATAATTGCCTATGGAAAATAATTATTTTCCCTTTAGTTGATTATAACCAATTTGGGAAAATCATCACCTTTTTTTATCCCACCCATGCTGCTGATTATAACCACCTATGGGCAAATCATCATGTTTGTCTACCCTAATTGGGGCAGCTCCATATGCCACTGATTATAACCACCTTTGGAAAAATCAATCCCTTCTACCCCATCATTTTTATCTGTTTGGTCCACTCATTTCCTTCTTTCAAGGGATAATTTGACGACCCCCATTTACCACAGCACCCTCAAGGGGGCACCTACAGTTAATCCATTGTCATTGAATTCATAAGCATACATGACCTTTTCATTATTTGAGAAGACATTGCTATTATTATAACTTTTAATGCCTTCCTAAATAGGAGAAAACTTTAGATAACTAAAATTATCCACCAATGGCTTCATACCATGCTTTAGATCAATTCTTATCAACCTTTGAATACTAAGCCAAAGAATAACTAAATGTCCTAAATTCACTTGCATAATATTTGTCAAATCTTGAAAACTTGTTGAGGCATCCCTAATTGGGATATCTAACCATAAACAACAAAATATCTCATATATTCATCTCTAATTATTCCATGGCATTACAACATTTAATTTGTCCTATAAACCAATTAACTGGGGCAAATGAACACTTGTAATTATATCAAATCTTGGAATTGTTAAAATCCTAAGTAGAATTAATTAAATTACAAAATAAAATTAAATGCCTAATTTGATTTACCATGAAAAATTAATGAATTATCAAAAAGGAAATTCAAAAATCAAAGAATATCCTAAGAATTCATATTTACCTTTTTACGAGTTGTCAAATATCCTAAAATATCTCAAACATGCATATTCATTGTTAATCATGAGGATTTTACACCTTTTAACTATACTAGGGTTAAATAATTCACTAAGGTTAGGTTTGAACCCATTCCAATCTTTAACTACACTTTAACTCACCTTGAGTTGGGGTTAGTTGATAAACTTATAAATACAAGCATTTGCCTCTTGATTTGGAGAGCTTGGACATAGTAACGTTAGAATGTTGGTTTTATGACAAGATTGAAATATATAGAGTTATAATTCCAAAATTTTGAATCACAAGCCAAGCCATCAAGCCATCAATATACATCAAGCATGAGCCAAGCCAACCATGGTGCTAAGGAGAGAAGGAGATAGCCAAGATCCATTGCCACAAACTTCTTGAGCACAATCTGAGCAAGCCAATGAAGAAATATTTTAGAGAATTCAAGAAAGGTAATAGAATTTGCCTTTTTATTAAATTTTAGTTGTGATTTGTCAATTGGTTTTATTCACTAATTTCTCCTTATGATCTAGGCATGGAGGTGTTTTGCTTTGTTACTATGTTTTTGTTTCATTTATTTTAATAGAAACTAACACTTGATCTAACCTCCCGCCATCATCAAAATCCTAGTATCATAGAATATACAAGTGTTATAAATTACCTATGTTGATCAACGTTACTTATTCATGTATGCTTTGTGTATTTATTTCTATGCTTCATGTCCTATGTGTATTCCTTGTTTGGATTGTGGACATTTAAATATGTCATTGTGTATGGCTCAAGGCTTTAATTATATGTTTATATGCATGAGAGTGACATTTGAACATGTCCTTTGTATGTGGTCCCTTGGCATTTTATTTGTTTAACTCTTTTTTAGTTTATTTGGGTTTAGGGATAAAAGGTAGAATAACTTATACACAAGGATGAATAAAAAAAATTTAGAACATGACAATTAATTAAAATCTCAGATAAATAAATATTATAAATTAAAATTATGAGCTATGTTAAATATATAAAGTATATTCAAAATAGTAATTTTATTGCATAAACACTATGAAGAGATAATACTTAGATTATCCATAAATGCACAGATAGATATAAGATATGTAGAGGTGGAAACTATTAAGGTCAAGATTAGGGTCCATTCTCAGATTCTAGAAATATTATTTATGGAGGCTTGGACACTTGCATCAGCCTTGGGACACTTTCATCGACATAGGTGTCCTGATGTCAATGGGTCTATCCAATATGAATACTTGTTGTATTAAAAGTGACCTCCTGAATCTTTTTGGGTTTTATATCACCTTTATGTTGATGTATTTTATTTGTGTGCACAGGTTGTCTATGATTTTAAGTGGATGAAACCCTAGCCATTCACCATATGTCTTTGTAACTTACCAAAAATGGGTTATTGGGATCACAATGTCAAGTTCACCTTAAGAAACCCTATATCAATGAACACTATCTACATATCCAATAATCCAAGTAGGGATTCAAACATATGCAGTTCTCTCCTAGGTGTTGGCTTATGTGTGCACACAAGTGTAATATACTACATGAAAGGGCATGTAATGACCGATCTTTTAAATTTAAAAATACTACTAATGGTTTGTTATTTACATGTTTTAGACCTATAAAATGATTAATATGAAAAAGGGAAGAATAGGGCAATAGAACTCAGTTGTGCAATTGATTAAATGAGCTTAAATAGGTGATTGCTTGGTATTTACTAGATGGGTAATGAGTAGGCTTAGATTTGTATTTATACCACTTTTATAAATATCTCATATAAAGGTTAAATAAATAAAATGGGTTGACCCATAGTATTTGAAAGATTTATAAATTGGATGACTTTTGAGGATTGGACACTTGATAAGAATTTGGATACTTTCATCGAAGGAATTATCCCTTTATGGGACATAAGTGTTTGATAGAATAGGACAATTATAAAGATATGAAACTAATGGTAAATAATATTATCACATTTTAAGCTTCTTATATAGTACAAGAGATCTGGGACATCGAAAATGATAGGGTCGAACCATAAGATAAATAATTAGTCATAGTGAGATGGCAAATGTGAGACTTTTGACAACAAGAAGGTCTAGAGCTAAAGGATAGAACCCTAATAGTTATTTTACAAGTATACCAAACTAATATACTATATAAATCATATTTTATTATCTACATCCCCCCTTTAATCTATTAATGTATAAGGATGAGACTACCAGTTTAAATGAAACAGATGTGCACCTCAGTGTGTATAACACACCTTGCCTTTGCTTGAACCACTTTGAATGTTTTGATGGTGTATGACCTATAACCAAGAGCATGTTACAGTGTAAATTAATGCATATAATCTAAAATTTTATATAATTGAAATGCTTGAAATGAAAGAGAAAAAGGAAGGAGTAAACATGTGTGTTGATGTAACCATGTTGACCCTTGGTATTTGACTTGGTAAAGATGTTTCCTTGTGAATAATTGGAGCTAAAAGAGGTTAAAACCAAACCTTAGATATTTGAAGAGGGAGATTGGAATGTAATTATGCTCCCAATCCTATGCAAGTGTGTGTTGTGACATGGCCATTAATATAATTGAATCTCAATTGCACAACTTAAATGACACTATAATAAAAGCCAATTTAGGTAGTATAACCAAATCAAATTGCAAAATTTAAGTAGTTTTAGGCTGTTAAGGGCATTTAATCTCAACCAAAATAATTAAAGGAGCCAACTTCTATAGATATAAAAATCTCAAAACAATGCTCCTTGGTGAAAATGGTGTTTCTTGGTAGAGTATCAATGTTTTTTAGTATGTATATATATATATATATATATATATATATTTGCATTTACATGGAATATGCAGCTATAATGTGTCTCAAGATGAAGTATAACCTTTGATTTGTAACTGTGTATAATATTTATCACAAATATAAAAAAGCTATGTCCCAAATCTATAAAGAATTAGTGTAATGTATAAGATTATGACCCAAGTGTATATCTAAATCATGTAAACTATAATTAAAATCTAGAAATTTTTAGAATTATATAAGTGTGGTGGTCATGTATCTATTACATTCCCACACTATTATCCCCCCCCCCACCTTTTAAGATGAGGGAAATGGAATCAGGGAGTTACCTTACCTCAAAAGGATAATATAATTATATAATTTGTGTATGAATTGTGAAACATATAAGAGTAAAGGAATAAACATAACAAGGACAAAACATAGCAAGAAAAAAATGTAGCGAGGACAAAACATCACAAGAATAAAACATAGTAAAGGATGCACTCACACAGAAGATGACACAACTTTCAACTAAAGGTCAGAACTCACGAAATCACATTTTTCTCTATTATTTTGCTTGTAAATTTGGTGCATTAATTTTACACCATGAAATGTTAACTACTATCACTAAAATGAACTAGACATCAAATAAACAATGTGATAATCACTAAAATGTCCCAATTATGCTATTATCAACATTTCTATGATATTACCAATATCGCCACATTTTTTCCTTGCTATGTTTTTTCCTCACAATATTTTTGTCATACTACATTTTTACCACTACATTTTTATCCATTACGTTATGACATAGAGCCATATATATGTGTGTATATATATGTATATATGTATATATACACATACATACACATGTATGCATGTATATGTATACACACACACATACATATGTATATATATACATATATATGTATGCATGTATTTATATACGTATGTATAGTATTTTATGTCATTATTGGAATTCAGTTTGGATTTACATCACTAATCATGCTAACTCAACCTAAACGTGACCCAAAACTAGACATAAAGTAAACATAAATTTTTTGGTCATTGCATTCATAACTTTAACATATAAAAAATGAAGTCATTCAATGATTAAAATATATATTTTTGTAATTACATTAAATTATATTATAATTATTTTTTAAAATAGTTGATTTTAAAATGATGCAAAACCACAAGATCTTATTGATAATACTAATATTGATATAATCCAATATGCATGTAAATTGAGCACAATGAATAATCTATAAAATAATACGTATAGGGTAAATTCAAAATAATTTTTTTCACAAGGGAAGGATGGCAATGCAGGTCTAGGTGCATCGATGCCTCGACTGTGGTTAAGGTAGTTGGAAGTGAAGCTAGGAGATCATAGGGCATCATATTCTCTACTAGATGGGAGGAATAAGAAGCTTTCTTTGGATTATTTTGGTGTAACGATATGCTCGATAGTGAGGAAGGAGAGAATGAGGGTAAAGGGGTAGTCATCCACCCTAGTCAATCAAGATTTTCATGCAGCTAAGTCCTCTTTTAGCTCTATGGTTTCCTATAAAGAGAAGCCTAGGGTTTTAAGTGTGGCTAAAGAGTTTACAGTGGTTAAATTTGAGGAGTAAGCTCTTGAAGAGGTATTAGAAAGTGAGGATTCGTATGTGGAAAGGGGTTTAGTATGCCATTTCGATAGGTTCTGGCCTTCTCTTCCTATTCTTCACCAATAGCTCTCAAA
Source organism: Torreya grandis (assembly GCA_037957365.1). NCBI lineage: Eukaryota > Viridiplantae > Streptophyta > Pinopsida > Cupressales > Taxaceae > Torreya > Torreya grandis. Next base: position 1,983,376 of record JARHVA010001383.1, on the reverse strand, counting down.
TTATTGGTAGCTTATTTTGAAAGGTAGTTTATAAATTTATTCATGTGTTAGAGGTTTCTTTATTGTGGGTTTTGATTCTCTTACTAACTGGAATAAAATTTTACAAGCTAAATCCTGGAGTTGTGATCACCACCTTCTTTTTTTGAAACCTTGGATTCCTAATTTTAATCCTTTGATTGAAAATATCTCTTTCAGACCAATCTAGGTATAGTTTTTCTATCTTCCTCTTTAGTTTTAGTCAAAATCTAGGTTATCAACTATTGGGGGAGCTTTAGGTAATTTGATGTAAATTGATGCTTCTTATTTGAATTTTTCATAGATAAATTTTTTCAAGGTTCTTGTTTTCATGGATACTTCTCTTGACCTTCCTAAAATGATTGAGCTAAAATTTAAAGGTAGAAGTTGGTTCCAAACCCTTGATTATGAGGGGCTATTGTTCAGGTTGCCAAAAATGTTACAAAATTGGTCATATCTCTACTTCTTGTTAAAATTACAAGTGCAAAGTGGAGCCATCATGGTGTAAGGAAGTAAGTGAAGAGATTATTACAATTTTTTTAGTAAATGATCTTATTCTAGATGGCGATCATATTTTACATAAATGAGTAATTCCAAAATCTCCCTATTCTCCTCAGGTTTCTGAGGTTGCAGGGTCAATTAGAATTTTTTTTGTTGATTTAGTTAGAAATGATAAGGATTTTAGAGGCCCATCTGAGGAAATTTTTATCTCCCCAACTTCAGATTCTGGTACTTTGAGTAAAGAAGAAGAATGGATAGTTGTCAAAAGTAAGAAAAATAGACATCTCATTCTGAGCTCCCCTTCTAGGATACTCTACTCTCACAACAGAGTGACTAAGGGTGAGATATTATTTATTTTGTTTTAATTTTGGATAATTTTGTTGGGTTTGGTAAAAAAGAATTATTTTTAATTCTTTCTATTAGTTTATTAATTTTGTTGTATGTTGGTTATATGCCTTGATGGTTTTGTCATCAAATCAGGTCATTCTTGTTTTTTTCTAAATTTTATATTTTTGTGAAGGGGCCACATAAACCCTATTATCTATATAAAAAATCATGTAGATCCCTAATAATAAAACTTATTTTTTTAATAAAAATTGACACATAATTGACTGAAAGTTAATGTGAAAGTGACGTGAAAAAATGTGTAATAGTGTCGACTTTGGGTTAGTTTATTATTTGAAATTTTGATGTGCTTAGATTTTTATGGTTAAAAAAAACCCAATTTAAAATAAAATTATGGGAAATGAAAATTTTAAAAATTGTAATAACAAGGGTACTATACTAAGCATGATAATTTGAGTACTATATATGTGCCCATAACTTGAAGACACCTAAATGTGGTGCCCACTAGGTCACTTTGTCACACAAAGTGGAATTTAAACTTTGGTTTCTCACTTAAAAACATACTAATTTACTATGGATTAAAAATTAGTTACACAAAGAATGATATAAATAAAACAATAATCATAAACGCCCATCCCAAGACTATGCATTGTATAGTTCTAGGAATATTTTTAAAAGTTAATGAAAATAGAGAAGGGAAGAGGGAGAGGAATGAGAGGAAAAGGAATAAGGGATCAAGAAACAAGGGAAAAAAATCGAATAAGATATTAATACAAACCCATAATGGATAGACACACAAGTACCTTAGACTCACTCAAAACCTAGTGCCTACACTACATGTGTGTGTGTGTGTGTGTGCATGCATGTGTACATATTATATACGACACACATGCATGCCCACACATGCATACATGAATACACACATGTGCATGTACACACATAATATTTTATGTCATTTATTTTTGAATTCTATTTATATTTATGTCACTAAGCATTTTTATTTATTTTTCACTTGATTTTCAAAATTTAATGCTAACTCAACCTCAATGTGACCCAAAACTAGATGAAAATTAAACATTAATTTATTAGTCATTGCATTCATAACTTTAACATCTTATAAATAATTGATTTCAATGATACATACACATAAAATTATAGTATGATTTTTTTAAAAATAGTTGATGCTAAAATGATGCAGATCCCTACTAATAGCACTTGAATTTGTATTATAAAATTTAAACAAATTCAACCCAAACTTGAGTGAAAGTAACGTGAAAAAAGGTGTAATAGGGTTGACTTTGGGTTAGTTTATTATTTTAAATGTTGATGCACTCATATTTTAATAGCAAAAAATAACTAAATTCATTGACTTTAGTTTTAATCTTTGATTTTGAGTAGTGAAATTTCATGAAGCATAACTTTTGTTTTGGAAGGGGTAGGATGGTGATTTTGTTTTCACCATTTATATTTTTCAAGCTCTTCACAGTGGGGGAGTTATATTTTCAAATTGAACAACCTATTTATTATAATTTTAACTTTTCTTAGATTTTTTCACAATACTTAGTTTTTGACCCTTCCAAAGGTCTTAACTTTTGACAATAAACTCATATTAATGCACTGTTTTTTGAAAGCACGTGAATTTTTGTGTTCTTTACTACTATGCCATCATATATTATAATTTATCAGTAAATTTAACTTTCAATAAAATTATGTACATCTATAACCATGAATTTTTTTGTAATCAAACTATTTATAAAGTAACACATTAAAATCATAATATACCAGAGATTGAAATGGTTGACATAGACTCCCTACATTTAAAATTTTAAACTTATCATTATTATTAATAGATGATGAGTGGTAATAAAATTAAAGTGATTATTTGGAAATAATTCACTATTGATTTAGCATCCCAATATGATAAACCACAAAAAGAAATCTATTTCACCTAATTGGCAAATTTGAAAATATGGGATATTAGCCAAATATAACATTGAGGATATAGTATTATAAATATAGACTAAAGATGAAAAACCTTATAAGAGGATATAATTATATATAAATGGACTTAATTCTTGAATTAAGCACCATGTTCATTTGTTGGAACCTTTTACAATTAAGAAAGCTATACTACAAACAATACGCATTAAGCAACAAAACTCTAATACCAAGAGATTAATGCAATGCCAAGCTACATGATGGAGAGATAAAATTGTGGCTCATATTTATAACCAAAATTTGGCCAAGTCTTTTGAATAGATCCAAATTACTAAAATCTCATTATTAGGTAAAGTAAATATAGTAATATATATGTTGGCATTGCAATAAAAAAAAGTCTACAGGTCATAAATGTGCCAATGACTTGAAAATACTAAATATTATTAAGAATGAGGTTTTAAAAGAGGAATAACTAGATAAAAATAAAAATAATTAAAACATGAGCATGAAAAATTTAAGGATGAATAAATTCTTATTGTCTCCATACATGTATTGAAGGGGATAAGCCCAGTGCACACACTCAAAGTGGTTGGTCATATAAAGAAGAGGAGGATGACAATTTTTGTCAATACATGTCATATAAATAAATTCATTGGCATAAGATTAATTAAAGAATTCAATTATTATTTTTTATCCAATCTATAATTTTAAAGTAAATATAAGGAGTTCAAGTGAAATATAAGGATAGTGAAAGATTGAGATAAGAGCCCTTATTTCCCCATTTCATCTTGTATTTCATTTATACCTCTCTAAATGGAATGGATGATTATATAGGCATTTTTATCACATTTTCATTTATTTTATATGTTTAATTATAGTTATATTCATTTATGTAACTAGATATTGCTTAATTTCATTTCTTACAATTAGTTCATAAAATTTTAGTGCTTAAGATATCAAAATTAGAAGGATATAGTTTATTTTTAAATAAATGGGTACATATGTGTTTGTAATTTGGTAAATTTTTTTCACATTAATGTACACTACATCTACCCAAAAAACATTATAACTAGGCATAATTGAATATAAATAGTAAATTGTGTTTTATAGAACTAGTTCAAATAGTTCTAGTGGTTAAGATATAAAAATTCTAAAGATTTAATTTATATTTAAATAAATGAGTATGTGTGTGTGTGTAATTTCACAAAGTGTTTTTATATTAATATGTGCAATACATACCCATAAAACATTACAACTAGGCATACTCACATTTAAATAGTAAATTAAACTTAATTATATAAAATTATAGTATAGAATATTTTAATAAATGAAAAAGGGTTTACGAAGGCTATATGATTTGTCACGAATATAGAGAAAAACATCATAAATATATAGTGTATAATAAGTCCATAAGGGAAGATTAAGAAAATACCAAAAATTGAGAGTGAATAGAGACTACCTTTCTAATGATATATTCCAAAAATGTTAGTGTACTATTCTATAAAGTTTTATGGAGGATAAACCTGATTTGATGATATTTTTTTAATGTTTTAGGGCTCTATAAACATCACTTGATATTATAAAATTACTTTCAAATATTTATGGAATTGATCTCATTATCCTAAACCCTAACAAATCATCACATATGAAAAAAATGGGGATGTATTTTGGGTATTATATCACCCTTCAATTACTATCAGATTCTTAGGCATGTCAACAAGTGGCCTGTAAATATAAAGCCTAGTCCTTTATGACTATTTTTCACTAGAATTATTGCATAGAAAAAAATTATATTCTTTATTTTTTTCTAGAATTATTCTCTTAATGCTTGAATTAAACACTTTTTCACTTTTAAAAATAAAAGTGTGTTTATTCCTTACCTATTTTTCTCATGTCATATATGCATTAATGTACCATGTATCTATACAAGGCACGAGAGACCCAAAACAAGGGTCATAATTCTCACCCAAAAAATGTGCATTGTATAGTTTTAGGAAGAAAGTTACAAGCTAATGAAAATTGGGAAGTGAGGAGAGGTGGGAATGAGGTTAAAAATAATAGGGGATGTTTTATTAAAATTGGGATTAAACAAGTGTTAGTCTAATTATGAGAAAATACTGAGTAAAATCAAAATATGTGAGATATGAAATAAATACAAAAGACTTATTTTGAACTTACTATTCTTATAAATATGATAAAAAGGGAAGTATTGAAGATAAATAACTTAGCTTTAACTTGGATATGAAATAATAAAACATAAAATGTGTAATTTACTATATGAATCTATGAGTTCATTATGAATTAGGGTTCTATTGTATCCTAAGACAAGGTTGTAATGTTCAAAAAGGGCTGACCTATAATATCATTTGTTGGGTGTATGAATGTTTGTTAATATTTTCCCCCTCTGTGTAGATTTAGATTAGTGCACCTTCTCCTATATATCATATGTGTATGATTAGATTTATTGATTCGCTGCAGGCACCATTGTGTACCTTATTCTTCATTTTTCACTCTATCTTAATGACAAGGAGGAACAAATGTAATAAAAGAGGAAAATTGAGTTATGGGATAGACTAATACTTGACCTAAATACCCCATGTTTTGAATAGTGCCTACATAACAACACTCCAAAGAGGGATCAAATTACATGCAATTCTCCCATGCTATGATGGTGTGTGTGAAATATTGGTTTAATTTTATATATTGGCACAATCCTAGTGTAATTAGGTGATTGAAAATGGACTTGTGACCATGATGGTGTATTTAGAATTATTTTAATGCTACTTGGGTTGTATGGGCTAAAAATTGGGAAGAATAGATGATTTCCTCTCAATTTTGAGTTAGTATAATTATAGTGTTTATGATATAAAAGCTTCTTGACAACTCGTGAACAAATGAATATAAAATGTCCTTATATAGTGGTATTTTTTGGATTTCCTTGAATGGGACTTATGAAATATGTATGATAACACATTACATGATATTTAATCTAAGAAACTTGTCATGATTTGGCAAGGGGATGAAACTAGTGGCTTTAGACACTATTAACCAATGAGATTATCCCATAGGAGAAGCTTTGTCTAAGGAGTAGGGACAACTAAACTAGGAATGTTAAATAATACAATAAGATTGTATGCTACTTGAAATGACACAGGAATATTCAGTATCAAATTTTATTTTAGATAAAAGGTAATCCCTATATAAGTAGAGTAATGGCAGTCTGAAACCATGGAATTAAGCATAGGCTACATGTGCATAAGGATGATCACAAGTGTATTCTTTTAACATTAAATGTTAATTTTAGTCATTACATTTTCCCCATTTTATTAAAGTAATGAAATAAATTTAAAGTAATATATTAAAATAAAGAGAGTTACACCTAAGCTTACATGTGTTGAGTAGGCTCAGATGTAAAACACACGCTAAAATGTGTTTCACACAAACCTAAAATGAAACATTTATAAATCAGTCTATACTTAGGATTAAAATATAAAAGTAAAGATAAGAAACTTGTAGATCAAATAACAAGGAATGAGTACACCTTTTTGTGTACACAAACTATTATTTTTTGGTGCAAAATTGATTACTCAAGAGGGTATAACCTTGGATAATTATTATCGTTGAAGCTATTAGATCAAAATATGCATGCCCCAATCCTCGTTAGTGGGATATTACTATTAATAACTCAAGATGCATTATACTCCATCATCACACAACTCAAGGTAGTAGAGAAGATTGTAATCATGGTATGAATTACAATATATCATTCAACTAGTGCAAATAGATGAATCAAACATTGTAAATGGATTAAGATTCATTTATTGAAAAAATAATGCAAAACTAATGTAAAAATAGTATGATTTTATTTTGGTGTAAAAAACATAGATAATGACATGAATTTTCATTCCTTCTATGAGAAATAGTGCAGAAAATTTAAAAATAAGTTGATCATGTACCACACACATGCCCACAAACCAATATCTAAGTATATTTGATTTTGATAATTGATTAATACCAATTGAATTTTTGACTAAACCTATATAAAATTTTAAAACATATATTGTGAATGATTCTCCCAAACTAAGAAAAAATGATGATAACTATTGTATAAATCCAAAAAAAAATCTGTGGATCGAGTATAATTTTGTGAAATCTAGAAAAGGTTATTTTTGAATTTTAGGATGAAATCATAGTGTTTTAGATAAGTAAAATGTGTTTTTGTCCAAATGGTAAGATGTTGTCTGAATGCACTTTCTAGTAAAAAATGTATGCAATGTGATCGACTAAACAATTATTATCTTTATTTTTGAAAATTGACTATTTCAACTTAGAATCTAAGACAAGCCACTGTGTATGACATTCTTTTGATCTGAGTTATGAGTCATGCATAATAAATTAGTTCAAAATAAAAATTTGTGCTAATGATGTTATGATAATGATAACATTGGATATCATGGAATTATATTGGTAATTTTACCTAAATAGTATTATATGATACATATAAAACCAATCATACATAATGTCATGTCTACATATATGTTAGAAATTAGGCACGCAGTGAATAAATGATCAATATTGAGTACTTAAAAATTATATATAGCTATTCAAGTAAGTTGCATGATACTAATCATCATACAAATAAATTGGGGAGATGCATGTAATCTACAATGGTATCCAAAATTGAGAAACGATAACAAACAATAGTCATGGTCATGATGCATACATAAAGAACATACATAAAATCATGTAAAACATGAAAGAAGGCCAAGGGGATGCATACAAAAGACATATTAAAATATAATTCACACACATAGAAACACACAATCAAGCTTAGACCCATAAAAAATGACATCTTTAAATGTCTTCAAGCCAAGGAAATGAATACACACAAAACATGAATAAAATAAGCAAACATGATAAGCATGCATGAATAAGTGAAGTTGATTTGCATGAGCAATTTATAACATTAGTATATTTATAAACTCAAGTATCTAGTAATATTTCAATGTGAAAGTAAGTGATAAAATATGGAAAGATGCATGAAATGTATTGTACTATAGTAGGATAAAAGGGATAGTCATTTAGTGATAAAATAGGAGTGAATGATGCTCCCAGTGAACTTGTGATGCACATAAGTTGTAAAATGCATGTGATTATTTTAATCTTATAAATTAGATCATGTGTTCATTGGGAAAAAGTCTAATGGAATCAGACAATAATGCATTACGCTATTATCTAGAAAAGATTTGTTTTGTCTAAGTAAATTTTCTAGGTCCAAGATAGTATCACCACCTGTAAATACATTTTAAAAATGACATGTATGTTCTAAAAATCACTCAAGTACACTTGTGAAGTATTTTTCATATAAATTCTACATGAAATGCTCTCAAATATTTCTTGGGGTCACTTTTTCTATCAAGACATATAGTTGGTAAAGGATGTGCTAAAATAAGTTGATCCAATGGGGTATCCAATAAATTCTATAATTAAAGTGATTGATTATGTTTTGAATCACTTTTTTCCATTTGAAACATATTGATCTATGGAAATAAAACAAATTGCATAAGGGATTGTGCATTAGGAATAAAATGTGTGGTAACCAAAGGTGGTGTAAAAAGTGATTGAGTAGAGAATGGCATATGATTTACTGAAACCCTTGGGTTTCCCCCATAATATATGTTGGCATGAAAAATGTATTGAATGATGTAGATAAATGAATAGAACCCATATTAGTGTAAGTCTAGTATGGTTTAGCTATAATTACACTTTTAATTTCCAAAAGAGTTTTAAAAATTGCATGATAATCTTGAGATTGTTAATGAATTATATCACAAAATTTTATTAATTATTTATAATTTATCAAGCTCTAGTTTTTCATCACCTATATGTGGAATTACATCTTGATTTTCATCTTAAGTTTCAATGTTGTATTAATTATATAGTTCATGCTCTAATGTATCATCATGTACTTCTACATATCTAATTTTTCATTAAAATTTGAAGGTCATGATAGAAACTTGTTCTTATTCATCTATGTGCCTTATCAAAATAAATTTGAGTATGCTCAACTTTAGTACCACTTAGTTTATCATTTCTTCTGAGAGAGGTAGAAACAATTTTATTATAATACATAAAATATGAAATACAAACCTAAACTGTTGTTTCTAATAAATAATTTACCAAATCTAAAAACCTTAATATAGAAATTGGAAACAATAAATATAAGGAAATAACCTTGGACACAAGGATAGTTAGGTTTTGTAATATTAAATTAATATATGGGTTCACCAATATGTTTTAGCAACTGATTATGTTCACCTATAGCAACTAGTTTCATGTACCTATGGAAAATAATTGTAAGTAACTATATCAATTGATGTAGGTGAACATTAATGACTCTGATAGTTATTTTGAAGTAGGAGATAAATTACTCCATTTTGATTGGATTTGAATAATTATTTGAGAGTATTTATTATTTTATTAAAATCCACAATTGGTGGGAGTTGAATATATTACTCCAAGATATTCATAGATTTATTCTCTCCATCATTATATGGTGTTGAAGAACTATTTTAGGGGTAAAATATATATTATCATATACAAAAATGGACCTTGAAAAGGTTTCTTGACACACATTATCACCTAACATTGACCAACCTTTGTCCTCTAATGACCAAAACACGAAAATGAGGTTTTTTAGCTTGATGTTCCTGCATCATACTCCTCAAGAGGGAGAGAAATTAAGCCTCCATATTTATTTATTTAAAATTTATCCTTTGAGGGTCGTTCATACTTTCTTGATTGATAATCTTGATTCTTTTCTCCTTCTTGCTTGCCAAACTCTTGCTTATCCTCTTCTTGGCTTTATCTAGCTTTTTTTTCCATGCATCTTCCATCTCTATGAATTGTTCTAACTACTATAGCTCCTTATTTTTTGCATGTTACATATTTTCCAAGTCATTTTGGTCTCCATCATACTCATCTTCAATCAAATGGTGCCTATTCCTCTTGCTTATGTTTCTTTATTGACCTTCTCTTTCATTATTTTCACTTGATTCTTGCTTGTTTAGTAGTGATTGCTTATTATTCATGATATATTATTCTTAATTCATCTCAAAATGTATCATTTTATTTATCATATTCTCTTTTTTATCTTCTACTTTGTATTCCTTCACATTTTGATGTCTTTGCCTCTCATCTTGCTCACTATGCAAGGGTAAATTTTTATTCTTTTCATCCTTACCATAATACCAAATTATTTGTCCAATATTTGGCTATCCATATCAATGTTCATCAAGAAGAAACTTATATTTATCTTTCCCAATTGAATATCTTACATTGTTTTCTTGTTCAAACTCTGTTTGCTTGCTTGTTTGTATTTTTGTGTGTACAACTCTTTGTGCTTTCCTTTGTTGCTCCTTTCTTGATGTTTTTTGGAGTTCCTCCTTTAAGTTTTAATATTTTAACTCACATATTTTCATCCCCTTGTATGGGATTAATATGTCCTCTAACATCTTCAACTCTTCTTGCAACTTGAATGCATCTATCTCTTCATGTTATTCATCAAGCTTTGGTTCACATTTCTCTTCACTTATTTGGGCAACTTGTTATTTATTTTATCCTTGGAATCCCTAATTTTTTATATCCATACAATTATATTGATGCTACATATCATGCTTCTCAATCCTCTTTGAGGTGCTTCTTCCTCATCTTTCTTTTCTACACACTCATCCATCAATGCAATGGTTTCCATATACAAGAGATCTTCACTATTGGATTCAACTTCAGACATATCATCATAAACAACATTTGAAAACACATCTTGTAAACATTTATCTTCTTGATTACATGGTTGTAACTTCACTTCTTTGACTTTATTTTCTGCATCATCTTTCTCATTTATTTTGTGGGCTTGCCATCTTACTCTATCTTCATGCTTGCTTGGAGTGCACTTAAAACTTGATCCTCTTATTCTCTTTGCTTGATTTTTATCAACCATGTAATGCATTTTACCTTCTTGTGCTTCCACTTGTTTATCTCTTCACCTCTTTCATGTTTCATGTCCTTATTTTTTACCATACCAACTTGGTATGCCTTGACATTTGTTCTTGGTTTCCACATTTGTGCTTGTTTTCCACCTATACTTTTGCCTTGTTTAACCTCTTTTTTGATGTTCTCTTATTCAGTCACATTACCTACTTATTTAATACACTTAGTACATACATATTCATTCCCTTTTTCTCCTATCAAGGGATGAAATCTATCATTCTTTCTCTCAATATGCACATTAGCTTTTTCTTCATCATAGATGTAATCAAAAACAACATCTAGGCATTCATTTACCTCTAATGGAAACTGATGCAATCTCATCTCTTACTTTATGTCTTCATGGGTGACCTTCATGTCTTCTTGGTATACAATTTCTTTTATTTTAGCTGCTATGCATGGAAATGCATTATATAACTCCTCTTTCTCTTCATATTCTACATGTGATATGCCTTCAATATCCTTCACTTTGTCTTATTCAAGAGGTTCTTTCTCTTTGTCCTCCTTTTGCCACTTGATGGGTGATATTATTGGCCCATCCTTCATCAACTTTGAGGACTCATGCTTTTTATTCACCACATTTGTCTTCATACCTAAAAACACAAACTTGAAATCAATTTTAGCATACAAAATGAGAGACCACATAGTGCCTTTGAATGTCTTTGACATAGACATTGCCCATCTTCTCTTATCTTCATCCTCATGTGCTCTTCTCGGTACTTATCTCTCTTTATTTTTCTCCTTAATGATAAATCTCTTATATATCTCTTTGTCTTGTTGCTCACTTGGAAACATCTCTCTTCTCATTCCTCTTTGGGCTTCCTTTTCTCTCTTCTGCTCATTCTTCAAGACACCTTTCTTGTGCCTTCCTCTTCTCATAAGTGACTCTAGTGGCCACTTTACCTTTATTCTCACATTTCAGCCTATCCCTTGGATTTATTTTTTTCTTATGAGATTTATCATAAACTCTATCCTCTCTATACCTTTCCCCAATTCTCTTCTTATGTCTTCCACTTCTCTTTCTATATCCATCTTCTTCACTCTCTTTGTTGTTTTCTATGCCTATTTAGACCTTTTTCCTAACAAGTGTGTCAAACTTGCCTCTTAGACCTATTTTGGGAATTTTCTCTTCTTTGAGTCCTCTATATAGGACGTCTTATTATCCTTCTTGACTCTCTTTTGGATTCTTTTATCTTCCCTTTTATCTCTTGGATATTCAATGCTCTCTTTTCTCTCTATCTTTTCTAGCCTTCTCTTGACTAGCTTCTTGCCCTTCTAAAAGGAATTTGGGGATATTTTTTATCTCTCCTAAATTTGGTATTCCTCTATAATGACCTCAATGGATCAGACCTAAAACATACTTCCCCCTCATTACCTTTCAAGGTGTCATATCTCATGGCATTAAGCATTCAACTCAAATTAACAACTTATAAAGAATTCAAAACAAAACTTTAATCACTCTTACCTTGCTCTGATAAAAAATGATGTAGAGACATGGGGAGAAGTTATAAAAAAATCATCTCAACTTTTTATCCTATGAAAGGTCTCATATGATGTGTTTATTTGTTTTGAATCTTCATGTTCAATCAAGCTCTTCCTTTGACTCTTTGGGCTTAAAACTTCTTCTCAGAAGTACTTATTCCTTGTACCTTTAGTAACCCATCCTTGATGGTATTTACCTCTATCTATATATTTAAAACTCATTATTTATCTCTTTCCATTCACCCCAATCACAAAATTGATTCCAATCTTTATCTAGTTGCTTACTAGGTACTTTCCTCTTAGGTCCCAAGGACCAAAATTTGACTTAGGTTGCAAAGGTTCAATATTTAGCCCTAAATAATCTCTATTGGTCTCATTAAAATTGTAAATAATTCAAAACAAAAATTTAATCACTCTTACCTTTCTCTAATACCAAATGATAAAAAGGAATGGGGAGAAGTCATCAAACAATCATCTCAACTTTCAGTCCTGTCAAAGGTCTCATATGATGTGTTGATTTATTTTAAATATTCTTATTCAATCAAGCTCTTCCTTTGAATCTTTGGGCTTAAAAATTATTCTCTGAATTACTTAGTCCTTGTACCTTTAGTAACCCTTCCTTGATCATATTTACCTCTATCCATATAGTTATAGTTCATTATTTATCTCTTTCCATTCACCTTAATCACAAACTTGAGTCCAATCTTTATCTAGTTGCTTACTAGATTACCTTCCTCTTAGGTCACAAGGACCAAAATTTGACTTAGGTTGAAAAGTTTAAATATTTATCCCTAAATAATCTCTATTGGTCCCATTAAACTTAGTTATACCCTTTACAAGTCCTCAATTAGTCCTTAAGACTTACTTTACCCTTGTGGTCACCATATATCCTTAAGGCTTGTAGCCTTTTATTTTAACCTTTTTCATTTGTTTGAGCAACATGGAACCTTTATTTAAATATATAAACTCTTTATGTAACCTTACATCTATCTTATGCTCTTGATGAAGTCTCAAGACTTATCTCATTTGTTTCTACCATCTATTAACCTTGATTGCCTATACTTAGCTCTCATTAGGCCTAAATAGAGGCTATTGCAACTCAAATATTTATTTTTCATACCTAAACATATTATTTCACTCCAAAAATACTATAATATCTTCATACATTATTATGTGAGAAAAATTACAAAATTTGGTATGTTTATGATGGTGAAATCTCTTGGAATCACCAAAACCCTAGTTCTAGGGTTTTTTACATGTACACAGGGGTGAGAGATTACCAAATTCAATATCTTGAGCTATTTTTTGTTTCAAAATCACAAATTTATTTCAAAATGTCTATTTCATCTTATATAATTTTTCCTAATAGGTTTTGGTCTTAATCCAAGGCATTAAGGATTCAAAAATCACAAAACTCAATCGACTATATGTGCACTTCTTAATTGTGAAAGGGTTTCCTTCAATATTTCCACCTTTTCAACTACTTAATTATCATATATACCTTCCTTGATTATCATCAAAATTTATTCTATTTATTTCCTCCTCTAATCTTCATACACCTCCCACAGATCATTCATACTTCTAATTATGTGTTGGTTGTGTAAATAGGGCATTTCTTGTGCAAACAGGGATCTGAATCAATGCAATAGGGGTCTCATTATTATAGTGAGTATTTCAATATTTTAATCACTTAAAAGTTTATTTATATTCTTGACACTTTTACCTACCTATTATTCCATCAATTCCATGGTCATCTACCTTCCCCAAGCATATATCTTCCAACTTCCTTGGGTTGAGCAAACAAAACCTATGTAGCATATACTATCTTCTCTAAGAACTAAAACATTAAAAGGAATTGAAATAAATTCCAAACATTAATATTTAATCCTTAACCCTATACAAGCATAATGAGATTTAACCTAATTCACATACAAAATATTTATTGTCTTTTAACTCTCCTTCTTTATGACTATATGTAAGGGTTCCTTATTGGACAAACATGGTACTTGGTTTACTGACTGTAGTTGGCCATCCCACCAATCAAGGATGGACTTCCATTCACCTATTTATTTTTACTATTTATTTCATCTTGATTGTACATGCCTTGATAATCAAGTCCTTAATTCCATTATTTGACTGTGCTAACAGGCTGTAGGGTTTAAATAACTAATGGTCTTACATTCTTAGTTTATCCTTTTTACATGGGTTATCACAACCCTTTTAATTCCTATAATATATCAACACATAAAATACTAAATTTCACCTTAAAAAAATATAGAATATGCTAGCTTCTTGTTCTTGAATTGTGACTTACTCACCTTGGTGCTAACCTACAACCTTACAAGATATCAACCATATTATAGACTCCAGGGCCTTCCAAACATAATGTAGAGTTAAAAATCATAAAAATCTAAACAAAAATACAAATATACAAAATCATTTATTTCTCTATTCATGAGACCATCAAAATATTATATATCTTGTCCTTCTTAGGACTTTGTCATCCTTCTTGAGGAGTTGCCATTTCCCTTACATTGCTCTCTAGTTTTCTTCTTGGAGCATTCTCTCTTCCTCTCTCCCTTCATCATTTTTTCTATCCTTATGGCTATGTACAACTTCCTTATTTTCAACCAACTTCAAGATTGTTTGAGGTGGTTACAAAACACAAACTCCTTCATTACCCCTTCAATGTGAGGTTTTGATGTCAATGACTTGAATATGACCTCTAATGTGAATTTTTAGAATTATGTCCCTTCTAACACATTTTACATGACCACATTAGATTTTTCAACCCTATATTACTTATTTATTCATTCCTTACATGTACTTGACCCTTATATACTCATTTTGAATATTTGAATTTTCAAATTCTTGGTTCTGGATGGAAAACTCCAAACAATCTCAAAACTCAACCTATGACCCCTAGGGACTCCAAAGGACTTCATATAAAAAAATGGACCTTGAAAAGGTTTATTGACACACATTATAACCCAACATTGACCAATATTTTTCCTCTAATGACCAAAACACAAAAATGAGGTTTCTTACTTTCATGCTCCTACATCACCAATCCTATTGCTTTATTTATCTAGCTTTTGAGGTTGCAATTGAAAATGGTTTTCTTGCTGTGAAATAAGAAAGGATGTTGGAGAATGAAAAGAAAAACACACCAAAATTTTTAATAGTATAAAACCTAATTATATTATATTTTTAATATAATATTATATTTACTATATTATATTATAATGTTTTAATCCATAATAAATTTGTTATATTTTATATTACACACTATATTTTTTTTATATAATATTAATTATTTAATATAATAAGGCCTCATTCAATATATGTGTTTATATTATTTTTTACATCCAACTTTATGTTTATCTCTAAGTATGTTTCAAGATCTAGTCATATCTATATGCAAATATGTGCTTCACACATGCAAACTTTGGTTTGCATGTGAATGTTATGATCATGCATGTGTGACTAAGATGGGCCTTATTTTTGCACACTTTACGTATCAAAGTTAGGGGTATTTATGAGTTAAATACATTTCTCAAAGATCATGCATACATACATGTCATGTCAATGAACTTTTCATCTATATCTAGTCAAGGAGGTCTTCAAAAGACATATGCATCTTACATGCATGAAGTTTTGAGATGTCCAAACATGGCATCACTAGATGAAACTATATTGCACACTAAAACTAGGGCATGATTAATTGATAATTCATCAATATGGTCCAATGTGATCCCATATATATATATATATAGAGAGAGAGAGAGAGGGAGATATGAAATCATGTATGAATCCGTTATGTTCAACCATATATAAATACATACATACATACACACACATATACATATGTATATATATACATATGTATATGTGTGTGTGTATATACATACATACATACATATATATGTGTGTGTGTGTGTGTGTGTGTGTGTGTATGTGTATATATACATAATACATATATATACACACACATATATGTATATATATGATATGTGTGTGTGTGTGTGTGTGTATATATATATATATATATATATTCATAAAGGCCCTATATATCTAATCCAATTGAATCCTCAATTTAGATCGTATGTATCTCATAATGTATCCCCTTACCCCCATATATATGTATACATAGTTAGATGTGTAGGGTATTGGTCGGGGAGACCTAAAATATCTATATGGTATGGAAAGTTCCCATATAGATATATAGGCAAATGGATAGGCCCCTAATAGATATATATCTAGATGGATAGATGCATAGGTCTATATATATATATATACATATATATGAGTGGTTTTATAGAGAAAAGTAGTGTAAATTACTCCAAACAAAGCTTACATGGTTATGGTTTGTTCTATTTGGTTCATTACTTTAAAGAGTTTTAGAACATCACTAAAAAATACATTTTATGCATATCCTACAAATTAGATCATTTTTCACGAGACCAAATTTTTTTCAACAATGTTGTTAAATAGTCCTCTTAGCTTGTGTCTACTTTCATAATTTTCATACATGTCTATCAAGGCATTTTTTGGGTTATGTTTGGATTTTTATTGAGATCCTAGGCTCACTTATGATAGCCCATTTATTTTTGGTTAATTTTGGATGTAACATTTAACCACTTTGTTTGAAATAAATCCACTGATCTTTTTATTTTGAATATACACACACACACACACATAATCTATTTTTGCATATATAAAATATAATATGATTATCTTATTATATAATAATTATGTAGTAGTATAATATTATTATATGTTAATTATAGTATATATAAAATCTCATGATGAGATTGAGTAGCTAGAGGGATATGAAGAGGAGGAAAAAATATTTGTTGGTTTACATAAGTGAAAACTCTACAGGTTCTAGCATGCATGATGATGTGGTATAGGAATACCTTCATGTAGAGCCAAGTTTTATCAAAGGTTATTGCTATGTGTAGTTGACATGTTGGTGACATGCCCTAACATGATCACTAGTGAGATGGCTTAGGTGATTAAGATGAGATGAAGGATCAAACCAAGGATGGAGATGCATAGGGATGAGAAAAGTAATGAAGTGAAGTATCCCACTTCTTATGGTTTTAATATGCCTTTTAGAGTATCCTAGAGGAGCAGGAGATGGTTATCCTATGTATTGTGTGAAATAAGAATTTGACTAATAAGAGGAGATTAGTATGGTGTTAGTGACAAAATATAGAAAAAAAATTTAACAAAGAACACACTAAGATAACATCTTCATGCCTAGTTACTAGGATGAGCTTAGTAACAAAAATAAATGACAAACACAACTAAAAAGTAAGAAAAAACAACAAGAATTCCTTCACCTTCCTTGGATGTTCCAAATGCCTTTGTAGTAGTGGATTGATTAATTTTGTGCTCATGAAGTCCTTCTCAATTGAATCTTGGATACCTCCATCTCTCCTTGGCACCTTTGGCTTGTGGCTTGGCTTGGCTTGGAATCAATTTGGCATGGTAACACTATTTACATGAAGCTTTTGGAACCAATATTGCATTATAACTTTGAAAAAATTAATATTTTTGAAGATATTTGAGCATAATAACTTTGTACTAAAATAGCTTATAAATGATGTTCATGGCCTCTCTATTTATATATTTTTGAGATTGATCAAAATCAACTTGAACTGTCCATCTCCAGATTGAGATGTGTGGCTAAGGACTAATCCAATTATGCAATTAAAATTGATAAATAAGGTCATCAATATTTGGGATAAAGGAGAAATTAAGAGGCATGGAGGGCTTTGATGAGGCATGAATCCTATTATTTGTGGCATTTATGGCCTAGGGATGTCTTCCCAAGAAATGAGGTCACCTGATGATGCATATATTCAATATTCATTTCTAAAACAAATTATTCAACAAGTTTTCATGGAATTCTTGATTAGGCTCTAATTTGGTTTAATTAGTTCTTTAAAATGTTTAAGAACATTGTGCAAAAATTACTCAAATTGATTAGAATGCCTTATTATTGGTCTAAAATTTGACTGGATTGGAATTGGAAGGTGATATCAGATGCATTGGATCCATTATCCCATTTAGGATATTATCAATAGCAAATAACAAAGGCACGTGCATCTTGTGTGAGAGATTTGATAGGAAAGAGCAATCCAGAGTACTTAGGTGTAAAATTGGCATTTTGAATTAGAATGATCTGATCAAAGTTAGCTAGCCCATAAATTGCATTACCCCATTTAGGGATACCCTAGCCAAAATCAGCACTTGACTATATCAGGTTCAAAGCTTTTAATGTTTTTTAGTGTTTTTAGGCCAAATTATGCATTTTAGGTGGAAATTGGTCAAAATCCTAGTTGGAGGTCATTAATGGCTAGATTTAGGTGTCTACATATTGTATTCATCTAGAGTAGGAAAAGCCTTATCATTCCATGGTGTGCACTAGACTAGATACTTCTAAGTAATGGGAGTAGTGAGTTGTTCATGGTAGAATCTTTGGATGAAGGATGGGTCTGTGGTGAAGTGAGAGTCACTTCAAGTTATTGTAATTTGATTTAAATGAGAAGACGTTGACAAAGTCAGTTAGGGTAGAGAATTTTTAGTAGTAAAAAAACTTCTACTAGGCGTGTCATGGAGTAATAATGGATATTGATGACAACATTGATAATAACTAGGTGATAACTAATTGGTAGAAGAAACAGGTGTTTGAAATTCCTATGTATATGACTTCAAGTGGGAGATTGTTGGGTGTGAATATAATATTCATAGGCCACTATTCATGGGCACTATTCATAAACACTATTCATGGTGACATGGCATGTAAATGATGTGCCATGCAGGTGATGTGGCTAGTGGTTTGTAGGTGATGTAGATGATGTGTCATGTATGTGATATGGCATGTAGGTGATGTGACAAGAAGGTGATGTGGCAGTAGGGCCCATAGTGGGTCCCAAGTGTGATCATGATGATGTGAGAAGTGTGGGGCATAACACTCCACTTGAGGACATGGGTCTTGTCCTCGGTGTGTCACATGGACTTATCTTAGAGTATTTAATTAGAAGGTCATGGTGTGGGGCACCATATTTAGTGGCCCCATGATTCACATGTGTGAAGAAGTCAAAAAGGTGATTGGATTCCATTTTTTGCACATAGGAAGGAGACAAGATGCTCATTATTGATGATTTACCTCACATGGGTGAGTGGGGTGCATTTTTTATATGAGTCACATGGTGTGACTTGATCTTGTCAAAATTAGTGGACCTACTTTGTTGTCTTTGCACATGGATACAATCATCTTTCACTATTGGTATTTGTTCATCCACTTGAGTATGGTACATTATTTTCCAACTCACATGGGTGCATGTGGGGGATCTAGTGGTTACTATTGAGCCCATGTGGAATATGGTGCCACATTTTATCTCTCCTCTCTCTCTCTCTCATGTTGTAAAATTCTATAAAGCATTATTTACTCCTTTATATTGGTTATCCAATTAGTGTATCACATGGATCCTTGTAAGATTGTGATTGTATGATAGGAGGTTGGAATTTGGAAGGCTTATAATCCTAGTTCACCTAAATGCTTGGGTTGTCAGCATTAGATGCATGGTTAGATGTTAGAGCCTATAAGGTTGTTATGCTTAGCTCACCTAGATCCATGGCTTGGATCCTTGGAGATGGAGCTTGGAGTATTGTTATCTCAACTCATGGAGATAGATTTAGATGCTTGGATCTCCCTTAGATTCTATAAAGGTTGGCATTATAAGAGATGAATGTTGTAGCTTCTAGGTTAGATCATGGAAGGCTTGGTTGTAAGCTTTGCTCACTCGAGTGCTCAATTTATAAGCACTGGAAAGGAGTTATTGAGAGGTGATATTTTAGAGAGAGATTTGTTGATGCAATATGAAATCTATATGCTACCTTTGCTCCATGGTTTTTCCCTAGCTGGTTTAGTAGGGTTTTCATGTATATATTGTGTAATGTGCTTTCTCTCCTATTTTATGTTTTATTGTATCTTCTTTTTAATTTCTATAATTTGTCTACTTGTATTGTAATGCAAATAGGCACCAAGGCCCCCTCTTGGAAAAGGGTCCCCCCAACCATATGGGCATATACATAGGCATGCAGGGCCTCTCCTATAAAAAAGTGGGCTCCTTTACATGTCAAAGACTGGGAGTTATAAGGAGATAAAACCAAAAAACCTTTTGTGACTTGCCTTCAACGTGAATATTGATTTATAATATATATTAAGTAATATAATATAATACAATATTAAAATATATATTATACGAAGTAATATTTATATATATATTATATAATTAATATTTAATATATATAAATATTATATAACATTTATATAATAATCAATGATAAGGTATTTCCAATGATATCATACACTAAGGGCTCCTTTTACTTGCCTACCTACCATGTGGCACCAAATGATTGGGCCACAATGGTGAACCTTGATTGGATGGAGTATTCACAATCTACACACCTAGACCTAGGGAACTTCTACAATTGACATGTCAAGGGTACTCAATAGACTAGAGCATTACAACTCATTGATAATATTTTGATGTCAGGACCAAATGTCGCCTTCTCATTGGATAATATTTTGTGCCCAATAATTGACTAAGAATTTATTGAACTACCCTTGGAAGTTAATTAGAAAAATCATAATGCTCCACCTCAACCCAACCTATTTGTGTATTTGCCATCTTTGTTTAGGGATTGAGATCAAACTATGAATGTGTTGATGCTTCCAAATGTACCATAGGTTGTCTTCAGTGTTGATGAA
Organism: Torreya grandis; assembly: GCA_037957365.1. Classification (NCBI taxonomy): domain Eukaryota; kingdom Viridiplantae; phylum Streptophyta; class Pinopsida; order Cupressales; family Taxaceae; genus Torreya; species Torreya grandis. The sequence continues at coordinate 1,962,261 of JARHVA010001383.1, read as the reverse complement.
CACTACTCATTTTAGGATTTGAAAAATCCAAGGCATGAGTTGTAGTTTGTGATAATTCAATGATGTTTGTGGTGAAATAGAAGCAGTGTATGAGAACTATCCAATATATTTGTTTGATTTAGTGGTTGGGAGCCACCAGGGTTTAAATATTTAGATATTCAATAGTTTTTTATGACTTAAAAGATAAACTAATTGATTATTAACAATGATCTTTAAGCTAGAGTGAATCTTGATAAAATAATAAAAGAGAAGGGTAAAGTAAGAAAGAAACATGATTGTAGGTTTTCATCTCAAATATTATGACACAATTCCAATTACTTTGAGCACATTTAAACTAATTTATGTTATAAAATAGCATAAGCTAAAATTATATCATAAATAAGGAACAATTCAAATGAAAAATATGAATCATAAGTAAAAACCAAATTTACTTTAAAGATTTTCTATTACGATCTGAATAACCTAAGTACAACCAAATATAGAGCAAATAAAATGAAGTATACTTGAGATATTTAAAGTCAATTTAGAATTTAGCACAAATTAAAAACCCTATGACAAATAATGTAACTTAAACAAGAATAATCATTCAAATTCAAGATGACTATCTACAATTGAGAGGTAACATGGACATTCAACAAAAGTATCCAAACAATCTTTTCAGAATTCCTTAGTTGTATTAAATGTTCTTGGTATACAATTACTCAAAAACTCTCTCTTTTATAAATGGTAACCATTTGAATATTTATAGGAAACACATGAGGGTAACCAATTAATTTTTAAAATATACACATGTGGATAAGGACAACTATCCTTGATATAAATATAAAATGTGGAAGGTCACATGTCAACTTGACAAGAAAGAGTATATGCTAACAAACTAACATATACTTTACAAAAAGAATATTCTTTTAGGAATTTCATTAGTGGGCCCTTCAATTATCCTTGTTTGAGGAATAATTTCACCTTGGTGTATTTCTCCTTGATTAGTTAAAAATCCATTGCAAGCTTCATTAGACAATCTTCTTCTTGATCTACTAATTTGTCAAATTCATTATCAGCCCGAGATACAAGTTTCTTGATACATTGTGCTTCTACAATTTTCTTCCTTGCAAAAATAATGATATAAAGGATCTTCTAATTATCCTTGGTTTAATGACCTTTGTTGTCTTTGATTCCCTAGATGTGAACACCAACCTTTTTCTTGAATTCTTCATCACTAATTAGGCCTATAGTAGTGGTTTGAGAAGGGTTATCTAATAGATTCCCCAAAAGTTTCTCAATCCAAGTTACTAAGCCTATGTCTCTCTTGATGAATTAATTGAAATCATTACTTTAGGTGATCAAATCCTCTTTTTTATCCATCAAAGCTACCATGAATATGTCCAAAAGTCTAATTTTGATAATCTTGAAGTCCAATGCCTACCTTGTCTTATGCACCTTGATGAGCTCCTCCATCTGAACTTGAGAATTCTACCATTGAGTGATTAAGGCTTGTACCATCTCAATTTGATGGTTTAAATCACTCAATCTAAGATTGATGCTTTTCAAATTATCAAATGCGTCCATCAAATATTTATTCAACACTTGTAATATATCCTTAGGAATTGAAAGGACCTGAGCTTCCAAATCTTGTTTTTATTTCTCCAAGTTGAGAATCCTTTGTTTCATTCCCTGAACTCCAGCCAATGTTATTACTGACTAGCCTAGTACCATACTAGCCACATCTTCTTGAAATATAGGATGCTCCCCTCATACCTACCTTAGAATAAGAGTTAAACTTATAAATGGTTCCACCTTCTGAAAGGTGAACTCCTCAGTACCAATAATAACCTTCTTAATCACTACTCTCTCAAGAGTTGATGTATCTAGATTGAAAATGAATTGAGGGTCAAACTCCTTTACTTGTGGCTATTTAGGAATCTCTACATTTGAACTCCCAGAGTCTCCTAGGGTGTTAATCCCTTAGATTTCCTTGTTGTAAAGGATATGGATGCTTCTCTCTGCTTGTTTGTTCAGAATTTCCTGAATCTAAGGCTTGACATTATCCTAAACATCCATGTCAACTCGAGTCAAATCCAATGAAGGAAAAAGAGATGGGATCTTCTACAAATTCACATAAATAAACCAATCAGGAATAGCTAGTCCATAAATAAGATTCTCATCACTAAAGAGGTTTATTTCACTAGTAGGGTGAGGGAAAGTTAACCTAGGCCTCTTTCTTGGGGCCAGTGGAACTAAGGCCAATTCTTCCTATCTCTTTCTTCCATCCAATGAAACTAATTATTTGCTTGCTTCCTCAAATGGATCCTCTTCCTTATTAAAACCATAAGAATCTATGATATTAATAAGGGCACTTTCCACTATTTCTCTAGTTTTCAAAGCAATCATGCTAATAACTTCTATTAGGGAAGAAGGCCTTGGTGGGGATGCCTAAATTTGGGGACCTTCACCAATTTTATGCTCTATGCTAGACACTTGAATCACATCCTTACCTCTATCTTTTATGTTCTCAAGTTGCCCAACCTAGGGTGACTTTTTCAATTCTCTCTATTGAGGCTCAAAAGGTTGTCCCTCAATATTTGGCTCTTGATGTGTAGTCCCAGATGATCCTAATAAGTGATAATGCAAGGGATGTAGTTTCCATATTTCTCTTGAGGGATTATTATCCCTGACCAACCTATGTTCTAATTTTATGTTGTAGTTTTTAACCCTAGATATGACTTCTTAAAAGTTCCTTGCCTTTGTGTAAATACCGTCTCCCACAACTAGTTGATGTTTATACTTAGCCATTGGGACCTTTTTATCATAAATATGGTTAGCCACTCTATCATTGGGGACCCACATCTTAAGATCATCTAGTTGGAAATCAAAAGAGTTCATGTGCACCACCATGATCTCTAATTATTTCCAATCCTTGATTACAATCCTACCAATATCCAATGGATAGAGATGAACTTGAGCCTTCTTATTTTTCTTGCAGTGCCAATCCATTCCTTGGATAATTTGATAAGTAATTTCTTGCTCTGTAAGTTTACTAGGAATATATATATATATATATATATATAGGAAATTTTTATGGTCAGACCATGATTCCTTTTGTCCTTAGCATAATACAATCTAGATAGAACCACACATCCCCCATGGTCTCCACTTGTCTTTTGATTAGAGGATGAAGATTGGGCATAGGGATACTAGTGATTGCCTCAAAAATGATTGGGAAGATACCATCACATATGAATTGCATGTGATTCCTGTATTTGAATATATATAATTTGGATTAATGATGGGAAATGGTAGTTCTACCATTGGGGGACCAATTTTAGATGTCAAGTAAATTAATAAAGGCTAGGAGTGAATCCAAGAGGTAAGACATCATAAGGAATTACATAGAGGTCTTTCTCTTGATGGTTGTAAGTTGTTTGGCCAAGAAAAAAATTATTAAGTCTCCAATGGGAGGGGTTAAGTTTCTCTCCAACATGCAATAGACATAAGATACCCAGACCTTACTCAAATTAGTAGTAGAAGAGGCACCAAAGGCTATATTCAATAAGGTCATAGCTACCCTAACACCCTCCCTAAATTTGTAAATAGGAATCTCACCATTAGGGGTACTAAAAACATGGGAACCTTGGATTAACTAAGGTGAGAGGACTGAATCCATGTTTTGAGAATTTATCCATTCTCTCAAGGATGGGAGATCGACATGAGGAAAAGGGAGCTTATATTAAGCCTCAAAGGCCATGGGATCTATAAATATAACTTTATTGATACTTCATGAATAATCCATTATCCATATATTCTTTAATCAACAAAAACAGGAAGAAGAAGGTTCATGCAATAAATTACCTCTAGTTTAGCAACCATATGGTAAAGGCCTACTAGTTGAATGGATACTAGGTTTTTATATCTTTTGTACATCGTAGCATTCCTCTTTTCCTCTTGGGAAATTGGTTGTAACTCCTCTATAAATAAGAATAATTTAGAGCAATTTATGATTCCATGTACATTCAAGGCTGTTAAATCTAACTCTATGTCTCTAAAGACCCTTCCTTCACCATTTGAATTTAGATAAAGCTCTACTTCAATTTTAATTTGTTGCCTACCTACCACCATTGATAACACTAAATTATAGTTAATGAAAACAAAGATCTCACTAAGGTACTTGCTTTGAATTCAATTTGCACTTACTTTGATTTCTATGTGATCAATTGAACCAACTTAAGTCCTTTATATAAGGTTCAGGGTTTTTAGCTTTAATGGAAAAAATATCTATCTCTTGATTTCATATGTGCCTTAGATTTGATGGGACCTCATTCTTATGTCTTTTGTGTTTTTGAGGATAATATATCTTTCATTTTGATCCTCCATGCTTATGTGGAGCCTATGTGGTAGGGTTCCATGCCTTTCATGGCAAATTTCATAAATTCTAGTTGAAGGCTAGCCGTTAGCTTTCAAAAGTCCTCTTTATTTTACTTTGACAAAATGAATCTAGGTCCTTACATTTCATTGGTATCTTGATATTTAAGCTCACTAATTATGCCATGTGTCAAGCTTGTGAGGCCTTTGAAAAGTCCTCAACTTTGTCACACCATTGGATCAAATTTAGTGAGCAAGTGATCACCATTGGATCAAAGCTAGGTCCAGATCTGTAACCGTATGATTTTTAAAAAAAGACTTCAGGCTCGATGCACCATTGGATCAAATCTAGTGAACAAGCGATCATCGTTGGATCCTAAAAGATGCTTACCTTTTGATCAGTTACATGATTATATAAATCTTAGGTTTAAAAACATCATTTAGAATTTTATGTTTAAAAAACATAAAATGACTTAGGCTAAGATCTTTATATACTTAGTTTGTCTTCATAAAAATCTAAAAATTTCTTAAAAGGTTTTTTTAGAAATGCCCCCTTTGTATAGGCTTTAAAAATTGTCCAAGTTAAATTTGATGGGTTTGGTCACGTCAAATACGTCCTCACAGATGTCAAATGATGGGAGCGAACCTATCAAATTTAAGACAATGGAATTTATTGGTCTAATAACTAAATACCACGTGTAAAACCCTCAAGAGTTCCCAAAGCTTTGGGGATTGTCTAAGTTAAATTTGACGGGTTTGGTCATGTCAAATATGTCCTTGTAGATGTTAAATGATGGGAGAAAACATGTCAAATTTAAGACAATGGAATTTATTCGTCCAATAACTAAATACCATGTGTAAAACCCTTGGGCGTTCCCAAGGATTTGGGGATTATCTAAGTTAAATTTGATGGGTTTAGTCATGTCAAGTACATCCTCTTAGATGTCAAATGATGGGATAAAACCTATCAAATCTAAGATAATGGAATTTATTGGTCTAATAACTACATACCACGTGTAAAACCCTCAAGAAGTCCCAAGGCTGTAAGGGTTGCCTAAGTTAAATTTGATGGCTTCAGTCACTTAAAATACATACTCATAGATGTCAAGTGATGGGAGGGAACTTTTTAGATTTAAGATAATGGAATTTATTGGTTTAATAATTGAATACCATGTGTAAAACCCTCATGAGTTCCTTAAGCTTTGGCTTTAATTTGTACCATTGGATTAAAACCTCCAATAAAATGATCACTATTGGATCCTTACTGGGGCCCAAATCATTGACCTTATGCCTTTTTAAGAGAATTCAAGCTTGACACACCATTGGATTAAATCTGATGAACAAGTGTAAAGTGCTAGATCTATAAAATCACATGAATCTTTAAGTTAAAACCTGATCATGTATAACATTTCCCACTAGATTTTCTTGTGAATGCTTAAATTTAAATTGATAGGGTTTATTTCTTGGGAACCCTAGATTTTTCCATGGAACCTAAAATTAATCACCTTAAAAATGATTATTTAGCAACATTAATCTATAAAACATGATCATAATCAGATACACCAAAGCTCATGCCTTGTTTTAAAGATTGACCTAATTTTAAAATTCAAGATCAAACAATATTTCACACTTATTCTAGAATATAGAGGTTTTGGAAACAATCACAGGGGTCCCCTTTTCAAAAAATAAATATGGGGGGTGTTGGTCTCACCAAATGGTGACTCACAGGGGCAATATAGCAATATGTTAGAACACAAGGCTCTGGTTTAAACTTGTACATGAATTTTATATCCCATTTGGACATATGCTCTCTCTTGAATCAACTTTAGGTTGAAACAAGTTTCTTATGTATAAAATTTAAACTTAGATATTAAAATATAAACATGCAGTATGTGCTTTGATTCCACTTACTGTTTGTCATGAATTTTGAGAAACAACATCTAGGTTCATATCCTTTTGGTCCATCACACTTAAATTTGAGAACTTTAGATATCATTTAAGAATAACAACTCTTCATTTATGGGAGGCTTGGTCATTGCTCTGCTACTGGCCAGGCATCTATAGCCTTGATAGAGATACCTTTGATTCCACTCAAGGTCTTGCTCCACTGCTAGCCAAACATCTATAGCCTCGATGGAGATTACTGAATCACCTTTGCTTCTATTTCCATAGATTTTGCAATGGAATTTTTTTTACATTTTCTAGGTCATTTTTCAAAGCTTGGAAACCAATATAGCCTAGTTTTAAGGATTTGGTCAAATGCCCTAGCATTAAGATACTCTCCTTTAAATGAAACTTTAGTCCATGACAAGGATGTGTTTTAAGTGTAAGCATAAATATGAGTTAATAAACTAAATTCACATTGTATACATATGATTCTTCTTAAAACCAAGTTTTGATGCAGGATAAGGTTTAAATCTTTGTGGGACATTAAATTCCTATACCAATCTGTACCAATACCTATGATTGCTTGATACTGCTTTATTATCACCTCATGTTTACTTTTGTAAGATTTATACCCACACTTTTGACCAATTCCAAACCAAAAAAAAATACCATGAGACTTTACCACAATCAAGGAACACCACCAAGCAAGAAAAAACAAAATACAAAAAAACAAATATATACAAGCCCAGCAAGGAAGAAAAAACAAAGTGAGAAAGGAAACTAACTAGCCTACCTAATCTAACTTTAACAACCTTACACATTCACTCCATGAAGACCCCTAATGGGGTAGAAGAAAATTAATGCTTGAGGTATTTATCATTGGTGGGTAAAGTAAAATCTGATCCTTAGAGATCTTTCAACCTGAAAGTGTTGTTTCCCAAGATTTCTACAATTTGGTACGGGCCAATTCATAAAGGGGTGAACTTACCATGTTTACCTTTAGGTTCTGATGCTTTATCCTAAAGAAGTACTAAGTCTCCTTGCCTAAATACTTTTACTTTATATCTCTTATCAAACCATCTTTTCATGGTTTATTGGTGTCTACTGAAGTCTATAAATGCCTTTTCTTTGGCATCTCCCATTGGAATGATGTCTAATAGCCTATAATTATCACGTTCTTAGCTATCCTCCATATATTCTTGCATGACTATGAACATAGGAAACTTCAAGGTGATAGGAAATATATGCTCCTAACCATATACCAACAAAATGGTGAAGTCTTGAGAGCTTGTTTGATCCTGATTCGATCTACCCATAGTGCAAACTTAAGAAGTTTATGCCATGTTCTAGGTCTATCTTCAGCATATTTCTTGATAGCTTTCATCATATTTTTATTTATGGATTCAAAAACACCATTTCCTTAAGTGTATTTATTGGAATAAAACTTGAGTGAAATGTCTTGGTCATAAGCCCATTCCATCATTTCAATAGAAATGAATATAGATCCATTATCACAAACCAAATCTAGTACAAATATTTTCCTCTAATAAATTGATCACCTCTTCTATTCTGCATTGCTTAGTGGCTAATACCTCAGTCCACCTAGTGAAATAATCTATATTAGATAGGACATACTTATGACCTTTAGAATAATTGGGATTTATTACTCCTACAAAGTATAATCCCCATTGTGCAAAAGGTTTATCCACCATCACGGGTTGTAAAGGCATGGTTGCCTTTGGCTCCTTTGTGCTAAAAATCTAGCACAAATGACACCCTATCCCATTCTTATAATCATCTTTGAAGAGGGTGGGCTAATAATATATATCCCTGAGAATATTGTGAGTTGTGGTTCTTCCTAAAGGGTGTCCACTTCCTAGCTTCTAATGGAAGGTAGTCATAATCCAAGCTATTTATTCCTTGGACACACATCTCAAATAAATTCCCTCAAAGCTCCTCCTATACAAGATTCCATTCTTGATGAGGTAATGAGATTATTTGAGCCTCAAGGCTCTCTTTTATTCTCATATAAAACTTGGGGCATAAACACCATTGACAAGTAAATGGATAATAGAGTCATACCACTCATTGGGTTGGAAATTTTATTGATCTACTTGCATGACATGAAAATTTAGGTCAATACTAGCGATCATCTAAACTAAACCTTGACATTTCACTAATTTGACTATTTTCATCTCTATATCATAGTCTTGTAGAATTTCCATCCACTTTCCTCTTCTTTCTCTGAGCTCATTTTGACTCAACATAAGTTTTGTAGCTGGATCAGGTAATATGGCATGTACCTTGTTTCTAAAGAGGTAATGTCTAAATTATTTTACTACCTTTACCAATGCATAAGCTTGATTATCAATCATATAATAATTTTCTTCTACATTTTTTAAGTTGGTGCTCATGAAATCTATGGGATGATCATTCCCATCAACTTTTTGAGTTGACACTACAACCATAGTATGCTCAAAAGCAAACAAATATAGATAGAGATATTTTGAGAAATCAAGACTTATTAGGACTAGAGCTTTAGTTATTTCCTTCTTAATGTCAAATAAGGCCTTATTAGATTCTTCATTCCAATAAATTATAGCATATTTCTTAAGCATATCATTCAAAGGTTCGACAATCTCAGTGAAGACTGAAATAAACTTCCTCACAAAATTAATCTTACCAAAGAATGAATAAAGTTATTTTCAAATGTTGGGCAACCCAATTTTAGAGATGGCCTCTACTCTATCAGGATCTACAGAAATCCCATCTTTGGTAGAGACATGTCCCAACAATTTTCCTTAAGTGACACAAAATATACTTCTCTTTGGGTTAAGAGATAGACCATACTTTCTGCATCTATCAAATACTTGTCTCAAATGTACAAAATGTTCCTCTCTATTTATATAAAATACTATAAGATAATCCATATATATGATGATACATTTTCTCACCAAACCTTGGAAAGCATGGTCCATGGCCCTTTGAAAATTTGCCCCTACATTAATTAATCCAAAAGGCATTCTTTTATAAGCATATGTTCCCTATTTAGTAGTAAAAGTTATTTTCATCCTATCTTCTAGAGCAACAAGCACTTGGTTATATCCAAAAAATCCATTCAAAAATAATATCATGGAAGATCTTGAAATAGTTTGGATAACCTGATCTAGACAAGGTAAAGAATAATTATCCTTTTTAGATGCTCTATTTAGATTCCTAAAATTTATGCACAATCTTATTTATCCATTCTTTTTTTTTACTGGGACTAGGTTTGCCACCCAAGTAGAATGTCTAATAGGAAACACTATCCTTGCATCCAATAGCTTCTTGACTTCTTTAAAAATCATGGGTTCTAAAATAGGGTTGATTGGCCTTTGCTTCTATCTAAAGGGTTTGCAACCTTTTTAAAGAGGTATAGTATGTGTAATGACCCTCAGGTCAAATATTTTCTAATCTTCATAAGACCAAGCAATTACATCCTTGTATTTTATAATCAACTCTCTAACTTTTTTATTTTCCATTTTAGTGCAAGCCTTCCCTATATTCACCATTTGGTGCTGATCATATGGACCAAGGTTCATCACATGATAATCTCTACCATTTACATTGGGTTGTTTAGTTGCCTCAAAAATCTTTTCAAGATCAAATAGTCTTTCCAATGAAATCATCCCTTTAGGTATCTTATTGTCACTTAATTGGATGATTTTACCATTAAGTTCCTTCTCAGGAAAAGTTTCATCAATAATGTGAGCTTCAAAAGCTCCAGAACTAGTTAAGAAATCTATGATTTGTTGATCATCATTGAAAACTTGGAAATAATTTACATTATTAGGAATTGAAGGACATGGTACTAACTCAATACTGATGCTTTGAGAATCATGATTAGGCATGAGGTTAGCTGCAATAGAGACAAGCTCATCAAAAATTTTGTTTTCTTCTCTTGGAACAACTAAGATGTTGAAGGCATCGAAAGATTTGATCAAGTCCCACACCCTACACTTATATCTCTTTAAGTGAGATAATTTGCACTAGTATTTAATCCTCACTTAGTTAACCACAATTTTAGAGTCTCCAGAGACAAGGATTTCCTTAACTTTGTGCTTAATGGTAAACTACAATCTAAGTATGAGAGCCTCATACTCAGCTAAATTATTGGTGTAAGGAAATTGTAACTTATAAGCTGCATGGTATTTCTTTTCTGAAGGATCAATCAATATAATACCAGATCTTGGTCTTCATTTTCACTTGGCACCATCAATTTATAACTTCCATAAACCAAAAATTTAGAGGAGAACTCTTGGAAACTAGTTCTTTTGTAATTTCTAAAGTAAAAACTCCCAAATCAGAATATAGGAAATTTACCCTTTTGTTAACAACATTATATTCTATTATCATGTGCTTTATTTGAGGTTCCCTTTACACTCTTATTTTATTTTTCACACCTTTCCAAGGAATACACAAGTGCGAGTAATTAGTAGATATATAGTCATTTAAGGCCTTAGTCCATTCTCTACTCAAAAGCAATCCATAAGCACTAGACATTTCTACCACTTGGATATCAATGAATTGTTGAACCCTGGGTTCACTAGCTATCTATATATGCACATTTAATAATTATCCTATAACCTTAACTCTAGATTTATCTAATTGAGTAACTACCTTGTCAGACTTGATTGGAGTTAACGTGAGTTGTTCACATATCCTAGTAGGCATAATGTTGGTTGAAGCTCCAGAATCTAAAAGACAATTATGAAAATTCTTCCCAAATATCCTAATTGTAAGTAAAAAAGGTGGATACTTTGCTTTGATTACTTGTGTAATTACATTTGCACTATCATTCTTAGGGGGCTTCCTAATTTTCTTGGACAAAGATTCTAAGAGTAAGTCTCTTTATTCTATGATCTGAGTTAACTCATGCAGAGTGATATTGGCTTTAATCCTTTTCATATCCTCCATAATATTTGTAACCAGTTTTTCTTGGAGGATCAATAATTAGATTATAAGAACTTCTTCTATGGGTTCAAGATTATTCTTTGATGCAGTGTCTCAAGGGGTTCCATAATTTTTAGGAGGGGTAGAGGTAGTTAATGGTTATTTTTGTTCTCTATTTCTTAGAGGATGTCTTCAAAAATTGTTGGAATGCTTAAATCTCCTCAAAAATATTCTCAAGCTCATTATCCTCTTGAAAAAGGAATTAAAAATTTTCCACCATATGCACTTGGTTAGATGGTTTAGATTTCAAAGAATTTGTAGTAGCATCTTTTTTTGGAACCACTTCAAATTTGTTAAATTCTTCTTGAAAAGACTCAAAGGATTTACAAAACTCAATATGATCAATCTCACCATGCTTGAAAGTAGCATGCACCCTACAGTAATCTGGTAAGGCAATATCAATGAGGTTTATATCCATATTATTGTTTTTAGACAAAGGCTCATTAGCTTTGTTATTGTAGAAACTATCATTCTAAAACTTGTTCCTAGGCCTGTTGAACATTTAGAAAGTGAAGTTCCTTCCAGAGTTGTCATTAGCATTACCAAATTGTTTTTACAATTGCAAAAAATAAATGCTAAGCTTCTATACCATTTTCAATATAGACTCATTCTCATTTTTTGGAACTTCAAAATTTTGACCTTGGTTACTGTTACTACCATTGACATGCACTAAATCCTTCTAGTCATTGTCATGAAATCCATTGGTAACTTGATGGCTTAAGAAACTTAATTTTTATTAAGGGTAGCATGACTAGTAGGAAATACATTCAAAGTAGGGAATTGGTTTAATACTGGATCATTTCAATTATTATTTGGGAAAAGGTTTAATGCAAGCATTTAAAGATTAACATTTGGGATAAAATAATCCATCTATCCTTGGGGTTGTATTTGGTCTCTAATAACCACTGCTTCAGAATAGGCTTGAGCCAATGTGATGATAAGTGGAAGGACTCTCTTTAGAAACATAGAAGTCATGGGGTCAACAACATCTTTATAAACCTCCAAAGCCAAATATTCATTAGGTTTATATGGATCCATGGTTCGACTAAACATATTTTAGAACCTAGCATTAAAGGACCTAATAGGCTCACTTGTATCTCTTAATAGTTGTAAATTCATGATAGATGACACAAGGGCTTATGATCTTTCCAAATTGATCAATAAAAAGTGTCAAAGTTACTCCATGAGATAATACAATTGTCAGGTAGATTAAGGAACCATTCATATGAAAACATCTTTGAATGTAAACAGGAATAACCTACATGATACATCTTCATGAATAACATTTAATAATCTTAATGTAGATTTGAAAGATTTATCATGTTCTTCAAAAGTTGTAATACCAATTAGACTAAATATTGGCAAATATTTTTTAGGATTACTTGGTAAATTATAAAGTACACTTGGTATATTTATAAGGGAACTTCCAAGCCACACCATGTCTGGATGAAGATCAAGCATAGGAATCCCTTGCAAAGGTGATGATGGTAGAGATTTAGAATACCTATGCTTACCTCTATCTTTCCTAATCCTTCTATGAATTGCTAGTTTGAGAAAGGGTTCTATAGTCTCTGAATGTGATATGGTCTTAATCCTTGGTAATTCCATCTTGAAGATTAAGGATCTTTTTTTAAAACATGGTGTAACACATTAATTTCCAAAGAATGACAAATAATATGCACACTAAGCTTAATTTTAAAAAAATTGTTCATAAGAGGACAAAGGACATCAATCTTTAACTAAACAAGTTCAAAGATGTACTAAATTATGCAAAGATGACCAATATTTACAACTTATGACTCAAATAAACCTCTTATTGTCAAATAATTATCAATTTTAAACAAAATAAGTCATCCTCACTCCAAATACTAATAAATTCTTAGCAACAAAAGCTGTATTTCTACAAAGGTCACCAATCTTTACATAATTTATGCTAAAAGAAACATAATCATGTAAAATGTAGAGTAATTTTGACCAAATACACCCAAAAGATATTAAGTATCTTTAATGAGGCCCTCCTTCTAGCACTAGTGGAGCTTCTCATATTGATGCTTTTAAATGTACCATAGGTGTTCTTTAGTGTTGATGAACACTACTCATTTTAGGATTTGAAAAATCCAAGGCATGAGTTGCAGTTTGTGACAATTCAATGATGTCTGTGGTGAAATAGAAGTAGAGTATGAAAACTATCCATAATATTTGTTTGATTTAGTGGTTGGCAGCCACCATGGTTTAAATATTTAGATATTCAATAGTTTTTGATGACTTAGAAGCTAAACTAAATAAGTATTAACAATGATATTTAATCTAGAGTGAATCTTGATAAAATAAGAAAGAGAAGGGTAATGTAAGAAAGAAATGTGATTATAGGTTTTCATATCAAATATTATGACAAAATTCCAATTACTTTGAGCACATTTAAACCAATTTATGTTATAAAATATCATAAGCTCAAATTATATCACAAATCAAGAAAAATTCAAAGGAAAAATATGAATCATAAGTAAGAACCAAATTTACTTTAAAGATTTTCTATTATGATCTGAATAACCTAAGTACATCCAAATACAGACCAAATAAAATGAAGTATACTTGAGATATTTACAGTCAATTTAGCATTTAACACAAATTAACAACCCTATGACAAAGAATGTAACTTAAAATAAGAAAAATAATTCAAATTGAAAATGACTATCTGCAACTGAGAGGTAGCATGGACATTCAACAAAACTATCCAGACAATCTTTTTAGAATTCCTTAGTTGTATTAAATGTTCCTAGTATACAATTTCTCAAAAACTCTCTTTTTTACAAATGGCAACCATCTAACTATTTATAGGAAACATAGGTGGTTAACTAGTTAATTTTCAAAATACCCACATGCAGATAAGGACAACTATCCTTGATATAAAGATACAATGCAGAAGGTCACATGTCAACTTGACAAGAAAGAGTATATGCTAATAGACTAGCATATACTTTACAAAAAGAATATTCTTTTAGGAATTTCATTGGTGGGCCCTTTAATTATCCCTATTTAAGGAAGTCTTTCACCTTGGTTTATTGCTCCTTGATTAGTTCAAAATCCACTACATGTTTCATTAGACAATCCTCTTCTTGATCTACTAACTTGTCAAATTCATTATCATCTTGAGATACAAGTTCCTCGATATATTATGCTTCTGCAATTTGCTTCCCTACATAAATAATGATATCAAGGATCTTTTGGTCGTCCTTGGTTGAATGACCTTTGTTATCCCTAATGCCCTGGATGTGAACACCAACCTTTTTCTTGAAATCTTCATCACTAATCAGGCCTATAGTAGTGGTTTGAGAAGGGTTATCTAATAGATTCCCCAAAATTTTCTCAATCCAAGTTACCAAACCTATGTCTCTCTTGATGAAGTCATTGACATCATTGCTCTAGGTGTGTTAAGCATAGGATATACTGAGAGGGGGGGTGAATCAGTATATCATATATCTTATAAATATTTCCCTTAACCAAATTCCACTTAATCAAACATTCAAGATATGCAATAAAACTCAAACAATAAACACCACACAAGATATAGAGAGACACCAGATATAACGTGGAAACCCAATGTGGGAAAAACCATGGAGAACAATCTCAAGTATATGAATGAGCACCAACCCAAACAATATTCGCAAGCACCAACTTGTAGGAGAACCAACCCATTTGTTGAGCACCAACCCATAGGAGCACCAACCCCTTTGCCGAGCACCAACCCAATAACAATTCATGAGCACCAACCCACAGGAGCATCAACCCCTTTACCAAGCACCAACCCAACAACAATTCATGAGCACCAACCCACAAGAGCACCAACCCCTTTGCCAAGCACCAACCCAACAATAATTCGTGAGCACCAGTCCACAAGAGCACTAACCCCTTTGTCGAGCACCAACCCAACAAAAATTCATGAGCACCAACCCCTTTGTGTATACCACACACCTATCTCTCAATGTTGTTATCTCAACAAATGATAGTTCAATACAACATCTCTTTCCTCTCTCTCACCTTTTCTCTTCTAAGCTAGATATAACAAATACAAATCATATTCATCTCTCACAATTGCTCTTCTAAGCTAGATATTACAATATCAAATCAACCTCTATCTCTCATATTACAAATGGATTCTCAAGCCTTTATTTATAGCTTTCCAAATGACCTTTGGCCTTCCCCCTTTGTGACCCTTCAATCCTCATGGAAAATGGCACCAAACTTGTATGACCCTTCATATTCTTGCCTTTGAAAATTCATGTGGTGACCCTTCATGACCAAAAATGTCCTTCCCACTTTTGTCCTTATCTTGGTAACTTTTCGTATTCCTCAAAGTGTCCCTTCATGATAAATTGTGCCCTTCCTCTTTTGTCTTCACTTGGTGACTCTTGGAATTCCCCAAGATGACTCTTTATGGGAAAATGCATCCCATCCTTCTTTTGTCTTTACCCTGTGGCTCTTTGACTTCTCTATGGGCCCTTATTTTGTCTCATATGCAACCAAAAATATATTCATTAATATTAAATAAATATTAACTCACATTAGCCAAGATATATCTATTACAAACAACATTAAATGCAATGGGGCCTTTATCACCAATACTGCTAGACCTTTGACATCAATGACAATATTTCTAACATAGGTGATCAAATATTCTTTTTTATCCATCAAAACTACCATGAAGATGTTCATATGTCTATGCTTGATAATCTTGAAGTCCAATGTCTGCCTTATCTTATGCACCTTGATGAGTTCCTCCATCTAAACTTGAGAATTCTACCATTGAGTGATTAAGGCTTGTACCATCTCAGTTTGATGGTTTAAAGCACTCAATCTAAGCATGATGCTTTTCAAATTCTCAAATGCATCCATCAAGGATTTATTCAACACTTGTAATACATCCTTAGGAATTGAAAGGAGGAGCTAAGCTTCCAAATCTTCTTTTTATTTCTCCAAATTGAGAATCCTCTATTTCATTCCTTGAACTCTAGCCAAGGTCATTGTTGACTGGGCTAGTACCATACTAGACACATCTTCTTGAAATATAGGATGTTCCCTTATTATTTTCCCTAGAATAGGAGTTAAACCTAAAAATGGTTCCACCTTCTAAAAGGTGAACTCCTTATTACCAATAATAACCTTCTTGGTCACTACTCTCTCAAGAGTTGATGTATATAGATTGAAAAGGCCCTGAGGGTCAGACTCATTTACCTATGGTTATTCAATAATCTCTAAATTTGAACTCCTAGAGGATCTTAGGGTGTCAATCCCTTAGACTTCCTTATTTCAAAGGATCTAGATGCTTCTCTCTACTTATCTATTCAGAATATCTTGAATCCAAGGCTTGACATTATCCTGAACATCCATGCCAACTTGAGTCAAAGCCAGTGAAGGATAAAGAGATGGGATATTATACAACTTCCCATAAACAAACCAATAGGGAATAGCTGGTCCATAAATTGGATTCTCATTATTAAAAATGTTAATTTCACTAGTAGGGTGAGTGAAAATTAACCTAGGCCTCTTTTTTGGGGCCCGAGGAACTAAGGCCAATTTTCCATATCTCTTTCCTTCATCCAATGGAACTAATTATTTACTTGATTCCTTAGATGGATCCTCTTCATTATCAAAACCATAAGAATTTATGATATTAAAAAGGGCACTTTTCACTGTTTCTTTCATTTCTAAAGCAATCATGCTAATAACCTCTGTTGGGGAAGAAGGCCTTGGTGGGGATGCCTGAATACGAGGACCTTCACCAGGTCTATGCTCTATTTTGGAATCTTAAATCACATCCTTACATCTATATTTTACATCCTCAGGTTTCCCAACCAAGGGTGACTTTGTCAATTCTCTCTACTGAGGCTTAGAAGATTGTCCCTCAACAACTGGCTCTTGATGTGAGTCCCAAATGGTCCTGATAACAAGTGATAATTCAAGGGATGTAGTTGCCATATTTCTCTTGAGGTCTTATTATCCCTAACAAACCTATGTTCTAATTTGATGTTGTAGTTTTTAACCCTAGACATGACTTCTTCAAAGTTTCTTGCCTTTGTGTAAATACCATCTCCCACCCTTGGTTGATGTTTGTACTCAACCTTTGGGACCTTTTAATCACAAATATGGTTAGCCACTATATCATTAGGGTCCCACATCTTAAGATCATCTAGTTGGAAATCAAAAGAGTTCCTATGCACCACCATGATTTCTAGATATTTATAATCTTTGATTACAATATTACCAATATCTAGTGGAAAGGGATGAACCTGAGCCTTCTTATTTTTCTTGCAATGCCAATCCATTCCATGGATGATTTGATAAGAAATTTATTGCTCTACAAACTTATGGGGAACATATATAGGCAATCTATATGGTTGGACCATGATTCCTTCTATCCTTATCACAGTACAATATGGATAGAACCACACATCCCCCATGGTCTCTACTTGTCTTTTGATTAGAGGATGAAGCCTAGGCATAGGGATACTAGTGATTACCTCAAAAATGACTAGTAAGATACCATCAGATATGAATTTCATGTGATTATTGTATTTTAATATATGTAATTTGGAGTAAATATGGGAAATGGTAGTTATACCATCAGGGGACCAATTTTTGATGCTAGGGAAAGTAATAGAGGCTAGGAGTGAATCCAAGAGGTAAGACATCATAAATAATTGCTTGGAGGTCTTTATCCTGATGGTTGTAAAACCATTAGGAGTTCCCAAGGCTTTGGGGATTATCTAAGTTAAATTTGACAAGTTTGGTCATGTCAAATGTGTCCTTATAGACATCAAATTATGGGAGCAAACCTGTCAAATTTAAGATAATGGAATTTATTGGTCTAATCACTAAATACCATGTGTAAAACCCTCGAGAGTTCCCAAGGCTTTGGGGATTATCTAATTTAAATTTTATGGGTTTGGTCACATCAAATATGCCCTCATAAACATCAAATGATGGGAGTGAAACTATCAGATTTAAGATAATGGAATTTATTGGTCCAATAACTAAATACCATGTGTAAAACCCTTGGGAATTCCCAAGGCTTTGAGGATTGTCTAAGTTAAATTTGATGGGTTTGATCATGTCAAATACATCTTCGTAGATGTCAAATGATGGGAGAAAACCTATAAAATTTAAGATAATGGAATTTATTGGTCCAATAACTAAATGCCATATGTAAAAACCTCAGGAGTTCCTTAAGCTTTAGCTTTAATTTGCACCATTGGATTAAAACCTCTGATCAAATGATCGCTATTGGATCCTTACTGGGGCCCAAATCATTGATCATATGCCTTTCTAAAATACTTCAATCTTGATGCAACATTGGATTAAATCCATTGAATAAGTGTAAATCATTAGATCTACAAAAGTGCATAACTTAACACTAGGCCTATCTAGACTCCTTATATCCCTACTTGGAACTTGCAGAGCCCATAACTTTTAGTAGAAACACCTTCAGGATCTAAAACTTCATAGCTAGAGCACTCTCATATTTTCCCTCAAGCAAACCAATTTTCATTACCTAGCTTATCCTATGCAACATACTTCCTTCACAAACCTACTAGCCAATTAGGCATCCATTTTGACAAAAAAGATTAATTTAAAAACCACAAATCTTCAGATCTCTATGAAGCTTGATTTGACAACCCATTTAGCCTATTCAACATAATAAGGTGCCTTAGACCTCAACTCATAAGGCAAACTACTTTTCTAGCATAGCCCAGAATTATAGAATCTTAAAACAAACATGGTCAACAAACCTCCTTCTAGTCATGCCCACATTTAAAACTTCTTGCACACCTGAAGACGACCATCACACACTTCTAGACCAAGATTTGAGCCTTTATATTTTTGGGAACCCATACATTATATAACCCATTTCAGACCTGCTTGTCCTTAAGCCAAAACTGAGAAAATTAAGAGTACTCAAAAATCTCCAATTTGAATTCAGCATACCTTTAGACCACATAACCACCTATAGCATGCCATAATAAGGTCAATAGACCTTTTTATGCAAAAAATCATCTTGACAACTCACAATTCCTCCTTTGCTACCATAAAACCTTCAATCTGACCCTGTAGAGTGATCATACACAATTATTAATATGTAAAAATGGTTAAAACATACTATGACATCAATTTGACATCATCAAAGCACTTTTCCCATCTTTACACACCACATCCAACTAGATACATTCATATCTTTTCTTCTAGGACCTTCTAAAGAACACCATAGCAATACTTGCTTCTTTACTGAAAGGAGTCTCTTAAGAAGCATAGATAAAGACCTCCTCTGTACCACAATGCTATTAAAATAATGTGAAGATAGGAGTGACAAACATCTCCTCAGTAACCACTGGAATCCTTTTATAGCTATAAGACTCCTTGTTCTTCTTCTTAGTCTAAATCTTGACAACTTGTTCCTTTTCTACATCACTCACTTTCTCTTCTATGATAGGATATACAACATTTGGAGCAACTATAGAATCTTGGCATACCTTGATCACTAAAGTAGCTTATTTGCATTGGAGAACATCAACTTTAGACCTTGTCAACATAAGAACCATAATTGAATCTTGTTCACACACAAAAAGTTTCTCATTAGCATCCAAACACATGTCAGAACTAGCCTCAACGAAAACCTTCATCTTCTCTTTGAGCTTGGTCTCTTCCTTCTCAACATGACCATATAGTGAAAGCTCTTGACACTCTCCAACTCTTATAACATTTTCCACCATAGAAAATATATTACTTGGACTTGCAGACTCATCATGACTCATAGTTACCACCTTTCACTTCCATGAGTTTACTTGCCTTCTTTTTTACACTCTAGATTTTTTTTTAAACTTAGTCTATCTTATAGGCCTTTACTTGTAGAATCTAGTAATGTGACCTCTTTGTTGAAAATTGAAGCACACTATACCTTTTTCAAGAATCTCATCTTGCCTTACCTTATTAGAATAATGTGTATCAAAATGTCCCTCATCAAGATAGTTTAGACACTTAACTTTGTTCACACCTTTTGACTGATGACCCCCATCATAGTTCCATGCAAACTCATTTCTAACAGGTCTCTTTCATTCTCTATCTCTATGCCCAAATTGATTACATGTGTTATAGTAACCATTGAAACTTTCATACCTCATGGCATTAGGTTGTTTGATATATCTTGTATTGAATCTATTTACACCATCATTTATTGATTGATTGGTGACCTTCAAGGGCTAAACCACCTTGCTCTCATTGACCTTCATGTCAACTTGAGAACCAACTTTGGGCTCTTCATTAAAACCCAATCTAGATCTGTCACTAGTAGAATTTTGACTATTTATGAGATTATTCAGATCATTAGAAATCTTATCAAACTTGATAAATGATTTCACCTTGCTTACAAACTTCTCTAAATCATCTCTCAATGAATCATTTTCAATTTCATAACTTGAACATTCATCTTCTTTATCTTTCAGGCTTGTGGACATGATTTCTAATTGACAACTAAGATGCTTGACTATATCTTCATGTTCTTTAGTGTCTTCATTCATTCTTGCCTCATACACACTGAATTTGTCCTCATAATCCTTGAGTTGATACTTTATCTTCTTGTTAATCTTCAGTTCTTCAAGAGCATTCATAAATTAAGTATCATAGTCCACCTCATCTTTATCATCATCTAAATCACTCCAAGTTGACTCCTTTTTATATGAGCAACTTCCTTTCTTAGCCATGAAGAGGGATTTATCTTCAATAGGACCATCATCTTCATGATCACATTTTGAGTCACTGTCTTCACTCTCATTTGATGAGCTACAGTCTTTATTGGTGTAGAGACTTTTCTTGTTCTTGAAGGACTTATTGTTGTTGTACTTTATGAAAACATTCTTCCTCTTAATAGACATGTATGTCTTCTTATCTTTATATTGGTCTTCACCATGCTCTTCATCATCATTATTCATATGATTATGAGGGAATTTTTTTATCAAAATGTCCTCTCTTAAAAAAAATTAAGCATTTGAAAGGTAGTTTACCTTTATACTTGCCTAACCCTATTTTCAATTTCCTTGTAAATAAATCAATTAGTTCATCTTCATCAATATCAGATGTGTCATCCTATTTGGGTTTCTTACCATGGAATTTATTCTTTGGCTTCATTTTTGTCTTGAATTTTTTTCCCTTCTTTAGTGGTATATCATCATTCTTCCTCATCTCATAAGCAGTAAGGATGCCATGCAATTCATCCATATTCAGCTGAGTAAGATCATGACTTTCTTCTATAGAAGAAAATTTATGATCAAACTTCAGAGAGAGGGACCTTAATACTTTTTGAACTATAGTATCTTACTCAAACTTCACTCCAAGACTTCTGATGATGCTCACAATTTCATTAACTCTCTATAGAAAGGATGCCACAGAATCTTCTTCCTTTATTTTAAGATTCTCAAATTGTCTTTGATGAGTCTACAAGTTTTCCAACTTAACCTTTGAATATCATTCATAAATAGGCTTAAATTTATCCCATATTTCCTTGGTAGATATGTAATGTGTTACCTTGGCATATTTAGTCTCTAAAAGACCATATGTGATAACATTCATTGCCTTAGAATTTTCAAACAACTTCTTCTCTAAAGTATTGGATGGAGGAATAGTAGGTTCAAAATAACCATTTATAATATATTTCCAAGTGTCAAACCCTAAGGAAATGATGTAGGTCCTCACACTCTAAAAATCATAATTAGATCCATTGAACATTTATGCTTTATTAGTAGATAAGTCTCCTTGCATTTGATGACTACCCATATTGTACCTTGGATCACCTTTAAGTTGTCAACCCTTTACTAAAGGACCTACTCTGATACAAATTATTAGAGGTATAATCACTAAGAGGGGGTAAATCAGTGAGCCTAAATAATTAAACTTCAATTCCAATCCTTTCAAACTCTTAAACAATCAGCAAATATCAACTTGATTAAGCAACATTAACAAGAGAGTTCATTCATTCAATGCATACACAAGATCAAACACACAAAACATAGTTCCTATGGGAAACCTTCATGGGGAATAAAACCCACTCTCAAACTTAAAACACATGGACTAATTTTACTATAAGAGATTACAAACAAGATATTGATCAAGTCTTTCTGACCAAGATTTAGTGAAACACGAATTTCACAAGGAGTGCCTATCCCTAAGATGATCAAGTCCTTTTGACCACCTTTTATTCAAGTATTTATGAACAAAAACCTTGGTCAAGTCCTTCTGACCTAAGACATTTAGTGAAACACTTGTTTTACAAAGAGCACCTACCCCTTAATAATATCAAGTCCTTTTGACCTCCTATCAAATGAACACCTCTACCTTTAAACTGATGTCTTTAACACCTGATGATGGACCTTTGTTAACACAACCCCATTCACTTCTTCACACACTCATAATGTATTCAAAACCACATTTTGTATCACTCTAAACTTCTTAGTAATAACTCTATCACAACCTCCTGAAAATGACCAAATGGTCATACACACAAACCATACTCTAATCTGCCTCAATCCATTCACCAGACTCACACTCAAACATCCATAACAACATTTTGGACCAACTTATATATATTTGTTCATCCTCAATCACCAAAATTTTAAGAGAATTAATATTCTAATATTATTATGACCTATAGGTCTTACACTTAGTCCTCAATTTTCTGCACATCAAGTAGGCACCAACGCTTTCCTTTGCTCCATAACTCTCACATACACCTCTTCTCTTTAGTCTCCCAAGTCTAGAAACCACCACATTTAGTTTCACCTTATATAAGGTCATCATGATTATCATGTTCATAACATACCCTATCAAAAACAACACATGCCTTCATCCTTAAGGCATCTACATGGGTCACTTTTAATCACAATCCTCTTTCAAATAGGCCTAACTCACTTTTTAGGTCCTATGAAGACCCAATCACTTATTTGACACTTCTTTGAGTAGACTAAAAACACAAGACCACTTAAAAACACATAGTTCCACTCCATATGACCCCTTTGATATCCTAAAATTATCACAATCATCATAACATTCCTCTGCTAAAGCTCAAATTTCTCAAAACAACATTTTGTGCACACATTTACCATGAATGAACATACAATCACCTTCTAACCCTTTGTGCATACTGCATATGATTGGTCAAACCTTCATAATTCACATAGATGGTTGCCATTGATTCTAAAACAATCTATAACTATTTTCTCATCTTCAAACATTGTGAAACCATCAACAACTTAATTACCCTTTTTGGGTTACTTGAAAAATATGCACAAACATACAGTTAACTTTGAACCTCAATATCTTTTACTATGCACACTTTTAGATATTCAAATTTATATTTTTAGATGTGCCTTGGAGTCCTCTAAAAATTTTATTTTTACACCATCATCAAATTATTCTTGGATCAAAAATATGGCCTCAAAACTAGGCACTGGTCTTTCCTTTACAAATTCAAATATTCAAATACAAATGGTCACAGTTAAACATCAAACACTTATCCTCATCTCGTTACTTCCTGATAGTTTGGAACCAACTCACTCCATCAATATCCTTAAAAATATATCAGTCTTTAACTTGTATAACTATGTTTTCCATTTGATAAACTTTAGTCACTTTGACCTCATCTCATGTAATCTTGAAATATTGACCACATATGTACCATTGATCTTCATGGATCAACCTGATCCTTATCATAAAATGCTCACCATTAGATCCCACTCAGACCTCCCTATATCATGACACTTGGTACCCTCACATCATTTATGAGTAATTTACTATTCGTTCATGCTCTTGTGTCACTTGGTATCTCCTCATGCCTTTTGGGTAAGATTATTAGGCTATGTTGCAATGGTCTTTTACCACTTGGTAACTCTACATATATTTTGAATACTATTATTATTACTTGTGATGGTTCCACTTGGAAATCTCACATGAACTATTAACTCTTGACTTGTTTCACACTTTTAATTTTTGACAGTATAAACTGCCAATCATCATTGATCTACTGTCAGACTAGCGAGCTTCTGACACTTATCACCTACACATGCATTCTTTGACATGTTGAATTCATACACATCATAGGATAAAGATATATGATTTAATTCACACTGTAAAATATTCTAGACCAATGATCTCATCCTTTAATGGGAATAAACTTGACAGTCTCCTACCCTTCACTATTTTGAAGTGCATCTTTGAAGATTTATATCTCAAGCTAGATAACACTTCAGGATCTCAAATTTTTAGGATAACTTCTTGACACAATGTAAAAATCTCCATGATATCCTTTGACCAATATTTACCTTTCACATACCTTAAATAAATGCACAAGCATACTTTTCCATCTAGGTTTATATATTGTTTTATGATGGTCTGGAAAACATTGCAAGTTGTTTGAAAAGTCAACTTTGCACCCGTATATCATTTGTTTCACTTCACCGCATGATATGAAATTTGAATCATGTTATAAAATTACATAGGATAATCCATCCATATATCAATATGCTCCTTTAACCTTCGTGTGTGTGAGGTATAATGCCATTAATATGCCTACTCAGATTTTTGCCATAGAGCCAATTATGCCTAGATGAACATAATGAATAACTAGATGAATATCATGCACTTCCACAAGATCTCTAATCACCATGGACCTTTGATAATACCCCTCACACATTATCCACACTTTAGAGTCATCCCCAATCATATATAAATAGTCAAACTTTGAAGATCAACCAAGCCATTAATAAGCATACTAGGATAAGCACATCACACACTTTATCATTGATACTTAGGCTATCAAGACACTTCATTCACTCACTATGACACCTTCATGACATCACTAAAAATTATCCAATAGTGGGGAAGGCTATAACTATATAAAGCATGAAAGTGGTGAAACATTTCAAGATTAGTTGGGCGATGATGAGGAGGAGTAATGACAGGTCATTTTCAGTGATGGACTTGACAAATATCATGTAGATACACATTCAAAGTTCAGTGACATGTCACATCTATCAATAAAATTTTTAGCTTCCACCAAATCATTTCAATTAATCAATACATGATTTAACCAAGTGTCATCTTAATCAAAACAAGTTTTATATATTCAACTGCACCTCTCAAAATGCATAGAATGCATCAATTGTCAATTTAGATGAGTGTGAAACTAAATAGATTAAATTTTTGAATGTTTTAACTATATAAAAATTAAATGGATGATTTTAAAACAAATTAAAAATTAAATATAAAATGCTTCTTTAATGGAATATGTCTCCTGATGTAGGATGTAGGATGGCATATGTAAATAGATACAAATTCCTATATTTTCAAGCTTTTTCATTCTCATTCTTGATAACACTAATAGAATGGATTGTATTCATAACAATGGTGCACAATTATTTTTATTTTGTGATTGGAGAAAAATCATAATTTCCACTAGGGCCATAAATATTTTCAATTTTGGGGAGTTTGTTGGCCCTGGGTTTGAATCTTCACCAGTGTCTACATACTATATCTAAGTGTTATGGAAGTCAAATGTATTTCAAATTAGGTGCCAACCCTAAATGCTATAACTTCCTTTGTGGATGTTGCAACTGCCATACTAGAGAGTGTAAGTTATGTTAGAAGGAATGTAATTTTATGTTTTTTTTAAGCATGCTTTTGTAAATCATAAGAGTGTAAATCAATATTTCTAACTCACTCAAAACCCATGACTGTTAACCCCATCTCACCTTTTGTGCATGAAATGTTAAGAAACAATAATATGATATTCAATTTTATAATCCTATAATATATATATATATATGATAATAATATTATTTATAATAATATTTTAAGTAATAATAATATTATATTATATTACTTTTCTCCCTTTTCCTTCATCTGATTAGGGGATGAATAAGATAGAAAATGTAGATGGCACAATAATTTTGTCAGAGTGTAAAATCAACTCTCTTGGAAACAATCATGATCCAATAAATGGAGATCTTCTAGATTAGTGATCATCTATGTAATATTTATTCACAACACCTACCATTACTAAGAGATACCACCATTACATCCCCTTGGTCTTTTCTCTCTTTGTATTATGTTATTGTTGTAGGTCTGGTCATTACTTCTCAAGTGAGTCCTTACCAGTTGCACCAACATCATCTTCACCCTGCCTCTATCCATGACCTTATTGGATACCACCAGACTCGATCTCTCAATGCGAAAAAAATAATTTAACATTATCATAAATGTGTTACTCCCCTCATAGTGATTCATTGACAAATTCTTCATAATTACAACTAAAATGTATGAATTTTCTTAACCCCAATGCTACACTCATAACAGTAATAATTCACAATCCAAAAAGACAATGAATTTTAATAATTTATAATTCCATAATAATAAAATTGACTATCATAAGTAACCCAAATAGGTTTGTTCCATTTATTTCACACATAAATACAATATGTGATTTGTACTACCATTATTAATTCAATTTTTTTATAACTAACTAGATTCAAATCATGTGTTTTAATAATAATTTATAAAGTTAAAAAAAAAAATTGTTGATGTTAAGAGTACTTTGTTTTTAAACCAAAAAATAGTACTATTTTTACTTTCACTATTACTGGATAGATTTAAAAACTCTCATTGAACTAATTTCGCTAGATACAAATACTCTCTCCATGATAGCCATCTTTAAACTCAATATAAATATCTAAAAAATATTTAGTCAAACACAAAATGTAAAAGAATAACATAAATATTTTTTATTATTATGGTTTCTAAAAATAAATAGAATAACATTTATTTATACAATAACATTTTGTAATGGACCTATTTTGGTTGTCTTTTATTTAATAACTTCATGTATATTTCTTTACTTCTTAATTACAATTGTAAATGTATTCATAACATTGATTTTCTTCTCACTTGTCATAAAATTATTTAAGATAGATTTTGGTTTACTAGAGTTTTCACACATTAATCTCATAATAATAGTGCACATACATGTTTATTTAAAAGATTCAAACTTAAAAAAATTATAATATAGAATATATTTCCCTGTTTTATTTGTGGACTAAAAAGTGAAGTCCAAAAATTTCAAACATAAATTATTATTATTTTTTCAAAATGCTTAGAACATATTTATTTTCAATATTCTTTTGGAAAACATGATCACCTCTCTATACTCCCTAGTAGGGGTTAAATTTGATAGTTGTATTTCCTTGTTCATTCTTTCTTGGCATCTTGTTGTAAAATACAATCAATTTTATTTTATTTTATTTTACATTGTATCAAATCCATTGTAAAATTTTGGGTAAACCATTAAAACTTATAAATAAATATAACAAATTACATTATATTAAATGTGATCCAAACATTGTATTGCAACAAATGTGAAAGTAGTGCAACATTGCAAAAAATTTGACAGTGGTGCCATCAAATGTTCGTATATAATTTTAAAAAATTACAACAAATGTTTAAGTGGTGCCATTAAATGCTAGTATATAATATGCCAAATAAAAATTCTTGTATACAATCTACAACCATCACAACAAAGTTGAAAGCGATGCCATCAAATGCTAGTAAATAATCTACTAGCATCGTAATAAATGTGAAAGTGGTGCCATCAAATGTTAGTATATAATCTACCAAAATCAAATGATATTAAACAATCTACTATCATTGCAATGAATGTGAAAGTGGTGCCATCAAATGCTAGTAAACAATCTACTAAAAAAATAATCATTATGTGTGGCAAAGATTAATGTTGTGGGGATTCTATTTGGCCATTAAATTGCTCTCTTCAAAACTAAGTTGTTATTTCATGTACTTTTACTTTTAATGTCAATGAATTTGGACATTTTCATGCTATATTTTTCATTACCTTTCTCAAAAAATTTATTATATGTTTTTCTTAAACCTTAAGATCAAATCTTGTTACAATAATCCTTCTTGAATGTTTCATGTATATAAAAACTCGTATGCATTTAGCTCGATTAGAATTGAGATGGTTCTTGATGATACTCCATTGAATAACATTAGTCTTATTAATTTTTTATAATAGTTTGTATTGTGAAATGTTTGACCAATGTAGTGTACTAAGGCCAAGGAATATTTTGTGTTGTTGCTTGAGTCATCACTTGGCAATGTAGTTATAAATTACAAATTCCTTCCACTTGAATTAGATGGCATGAGTCAACCTCAATGCCTTGCACTAATATCATTTATTTTCTCTTAATAAATAAATTAATAAAGACTTAAACTATACTTATATTTGTTTCTTACTTAAAATCTTTACTTGCATCTTAACAACAATAATCACCAACCTCAACCTAACAAATATGACCTTAAGGTTAGGTTGTGATAAGGTTCAGATGAGGAATTGGAGGTTTTAAGATTAATTTTTGTTATTAAACCCTTGCATATGAAATAAGTTGACATGAAATATTATATTAAACTTGGTGGCAACACTTTTCCTTGCAATCATTAATATTGTTTATAAATTGTACTCTCCTTGTACATGATTGAGTTTACTTAGTATATGAGTCATTACCATTGATTGCATGATTAAGTTTCAATGAAAATTCATTTAAGTTATAAATAAGTATTTTACTTATATGAAGAATGGTTGAAATCATTTGGCAAACTACATACATTTAGGATTTAAGGCTAACATAGTCTCGATAACTTTGAGTTTAAACATAAAGTCACTAAGCCCTAACCTTATTAAGTGGAAACCTTGGCATAATTATGTGTTTATCTTTTGGTATATGTTTATATTAAATATTTACAAGCCATTTTTGGGAACATTTAATCATTATATTGTTTGCATAGAGTGTTATGAGTGGTTGAACAAACCCTGCCAAAGTGAAGTAATTAGTCCTCAACTATTTTTACATTTTATATAGCATGAATAACCTTTTGGATGATTACATAAATTGATCCTCTTAAAATCAATATTGTTATTACCTTTTATTGTGTTTGGAGGTAAGTAACTTGTGAAGGTTAGAGTGGAAAATGACTTTAGAGATATGCATACAAAATAATAAACTACTTAACCTAATGGACCCCAGTTAACTTTGTTGGTATGAGAAGGTGAGAGCAATAATTTACATGATTTTATAATTTGTTGGAATTTAATACATGTGTACATTGGTTAATGTTTTAATTTGAGTATCATGACCCTAAAAAGCTTGAAATTTTATGTGTAGATTTTATGGGTTATGAGACAAGCTTTGACAACATATCTCACATTTAGATTATACATTTGGAAAATAAAAAATTGAATTGAAGCATCCCTCCAATATTGGCTAATTTTTCTATGCTTGAAGCACTAAATTTGGGAAATAATAGTTTGGAGGGGAGGATACCCATGTGCTAGGATAAATAAACCACTTAGCCTCATTAGTGGTTTGAAATATCAAGCTAAAGGGATAATTCCATTCCTTAATAAAAAAAATTATACAATTTCAAGTTCTTAATATTGGGCACAACTCAATTAAAGTGAAAGTTCCAAATTCAATTATAAATATTTTAGAGTTAAGAGTATTGGCAATGAAGAGGAATCATTTTACATGAAACGTTCCTTCATAAATTGGCCAATTGATACAACTACAGATCTTGGACTAATGTTTTAATCATATATAAGAATTTACCCCATATAACATTTTATGCTTACAAGAGTTAGTCTTGCCCAAAAAAATGGCTCCATATTGTAAGATCAAAAAGACTCATTTATATCATTATATTATGTTGAAATCTATTTGTTTATGGATACATTAGATATGATTTATAAAGGTACAAATCAACATTATCAACATATTATTTCAACCTTGACTTCCATATATCTATAAAATAAACCTTGGAGGTAGAACTGTATACACATAATATTTTTAAACTTTTATTAATTACTTATGCTTTCTATCTTGAAGGAACCCATTGATTCTCAATATCTCTAAGTGCACATTTTAAAGGGTGCATCGACAAAGGGCTAGGAATACCATTAGTGCTTCAAAGGATTGATGTCCCTATACCACCACTTTCTATCAATTTAACCTTCTCTAAAAACACACCCCTAAGCTTAGCCTCATCTTTTTCACCCTTGTCTAGTCATTTTTTGCCTTTATTAGCCCTTCCCTAAACTAAAACCATTTCCAATAGTTTAAAATACAATGTCAATCCCATAGACCCTATACTCTAATTGAAAAAACTCATTTAGGGTCTAGGTTGGCTCCTGGCGAACCTAGACCAAGACCTAATTTATTTATTTTAATAGCGATACAAAGTCGATTGGGCTTACCCTATCAGCAAAACTTTCAGAAAAGATTGTAGTTAAATTCAAATATACAAACACATTCATTTCTCCATTTCTTAGAGATAACAAGATTTATTTATTCATTTGTGATTTTTTATAATCTTCTCTTCTACCATTCTACTTGAGGAGTTATAGCTTAGGGTTTACACTTGGAGAAAAATCTTGTCTTGTGGAAAAGTCTTGGATGTTTTGGCCTTTCTTAGTGATCCTTACAAACCACAAAAACCTCTTAAAAATAACCTTTGTCCAAGGGAGATATTTAATTTTGATGGGTTCATATTCAAGGTAAGTATCTCTAAATTTTCTCTTATAGTAGATATAAGTAACATAAGTAATGGCTTTTGAATATATTGCTCTCTACATACATTAGGGTTTGCCTATACATAGATTAATTAGAATTATCTTATGCATGTTTAATTTTATGTTTACTAACCCCAATTTGTGCCATAATATTTGGTGAGCACTAGATTAGACTTTAATTTACTTGTCATTTACTTTGTGAAAATAAAAACATAGGACCTAGTTAGGGTTATTGCATAATTTTGCTTGACTGGAGGCTTTGGAAACCTCCCTAGTGATTTTATTGTGGTAAGAGATCCCTTGGCTAGTTATAGTGGATCCATCTTGGTCATGAACCCAACTATATAATGTATCAACAATCAAAATTTTAAGTATGATTTATCTTCTCTGAGCTAGGATTGATTTATAGATCTGTTGTATTTCCATTTGCATACATTCTAGTGAACTCGATGTGAATCTAACCCTTTCAAGTTTTCTTTCATGACATCATTTTTGTCAACATATTATATTTTTCTATATTTAAATTATTTTATCAATCCAGTCAATATATTTATAACTTTTTATGTTCAATTTTACCACACATTCACTTCAAAATAATTTTTTTCTATTTGTGCAGGTCTTCACCAATTATAGGTTACTAGATTGAGCAGTTTGACACAATATTCTTCTTAAGTTCTTGAATAGTATACATATTCAAACTAGTCAAATATATTTTATATTTTATTCTATCAACATAAAATTCTAAAAACATATTTGAACATGTCAACTATGTTCATTATTTCTTATTCAACACATAGGGTTTGCAAACTTGGTTAAACTAGTTAACCTAGTTGGAAGAATTTGAAATCAACATGTGAGCAATCACAACATAAATTTTTTATTAAAAAAAATTCTTCAATCCCACCAAGCTTCATTTATTTTCTCTCCCTATCTTTTCAATTCTACCTTCATTATTATTTTCCACAAGTTTGCAGCCTATAAAACTGCAACCCTATAACTAACTAGGTTGACCTAGTCGACTTAGTTTTGTAGTTTATCTTTTGTATAAGAGACACAGTTGACCTATTTGTCTTTATTCTTAAATAATTTGCTTATATATAATAATAGTGACCCAATTGACTATGTTCTATACTTTTTTGCATACAATGTCATCTAAACTGACTTTGTACTATTATCAATCAAGGAATTAACATTTATTTTCTAGTAATTAATTCACATTTCCTTTTCATTTGATTGCATGCTTAGAGTAACTCACATAGATTAAATAGGTGGTTTTTCAAATTACCATTTTAGTTACATTATTTTACTCTTTTACACACACTACCAAATCACTTTACATTTAAAAAACATTAAAAATTTGTCTTTCCAAGGCCTACCTACTTGGATTTCATCACCAAGGGGGAAGCCAACTTAGTTTTCTCTCTAAGTATAAATATGTGGTTGATGGTATATATTGTAAAATCACCTAATACCCTTATCACTTTGGGATTGTGAAGTGAAGGGTAGGACCAAATACCAAGCTAGTACCATTGGCAATACAGATCCCTTTCAGCCCAAACATCCTGAAACCAACCTTAGATTACTTTATAGTTCTTTATTTCAAATAAATTCCCTATCACATTAAAATCAAAATTTATTATAAATTAATAAAACTTATAATGATCAACTAATTATCATTTAATTTTTAGTTTTTGCTTGCTCTTTGACCATTATGTGTTATATTTAAAAACTTACATTGGCTAGCATTAGTGTAAGGTTGTGATGTGTGTTTCAATTAGATTAGTCACATTGATCTAATTACTTATGTTTGATTTACTTGTTTAATTATCTTGAAAAAAAATTCTCCTATTTTATAACATTGGATACATTTTCTTATAGACTCCTAAACCTTATTGCTACAACACACAGTCAATCTACATGATTGTGTCTTCTTATCTCCCTGTTTAGTTCTCTATTTAACAATATGCATTCAACCTACATGAATATGTATTATATCTCTTTATTTTGTCCCTTATTCAACATTACATTATTGACATGACTATGTATTCTCCTCAACCCATGTCTAAGTAGTACTCTATCAACCTATTTGATTATGTACGTGTTGGCTGACTATGTTCCTTTTTTGGCTGACTCTATTCCTAATTTTCCTTCTTTCCTAATCTTTTTTTCTTTCAACATACATCATGAAATACCCTATCAAAATATTCTTAGACAACCTGCATCCATTTAGACACCATATGGGGTGCTCTTTTCTTCCTTTATTCACCTCTCAATATAATCCTCACTCTTCGAGTAAACCTCCTCCCTCATCTTTGGAATGTAACATGGTTAAATCACACCACAAGATGATATTATTGGATCATATCCTTTCCATACCTATCAATACATAGCCCATATTCAAGAATCTCATAACAATATGGGGTAAATTGACACAAGTCTATCCAATAACCCCATAGGAAATCCACCACCTAATAACCTTCTCCCTAATACCAATTTGGGGACTCCTCCTAAAAACACCAACCCACCAATTGATAACACTCAAAATCTTACATAGATAGTTTAATAAATCAACATAATGCAAAGATATAACACCTCCTAAATGATGCAATTACTACATCATTTGATCAACATGGCTAACTAACCTCTCATTCTTCTCCCTCATCAAATTTTACTCCTTGACATCTTAGAGATGCCTCAAGGAATGTCATCCCCTGATCCATCATGAAAAATAAGATGTTTAAACACATTCAAAATGAGCCTTTACCCCATTTCATTGTTTCTATTGATATTGGTAACATATCTCCAACTATTAAGTACGATAGGACTAATGACCTTGCATATTTTCTTAAGGCATTTGGAAATCTTTTTAATAAGTGGATCCAAACTAATACTTTGCCATAATTAAAATTTTAGTTTAAAATTTCACTGGTGATGTATTGGAATGGTACAATCAATTTCGATAATATTCCATATGATAACTCAAGGATTTAGTCGATCCTCTAGTTAAAGAGTTTCAACACAATGATCTTCCCAAAAATTACCTTAGCCATTTCATCAATGATAAGCAATTTCCCACTGAATCAACTCATGATTTTATTAAATTATATAAATATTTGGCTCACAAGGCCTATCATAATATGAATGATGAAAAAAAAATTAAATCTTTATAATCGCAATAACTCCTTCACCTCAATATAAGGTTTAAACTTTTGCTCCTCAAATGCTCAATGAAGTTCTTGACCAAGCCAAGCATCAAGATTTCTTAATGAAATAGTTTGAACCTAATACCAAAATAATTAAAAGTATATTTTCAACATTCAAATAATGTGATAAATGACAATCCTCCTCAAACCAATCTAGGAGTTTCCAAAGTTGACAATCCCACATCTTCTCACACTCTATTAATTGTGCAGCAAATGAAATAATTTTTATCACCCTCTAGACTATTTACTTATCCCAATAATCATCCTAAATGGTATCACCCTAATCAATTTTTTGGGTTCCATGCTGATATTTGTCACTCCCATGAAACATGTAGAGGGATTACCAAATTTTTCATCTCTTATATGCTTGATGATTCATTCAATCATAAAGCCATGATTAACCTCTATTATCAAGATTAAAACCACGCTTCTCAAAAACAACAAGCTCTCAAAGCTTCTTATTCTAATAACTAAAAATATTTTTTGACATCCAAGACCCAACTAGCCAACAAGGATGTTTATACCATTGACACTAACTATGACCAATATTACAACAAATATCAATATGTTAATGCATATAAGGTCAATTATCGATGTAAACTGACTCAAAAGGATCATGTCACTAAACCTAAGAAACCATATTTGGAAGAAAAAATTCTCAAAGATATTACAACTACTCACTTAGCTTTGGAAACTAATGAGGAACCATCTCCTCCTTCCAAACCTCCAACCACTTCTCTTCCTCCAAAATATAATTTACCTTCTAAGTTTCATGGTGGTTCTTCTTCCAAAACCCACTGGAACTTCCTATAAGAACTCAACTCCATGTCTTACAAGATACCTCTTATGGAGTTAGTTTTCACCTCTCTTTATCATCACAAGTTACTCATGCAATAATTTCAATAAATTAAAGAGATATCTTCTCTATTAGAGGAACCATCTCCTCATGAGTCTTAGCTAACCAAAGTGCATACCATTTAATCAATTTGTCCTTTTTCAAAACCCTCCATATATTTCCTTGAATAAGACATGATTAACAATGAGATCATCTTTCAAACTAATGATCCACCCTATTCATTAAAATATCAATTAATACCAACCTCATTCATAAAGTAGTAGTAGATGAAGGGTCTGGTATTAATGTGACATCTTTATGGCTCTTCCAATAACTTGTCTATAATAAGGATCATCTCAAACAAACTCACTTCACATACTATGAATTTGATAAAACTAATCAAAATCCACTTGGTTGTATTTGAATCCCTCTTATGATTAGATCTAAGACTGTATTAACTAAGCTCATGGTCCTAAATTTACCCTCATCCTAAAACATACTCCTAGGAAGCCCATGGAATCATAGAATTAGGGTATTGCCTCTTTCAATAGCTAATGTATCAATTTCCTTCATAACAGCAAAAGGTATAAACATGAGGTTGATTCTAACCCTTGGATTATTTAACTTCCAAATCCCAAATCTCAATACCGAATTCCCACCATTCCAACAACAATAGTGCCCCTTAGCCGAATTCATCAAGATGAATCTAGATTTACATGTCACTCTTGTTGATTCAAATGATGATGAGCCTAATGATTTTCAAAACACCTACAATAATACCAATCTACCTCCTTACATATTAAATTTCCTTCCTCCTTATTTGTTGCCTCATGATTACATCATCCCTCTAATAGATAAGATCATTGATTTCCACCTCCATATAATGCTTAGGAAGCCTCTTACCTAGAATATGAATTCACGTGTAATGATTATGGAGTGGATGAATTATTCCAAGATCCTTTAATCATGTTTCTGCATAAATTCAATGATCTAAGCATCTCCTCTTTCGAAGTTCCTTATGAATCTCAAACATGTATACTTTCTCCAACCTATGATGATAATTACATCATGGCCCAATCTCAATCAAGATACTTAGATGTTCAACATTATCAAAAAACTTTAACTCAAATACATGCTTTCAATCATGATGTTCATACCATTTCCACCAATTTTTAATCAACACCTGAAGATCATGTCCCTCTTACTAATTCTCCACTTACTAATACCCCTTGGATGGTAAAATAAATCTTAACTTTTGAACCTCTAGAACTTCAAACATATTTTACACCTCATACTAAAGAAATCATTATTTCCAATCCTCCTCCCATCAATAATACTACCAATAATCCAATCGTACCAGATCAACCCTCTTCCCATACTCCACCTAATCTCAAGATTATGCTAGATGCCAAGGCCATAGATGTACATCAAACACATTCTGAATATGACCACCATGGTAAAAAAAATTATCTAAAAGTATATGTCTGGTATTATGGTCCTCTTCTCACTTTTCCTAGAAATGAAGCTATTCTTAAATTGTTTCGTGCCTGAGAACCTCAACTCCCTCGATAACATCATAAAATTGGGAATTTTAAGTAGAAAGATCCTCATTTTAACAAATTCATTGATAGCATTGATCCTAAAATAAATATCATTTCCTCTCTACCTAATGCACCATATTGTTTCCAAGATGGAAATGTTATGCTTATCAAGGAAATTACTATAATCGAATATAGTACCACATCATGCCCTCAACTAATCATAGTCTCTTGATAACTTACACCAATTGAGCATGATGACTTTAGCTTATAATTTGATAAATATCATGAGACTTTCACTTGGTACTATAATGACATGCTTGGCATTGATCCTAGCATCGTGGTGCACAATATCATCACCTATCCTGATGCCAAACTCATGTGACAAAAATAATAGAAATTTCCTCTAAAAATTTATAATTTATGCCATAAATAAATAATTAGACTTCTTGATGATAAATTTATCAAGAATGTGGAATATTCAAAATGGGTCTCAAATATTTTCCATATTCAAATTAAAATCACCATGATCATTCACATTTGCATCAATTTTTGTAACCTTAATCTTGCTTGTCTGAAGGACAACTTCCCTTTACTTTCCATAGATGCAATCATCGATTCCACTATGGATATACAATGCCATCCCTTATGGATGGTTTTTTGGGTTATAATAAAATTCAAATTGCCCCTAAATATCAATATAAGACAACTTTCACCACGGAATGGGACACCTATTATTACATTAAAATGCCCTTCAGCCTCAAAAATGCTAGAGCTACCTATCATCGTATAATGACCCATATTTTCCATGACCTTATCCATAATATTATGTAAACCTATATGTATGACCTCATTTTCAAGTCTAAAATTTTCAAAACTCATCTTTCTTATCTTTATATCATCTTCGATTGCCTCATCAAATACAAATTAGACTAAATCCCTGTAAATGTGTCTTTGGCATCACATCTAGAAAATTGTTAGGACTATTAGTCTCACTTCATGGCATTGATGTCAATATCACTAAGATCAATTATATTTTTAACATTCCCATCCCTCATTCCATTTTATATATTCACACTTACCTTGGAAAACTTGGGTAAATAAGATGATTTATCCCTAAAATGGGTTACTGCATCTCTACAACACAATCATCAATACTAGGCCCACATTGCCAAACAAAATAAAAAAAGATTCAAAGTATTCACTTGTAATGTTGGTAATGTTTTCCTTAAATTAGTCTACACTCAAGGTAAAGAAGATAAATATGCCCAAAAATGGTGGGAACCTTACTTAGTCAAAGACATCCTTGGTCCTAGCACATATCACCTCTAAACTAATGAAGGCCATATTTTCAAAGAGCCCACCAATTTGCAATTATTAAAGAAGTATTTTTCCTACATCCTTCCCTTCTTATCATGCTTTCAATATGATATCATTCTAATAATTTTTTTAGGATGCCTATATGGGTCTCACCCTCTGCACTAATCTTTCTTTCCACAAACCTTAGTTCCTTCTTTCTGGTCCTTTGGTTTCTCTTTTTCTCATGAGTTGTATTTTAAAACCATGGATAGGACCTAGTCTTTCTCATGATTTCATTTTTTCCTCATTGTTTCCTTATTTTATAACGTTTTTTTATGTCATATGGGTTTTTTCTTTGTAAGTTGCAGTGTTATCCCATGGATAGAACCATGCCTTCCTCACAAATACTATATTTATCACCCTATTTTTTACATGATTTTATGCACCTCTTGGGTTTATATTTTATGAGTTATAGTGTAATACCATGGACAAGAACAATCCTTCCTCATAAAATCACCATCTTTCATTAATTTTGTGTTTCTTTTCTAGAATGTGTTTGCAATGGTTATAATTTTTTTATCCCTTGTTCTCAACATTAGCTCTTGCTTCTTTTATAGATAAAATTTTCATGATAATAAGGTTATCATGTTTTCCTACACTTCCCTCATACTTATGATAAGGAATCACACTTTACTATCATTGTACCCCTTTTTCACCCTTTGTCACATTTTTTTCAATTTGAAGTCATTCAAATTGTTTCATGTTTCATTCCTATTTAATTTACTTTCCTTTCATTGAACTTAGGATAAACTAAGGTCAAAGTCAAAATTACACTTTTATTTTACCTAAATTAATGAAACTCTTAGACACCATGCTCTCTGAGTTCTCTTTCTTAGTAATCGAATCCAAATTTTTCTAATGATAGTCATCTTTAGCACCTATGTTTGGTTTTATGAATCCATATGGAGGAGGAATAGAAAAATCCATTAAAAAAGTTAAAATCCAAATCATTTGAAACAAATGGAAATGATACACAAGGAAACATACCAAGTCAAAAAATAAAATCACACCAAAATATGTAATTAATAACACATATCTATCTCCAATCAAAGTTTAAACTCCATAGTTAGCCTCATGATAGAGATGAGTTCCATTGGGGTGTGATAGGCCATTAAATTTGAATAGGAAAATTTAATAAACTATATGGTTCTACCTACCTTATCACACAAGTACCCAATCTTCATAGTAGATATATAGCTCTATAAGGGATCCTAAATAATAGGGAATACCTTGTGGGAAGGTATGTCTATTTTAATTTTCATGCATATATCCTTCATGGGATGATCTACATACTTCATTTGTTGACCTAATATTTATGTATCTATGAGAAGTTATTCAAAGTCCTTAATGTCAAAAGCCCTCTTGTTTTGACAAACCTAATTTAAATTTCTTGATGTTGATAAAGAGTTTATCTACATTGCTTTTTCTTTCATTTCCCCTCCACCCATTTCATTTCCCCACTTGATAAGCAAGTGTGATTCTAAATTTGTTCTCCCTCTTATTTATTCCCTCTTGTTCACATCTTTAAAATATGCTGACACCACTTTGTTTCAGTTTTACCCATCCTTAGAATAAAAGAACATGATTGAGTAACTAGGGATTACTTTTTTTGCACTATGGCTTTACATCTCTAGCATTGCATTGCTTTATTTGATCATTTACCATTTTTAAATGTCTTTTTTTTCGACACCTAAGTCTATTTCTACTTTCATGTTATTTTTCCATTATTGAATGAGGTTGGCTTGTTATTCCTCATTCACTAATGTTGTTTTCCCTTTTATGCACTTTTTCCATCAATGATTGAGTAAGGATTGTTATTTCTCACTCATCAATGTTGTTTTACCATTTTTCTTGCCCATCTTTGTTTAAGGATTATTACTACTTTCAAATCGATGTTTACTTACCACCATTTTTGACATGTATCCTTAGTTTGATTTGGTGAGTTTTCATTTATTACTTAAGGTTTACTTGTTTGAGTTTTTTAGTCTTTAATAGCCTTGGATTTCCAATTACCCAATTTATTCTAACTTTTGAATTGGTCAATTGGTCCTAAATTAGCATTTTTCACCCCATCTTGCCAAATTTCTAAGTACGTCTCATCTCTATTGCATCAGTTATCTTGGCTTTCTTGTGCTTGCTTGTTTTTTCTCTTTAGTTTTGTATACTTGATTTTGTCAAAAGCAGTCTATGCACCCTCCATGATCAAAACTACAAACAAAATAGATAACCATCTAGTGATAAAGGTAAGTCAAGGTACGCATATATTTATTTTTTTATTTTTTTTCATTTCAAAAATTTAATTTCATTTATTCTATGCTTTAAAATAGTGTAATTTTTTAGCTTTAGCATTGTGTGTTGCTATGTTCTTTTCTTAAATCCCCATCCCCTGTTACACCTGAGTGACACATGATGAGTATCAAGTGGGGCATATGTATACACATAATATTTTAAAACTTTTATCAATTATTTATGCTTTTTATATTTCAAAACCCTGTTGAGTCTCAATCTCTTTGAGCACATGCCTAAAAGGGTACAACAAGAAAGGGGTGGGTAGACTATTAGTGCTTCGAAGGATTATTGACCCTATACCACCACTTTTGATCAATCCAACCTTCTCTAAAAACACTCCCCTAAGCTTAGCCTCCTCTTTTTCACCCTCTTATAATAATTTTCTACCTTTATTATCCATTCCCTAGCCTAAAACCCTTTCTAAGAGTTTATAATATAATGTCATCCCCATCGACCCTATACTCTAATTGACAAAACTCATTTAGGGTCTAGGTTGGCCCCTGACATACGTAGACTAAGACCTAATTTTTTTTTATTAATAAAAATACATATCAATTAGGCCAACCCTGTTGGTTAAACTTTTATAAAGGATTAGGATTAGATTTAACTATATAAAAACATTCATTTTGCCATTTCTTAGAGACAACAAGTGTTAACTATTCATTTGCGCTCTATACAATTTGCTCTTTTGCCATTCTACTTAAGGAATTATAGTTTAGGGTTTACACTTAGATAATAATCTTGTATTATGGAAAATTTTAGATGATTTGGAATTTATTATTGATCCTTACACACCATAATAACCTCTTGTGAAGCACCTTTAGCCAAGGGAGATATTGAGTCTCGATGGGTTCCTCTTCAAGATAAATATCTCTAACTTTTCTCCTCTCTTTTAGTAGATAAAAGTAGAATAAGTAATGGATTTTGAATATATTACTCTATCCATGTATTAGGTTTTTACCTATACATAGCTAAATTAGGATTCTCTTATGCATGTTTACTTTTATGTTTACTAACCCCACTTTGTACCACAAGATTTGGTGAGCACTAGATTAGACTTTATTTTACTTGTCATTTACTTTATGAATATAAAAACATAAGACCTAGTTAGGTTTATTGCCTTTGCTTGATTGGAGGCTTTGTAACCTTCCCTATTGATTTTATTGAGGTAAGATATCCCTTGGATAGGTCTAGAGGATCCATCTTAGTAATGACCTTAGATATCTAATGTATCAACAATTGGAAGTGTAAGTAGGATTTATCTTCTTTGAGAAAGGATTGATTTATAGATCAATTGCATTTCCATTTACATATAGGAACTTACTTATGATTTTTGGAAGTTGAAGGAGTTGATGCTTCTCAATCTATCAATGAATAATTTGAGTAGTGTTATTCCCAGTAGTTTGGGACAAATGATTCAACTAGACTTAGACCTTTCTAGTTTACCTCAAAAAATTCCCTCTAAGATTGAATATCTTAGCCATTTGGGCTCATTAAACTTGTCCAATAAATTTTTATTGGGAAGTATACCCCAAGGAGGAAATATAAACTCGTTTCCAAATTCATCATTCTTGGGGAACCCAAATTTATGGGGATGTTTCATTTCAAAGAATTGTACTTGGCTAGAATTTGATTCTCCTCCTACTCCTACTAAGAAAGAAGAGATGAGCAAGATATTTCCTTAGTATGGTATTGTAGTTAAATTATCATATGGAATAGGTTTTATAGACATAAATGTTTATTTATAATAAAAATGAGGTGGAAAAAGAGATACTTTGAAAGATTTGATGTTATTTTGAAGTTTCTATTTTTTTGGCTCAATAACTAGAAATTATGAAGCTATAATTCCCTACTTATAATGTAAAGGGTAAATCTAATATTTTCTTGTGCTTAGACTTAATCAACAAATAAATTCAGGGTTTCAAATAAACTTCTAAATTTTTGTAATGATTCAATATGTGTTAAGGTATTTCATTTATGTTCAAGTGTTTGCAATAGTTTTGAATTCACAAGAGAAATATATTGGATGTTATATTTACATCGATAGGCATTCACCTATTGGATTGAGTCCATTTCATACTTGATCAATTATTCCCATTCAAAGTTGGAGGATGAAGAGGATTATTTTGCCTTGTTTTTGATGCATTAAAAAGGCTAATGGGTTAGAGGTTTGATGATTGGGATGCATTGTCATGTTGGTGACTAGGTGGTGTATATTTAAGGAGGATAATTCACTAAAGTTCATTAACGACATATATTATGATTTTTCATCGATATGAATGTTGTATAAAATATTTTGTTTGGTTTTCACATGGAAAACCATTCATTTTGTTTATTCAGTGTAATAGATTTTCTTGCATAGACCAAGGATTGGGCATGAAACTATTATGAGGTGTGTTAAGTTTGAATCATATTGTATACGTAAGTAGGAAAATAATATTTTAGGTTTTTACTGATATAAATTTTTGTTCTTTTAAAATAATTTTTGTGGTGGAAAATGTATCTAGATGGATGGCTTTATCATTGAGGAAGAATGTGTGGGTTTGAAAAGTTGAGGGCTATAAACATGTACAATTTCTTGGTGACATGTCCATGTGTGTAAATGTATCAAAAAAGCTATCCCTTCATTATCATACCAAATAAATGAAAAACTATCAAAATTATAAGATGTTTCAAGCTAAAAATAGTATGAAAAACTAGCTAAAACCCCTTTTCAATTCCTACTGAAACTACATCACTAGGCCTAAGGATGGTTGGCAAGGGTGTGTTGGCCTACTAGTGATAAGGTGGTAGATAGGCAATGACAACAAGTCACTAAATTTCATTAATGACATTTATTTTAATTTTTCCTCACTTGTAAGGTTGTGAAAAAGCTATTATTTTATTTTGGTTTTTGCATAGCGAAACATTTTTTTGTTTATATGATGTGATAGATATGCATACATAAACCAAAGATTTAGCATGCAATTATTACAACATGGGTTAATTGTTATTATTTTTTTGTTAAAACCAAGTATTCATTTTGCTTATTTAGTGTGATAGTAAAGGGTTGGTTTTTTTAATATATTTGTTGGCATGGACCAGGGATTGGGCATGTAACCATTGTGAGATGGGTTAATCTAGAATGAGTTTATTTGCATGAATGTGATGAGACTATTTTGTGTAAGTGTTATTGCTGATATTAATACTTTTTTTTTAAATAAAATTTATGGTGTAAAATGTCTATGTATAGTTTTTTTGTAGTCATGGCAGAAAAACTAAACGATTTGTAGTTATGATTTTGATGTCTTGGTTATTGGTAATGCAATATTTTTTATTCTTTAAGATGAAAATGGAATTTGATAAGGGTTTTTAAATAGTTTTTTATTCCATTATGGATTTGAAACATTAGGTAGTTTTAATAGATCAACATGCATAAACTAGAGGTTGGGTATGTAGTCATTTTTAGGGCATTATATGGTTGTCTGTGTGGTTGTGGAGGAAAGGCTTGGTTCATAAGGGTGACAACCATAAAAATTGAAATGTTTTTTTATTCTTTAAGATGAAAGTGGATATTGAAAATGGTTTCAAATAGTTTTTTTGGGTGGTTAGTTATTAGGTGGTAGTTATGGAAGGTTGAAAGGTGCATAAATATAATTAATGATATATTTTTTTCTTTTTGTATAGTGAAACAATCTGTTTACTTATTCAATGAGACAAAAAATGCTTGTTTACGATTTTTTTTGTTTACTTCTAGTATTGTAGTGTTTTTTTATCATTTAATCATTCTCAGGTCATTTTTTAATAAGTCTTAAATATTTAAATTTTTAAAAATATTTTTGAGGTTTATAGCTCTTGTTAGGATTTATATAAGAGTAGGTTGTGGGTTTGAGATTAATATCAATTTTTTTATAAGGTTTGTGGTGGAAAATATATATGGATAATTGTCTCTTTCCTTGTGGTGGAAAGATTTAGTTTGTAATGGAGAGAGGCATAAATATTGAATTTTTTTTTGGTTAGTAGTAAGTCTGCTACGTGAAATCTATTATTTTTGTTTTGTTTTCATAGAGTGAAACATTCTTTTTTTCAATTTGCTTATTCAGTGGGAATTTGAAGACTTTTTTTGGGATGGTTCTGCATACATAGACTAGATATTAGTCATGCAATCATATAATGATATAATTTTATTTTTTTATAAGGCTTGTGGCATAAAATATTTGTGGATAGTGTGTATCCTTGTGTATTTCTTTTCTCAGGATTTATGTATGAGTAGCTTGTAGGTTTGACATTGACATCAATTTTTTCAACAAGGTTTGTGGTAGAAAATATATGTGGATAGTTGTCTCTTTCATCCTGGTGGAAATATTTATTATGTAATGGTAAAAGACATAAATCGTGAAATAATTTGTTTTTTTTGTTGATGGTAACTCTATTGTGCAAAAGCTATTTTTCCTTTTTTATATATATAGTGAAACATTTGATTTTCTAATTGAGTGGGATAATGAAGGTGTGGATTGGTTAGATTTAATGGCATGGTACCCTTTTGTATATGTCACATGGTTAGTAGTGA
This sequence comes from Torreya grandis, assembly GCA_037957365.1. Lineage (NCBI taxonomy): Eukaryota > Viridiplantae > Streptophyta > Pinopsida > Cupressales > Taxaceae > Torreya > Torreya grandis. Next base: position 1,917,584 of record JARHVA010001383.1, on the reverse strand, counting down.
GCCAATGGAACCTTGTCGATCATTATTTTACCCCAGTGATGCAATTGCATGAAAATATGCCATGTGTCAATAATAGGGAAATCAATTATAGGAATAGATGGATCAATTATGTATGTGGCATTGGTTTGCTTTATTTTTTAATGAAGATTAAATCTCACTACACATCCAATAACCATATAACTATAAATATCATGTTGCATTAGGCATTATTATATAAACAAGATGGTATTGGTAAATGAAAACAATAAGGAATGAGCTTGACAAAATGCCTCTAACAATTGTGATCTAAGATTAAAGCTACAATCTCCTGTTAGGATGAATAGAAATTTTGTTTCTTAATTACATGTGCATAAATAAATGATTGATATGTAAATTCATGTTTATTTGAGGCATGTTTCCATTTACTATTTATAGTGTGTTTCTTTAATCATGCATAATGGAATATGTTTTTTTTGTAATTATAGGGTTATTGAGTGTACATAGTTTTATTTTTTATTGTAGGTGTTTGTATATTGATGAAATATGGTTTATATGTTTTATATTTTTTTTGGAATGCATCCTATTGCAAAGAGATAAAATGAAGGTGTGGTATTAAAGTTTTTTTCCAATTGTCATACTATTTTTATATTACTGTAAATATGGAATGTAGAGCTACCATTATTTACATACAGAGGTCAAGGGATTTTTTTTTGAAAATTATTTATTACTAGAAGATAAAATTGAATATTGAAGTAGAGAATTAAGGAATAAGAAAAATTTTAACAATATTAACCTATAAATAAAATATTTAAAAAATTAAAAATCATTTTGTTGACTAGTTAAATATTTTAAAGTTTTCATTTTTATATTTTTGTAGATGTTTATGTGCAAATATTTATTAAATAGATTTTTAAATATTATTACTGAAAATATTTACTTTGCACCTTTAGTTAATTTAACTTTGGTAGTTATCTTTTTCACCAAGGCTAGTTAGTGTGTACACGTGCCCAAGTATGTTTTTAATTCTTACCTACCTCACATATGCCACCATCATTAGATGCCACCTTTAATATGACCAATAGGAAAAATGAAGAAAATATGTGAGTTTGTTATATATACTCTTCTCCTCTTTTATATTTTACATGAGTTGACACACCAGAAATATAGACATATAGATGCTAAATATTTGAGGTAAAAATATGTAATATATTGTTTTTCATTTTAGCTCTTCTCTTTTCACCTCTATCTTGCGTGACTTATGCTTTATTTCTTATTTGATTTTGGATAGACTATATCTTAATATGATATCATATCCATTGAATTATAGATTTATATAATAGAATATTTTTTTAGGCAATGTTTCTCTACAACATAATAGAGCAAAATGAACACCACCATTATGTTTACAAGGCCAAAAAACATAGGGATTAAATGTAAACACTTTATAGGTTTATGCTAAGCAATTTGTGAAGTTTTTTGACATCCTTTAGCTCGTACTCAAGTACGGTCCATAGATTTTTAGTAGTCCATACATTCCACACAGTTTATATGGACCTACAACATGTACTTGCCTTCAAGCCTACATGGTGCCATCCATACCATCTACATGGCTTGACTTATGGATTTTTTACATCATCCTACTTGTGTGGCACCATTCATACAACTTGGTGTCATGTACTACAGTCTTCTATGTCATCCTACTATATACCTTGCCATATTTTCATGTGGTGTCTTTTGGGCCATTGTGTAAACCTTTATTACACTTATATGGCACTTTATTATATCATCTATACTTGTTGATGTCACATATTGTATTGTGATGTGGCACACTCTAAAACTATCATACTTCCTATGTGGAACCTATTGACATCATTTCACCCTGTGTAGTCTTCATCTCCTCGTCGTTAACCTTACTAGCCATGTGATTGCCCATTCTATTGTCTAGCCTCCAATAGAGTACCTACCAAAAATGCCCATGTGACTAGTCCTAACTGCTAGTGGTCAAGATTTTGTGCTATCACCATCAGCCTCTATGTGACCAATGACCAATTTGGTTTAGCCTCCAAGGTAGTCATATTACTCTCCTAAGGAAATTTGGGCATAATTTCACTCTAAGAGGCATATTGCATGATATGTGTAGCTTGGGAGGATATTTTTTTTGAAAGATTCATGTTTCTGGTGTGGATGTAATGTAGTTAATTTTAGGATATTTTTGTAACTTGAGTTTTTCTGTTACAACATTTAATACAGGAGAACACTGTGGAAGACCTCATTCAAGCACCTTCTTGGGCTCATATCATGAGTTCTATTTGGAATTTTCACATGTTGTCTTCTTTGAACTTGGATATTTTTTTGAGCTATAAATAATGATATGGACATTTATAAATTTTGTCTTAATAATTTTAAGGCATGGTAATGCTATTGCACTTTGAGGGTGCACTTTTTGTCTTGTTAGGACCTTACTTAGGTCATTTTTATTGCATTTGAAAAATGTAATGGCTATTTTTTTTTTGAATACTAAAGGGTTAAGTCTAATTTAATAGGTGGTCAAGGCCCCCCCATAATAAAATTTTGTACTTTTTTGGCTCTCTCCTATAAATATTTTTCTATCCATTAGCTTTTAAAATTCAATTTTTCTCCCACCTTATGAAGTTTACCTAACATGCCCTCGTTGCTAGGTCCCTATTAAAGTTTTTTTTATTTTCACATGGTAAATTTTTGGCAGGAGTGTTGTATTTTTGAACATGTTTAAGTAATAGATTTTAGGCCACTCATGAAAAGGATTCCTTAGTTCCTTGTATTTCTCAACATGATGATCAATATCTGTGACTTTTGGCATCCCCAATACTAGTCAATTTCTATGTTTGAAGTAGTGGATTTTGTGCTACTTGTGCATGATATTTTTTGCATTGTTGTGAGTTTATTTATCGACTTGAGTAATATGTAGTTAGTTTAAACTACAAATTCCACTAGTGTCATTTATTTTGAGTCATATGATGCCTCTTTTTATGTGCCTCATTATATTTTATAGGAGATATTATATTTCTTTTCTTAAAATAATCACTTTTGTGTGCATGTGTGTTTTATTCATTTTAACATAATAATGATTTTGATTTCTTCACATGTACATGGATATCTTATTAGGCAATTTGTTTTTTGTAACCCATATGAGGATTATAGTATGACTTATCTTTCTAAAGAATTATTTGGTGTACTCTTCTATATTTTTGACACTTTCTTGAAATTTATACTGTCTCCATGATGTGAGTGACATTTATTAACCTTAGTGTCTATTAAGATTCAAAATTACCCACACATAACCATATTTATTGGTATAAAAATTTATAATGTCATCTCTCAATGACCTTAGTGGTATCAAAATTTATAATATCATCTCTGAGCCAACATTCTTTAATGGTATCTAAATTACCATAATATTTTAGTGTTTTGAATAGTGGATTCATACCACTTGTGTAGATATCATGAGTTTTTCACTATATGTTGAACTTTGTTATGCACAACATCATCTAAGTGTGGATTAGGCCACTTTTCAATCTTTTAAAGCTTATTAGTATTCTATAAAATCACTTGCTTCAGTAATTTTCCATCATATTGTGGGAGACATCCATTATTGTTACCATTTTCCACCCAGTTTATCATTGAGGGGGCATGAGTATCCAATGCTTCCTTGGATCCTTATTACCAAATTTATTGAGATTAGTGTTTCTTTTGAGTGAACCTCATATGGAGCACCTATTCCTAGTTTGACTTGGTGGTTATAGTGGCTCAACATCCATTTATTTTGGAAAGATGAATTTTCATCCATATAGATGCTTGACATCACATTGTATTTTCTTGATATTTATTCACAGGTACCTCATCAAGCCTTATTATTGGGACCTATTTTCTAAGGATTCTAAGAATCCTAATTTTTTAAGACCTTCTCAAGTTTTAATTAAGGGGGTGTTTGGGCAAACATTTATTGTGCACAATAAGTTAAGTTAACTTAACTAGTTAGATTTTATACTAAGGCTAGTTAATGTGTGTACATAAACAACTATACATCCAATACTTACCTACCTCACTAATGCCACCATCATTATATACCACCTCTAATGTGGAAAATAGGAAAAAATAATCAAAGGTGTGACTTTTTGAAATATACTCTTATCCTCCTTTGTATTTTACATGGATTGACACACCAAAAATACATACTCATAAATTCTAAATATCTGACTGAATAATATTTAATATATTATTCTTTATTTTAATTATCCTCTTGTCTCCTCTCTCCTACTTTAGATAAATTTTGGTTCTTATTTGTCCTAGATAGATCATATATTAATAAATATGTTATTAATGGTAAGAACGTCAAGTTATCAAAATGAATTTTTAATTTTTTTCTCATTGATGATGAGCCCATAGATAGATTATATTTTTTCAAAATGCTATTAATGGAGGCATTAATATGGATTAATAACACATCCAATTATCCTTTTCATCCTTAAATATGCATTAAAATTAAACAAAAAAGAGTTTAATTCCATAAAACATAGCATATTGATATTCGTAGAGTAGACTTTCTACCATGGTGAAAGGTAACTACACCATCAGTTGGATTTATTGATGGTTGACCAATCTATATATGTTATCTAGATGTCGATGGGCTAATGCATCATTTTCAATTGGCATCTACCCTTGAGGTGTAGGTTAATGATCTCTCACATGTGTCATAAATTGGGAAAAGTGATCATATTCATCTTCCAAATTAAAATGTGGATGCATGTAATTATCTCAACCATCATCTAATTGATAAAATTGGGTTTGATTTATGTCACAAAGATATAGATAAAAATACACATATATTTTTTATAACATTTATCTAGAAGAAACATCATAATAAATGACATTAATGAGCTTTGGTGACCTATCATCCTTACATATCTTTTGGCTTATTTATTGTGGGCCAATGCACTCTTGTTGGTGATCCTTATACCCTAAAACATGACCATTATGGGGATTGAAAATGGGTTTTAGATAGTTTTCTCATGCCATTTTTGGTTTGAAACTTTTTGCATTTATTTATTTATTTATTAAGTGTGATTACTTTACATAAATACACTAGGAATTGAGTGTGAAAAGAATACAATTTGGTTTAAGACCAAATCAATTTATTTACATGAGTGAGGTGAGAATATTTTACATGTGTATGTTATATTTTATACATTGATACATTTATTATTCTTTTGAAATAAGGTTCATGGTGGATTTTTTTTGTGGATGGGTGTCTCTATCCTCATGACAGAAAGTGTGGGTTAGCAAATGTAAGAATCATAAACCTGAAAATGATTTTTGTTATAATCTGGTGTGTTGGCCATTTTTACACACATGCACATATACAAAAAAATTAACCCTTCCCTATCACACTTATAAATTTAAAATGTTTCACTACGATAAAACCACAAAAAATAGTAAATTTTTTGCAGTCTTCTTGTTAACATAAAATCAAAATAAATGTCATTAATGAACTTTAGTGACATGTATTCCTTTTGTAGGTAATAACTCATTACATATAGGCTAATGAATCTCCATATGTGACCCTCAGTCCCTTTACAAGGTTGTACCAAAATGTGGCATTTATCAACAATAGCTAAAGTCGATCATATTCATCTTCCAACTTCAAATGGGGACTGTTGATTAGGTATGCCATCATCAAGCAGATAAATATGATCGTATTCATTATCTAACATCTAATATAGATTAATATATTAAAGGTGAGGTTATTTCTATTAGGTTCATGCCTATTATCATAGTTAATATTTCAAAAACTCAAAACTAGATATCATTAATAACACATTGAAAAAACCCAATCTATATTCAAGCTTGTCATCCATCAGAGTAAATTTAATATTAAAATTAGAGTAAGGAACTTTATAGATATATTTTATCTTGTTATAGATCATTTTTCATGGCCAATTGTGTGGATAATTTCTAGTTAGGGTCAATATCATATCAAGGCAGAATTTATAAACACTTATATGTTATTTGAATAACTCAAAGAAATGGTTATGTTTTCATATGTTATTACAATATTATGTTGATTAATTGTATATAATCATTGGTTTCTTATGAAAAAAAAATTTAGGTCTTCTATATTTTGATATATTAACCTTAACTATGGTCAACTAAATTTTACTAGTAGTTTTTTATGATATTTCTTTCATGCATTTTTTTTTATTCTTTGAGATGTAAAGAATGTTTGTTACTAGAAAAATATAATATATATGTAATCTTGGAATCTATGAGAGAAATTTTAAAATATGTAGTATTTTTGTTTCTTTGAGACATAAGTACAAATTGAAAAGGAGTTATAGATATTTTTTTCATGCCATTGCAAGTTGTGTTTACACTAAAATTAATTATGAATTGACAGTTAACTCTAAATATAAATGTAAACTATTGAAATATGATCTAAGATGATATATACAATAAAATACAAAGATCTAAAAATTATAGAATTTTTAAATTTTCTATAAATAGAAACTAGGTTAGGGTTAGATAATTGTTCTTGAAAATGATTTGTTTCAGATTGTATTCACTTTCTATGAATTATGACTGTCTAAATATATTTACAAACATAGATATATTATAAAATAATGGCTTGTTTTCTGATGGGAAAATTTAGTATGAGGTGGATAAGATCACAATGTATTTTTGTTTATCTATTATAACTTTGTCCTATTAGACTATGTGTTGGATCTAAAAATCTAAGTATGATTGCTTACGCATGTATGCAACCTAACTTTATACATAACCCAAATTGATGTGTATAAGACCTATAAAATTAGAGCCCTAATCCTTCATAAGTACATAAAAGGAGATAAAATGAAAAAGGGTGAAAATAGGGGAAGTGGGAATGATCGAGCTATCCTTCACAAAACCACTCTGTTGACTGAGTACTGCCTATATAGTCTAAAGGGCCTCATGCCAATGTAGTTCTCCCTTTAGGAAAAATTGTGTTAGTACAATTATAAAATTTGATTAGAATTCTTGATAAGGGATGCCATCAATCTAAAATAAATAATATTATACTTGGCCTAGGAATGTAAAATTATAGTAGAATTGAAATTTTATAGAAGAGGGATCTTTACTCAAAAAATAGAAACTTTTAAAATCAAAAAGATAGGTGCCTTGTAAGAGAGTGATAAGTCCTTTCAAGTGTAACCCTTGATGTGATTTTATAGAGAAATTTTTTGAATGTTACTAATAACCAACCTATTTATATATGTGGGAAATCCATTAAGAAGTGTGTCACTCTAAAAAGGTAGTCATTAGAGCATGGGAGACAAATACACACAACTAGATAGGTGTGCAATGTGCCCCTGTTTGCCTAGTAAAAACATGTCCTAAAAGGACAAAGGCTTATAAAATAGGAGTGACACTAAATTATATATTGAATAGGAATGAATAGGGAAGTCTAAAATATGTTATTAGTAGTTAAAATAATTTGAACTCTTTCATAGAGATTACGGGTTATCATAATGACAAATTATCCAAACAAGGTAAAGATGTCAAGGACAAGTATTGTCAAGAATTTATTGATAAAATTTCAATGTCTATTTTCCCCTAATTTATTGTAGTGATGAAAAAAATTACTAGAATAAGTGAAATGTAAACCTGATGTGCATGCACCTTTGTTGAGGTATGTGGAGAGGTGTTGAGCATGTGGCAAATTGAGAGTGATCAAGTCTTAATTTTAAAAATAAATGAATATGCTTAAGTTGGAAATATTCTATGCTCCAACCATCATAGACTAATCTATAATGTTTGAAGGGATGGGAACCAATAAATTGGCTCTCTAAAATGTAACCACAATGTTAAGCATCACTAAGCTCTCACATGGCTCACTTGTTGAACTGAGTCATGTGAGATCTTTATGATGCTTAGAGTTTTGGTTGCATTAGTACATGGTTCACTAGAGTGTAACCAATACATGGAGCATCACTAATATCAAATTTAGTCCACTTTCAAAATATGAATCACACTGTTACAAACAAAACTAGATTTTAATTGTATATTATTAAAACTTTGAAACTTGAAAAAGATAAATCTAAATTTTTTAAAGTAGTAGATTGGTCATGAGTGCATATCATGAACCATATATTGTATAGAATACTAATTTGATCTTTTGAAGTATTGTAATTGTATTTACATAAGTGTATTTCCATAAGTGTATCTGTGCTTGAGTAGCTGTAAGAGTGGAGTGCATAAGCAAGATGAATGCCCCCATAATCTTAAAAATTTGATTTTTACATTTATAATTTTTCAAATATGAAATGTGTTACTTGTGAAATATCAGAGATAAGTCTATTATGGTGCCCCTCTTTTGAGATGAGATAAATTTCCTTCAAATCACTTGTCTCAAAATAAAAAGTGATCATTTTTGAAAGATGTAATCATGTAATAGTATTTTATAGATTTCCATTATTTTAGAATCTTAGAGATGTAATTTTGAAGCATATAAGAAAAAATTATATATTGAATTGCATCATGTAATTCTAGTATAGCATTGAAGTAGTCTATGAAGCATGTAGATATCTTGAAAGTCTTGAATATGTATTGTAAACATAGTAATTTTTTTTAAAAAAAAGAAGCATCAAAACACAAGAGTAATATGTGCATGATATGTATCATGGCACAATATATATATGAAATAGATAATTATTAGTGCATGATAATAACCATGGCACCATAGCAGCCAATACTAAACATGTATTCAAAGTCACACAATGTTACACAAGAAGGTCCAAAGGCCATATATAAGGCACATGTGAAATGTCACATAAATTTAAAAAGTTTGTATAAATTTCACACATATAAGGCACAAATTCACAATACAAGGGACATGTAAATGTCTCAAAAACATAAAATTTTGAAGGCCATGCACACATGGCATGTTTATTCCATACAAGTAAGATGGTGTTTATTGAACATACACAAGGCCAAGGCCAAATACAATAAGCTGTCAGTTTGAATAATGATATATATGACGCAATATTATAGATTAAATGAAGCTAGCCTATTTTGAATATATATGTCGATATTCATGTTATAAAATAGTATATTCATCATGGCACATGTAAAATATGAGTTAAGAGTAAGACATTTTCTTCATTATAGCTCAACATGGAAAAGAGGTTGTGGAGAAGTACAACTTATAAGTATTTGTAGAGAATAATGATATGCCACCAACTGAGAAATATTGTTGAGTAAAAGGATAGTCTAACATTAAGACCATGTAAAAGTATGTATTAGTTTGAAATTTTATTGATATCTGAATATGTGTTTTGTTCTATGATTAACAGATTGTATAAGAGGTCCCTGTAACTATGTTGCATTTGAAAATGAAGATTTAAAATGCACAAGGACAAGTCCATAATATGAATATAGGTGTGTAATGTGTTGTTATATATCTAATATGATATTGTCTAGATTAAATGTATATAAATTTTTTGATTAGGTTAGCTTCATTTGTGTATGATTACTTCTTAGTTATATAAAAATATGTCCTATTTGACACTCAGATACCTTGCGAGAAGAAAATTGTATTGAAAATGTAATTAAATATGTTATGTATTGAACATAAATATAGATGACATATGCAAAATATGTAATCCATAAATATAATAATATGCTTATAGGTCATGTTTTTAGATTTTTGCAAATATTTTGATTTTTTGGTACAATTGGGAATATATGAATGTTTTTGTATTTATTCCATATTTCAAAATCAAATATGCATACATGAAAGTTTAAAATCTATTGAAAAATAAGGTAAGAAGCAAGGATTATAAAACACAAGGAGGGGAAATTTGAACAACCCTCAACAAGATGCTAAAACATAACGTGAAAAGAAGGAAGGCAAGTGAAATGCCCCTAATGTATATGTGTATGTAGTATAGAAAATATGACAAGCATGATCATATGAACTCATGTAAGAGTAAATAGATGTGATCATAAAATTACATATTGTTTGTATAGGTATTTATTACAAATATGTATTTTACCTTGTTTAGGTTTATTAGGTCTTTCAGGATTGATCACTACATAATTATGACATCATCATGATGTCATCATGCAATTGTGGGTGTATGGGGTCACATAGTGAGAAGATGGGGTCATTCATCCCACTTGGTCCCCTAAGTTCCTAGTATACTCAGGGTACCTTTCCATTGTGTCCCCTAGGGCTCTCTCCACCCAATATTGGCATTGCTCACACACTCAAGTTGTCTGGGTGAGTCACTAGTTGACCCAACCAACCTATTTAATATATTATTATCCTTTATATTTGGTTTGGAGTATTTCTCGTTGTAATCCATTTATGTCTTGAGCATTCAATGAGGATTGTGGAGCTACTTAGCCCTTGTGACATTTTTATAGTGTAGTTGTAAGCCTTGTGTTATTGTGTTACTTAGCTAAGAGTTGTGTAAGGTGTGAGTTATAGTTTTTGAGCTTAGTGAGATATAAGCTTCTAGCCATTATTATACATTCCATCTTCACCTCATTATGAATACATATATTATAGTTATTCTCTCTTATGGTTTCTCGCTTTAATAGTCATGTGTGTTTGCTCTAAGTCACTAGTCTTAGATGTCCAATTCTAGACAATTATCACATGGTATCAAAGAAGGTACTGACATCTATGAAACACCATTTCTTCTATTATTTTTAATAATCAAAAATATTGAGTAATTTTTGTTTTTTATTCTCCATCATTAGTTAGAGGTAAATCCTCACATCTGTGATTTTTCCTTTACTAATTGTTGTATGGCACTTCCCATGTAATTTACATTTGCACATGTTTTTCTCTTGTTCACATAACAAGTAGGTAAAATTGCTATTATATTATGGTGGATGATCTTCTGGATGTGAAATTATTATCTTTTTGAATGGTTATGATTGGAATGTTGTCATTAGTGGTTTAAACTTTATAATGAATAACATCAAACTCACTTCATAGCTTATCCCAAGTGGTAGCATAAATAATATATTACTTTGTTGATAAATTCATAGTCATAAGTTGAAGCCTTTATTCATATATCACTCTTTTGTAAAGATACTATTGTGATTCCATCTATTTGGCAGTTTATTTGACCTTCATGATGGTTAAACCTCCATTCAATGGTTTTTAAATTCAAATATGTGCATGCAGGTCAATGTTAAAATTGCCTTTCCATTTTTAACGCGTGATGTTGTTGGTAAAAACAAAGGATATATAGTTGTATGTTGTGAATGCATTAAGCCATAAGATAAACAATCATTCATGAAGGTGGAACAACTAGTTAATATCTATCTCTATGCATTTGGATCTCTCTTTCAACCATTTTTTGGTGGGCCTTTCTCTATTGGAAATTTCTCATAGCACACTTACGCTTCACATTAAAACTCCAAATCACTCATAGTGTTTGATCAGGTGTGAGAAGGTCATTTGGAACTCATTGGGATGTTGCATATGGAAAAATCATGCATATTATTATTTCCACCACTTATCCTTGTATATTACTACTATTTTGGTCTCTTCCCCTCACCATCCTCTCCACTTATTTAATCTCTAAATCCACCTACACATGCCAAACTACCTTTAAGGGTTTACCCAAAAGAATTATGGTTTCTTTAACAAAAGTTTGATAATATATTTTCAATAGTTGATATCATTTTTTTTAAATAAATTCCATAAGGTGGAGATCATTATGGAAAGAGACAAGGTGGAGATAATAGTAAAAGGAGATATTCCTTTTATAGTGGTGACCATGTGGGGAGATTTTTTTATTGTTTTTTATTTAAAAAAATATAGATAATATATTTTATGGCAGTAATAAGGAGATATTAAAGATCAAATATTGTGATTTTTTATTTAGTCATACTTCGAGTGTCAAAGATCAAAGGGTGAAGCTTAGTTTGGTAGGTGGACAAGCCCCCTCATAAGAAAATAAAATATTGCTTCTTCTCTTTACTCATTTCTCTCAATGATAGCTCATTCATTTACTTATCTACTCATACAGACACATTATTGGTAGATCTTGACGTCCTCCTGCTTGTCCTATTCATTATTTCACTAATGTTAATTTAGTGGATATTGCCAAATATCTCATGTTTATAGATGCATTGTTAGTACAGTTTGGCATCCATTCATTGAGATGTGGTTTTTCACTCATGTATTGATTGCTCTTATTTGTGTGGACCCATTTCAATTGACTTCAATGTCCATACTTGGAGTGTGCACTGATACTCAATCATAAGTATTTATTACTCTCACATATGAGGACTAGATGCATTATCAGTTGAGCATGATATCTATTCACTTGATTATGTTTTATAACTACATAGGGGATTCATGAGTGATTGTCTAGGGCCATTATTATAGGCCCTACATCCTCTCTCGTACATATATTCAATTTTTATAACTATTACCTATGCCCATTTAATTTCAATTGCACACATTACTCTAGAATTTTGTGGATGCATTTTTAGTTGAGCTTGACATCCATACACTGAGCATGCATTATCACTTTACATTGATTTCTCTCATTTTACCTAACTCAATTTTGGTGTAGTCTGAAGTCCATCTCTAGAGAGTGAACTATTACTCTTAGTTGTGGTCATGTCAACTCCACTTGAAATATACCTATTGATGAGGAAAGTTGATTCTCCATCAGTCATTCTTCTTGAAAATACTAACTATGCTTCTTGGCATGTGAATATGGAACACTTGCTCATGCAAAAAATTCTACTCCATTTCTATATGGATATATTCCTACCCCTAATAACTTGAGTTGCTATAATAAGTGGACCAACACTTGTGACAAGGTTTTTGGCACCTTATTATTACATGTTTCTATGGATATTCATTTCCATGTATAATATATAGCGTGTCCTTACACCATTTAGAGCATCCTACAAAATCTTTTCATAGATCCTATTGATATTTAAATCACTCTTCCTACTCTTCTTATTTTATCTTCAAAGACTATTATACTCTCTCATCATAATTTTATTTCCTATGATGATACATACCAGGTGGATAGTGTTCCTCCATCTATCAAACCACCACTATGGGATGAGGTTCTTCCAGACCTTATCTATCTTATTACAGAGTCTACATTTGTTCCTATATAGGATATTTCTCTTTGAGAGCCATCGCATATTTTCACTTTAAAGGATTATAGTTTTTCTAGTGTGATTACATTTATTGAGAGCTTTAATGACTCAATGTTCTTATGGATATTCATATTGTAGATATGTGTGCTTTATCTGTAGTATCTTCTTCAATTTTAATATTTTATTATTTGTGCTCTCCTCTTCACATAGACATTCTTCTAGTGAATGTTCCATGTCATTCTTTTATTGGTCTAATTTAGTGGTATTACCTCTAGGTTTTATGCACAATCATGTCAGACCTATGCCAAATATCCAATTTGGACCACATTTAGATATCTTTGTATTTTTGCCTTTATCTTCCATTGTGAAATGGGTACACTTTCAATACACACATTATGTTATTCCATTATCAAAGGGAAGAAACATTATTTGATGTGGATTGAGCTTTTACAATCTTCAGGCAGAGGATCTTGTCAAGGACTTTGGTCATCTTACGAGCTATACTTGGAGTACTGACTACTTCAACATGGTCATTAGGGGGATCTGTTAGTCTCCTCTTCTTATTTTCTCTCTTTTTGGGGGGGGGATTTGGTGGGGAGTTTTTTCTTATGAGTTTTTTTCCTTTTATCCATTTTATAAGATATGTTTGTACTTGGGTACCTTATCAGGACCCAATTCTACTACCCACCTAAACTACACTTAATGGGGTGTTGGTTTAGGTATATTCTACATGTATGTATTTAACCTTGCTTAGGTTTATTAAGTCTTTTAGTCTTGATTAATACATAATTATGAAATCACCATTATGTCATCATGCACTTATGAGTGCATGGGGTCATACAATGAGTAGATGGGGTCATCATCCCACTTGGTTCCCTACGTGCCTAGTCCACTCAAGGAACCCTTCCATTATGTCCCCTAATACTCTCTCGACCTAATAGGGGTAGATCCCACACAATTGAGTTATCTTGTTGAGTCACTAGTTCACCCAACTAGCCTATTTAATGGTATGTTCTCTTTTGTATTTAGTGTGGAGTATTAATTATTATAAGCCATTTCTCACTTGATCATTCAGTGAGGATTATTGAGCTACTTGGCCCTTATGCCATTTTTGTAGTGTGATTTTAAGCCTTTTGTTATTGTGCTACTTAGCTAAGAGTTATGTAAGTTGTGAGCGATAGAGTTGTGATCTTACTGAGCTATAAGCTTTGAGCCATTGTAATGCATTCCATCTCCACCTCATTATGAATACATCTATTACAACTCTGCTCTTTTCTAGTTTTTGGCTTCAACAATTATGTGTGTTGGCTTTGCTATCACTAGTCTTGGATACCTGATTCTAGATTATTCTCACGCAAATGAGAGTTAGATCATGTATAAATGTGTAATAATGAGCAAATGGGTTACCATGAAGTATGTGCATTGAAAGGCTAGTAAGATAATTGTCTTGGGTTATTAAAATAAGGTTGAGGAAAATAAGGGAACAAGTGTCCCAATATGAAAGATAGAACCAAGGGATAAAATAAAATTGGATTAAGTGTAGAAGATCAAGCAACAAAATTAAAAAGAAAAGAACCTATGTAAATTTTAGTACTACGCAAGTATGCTAACCAATTATTTGGTTAGAGGAAATCTCCCATGGAGTGCCTGTATAAAATGTGTATCCACTTACTTCATTTTATAATAAACCTCCTATTGGAATAGTTTTCCATTGTTTAGAAATTTTTGATTCATTAAAATGTATCACATGTGCCATATTTTTATTATATCTTGATGATGAGATATGCTTAGTTGTGTGTTGTTTAATTATAAATGTGTTCTCTTTAAAATTATAAGCATTACACTATCTTGCTGAAATATGAGGGTATCATAATTATTAATAATTTTATATCCCATTGATCTTTTCCATGGGCTCCCAAGGATTGCATTATATTTTTGTAAAGTAGGATCAATTTGAAATAATACAGAACATGATTTTGGGCCTAGTGTGATTATTAATTTAATAAATCCAATGCAATGCGTGGGACCTAAAACTTCATTGAGATGTTATGAACCATAACCAACATATTTGAGAAGAATAATACTACATTTTTTAGCCTCTTTTAGGCTTCTAACTACAACATTAATACATCAATTACCATCAATAAATGGTTTTATAATGAGAGGATCTAGTTAAGAAGAAAGCTGATTTGGGACCTCTTTTGTGACCATATTTGTAAGAGTATTCTTTGATTATTGTGTTGAATTTATTTTATTAAGAAACCCCTATTATAATGGATTACAATTTGGCTGTGATGACTATATTTTTGAGTTTTTCCTTATTTGAGATTTTAACTATTTTACTTGCACTCATTCTTTAGAAGATGTATTTATTGTATGCTTAGAAGTTCTTGAATCAATAGAGTGTGGAATTTCCTATGATATGGTATCGTATGTATTTTGTATAACTTTTCAATCTAAAATTATTGATTTACCATTATTTTATAGAGGAGATATATCCATGTATTCACCTACTATGATTGATGCAAATAAAGAATGAGATAGGTTATCACATTTATCAATGGGATTGAAATATTTTTCACATTATCTCATTTGTTAATCCCTATGTATTCTCATCATCACTAATATAGTAATATTATATTTTTCAATAAGAATCATCTATATTGACCAATAGTGGTAAGTTTGTAATAGACCCTATGTAATCTACAAGAGGTAATTCTTTCTTGTGTTCATTCATGATAGGTTCTTCAAGTTGTTTAGATATGTGTTCCTTTGGTATTCCTTTATGTGATGAGTTCTTGGAGAAGTATGTTCCATATCACTTACTTTACTTGATTCACCCACCTCATAAGTATGTATTTGTACAATTGGAATTGGTTGTTTAAGTGTTATGAAAGAAACCTTATCAGAATATTTGATTTTATAATATCAAAAAAGGTGTATCATCTACTGGAATTGTAAACCCATGTGAATCATATACAAACTTGATGCACTTATGAAATATATAAGGTATAGTGCACATAACATGGATCCAAGGTCATCACAATAATATATTATATTATAATTGAGCAACCACAACTTGAAAGATAATAGAGACAATTTTAGGATCTACCAATATATCTAATGTGATAATTCCCATTATATATGTTATATTGTTATCAAAGTTATGTATAGGTTATTCAAAGTTTAGGAGTTTTTTCTTATTTAAACTTAATTTTTGTATGAGGTCATAACTAAAAATATTTACTGTGGAACCATTATCAACTAAAACTCTTGTAATCAACTTTCCATGAATTTGAACCTATATAAATAGTGGAATATTCTACTCAATAATGTGTTTCAGAGGTAAGTCTTATTTATCAAAATAAATAGTACTATCAACATATTTAAAAGTGCTCATAATATAATAAAATGGAGTTGGTTGTGTGTCTATAAGAATACTGGTATCTCACAATATGCATATAAGATATCCTTATAAGTTGGTGTTATTTTCAATTATTATAGGATAGAAATATTGGTGGGTGTATTACATAATTGCTTAATGATATCATACCCATTGCATTGGGAAGCTTATTTTGAATTGTGTGGAGGAGGTGGAGGGGGAAATTTAATAATAAGTGCTTTGGGTTGGGAATTTAAAGGGGGTTTCCCTTATCTATATTGAAAAACATGGACTTAATATTCTAAGATGATCCATGGATGAATAAGATGTATATAATATCTAATATAACTATGTTGAGGGTGAGTAGAAGGAAGCACAAAGGGTTGAGTACATGTTATTTGACATCTAGTTGCGATATGAATCAACTTAGATTGAATATTATAATAAATAGTGGTATCAAAGGGTATGAACTTGTGAGATATAATATCTTAGATTTATCTACAAGGGGTGAACTCTTCCTTATAACCAAGATGTCTAGTTTCAATATTGGTTGAAGTAGAGGAGAGTTCCTGTCTCAGAATAATCTAATATTTGCCATGACCTAACTCATAGGAAGGGAAGGGTTTAAGAGAAATGGGGAAGAGACAATATGATCACAATAGGAATTAAAAATATCATAAGGGTCTTTAAGATGTAATTGGTTTTATTGATTGGCTTCATTTTTTAACCATGCTTGCATATAATGACAAAAATGTTGAAATGGAATGTGAAATGTAATAATAAAATCCATGATCCTATGTAGAATATGAAAGAGAGATTCATTAGTTAAACCCATTTCAATGTAAAAGGAAATAACACTTAATCTATTGATATATAAAGATGAATGAATCAATAGAATTACTATTATGTATTCAAGATAAATCAAGTAGAACTACTATCCAAGAAGTTAATGCAATAAAAATTTAAGGATCAAGGATGATCTAGGCAATGGTTTGAAAGATTTTTAGGCTTTAAGATATACTTTCTCATTCATTGATTAGTGTTGTCCCAATTCTTTAGATCACTAGCTATAGAGGTAGCACTATGCATGTAGCCCACTAACCCTACTTTCAAGGGTAAGCTGAGAGTAATGTCCTTGGGTGATATAATCTTCTTAGGTGAACCAAAAAATATATAGATAAAAAAGGTTTTATATTGGTGTAAACAAGAGGATCCTATATATTTATGATATATCATGAGGTACAGGGAAAATAAAGTACATGTTTGGGATTGTACTATGGTAATGAGTAATGAAGCAAAACCCCTCATACCATGATGTTTGTAAATAGAGTACTGTGTAACCCTTCATGATAATCATCAAGTATTTTTAAAACTATTAGAACATATTTTATAAAATAAGTAAATAAAAATAAAAATAAAAATAAAGGTGATTTTTTTAATAGGAAAAGATAAAATTTCAACCCAAAGTCGAAATAAAGAGCCTTTGTGTGGATATCTATCCGAGGTGAAAAGATAATATTTTCAGTGTCAAATTACTCCAAAGTTAAAAATTTTGAATCATTATGTTACATATAGTATCCAAGGTTAAGGAATATATTATTTTAATATCAATAATTAAGCTGAAATTCTAATCTAAAAATCAACAAGCAACAAGCAGTGTTCTAACGAGTTCACAAAAATGTGTAAATGGAATTAATTATAAATTGAAAATTACCTCTAAATAGACATGTAAATTATTAAAATCTGAAATAAGATGGTAAAAACAACATAACATAGTAAAATACAAAGATTTAAAAAAATTATATAATTTGTAAATTCAATAAAAATAGAACCTAAGGTTGATGGATGATGGCAACAGTGATGATTGGAAATAGGTAGGTGCAAGATTATGGTAGGCTATTGATAGCAACAATGGTGTTGGGTGTAGAAAAGAAGGGGAATAGGAGTTAGCATAGAGTAATGGTTAGGAGGGAGAAGACCATGAAGGAGGAGTAAGTTTTGGGGTGAGCCTGGGTATTTTTACTTCACAGTTTGATCATGGTAATGTGCCTCTCAAAGAGTTTTTAGGGCTAGAACAATTAGGTGTAGATAGAGGCCTATCTAGTAGAGGTTCCTCTCCAAGGAAGTGGGTGTCTTAAATAATATTAGGGGTAGCTAGGGCTTCTTATAAGGCAACAGTGTGTTTTATTTACATTAATGTCTCAAACCCTTTTCATAACTATTGAGCTTTTTGCAAAGAGTTTATTCTTAGAGCTCAACCTAGCTCAGATCCTTTTCTGATTCCCAGAATTCAGATTCTACTGGAAAATATTTATGAGAAGGATAAAGAAACCATAGAGGTTTCAAAGGGGAATATATAAGTAGAACCTATAAATAAAGTAGCTTATGTGATATCTCCTTATTTTTTTCTGACACTCATATTCTATAAATTATAAATGTAGATCTTTAAATGATTGGTTTGGAAATGGGAAACAAATATTTGATTGATAGGTGTGTAGAGAAACATCCTTCTTAAGAAATTATTTTAAAATGGTCACATGGAACCTGGCCTACATTAAAATATCCTTCTCTCTCAATGTTGTCAAATGGTTTCTTTGTGCTTCTATTTCAATCCTTGGTGGATAGAGACTTTTTGTGATTGAATAGGCCATGGTTTGTTGGCAAGAAGGGGATGTTTTTATGTCCTTTGGCTCCTTTTTTTGATCTAATTGATTTAGTTATCTCACAATCCCTAGTATGGGTTAGATTTTATAATATCCCCTTAGTCTTATGTGATCCTAGTCTTCTCAAGTAGTTGATTTTGTCCTCCCATAGAGTGTGGACCCAATTTATTAATTTTGAAGGACTTCGCTTTAGATGTTTTAAATTTAATCAAGATAATCATAATATTCATTCATGCCTTGAGAAAGTTTTTAAAGGATCTCATGCAATGACATTGAAGAAATTGATCATAAAGGTTGGTTGTTTGAATTGAGATTTGGTTCATAGTATGCAGATCCCTTAAAAATCCACTTCTATTGAGGCTCCATCTTTAGTATTATTTTAGCAAGTTTAGGATAGTACTCAGAAGGGTAAGTTTTTGGTGGTAACAGAAGGTTATATTGATATGGAGGAAAGGCAGCATTCATCTCCCTTTTGTAAGGGGAAGTAGTTGTTAAGAATACTAGGACAGAGGGTGTTGATATATTTTCTCCATTGGAATATTATTCCAAGTAGAAGGAAGTCATAGAAGATGGTGATGGTTTGGAGGAAGAAGAAGAGAGCTGGTTAGTAGGGCATTTTTGTTTATAGCTCAGCATCCTAGTAATTTGAAGAGTCCTAATTATGACAAGAAAGGGAAAAGAGGTAGGAAAATGGAAGTAGAAAGGTTACAACTTGATGCTAAGAATTCTATTAATGGTGGTACTCCATGGATAATGGAATCTTTATTTTCCATCAAGGATAAGCATTTGTTGGTAGAAAAAGGTTGATTTAATGGTTGGGCTTATTGTGTTTTTAAGTAATTTATTGAATGGTTTTTATTTCCTTCCTTGTATTATGTTTAGATTTTAATCTCAAGTTAGGTTCTAAATTTTTAGCTTTGGATCTTCTAAAAATTGATGAGGTTTTCTAGGTTGTAGTGTTTTTTATCAGAATCTTGATTTAAATTTTTAGGGAGACTAAGCCTCCTATTATGCCCTAAAACTAGTTTAGGCTATGATAAAAAGCTGATATGAATAAAAAATAGAACTAGGGCTAAGGTTAGATAATTATCCTTGAAAATTATTTATTTTAGACTGTATTGACTTTTTATGACTGTGATTGTCTGAAAAGACATGTAAACATATATGTATTAGAAAATGTGATTCGTTCTATGATGGGACAAGTCCATAAGAGGAAAAAATAAGCACAATACATTTTTATTTGTCTAATGTGACTTTTTAATGTTAGACTGTGCATGGATCTAAAAATATAGGTATGTTTGTCTATGTTTATATGCAACTTATATTTGTACAGATCTTGAATTGATGTGTGGAATTCTTGCAAATTTAGATCCCTAATCCTACACAAGTACACAAAAGGAGATAAAATGCAAAAGGAAAAAAATGGGGGAAGTGGGAATGACAAAATTATCCTTAGAAAACCCTTTTATTGATTGAGTGTTGCCTATATAGCCCAAAGGGCCTTAGGCCGATTTATTTCTCCCTTTAAGGAAGACCATGTGAATGAAAATAGAAATTTTTATTATATTTTTTAACAAGAATTGCCCTCAACCTATAATAAATAATGTTAGGCTTAGCCTAGGACTAAAAAATTATAATTTTACATGATAAAGATCTTTACTCATAAAATAATAGCTTTTGAAATTAGAAAGATAGCTACCATGTAAGAGAGTGTTAAGTCCTTTCAAGTGTGACCCTAATGTAATTTTATAAAGAAATATTTTGAATGTTTCTGATAAATGACCTAATGATATTTCTATGAAATCCATTTTTAAGTATGCCATTTTAAAAAGGTAGTTGTTATATTACAAGAGACAAGTTCGCACTACTAGACAAGTGTGCAGTGGGCCCCTATTTGCCTACTGCAAACTTATCCTAAAAGCATAGAGGCTTCTGAAACATGAGTGATAGTGAAGTATCTTAAAAATAGGGATGAATATATATGAAATAGAAAATTTTGAAATATGTTATTATAAGTTACAATTCTTTTAAATCTTTCATAGAGATTACGGGTTATCGAAATGGTGAATTGGCCAATCAAGGTAATGATGTAAAGGACAAGCATTTTTAAGCATTTATTGATTAAATTTATTTGTCTATAATTTGAAACATGTATCAATATCAACAATAAAACTTACATCTACAAAATATTTTTGTTAAATTCACATACAAAAAAGGAGTTTAACTCACTTAACAATCATTGTATACTAATCCCCGGTCTAAGCATACATAGCTATCACACTCAATAATTAAAATGTATGTGTTATTTTCTAAAAAGCCAAAAAAAACATTTTCCATAGGTTGGATATTAATAAAAAAATTATAATAAATGTCATTAAATAATTTAGTATCCTGTCAAGCTTCTATATCTTCCACATGGTCAGCGGTGGGCCAAAACACCTATGTAAAACCCCTTTTGAATCTTCACTATCTTCTTGAAGAATTAAAAAAATTGATTTGAGGTTTACGCCTATTTCTCTTTTAAACTGATCCTTTCCACCACAATGATAGAGATAACTATATATAAATATTTTCCTCCATATACCCAAATATTGGTCATGCAATCAATATTGATATAATTTTTTTTACGATGATATTTGTGATGGAAAATATTTTTGGATAGTTGTGTGTACCTTGGTGGTGTAAAGTGTTAGATTATAATGGTGACAATCATAAACCATGAAATCATTTCTCTTAGGATTTATGTTAAAAAACTTTTAGAAACCCATTTTTAATCTCTGTTGTAATCTTAAAGAATCAAAAAAATATTTTGAAGTTTATGTCTATCACCCTTGTAAATCGATCCTTTCCATCACAATGACAAAGAAAATTGTACATAAAAAAAAATTTAAAAATGCACTGGCAATGACTACAAGTGCAAACTCTGATCTATGCCTATTGAGATATTAAAATCATATGACATTTAAAACCCATAACATCATCAAAAACACTACATCAGCAATAGCCAACACATGAAATCATAACCATAAATTGTCTAGCCTTTCCACCAAAATAACATAGAAAACTATAAAAAAAATATTTTATGCCATAAACTTAATTAAAAAATAAAAATAATTACCAATGACTACGTTCGAAAACTTTGGTTTATGCATTCCAAGCTATCAAATATGCATGGAGTTTCAAACCCATAATGACATACAAAAAACTATCTAAAACCCCTTTTCAATTTCCACTCTCATATTAAATAAATGAAACTAATATGTTAACAACAACCAACAAACTAAATCACAACTACAAATAGTTTTGAGGTTTATGGCTCTTAGCTTTGAAAACTAGCCATGAGGATATAAACAAATATACACAAATATTTTTTAATGCAAACCTTATAGTCATATATATATATTAGAGAAATAGATTCAAGAATAACCAAACTTATATTCATTGTATGGCCACCCTACTCTATGAATGCATGGTTATCACACTAAATAAATAAATAAAATGTTTAGCTATGCGAAAACCAAAAAAAATGTCATTGATGAACTTTGTCAACCATCATCCTTGCATATATAATACCTCATCATTGGTAGGCCAACACATCCCCATGAGTGAATTCTAGGACTTGTGAGGTGACCACACCAAAGTGTACCATGTGTCAGTATTAGGGGAACACGGTCATATTCATCCTCCAAATTCATATGGTGATCCTCGACTAGGTCAAGGTATGAAACTAAATGACATTTTAAACCCATGACAATAGGGAAAAACTATCTAAAATACACTTAAAGAATAAAAAATACTCCATCACCAATAACCAATACACTACACCATAACCATAAATCATTTAGTCTTTCTAGAACAACAAAAGAGACTACTATATACATAATTACTACATACACAAAGTCTCATCTATCAATGTATAACTATCAAAACTACATTTCATTTTTAACATGCAACGGTATGGAAATAACTATCAAAACACCCTTTTTAATCTCCACTCTTATATTAAAAAATAAAAATATTATATTATTGATGGCCAAAAAATAATATCAAAGACAAAAATCATTTTTAGATTTAAGGCTTTCACCTTTTAAAATTGACAATGTGTGCCACAATGAAAGAGATAACCATGCTTTCATCTTTTGCTATAGTGTTGAATAAATAAAACAAAATGTTTCACCATGTGAAAACTCAAAAAATTATAGATTTTGAATAGATTTTATACTAATGGAAAATCACAATAAATGTCATTAGTTGATTTAATTTCCTATAAATCTTGCCTATCTATCATTTGGTCGCCAATGACCCAATACTCTGTCAACAATTAAAACTTGTTCTCATAATGAGAAGCTCATATATAGATAATTTTTTTGTGACATGTTGTTAGCGAGATATTATCATATCATGAGTATGATTTACATGTTTGTGTGATATCTTGTAACTGAATGATTTTTTATGATACACTGCATGTTTAGTTTTAGAAATCATACAAAACATGAGTACTTCTTTATCTCTCTAGATTCCTACACCATCACTATATACTCATCCATGAATGGAGGGATAATTCTTGATGGGATTAGTACATGGGATCATTGGTTTGTGGTTGATGTGGAAAAGTGCTTGGATGATTTTCTCCCTCCCCACAATAATACTACTTATTGAGACAAAACTTGAGATTGCCATAGATACTTGAGTTTGAGAAATATGCTCTAGGAAGTCATGTATCTACATTATATTATATTGTATTTATTTTGGAAACATTATCATGAAAAGTTGTAATTAACTATTTATTGAGGATTGATAGTAGTGACTATGTATTGAACCAATAGTGGTTGGTTATTTTAATTACTTTCTATATTTGTATCATGATGTATTTTCTTATGTTGATAGTGATCTGAGATATATGACCTAGTATACTTATTTTATAGTTATCTCTCTTAGAGTATGTTATGTGATCACTCATTATATTTTATTGGTGTAATATATTTATAGTATATTTGTGTTAACTAGGAAAAAAATTCACATATTTTCTAGTGACCCTAGTGGGGTTGTTGCATGTGGTATCAGAAATGTGGCTCGAACTCTAGGACATAATTCTGTTCACAAGTGTGAACCTAGTGAAATTAAGTATTACATTGGTATTTTAGATTTTTAGTACCTCAATATAATAACCATGTTACACCATGATTGGAATTTTGAGACTTGGTAGTTCCTCTTATATGGCTTGGTGACTTTTGTTAGTATGAGACATTCGTGAAATATGTATGTGGGGAATATTGAGTGTGTACCCTTAGGAGCACTCATACCCTTTTTATTTGTTACGAGTTAGTTTATCAAGTGTCCCAATGGTGATGATTGTATATGAGGTTTGGGAAGGTGAGTACATATCAGAGTTCATGAGTTATGAACAAGATATTTCTACCATAGTTTGATCACTTAGATCAAACACATCGAGTATGATTACATCCTTCAATCAAGTCACCTTCACCATTTATGTTTTATGTTGTGAATGTTTTATAAGCATGGGATGATTCTCACTTAAATATATATGATTTAGTTTTGTGTCTTATATTCACTAATCCTAGGAATGAAAAATCTTATAAGACCATTTTTAGTTAGTACCACCTAGGGCGGTGGAAATTTTCTTGTAGTAGAGTGTAGATGTTTTGGTTGACAATTCCTATGTGTTAGGAGTTTGTTTAAGGATTGGCACCCTTAATTTATGTAGATTATGAAGAAGTGTCAACTCTCTTCATTAGCTTAGAGGTGATTTGTTATTATCTCATTCTCTTTTGACATCATTATAAGTAATACTCATAAACCATGTTTTCATAATTGGGAGATGTCATAGAGCATGGTCTTATAGGATCAATACTCCAAGAATAGTGTAATTTGAGGGAACTTCATTGAGTTTTATAGGTAATTTCACATTTATTTACTTGATTTTATACCTTATATTATGTTATTTCCTTAAAAAAATAATATTTAGAATTTAGAATTTATATATGATAAGAGTCATATGGGATGATGACTAGCTTTAGGGGGATAGGATGTTACATATTGATTCTTTGATAAGAAAACTATGACTATATATGGATATTTATTGTTGACACATCTAGATTTCATTATTTTTAACTAATATTTGATATATATATATATATATATATATATATATATATATATATATATATATATATATATATATATATATATATACTTTTATGGGGTAGTAATATATTACTTAGGTTACATTTTTGCATTTTTATGAACTAGTTGTAGTGTATATATTTACATTATGAACATGTTGATTTATTATTTTAGTTATATTTTATGTTCTAAGTCTATCATATTATTATGATTTAACTACCCGCTTGTTATGAGGTTGATGCAAGAGAACTAATCCCTGAGAGTATGATGGAGGGATAGCATCTTCAGAGAGGGTGATGTAGATGGAGTTGATGTGGAACGATAGAGGAACAGCTAGAACCCTGCACACACCACTTGAAATAGAACATATTAAAAGCATAGTTGATTTGTTAACATTGACATATTTTTTATGATTGATGCATTTATATAATTGATTAAGCATGTTAGTTATGTATGCCATGTTATTATGTTCAAGATCAGTGATGCATTTGGTGATTTAAATCTGTGAGAATAAGCATAGTGATAACATGGCGCTCATGTTGATGATTGATTTAGCGAATGGATAAAAATAATATAACTGACTCTACATTAGTCCTATTTTCTTTAAGTCATTAGTATTAATTATTTGTACTAAATAATTACTTATTATTAAATTATTAGAAAATATTAAAATAGAAGATAAAGTGTATTAAATCAAGAATGAAGTTAATTATTATTAAATTTAGAAGAATCTATAAATAAGGGAAATCATAATAAAAACATAAAGAGAAAAATGAGAAAAGATTTGGCATGAAATTAGAAAAGAAATAAAACAAAAAAAATCAAAGGAACGAGCTTCAAAAAAAAATAGTGTTGCATACGAAGGTGACAAAAAAGTGGAGAAGAGAGGGGGCAGCGTGTGGAGGAGATGTGAGGCCAAAATAAATGAATTATGTTCAGATCATGCCATTTTCATTTTAGGCATTGTTGTAAGGTAGGTGAATTTGATAATATTTTATGTAATTTGACAAAATTTTGTGGATTATTATTATGACAATAAATGTGTTATGTGTGTGTGTTTTGATATTTTCATTGTCATAGTAAAGTGAAGGAAAAACAAATAAATTAATATATTTAAATTCTATATTTATTTAAATATCTGAGGTACATATATACATGAGTGAGTTGTATGTAATTGTTACTCAAAAACCATGATCTTGGCAATAAACCCAATTGAATACATAAAAAGTCTACCATGATTAATTAGAGATAAAATTCTATGTTGAGCACTTACCATAGGTAAAGGAAGTCATTTTAAAGAGTAGAACTACAAGTTATACATTGTTATGGTATGAACCACAACAAAAATAATTACTAGTAAAATATTGATCCACTCTTATTCTTAGTATATATGGTATAGCCCTTAAAAATTAAGTGATATAAATGAAGTCATATAAAATTGATTGTAAAAAAAAGGGCTTTATCAGTTAATATATGTTAATAGCCAATGATTAATATCATATGTTAACAGTGATATTTAGAATTATAAAAGTGAATAGTGTGGTATAAAAGCAATATAGCTTAACATATGTTAGCATGCTTGTATAAAACCTTCATAAAGTTATATTTGGTAAAGCTGAACATATGTTTAAATACTGGGCACTATAGCTAAAGTTAGAGATGGTACTTACTCTTGCATTATGGTGATTTAAGATACCAAAAATACAAGTCGATCTGGATATCATTCTTATAAAAATATTTTATACAAGGATCAAAATAAAATATTTTACTTTAGGAAACACATTATGATTTTATTAAGACACCAAGGTGTTTCACATAATAGGAGGATCTGTAATTTTAAAAAAGGCGATCTGGAAGGACATAGACCATTTAAAGGTGGCATCGTTGCAGTCTAATTCAGCCTACATTTTGGTCTAAGGGCATAATTATAGTCTAATTCAGCATACATTTTGGTCTAAGGCTATCATTGTAATCTAATTTAGCATGTGTTTTGGTCTAAGGGTGTTGTTATGTTTCATTTTTGAATATTATTATTTGAATAGACAATTGGCATCACTATATGTCTACCATTTTTAGTTCTCATTACGTATAAACAACATAGTTTATGAGTCCTCATTATGCATAGCTTAATCACAGTATATATTATATTAAGAAAATCATTATTGAGTATTTATAAGTCATTTTACCTTTAATACCAGTCTTTGCAAAAAGTGATAGGTCATTGTATATTTAATTTATAGTTTATGTTATGTATTACGAGTTACCAAAACTTATTATCCAGGCTGCATAATATAGTGAATGGCATCTCTAAAATCCTTAATAGTGATTAATATTAGTAAACATATATATTGGCATCACTTTATTAAGGAATATAGTTGACATATTTTGATGTTCATCAATGTTATATGATTTAATAGTATGCTAACTCATTACATTATTTATATTCCTAGATTCTAGTAATAGACAAGCATATGGGTTATAGATTTATAATATTATAGTATAAATGGCAATGATTCATTTAACTATAATGGTATATGAGTTAAAATTAAGAAGTGAATTAACCAAGTTGAATATTAAAATGTATCGCATTGGTTACATCAAAATATATATTATAATGAGGTATATATGAGAAGTGTAGTGAACTGAAAAGATTGAGTTGTGTATAACAACCTATTGTGTGGTAGTAGTGAGATATATATATATATATTTATATAAATCTACTAATTGGTTACACCCAGCTCATATCTTCTATACTTGGATAACTATATTAAGTATATTATGGTTTATTAAATAATTATACCATAATGGAATAGTTATCATTATAATAAAATCAATAGACTATGGTGATTTATATACCTTGACGACTCTTAGTAATGTATAATCTCAATAATAATAAATGTGATTACTTGTCCCTTACTATTATGAAAATATTTTTATGTTTAGATTAGCCTGTCAATAAAGATATATTGACTGAGTATTTATCTGTGAATCATAAAGGCTAATGATGTCATTTATATTGTTGAACATATTTATGTATAAAAGAAATCAATATATCCTAGGATTTAGGAGTCATTGTATGAGTTAATGTAAATTGGGTATATTGGATTATATACCTCTAATTTATTAACAAATAAAAACACATTTGGTCATGAGACCTCAGGAATGGTGAAACTGTGTCAAACATAAACATAAGCTTTTAACCTAGTTTAAGGTCATGTTCATTAAAAATCCAATTAAGTATATGAGAGATTCTTGATTAAAACATATAAGTGAACATTGGTATAATATTTTCATAGCATTGGAGTACTTACATGTGGTGTCAGCTTATGATGTACAAGTACTCTTATATAGGAATTATACCTATAGTTTAATATATGGTTAGGGTAAGTTATAAGGTGTTCGTGGGACCAAAACTATAACCATGTGATAACAATTTCCTAAAACTGGAAAGAAATGTTAAATATAAAGATTATAACAGGCATATAAGTTATCTTTTTTCTTCAAGTATTATGACTGACTATCTAAAAGTAAGTAACATGTACATAAAATAGGATATTTTGTTATTACTTCTTGTGTTGTAGACTTGGATATACTTATGAAGATTAGATTAAGTAGTTTAATCATATGGTATACATGAGTGATATAAACTCATACTTACTAGATTATTATGATTATGGGTTAATTGTTTCTTGGAATAATAAGACTGGTTATTCCTAACTATTTTTTTGTGATCATAAACAATGAACTATGATAGTATGAGATGTCATAGATTATTATAGTATGAATGTATGTTATACCCGAATGGTACATACTATAATTGTTATATCTAGACTCACAGCTATGTTTGATAGATTTAAAGTATGCATGTTGGTTATTACTATGAATAGTATGTTTTATGATAGTTAGTCATAATTTATGTATGCTTGAATGCAACCTTGAGAGTGTAGCATATGCTAAGATAGAATATTATGTCTTTCATGGAAATTGTGACTTGTTTTGTTATGTCTAGTTGCTTAAATAGAAGCTTATGTTTCCATCTATTTAAGACTACTTTATATGATTGATTGTGGAAAACTAGTAGTTATGTCTTAGAATACTAGACCATGGTAATATGGATTATCATAAGGTGTAACTCTGGTAGTTAAAATTTATAGTTAAATGTGTATTTTACTTGGGTGGTATAAATTGTAGTCATTATTTCTAATATGGGATAAAAAATAATGTAAGATTCATTCATGTGTATGATGGAATAAATTTATGCTTTGATTACTCCTATGTACAACATGTTATGTGATGTGTTTTCTAGTAGGATGTAAATTATATGAATCTTGTAGTTAAATTATGTTTGACCAATCTGCATTTTTTATACTGAGTAAGGAGTGAGATAGACTTCACTAGCTTACTAGCATCATAATGTTAGATGAAGGTAATTTGATCAAGTGGTGTGTATGAATTTGATTGATATATAGATCATTATTAATTATTATTCTTAAAACTTTAGCTAAAGTATGTTTAGTGAGACATTATCATTTCATAAGTATTATTTACATGTTT
The DNA here is from genome assembly GCA_037957365.1 of Torreya grandis. Taxonomy (NCBI): domain Eukaryota; kingdom Viridiplantae; phylum Streptophyta; class Pinopsida; order Cupressales; family Taxaceae; genus Torreya; species Torreya grandis. Next base: position 1,887,704 of record JARHVA010001383.1, on the reverse strand, counting down.
GTATGATATTTTGTAATACAATATTTTTTGATGATACACTGCATGTTTAGTTTTAGAAATTATACAACACATGGGTACTTGTTTATCTCTTTGGATTCATGTACCATCACTATCTACTCATCCATGAAGGGAGGGCCATTTCCTGATGGGATTTGTATGCAATCATAAATGCATCATGTCTATAAATAAATCTTAGCTAGAAGAATATAGAGCATACCTACACTTTAGATTGGGAATACATTTACTAAGTAGGAGCATGACCAATATGGGGATCCACTAGACCCAATTAGGGGTTCACTCATCACAATCCACCATCCTAGGAAGGGTTTCAAAGCCTACAGTATAACACAATCATGCAACAACCTTAAAAGAGTCCTAGGTTTAATGTTCACTCTATTCTAATAAATAAAAAATTAAATTTAATCTAGTGCACACCAAAGATTGTGACACAAAGTGGGGTTAGTAAAGCAATAAAAACATGTATAAAATAATCTCGATTAAGCTAAGTATGAGTAAGACCCTAATATATGAAATATGAAGAGTAATATTATTTGAGCTAATACTTATGCTACTTTTATCTACTAAAAGAGAGGAGAATAAAGTTAGAATATACTTACTTGAATATGAACCCATCGAGACTCAATATCTCCCTTGGACAAAAAAGAATTTGCAAGAGGTTTTTTTGGTTTGTAAGGATAACTAAGAAAGGACAAAGCATCCAAGACTTATCCACAAGACTATATTATCTAAGATAAAACCCTAAGCTAAGACTCTTCAAGTAGAATGGTGGAAGAGTAGGTTTTAAATAAGCATGAGAGAATAACAAATATTGATTGTATATTAAAATAATGACAAAATGGTATTGTATATATGGGTAGATCCCACCCTAAATCCTTCTGAATATGTCAATTATATAGGGTTGACCCTGTATGTTTTTGGGAGATAAATCACTAGGTCTCAAGCTAGGTCAGTCGAAGGATTGATGAAACTCCAAGTGAAAATACCCACAATCATTACAAGTTCAACCTAATTGACCCTATATAGTAATCATAGGCTAAAATTTGTATAGGGTTGACCCAGTTGACCTAGTATAGTTAATTGGTGAAAGGGGATCAAGGTGAGGAAAAGAGGTATGAAAAGAGGAAAAATATTATAGGAGTATGAAAGGGAAGAGTAATAGCTTAGGGAATGGTTTTAAGATTTGGTTGGATTGGTAATAATATGGAAATAAGGGACAATAATCATGTGAAGCACCAAAGGTCTACCCACCCCTTTCCTGATGCACCCCTTAGGGCATGCTCTTAAAGAGATTGAGTCTCGACGAGTTTATGTAAAATGTATTGTGTTAGTAAGTGATAAAAATTTTAAAATAATATGTGTATATATATGCCTCACTCAAATCTCATCATGTGTCACTAAAGTGCAATAGTGGATTATGCTTTGATAAAAAATAAAGTAACACACAACGTTGATGCTAAAAAACTCACAATATTTGAAAGCATAAAATAACTGAAAGTAAATAACTAAAAAGTAAATGCAATGCGTACCTTGAATTACATTTATCATGGGATGGTTATCTATTGTGTTGTTATTTTTGATTGTGTAGGGTACAAAGACTATTGCTTTTGACAAATCCAAGAATACAAAACTAAAGAGAAAAAACAAACAAATGCAAGAAAATCCAAGATAGGTGGTGTTATGGGGATGAGACGTACTTGTTAAATTTGGTAAGTTGGGGTGATAAGTGATATGTTAGAACAAATGGCCAAGTCAAATAACAAGAGTAAATTGGGTAACCGAAAATCCAATGCTACTAAAGATCAAAAAACTCAAACAAATAAACCTTAAGTAAGAAAGGCAAACTCACCAAGTCAAACCAAGGATACATATCAAACATGATGGTAGTAAAAAAAATGGTACAAGAAGAAACAAAATGGTAAAACAACATTGGTGAGTGATTAGTAACAATCCTTATCTCACTCAATAATGGAAAAGGGTGCATAAAAGTGGAAAACAATATTGTTGAGTGAGAAGTAACAAGACAACCTTACTCAACAATGAAAAAAGGGTATGAAATCAGGGGTCCAAAATAGTAGAATAGTAAAACAAATGATAAATGGTAAAAGGAAAGTAAAACAAGTCTAGAAATGTAAATCGTGGTGAAAAATAAAGAAGAATCCATAATTACTCAAACATGTTGTTTCGCTCTAAGGATAAATAAAACTAAAACAAAGTAATGCTAACATGTTTCTAAGAGATGAAGAAGGAATCAAAGAAGAGGGAAAATATATTTAGAATAATAATTTTCTTGTCAAGGGGTAAAATGAAATGGGTGGAGGGGATAATGAAGGAAAAACCAAGGTAGAGAAAATATTTATCGAAGTCAAGACACTAAAATTAGATTTGTCAAAATAAGAGGACTATCAACCTTAAGGACTCTAAATAACTCTTAACTACACAGTTATTAGGTCAATAAATGAAGTATATAGACCATCCCATGAAGGCTATATACATGAAAATTAAAATAGACCCACCTCACCACAATGTGTTCCCTATTATTCAGGACCCTTTACAGAGCCATCAATCTACTGCAAAGATTGGGTACTTAGATGAGAAAGTAGGTAGCACCATAGATTTTTTTGAATTTCCCTATTCTAATCTATTGGCATACTACACCCCAAAGGACCTCAGCTCTATGTGAGTCCAACTGTGGATTTTGATCTTCAATTAGAGATAGGAGATGTGCTTGTAATAATGTCTTTTGGTGTGATTTGACTTTTGAGATTTGTATGTTGCCTTTTGTTATATCATTACCTTTTATTTCAAATTATTTGGATTTTAACTTTCTTGATGGATTTTTCTTATTCCTCCTCCATACAAATTTGGAAAACCAAACATGGGTGCTAAACATGACTTTCATTTGAAAACATGGGACAAGGTTGTTAAGAGAGAGAACTTCAAGGAGCATGGGGTCTAAGAGTCTCATAAATCTAGGTGAAATAAAAGTGTTAACTTCAACCTTATTTTATCCAATGTGGAGTGAAATAAAGGGGAAATCAATGACACATGGAACAATTTTAATTACTTCTAATTGCAAAAAATGGTATAAAGAGCAAAAAGGGATATAATGACAGTAAAGTGTGATTCATTATCATAATAATGAGGAAATGGAATAAAACATGGTAACATAGATTTTTGTGTAAATTCCATTTATCAAAAGAAGCAAAAGCTAAAGTTTGAGAATAAGGATATAAAAAGATGAAAATATGGTAATTTTATGAGCATGGTTAGGTCTTATCTACAGTCTTACACTGCAACTGCATAAAAGAGAAACCCAAGGGGTACCAAAAATCAAGTGAAAGATAAAGTGAGGAAAGAAAAAAGATGTTAGTTTTGTGAGGAATGTTGGGTCTTATCCATAGTCTTACGAAGCAACTCAAAAAATAAAAATCTAAGGGGTGTCAAAAGACAAAATATAAGAAGATAAAGAAGACTATGGTACATCAAGAAACCAAAAGACCAAAAGGGAGGACTAAATGTTTGTGAAAGGAGGGAACTTGATACAGAAAGAGAGACCCATGTAAGTAACCTACAAAAAAATTTAGATAGTTGTAGATAGAAAGTATGAAAAGAAGGAAATGTTTAGGCAAAGTAATTTTTGAGGAATTATGCATTGGTGGGCTCTTTGAAAACATGGCCTTCATTAGTTTGAAGTAAGTGGGTACTTAGACCAAGAATATCTTTGATTAAATATGGGCCCAACCATTTTTGGGTGTATATACCTACTTTATCATGGGTGTAATCTAACTTAAGGATAATATCACCAACATCAAATGTGTAGACTTTAACATGTTTGTTATGTTGTCTAGCAATGCGAGCTGTGTATTGGCAGTTATGTTATAAGGTGAAAAGATGACATTCATCAAGTATATCAAGGGCATGAAGATGAGATTAATGTAATTATTCATCATGAATAATACCATGAAGAGATATATAAAGAGAGGGAAGTTCAACTTCTAAAGGAAGACATGACTCAGAACCATAGACTAGAAAAAATCAAGTTACTCCAGTGGTAATACATATGTCAGTTCGATAGGCCCTTCGTGTAGGGTAAAGATGAAGATGTCAATCCTTGTGGGTTTCATAGATTTTCTTTTGGATAATTTTTTTGAGAATTTTATTGGTGGACTTAGTTTTATCATTACATTACGAATGATAAGGTGTGTAAAACTTGTGATGAATCTTAAATTTATTGCAAATTTGTTTAACATGTTTGTTTTTGAACTTACAACCATTATCTAAAATAATGGTATGGGGAACACCAAAGAAGAAAATGATTTGATTAAGAATAAATTTGGAAATGGTAGGATTTATGATGTTAACAAGGGGCATGGCTTCTACGCACTTGGTAAAATATTTAGTAGCAGTGATGATAAAAACATGCCCATATTGGGAGTGAGGTAGTATACCAATGAGATCAAATCTCCATATGGAAAATGGCTAAGAATATTCAATAGTTTGAAGTTTAAATGGAGGTAAATTGATTATATCACCATGAATCTGACAAGGATTACACTTTTTAGCATATGTGATTGCATATTTTTTAAGAGTAGGCCAAAAGTAACCAATACGTAGGCATTTATGAGTTGTAGCATATCCACTACATTGACCACTACAAATGCCCCCATGTGATTATTCAATAAGAATAGGGACCTCATCTTTCATAACACAACAGAGCAAGATATCTTTAGCATTGTGATAATAAAGGATGTTGTGTCTAAATACATACTTGAAAGCTTGTTTACAAATATGTGTCTTTTCATAAGAATCTAAAGTAAGAGGATAAGTTTGATGTTCCAAGAATTTAATGATGTCTTGATACCATGGGCTTTGTTAAATGGTAACATCATCAATATGATAGATAAGATAATTTGGTGGTTGAGTAGAAGATGGAGATTTTCTTATTTGTATAAGAAAATTAGGATCGAAAAGGACTTAGTGTGGATGAAAGAGAGATGCTAAAGAGGCAAGAGAATCAGAAATGGAATTTTGATCTCTTGGTATAGGCTCAATAGTGAAAGAGATGAAAAATTTAGCAAGAGTGGTTATAATTTGATGATATGTGATGAGGTTCTCACTTTTACATTGATAATACCATTAACTTGGTGGTAGATAAGCTGAGAATCACCTAAATCATGAAGGTATTAAATGTCTAAATCAAGATCAGCTCACATGACTAAAATGAGAGCTTCATATTCAACCATATTATTGGTGACATCAAAGGTGAAGCAAAAATATAAAGGAATGATCTTTCCAAGAGGACTTGTGAGAATACATCCTGCCTCAGATCCTGGAAGGAATTTAGCACCATCAAAGTAATGGGTCCAAGTATCCTCATGCAAGTCAACATTAATTTTAGGAAGCTCCTCAATTACTACTTTTAGTTTAGTAGTACCATAGGGAGTAGTGGATTCATTAAGATTATTGGCTTCAAAATTGGTAGTGAATCTATGGAAATAATCTTTGAGATAAATATCTTGATTAAGACCTTCGATGTAGAATACATTGTCATCTGGAAGATTATCTTGAAGAGAAGAAGTGGCTGGTAGGGGAGCTACAACAAGTTGATCAACTATGATTTTCCCTTTGATAGCTTTTTGAGTGATGATGTGGAGATCAAATTCCATAAGGAGGACTATCCATTTACTAATTTTATCTCGAGGAAGAAATGCTTTCTAGAAGAAATGGTGAAGGGGGTCAGAATGAATAATGACGTAAGTAGTTTGGTCAAGCATATAGTGGTGAAGATTTTTAGTTGTGAAATAGATGGTGAGGTAATCATGTTCAATTTTAGCGTAACATGTTTCATAGTCAATGAGGCCTCAGATAATGTAGTAGATAGCATACTCTCTTCTTGTATCATCTTGTTGGGCAAGCATTGCCCAAACTGAAATAGGTATGGAAGAAGTATATAGAATCAAAGGCTTATCATTAGAAGGAGGATGAAGTGTAGGTGGATGAATCAATGATTATTTCATATTATCAAAGGCTTTTTGATATGGATTTATCCATTCTAAAGTAGTACCTTTCTTGAGAAATAAATTAACGAAGTGAATTTGATATGCCATTTTGGGAATGAATTGTCTAATTTTCCTAAGTTTTCCTAAATAAGTATGAATGTCTAGAATAAAATGAGGAATGGGCATGTTGATGATAACACTAATCTTGGTGGGATCAACATCAATGCCATGGAGAGAGACTAAGAATCTTAACAATTTTCTAGATGTGACTCCAAAGACACATTTGTAAGGATTAAGTCTAACTTTATATTTAAGGAGATGATCCAAGATGATAGAAAGATCATAAAGATGATTCTTATGATTTTTGGATTTATAAATAAGATCATCCACATAGGTTTCAACAATTTTGTGGATAATGTCATGAAAGATGTGAGTCATTTCTCATTGGTAAGTGGCTCTGGCATACTTAAGACCGGAGGGCATTTTGACATATCAATAAGTGTCCCATTCCATGGTGAAAGTCATCTTTTGTTGATCCTTAGGAGCAATATGAATCTGATTGTATCCCAAAAAACCATCCATAAGAGATGACATTTCATAACTAATCATGGAATCAATAATGGCATCTATTGAAGGTAAAGGGAAGTTGTCCTTGGGATAAGCAAGATTAATATTATGAAAATAAATACAAATGTGAATGATCATAGTGACTTTATTATTAATGGGAACAATGTTGGAGACCCATTTAGAATAATCCATTGGTTTGATAAATTTAGCATCAAGTAATTTGATGATTTCTTTGATACATAAAGTGGAAACTTCAGGTGGAAATTTTCTTTATTTTTGATGCACAGGTTTGGCATCAAGATATGTAATGATGTTATGCACCACAATGCTAGGGTCAATGGTAGGCATGTCTTTGTAGGACTAATCAAAAGCCTCATGATATTTGTTAAAGAATAAGCTAATATTATCATGTTCAGTAGGTGAGATTTTACAAGAGATAAAAATTGGTTGAGGACAAGATCGAGTACCATATTTGATGCGAGTGATTTCTTCAATAAGTATGGCATTACCATCTTGAAAGTGGTATCATTCATTAGGTAAGGCATAAATTATATTTATTTTAGGATTAATGGTAATAATGAAGTAAGGAGTTTTAGTTTTGAAATTTCCAAGTTTATGATGTTACCAAGGAACTTGAGGTTCTCAGACATAAATTAACTCAAGGATAGCTTCATCACTAGGCAAGGTAGGAAGACTATTATAATAATTGACATATAGTTCAAGATCTATAATTTGATTGCCATGGTGATGATACTCAGAATTTATCTAGTGAATATCAATTATCTTGGCATCTAGTGTAATTTCAAGAGTGGAAGAATTAGATGAATCAGAAAGGTTCAGAATATCAGTGGGTTTAATGGTGGGAGAAGGAGTAGATGCAATGATTGGATTCATAGGTAGTAAGGGAGATGTAAAAAAAAATGGAGGTTTGGAAGAGATGATTTGCTCTACCACCCAGGGAGTATCAATAAGTGGAGAATTGGTAGGAGGCACATGAACCTCAAGATATAAGGTATGATCCATAGAAATGGTATGAACATCCTAATTAAAAGTATGAATTGGGGCTAAGGTTTTTTCATAGTGTTGGATATCCAAGTCTTTAGATTGAGTTTGGGACATTAAATAGTTATCATCATATGTTGGAGAAATTGTACATGCTTGAGAATTAGGGGGAGTTTCAGAGGGCAAAATATTGATAATATTGAATGTATGAGGAGACATGATGCAAGGATATTTAAATAATTTGGCCACTGTGAAATCATTGCAAGTGAAGGCATATTTAGGTAAAGAAGGCTCATGAGCATTGCATGGAGGGGGAAACTTAGTAATCTCATCAATAAGAGGACAATATGATCTCTTGGTAATAGAAAAGGAGGAAGCCATTATAAAATGTAGGGAGATAACTTGGTAGTATTACAAGTATGTTGCAAATCATTAGGCTCATCATCATCAAAATCCACAAGAGTAACTTGTAAATCAGGATTCATGTTGGTAAACTCAGGTAAAGGAGCACTATTAATCTTAGGAATTATAGCAATATGATATTGGGATTTGGGATTAGGAAGTTGAATACTCCATGGGTTGGCTTCATGCTTGTATCATTTTCCATTATTTAAAAATTTAATGCATTGACTACCATAAGAAGCAATGGCCCTCATTCGATGAGTCCATAGATGACCAAGGAGTATGATATAAGATAAGGGTAGATCTAGGACCATAAGCTTGGTTGGAATGGTTTTAGGTCTAATGCTTAACGAATCCAAATGCAACTGAGTGGCTTTTGATTAGTCTTATCAAGAACATGACAGGTAAGATGGGTTTTCTTGAGATGATCCTTGTTATAACCGAGTTGTTAGATGAGCCATAAATATGTCACATTAATACCAGAACCTTCATCAACTAGAAATTTTTGAAAAAGAGTGGTATTAATGACTACTTTGATGAAAATTAGTGGATCATCAACATGAAAGATAATTTCATCATTCATCATGTCCTATTCAAGGAATTCAATAGAGGGTTTGGAAGGACACATAATTTCAATGGTATTTATGTTGGTAGGTTGAAATTCAAAATAAGGTGGTTCTTCATTTAAAGAGGATGGATCATTAATTTCTTGGAGCTATTACATAAGGAATTTATGATGATAGGGAGAATTATGAACCAACTCCATAAGTGGAATCTTACAAGGCATAGAGTTGAGTTTTTCAAGAAAGTTCCAATGTGACTTAGAAGAACCAACATGAGGTTTAGGAGGTAAATTAGATTTTAGAAGAATAGTTGTAATTGGAGGATCAAAATGAGGATATGGTTCCTCATGGGCTTCCAACGTAACATTAGTATTGGTATTATCTTTAAAAAGTTGTTCCTCTAAATATGGCTTCTTAGGCTTGGTAATGAGATCTTTATGAGCCAGTTTATGATGATAATTAACCTTAGAAACAATGACATATTGAGAATTATTGAAATATTAGTCATAATTAGCATCAATAGCACAAATATCCTTGGTATTTGATTATTTATTTGAAGAAGATTTTTGGTTTTTGGAAGTAGAAGCTTTGGAAGTTTGTCATTTTTGAAAAATAGCAATGTATTCTTGACAACGAAGATTGATCATAGCTTCATGATTGAATAAATCACCAAGCATATAGGAGACAAAAAAATTAGTGATCCCTCTACAAGATTCAGGATAATGCCCAATGTTGACATAGAACCAATAAAATATTTTGGGGTCATGCCATTTAGGAGGAGCATTTGGATAGATGAAAGGTTTTGAGGGTGGTAAAAATTGTTTCATTTGTTGAACCGAAAGAGGTGTATGAGAAGGTGAAAGAATATCAATTTTGGAAAATCTTGGTTTGGTTTGTACAATATTATTAGTCATATAATTATATGTTTATAAAGATACTTTAAGAAGTTTAGGATTAGGTTCAAATTGATTCATAAGAAAGTCTTGGTGTTTAGCTTGATCAAAAGCTTCATTAAGTGTTTGGGGAACAAAGGTTTAAACCTTATATTGGAGAGTGAGAGTCAAAGTGGTAATAAATATTTGGAATAGGTTATCATTAGTCATGTTATGATTAGATATATGGGCCAATGATTTCCATCTTTTGATAAATTCATGAGATGATTCGTAAGGAAATTGCTTAGCATTGATGAAGTGGCTAAGATAATTTTTAGGAAGATCATTGTGTTGAAATTTTTTAACCAAAGGATTAACCAAATCTTCAAGTTGAAAAATATAATGTTGGGAAGTTTATTATACCATTCTAATACATCACCAGTGAAGGTTTTCACTAAGACTACTAGGTTGACAGGGTTGATCTAGTAGCCTGTATCTTAAAACCTACACGTAGAAATTAGAATTGGGTCGACAGAGTCAATCCAGTATGTCAAATATATGATAAAAATAATGATGAAAAAGAATGAAATAAGTGAATAAGTCTTGCAAGGGTTAGTTCATGTCAAGTTCACCAGAATGTATGTAATCATAAATGCATCATGTCTATAAATCAATCCTAGCTCAAAAAAGATAGCATACCTACACTTCCGATTAGGAATACATTTATTAAGTAGGAACATGACCAATATGGAGATCTGATAGACCTAATTAGGGGACCACTTGTCACAATACACCATGCTAAGAAGCGTTTCAAAGCCTAGATTCTAACACAATCATTTAATAACCCTAAAAGAGCTAGATTTAATGTTCACTCTATTTTAATAAACAAGAAAGTAAATATAATCTAGTTTACACTGAAGCTTGTGGCACAAAGTGGGGTAATAAAGCAATCAAAACATGTATAAGAGAATCCAATTAAGCTAAGTATGAGTAAGACCCTAATATATGGAAAATGAAGAGTAATATTATTTGATCTAATACTTATGTTACTTTTATCTACTAAAAAAAAGGAGAACAAAGTTAGAATATACTTACCTGAATGTGAACCCATCGACACTTAATCTCTCCCTTGGAAAAATGAGCTTCATAAGAGGTTTTGTGGCTTGTAAGGATAACTAAGAAAGGCCAAAGCATCCAAGACTAATCCACAAAAATAGATTTTCCAAGTAAAAATGCTAAGTTAAGACTCCTCTAGTAGAATGGTGGAAGAGCATATTGTAAACAAGCATGAGAAAATAATAACTCTTGATTTCATATTGAAATAATGACAAAATGATCCTGTATATATAGACAGATCTCACCGTAAATCCTTTTGAATATATTGACTATACGGGGTTGACTCAGTCGACCCTATATGTTTTTGGGAGATAAATCACTAGGTCCCAAGCTAAGTCAACCAAAGGGCTGATAAAAATCCAAGTGAAAATACCTAAAATCAGTACAAGGTCGACTCTGTATAGTAATCAAAGGCTAAAAATTATATAGGGTCAACCTAGTCGACCTAGTATAGTCAACTGGGAAAAGGGGATAAAGGTGAGTAAAAGAGGGATGGAAAGAGGAAAAATACTAGAGGAGTATGCAAGGGAAGATTAATAGCTTAAGGAATAGTTTTAAGATTTTTTTAGATTGGTAATAATGTGTTAAGAAAGGACAATAATCCTAAGAAGCACCAAAATTCTGGCCACCCCTTTTTTGATGCACCCATTAGGGCACGCACTTAGAGAGATTGAGTCTCAATGGGTTATTTCAAGATGTAATGCATCAATAAGTGATAAAAAATTAAAATATTATGTGTATATAGGATTAATGTGGGGGATCATTGGTTCATGTTTGGTGTGTAAAAGTGCTCAGATGATGATCTCCCTCCCCACAACAATACTACTTATCGAGACGACACTTGAGATTGCCATAGATACTTGAGTTCTAGAACTATGTTATGGGGAGCCATGTATCTACATTGTATTATATTATATTTATTTTGGAAACATTATCATGAAGAGTTGTAATTAACTATTTAATGAGGATTGACAATAGTGACTATGTATTGAACCAACAGTGGCTAGCTATTTGTAATTACTTTCTATATTTGTATCATGATGTGTTTTCTTATGTTGATAGTGATATGAGATGCATAACCTGTTATACTTATTTTAGAGTTATCTCTCTTATATTATGTTATGTTATCACTACTTATATTCTCGTGGTGTAATCTATTCATAGTATATGTGTGATAATTAAGAAAAAAATTCACATATTTTTTAGTGACCCTAGTGGGGATGTTACAATATAGATGAAAACTTGTGTGCAGTATGTATTGTGAGGGTATTAATATGTGCAAGTGATTAGACATTTATAGAATAATATATAACATCATGATATTTTCCTAGAGTTTATGTTTTCTTCTGATTATTATTTTGTAGTTTAATCTAGGATATATTCAGATGGTATAATCCAATACTTGCTTGATTAATATTTACAAGTGTAATAGTGTTTGTTTGTGATTGAGTAGGATGCTCATGCACAATTATCTATGATATCATGGGATGTAATGGAGTTCCATAGTATTAAATTATGTTATACTAAGATGGTACATATTGTGACGGTTATGTCTAGACCTACACCGATGCAAATGTATGAGTGTTGGTTATTAATATGAATAGTATGTTTTGTAATAGTTAGTAGGATATCATGTATGCATGCATATAACCTTAAAATTGTAATGAATGATAAGGTATAATAATTTTATGATTCATTTAAACTATGACTTACTTTTTTATATCTAGTTGCATCAATATAAGCTTATGTTTCCATGTATTTAAAATTGTTTTATTTGACTATTTGTGGAAAACTAGTAGCTATGTCTTAGAATTCTAAACTATGATAATATGGGTTATCATGGAGTGTAATATGTTGGAACTTATTTTGGTATTTAGAATCTATAGTTAAATATTTATTTTTCCTGGGTGATATAAATTGTATTCATTATTTCTAGTATGGGATAGATATTAATGTAATATTGATACATACGTTTGACAAAATAAATGTATACTATGATTTCTCCTATCTTTAGCATGGATAATGATATGATTTATAGTAGGAATTAATTTTTATGAATATTGTGGTTAAATTATTGATTATTACCAAATCTTGCTTTGTTGATACAGAGTAAGGATTGAGATGGACTTCACTGGCTTACTAGCATCACAATGTTAGATGAAGGCAATCCAATCAAGTGGTGTGTATGAATATGATTGATGTTTAAATCATGATTAATTATATATTATATGAAATGTATGTTAATGAGACATTATAATTTCATGAGTATGATTTACATGTTTGTGTGATATCTTGCAATAGAATAGGTTTTATATGATACACTACATGTTTAGCTTTAGAATTCATACATCACATGGGTACTAACGTGTTACTCTAGATTATCACACCATCGCAATTTACTCATTTGTGAAGGGAGGACCATTTCTTTATGGGATTAGTGTGGGGTATGTTTGGTCTATGGTTGGTGTGAAAATTTTCTTAGATGATGCTCTCCCTCCCCATAGCAGTACTACTTTTGAGATGACTCTTGAGATTGCCATAGATACTGGAGAGTCCACGGACTCATGCTTGATGGAGCCTTGTATCATATTTTTGTAAGTTGTATAGTATTTTATTATTTATTATAAACATTATAATGTAGAATTATAATTGCCTATTTACTATATATTGACACCAATGGTTGAGTATTGTACTAGTAGTGGCTAGATATTTGTATTTACTTTCTATGATTGTATATGATGTGTTTTCATATATTGGTAGTGTTCAGTGACTATTAGATGTCACATGCTTATTTGTAGTTATCACTCTTAGATTATTTTATATGATCACTACTTATATTCTCATGGTGTAATTTATTTGTTGTATATGTGTTTTTTTTTTTATCTCATTTTTCTAGTTATTACCTAGCAGGGTTATAATTTTCTTGAATTTCTGAATCTTCAAAATAATCTTCAACCACTACTAACAAATATGGTTCACTCCATTTTCTTGATTTGGACTTCTTCCCCTTTTTTCACCACTTTTGAATGCCCCTGAGGATAAGATGCATGAAGATGACCTAATATTTTACAATTGTGACATCCAAAAGAGGTATTCTCATAATCTATAACTTTAACATGTATAACTTTACCATATTTTAAAATGACTTTTTCTAGAACCCCTTTACTTAAAATAATATCTACATAAATTATGGCATAAGTGCACAATCTTACAACAACTCTCTCATGGTCATTATTTATAAATTCCCCCAAAACATTACTTGTTTCCTTATAATCATGTCAAAAATGCAAAGGTAGATTAAGGAGATGAACCCAAACTGGCATCTTAGTTATTGAGAGAGTGAGAGGGTCAAATTTTGAAAACCATTAAGTAATAAACAATCCCACATTGCCCCAAAACCAAAGGCCTTCCAAAATACATTTTTAATAATCCTACTAATTGAGAAAGTGAAAAAAAAACATTTAGAATACAGAGAAATTTCACATTGATTTGGCCATGTCTCATAAACCCATTGATATAAAGCAGTCAAAGAAGGCCATAGATAATTAAATCTACAGATAAATACATCCTCAACTAAAGAATGAAAATAATCATCCACTTCCCCATTATAAATCTCCACATAATGTTCCTCCTTCACTTGATCAACAATATAGACTTCAGGAGGAGGAAAACATTTTGTCAAATTTGGATTGGAAGTAGCATTTTTGATCGCATCTTTGAAGGATGCAGGTTTGGGGGTAGATATTTGTTTTAACCCATCCATACCTCCCTGTAATTTGGAATCCATGGAGAAGACTGAGTCTTTTCCTAAATTATACCAAGATAATGGTAACAAATTATGCAGTTCCTTGCCCAAATGCATAAAACACTGAAGCTCAATTGGAATAGCTAAAGAGGCATCTAGCCTCTATTTCAAATTTATCATAACATCTGTCCCTTTCACCCAAAAACATTTTTTTATTCTTGAAAGAGATTTCACCATTAATTGATACCCTGGTTGATCAATTTTTGGATTCTTTTGTTCAATCATTTTGTCAAACACTTTACAATCATCCTCAAGAAATGCAAGATTGGACAACTCACTCTTTATAAATGTTGGTCTTTGAGGCATTTTTATGAACACTGACCAATCCAAATCTTCCTCTGCCTTCCTTTAATTTTGTTTGACTCATTGATGGGAATCCTACAATTTATGGCTTGCATAAGACTCATTAATCCATTGGTCCTAAGACGATCACTAGACATTGGAGAATTTATTGAAATTTATTAATTGTGATAACTACTAACTAGTGCCTAATGATGAGATTTTCTTGCATTGATTGATCTCTTTATGCGTAAAATTATTTTGTTCATTTTTAGAGTATATTTTCCATATAAGTGTTCCCCTTTTTAGTGTACAATGTGGATACCCAATAAAATTATCACCAATCATTCATCTATTATCTCAACTAGTGAATCATTATAGCCCAAGAAATGAATGATGACAAGAAACATGGAAGGAAGCATGAGGCTAGAAACATTATATAACACATGTAAGTAATAAATATCTCTAATAGTTCACACATTGAAACATAAAATAAATTACATGTTCTTAAATTCGGTTTAAAATGTGCAATTTATTTATCACCTTACCCTTTATTCCATGATTTGATAACGTAATTATCCAACCTTCAATACATGGTTGGTTAAATAGATGGTTATATACTCACTGTGTATACATGTAAATCATTGTCCCTTATTTTTTCCAAAAAACTGACACAAGCCACACACCTCTCATCCCAGTCCTATGTAGCTTTAAGTGTACAACTATGTGGTGGGTTGTTAGGTAATTTGAAGTGATATTGTACCCTAGAGGGCCCATGTTGTATACCAGTATTGGATTAAAGGTAGCTAATCGATGGACATGAATTACATCTATTAGAAAGTGATCTAGAGCTTGCAAGGTGGAAGCATATTTGACTATTTGAATCTAAAATGATAAGATAATATATAAACAATTTTGGTTAGATTTACCTAGTAGCTTGTAATATATAAAAATTATATTAATAAAAATTATTTTCTTTCTGGAGGGGATAAAATCCCCTTAGGCCCAAAGGAATGGATGACCATGGTCATTCCTTAAAGTAATTATTATTATTATTATTATTATTATTATTATTATTATTATTATTATTATTATTATTATTATTAAAGTATTATTGATTTTGAGTTTTTATTCAAAAGTTATTTTTAATATGATAAAATAAGTTAATAATATACAATATTAATAAACAATGATATTACCATACTAAGAATTTGAAAAACATATTTACAAATCACAAAACACATACCTTATAAAAATAATTCCCAAAAATTTGACAAAACTATTAAACTCTTGATTTAGGTGCATAAAAAAATTTACACCACAATAATTACATAACTATTGATAGTTACATCAAAAAATTGACTCCACAATAATTATATACAACTAACTTGATAAAAGACCCTTCAAACCTCATTTTATAAAAAAACCTTTCCACACTATTCGAGACACTTTAGTGGAACACAATCATTTTTCACACTTGACACAAGTGAATAATTTTTTTATAAAATGCATAATCATTTTTAATTTTTCTAAATTTTTACACTACAACGAAACATTCTTATTATGACTAGTAAACTTAAAACTTAAAAACAAACAACATAACAATCTTATAAAATTTAAATGATAAAGATATTTAAAGTGTAATGGTTATAAATCACAACCTAGTTTCCATTTAAAAGAGCCACTAATTAAGGTTAAAATAATATGTACACTTTTCATAAATTCATGTTAGAAGCATTTATCATGTTCCATTATCATTGGAAGATTGGTAATTAATATTATAAGCGCTCATCATATTCCATTAACATTGGAAGATTGAGAATGCATATTAGAATTTAGTATTTGTAAAAAAAATATCTTTTATGGATTTAAATGAAAAAATATATGAAATTCATCAATCTTGTATTTTTTTAATGAAATATAATGTAGGTTTAACATCAAAACATTGCTCAATGCCTTTAAAATAATAAACTAATAAGCATTATGAATAATACCATTAATACATGTAATGCAAATAAATGAATTAAAAATTTAACTAAGCATATAATAAAAGTGTAATTATAATAAATAAAACCAAGAATGCCTAATTAATATTTCCAAAATTAATGTTTCCAAATAAATTAAGATGACAAACATAGATTTTAAAGGGACATATTGAATAAATTACTATCACAGAGTTGTCACCAGAATTGAACCGAAAAATGAACATCAAACAATGCCAACAATCTTGCCCAAAAATTTGGATTTGATTATTGACAGTGTTGCCACTTTTAGTTATGTGTCAAGGGTTCTTTACTTCTAGTTAGGTGTCAGGAGCTTGTTGTTTATGGTCAAGAGACTTACAACTCTAAAATGACTTGATGATTGGGTTTCCTAGCTTATTGTCTTTAGTTTCCTTACTTTGATCTATGTGCATGACTCTCGTGTACCTACAAAACTAAATTTATTCCTTAACCTAGAATGGCTCCAATGTAATTGTGACATTTGATGACTTTAAGTAAAACAAACTAAATTTATGGGCATGTATTATATTTATGAATAATATAATTATCTTGTTTAATTTTATGGCTCTAAAGGGTGGGAACTATAATATAAAAATAGTGAAGCACTCATTCGTGAGCGAAATGTGATCCACAACAAAAGTTGGCTTCATACAATGATAAAGTCTTTAATAATTACTTGATCCCTTTAGAATTCTTACAAGTATTATGTATAATGGTATGCATGCTCAGTGTGCCTATTATTATTTATTATATTTAAAACTAACTACAAACCTTGTGTAGTTATAGATAATTAAATTTAAATTAGGAACCTACTGGCATACAAACTAAGATCAAATAATTATAAGCAAAAAATATGAGATAGAGGGAGGAATGTGCCCTAAATCAACAAAGATGAAAAACTGGGACTGAAAGCATAAAGGGTGCTTCTGTAAATATTAGAAGTGTCAATGTGTCTAGCTTAAAACCCAAAAATCACATGAAGAGAGGGATAATACATTGAAAGACAAAAAAACATGCATACCTACTAATAATCTCAAGGCTATTTTTAGGTGTCTATATTTTTTATCACTTTATGGTGTGCCTATAAGCACCAACTTCAAAGTATAAAAAGTATATATAAAACTTATATAACTACAAGCCAGTGTTTCTAAAATTGAAATGATGTGTTTATAAGCCTGGTAAATAACTTTCCTTTTTCTACGCATGCATAGGTAAGCATCAAATAATGACAACAAATGTTGAAATTTGAAGCATTGAAAACAAAATGCATTTGATGGAGATAAAATGATGAAGGGAAGTCTAAGAAAAATCTGAGTGAAGCTTGAGTACAATTTGAGGAAGATTTACATATAATAAGAATAAAAAGTCATTAAAATTTTAACCATTAAGAATTTACATCATGAATAATGTGTATATTGAAACATAGGTAATGATCAAAGTAATAAGAATGATAAATATATAATATGTTGTTCCTATTGATATTTAAGAAGGGTACATGAAATGTTGAAAAAATCATATATTGAGGTATGAGGCAATGATACCAAACATCATGTAAAATCAATAAAGATATAACACAATAAGGTATATATATCACATGATTGATTAATATGAGAATTTTTTTGTTGCATATCACCCTAATTCATCATAAAGTAGTATACCAAAGTAATTTAATTAAATATGCAGAGTAGTGGAAAATGAATAATTCTAAAATTTTATAGTTTTTGTCCCAATATATATAAAATGAAAGGGAAAATAGAAAATCTCACCTCATTCTTACCTTTTCTTTTTGTAAGAAGAACCTTAGAGAGAGTTGTTACCATAGGGACTCAATGAACATTCTTTATGCACTGCTTGGATTACATGAGGGTACGTACCACACCAAATAAGGAGCTAAAGTTGGTAATTCATTATGAGCATATTTTTTCTGATGTTTTAAATTTAAATTTAGGCATATGTGGCAAAGGGTAATCCCAACCCCCTCCAACTTGGGATCTATATGCTTGTATTAGGTAATGCATAATGTTGACATCATTTTTATAGTAATGTACCTGCCTCCCATTTTCATTCTTGGTACAGAGGATGTGAGGGATGATCCCAACACCTATCCACATGCATGTCCTTATAGAGAGCCACTATATACACCCTAAATTGGGCAAGCAACCATGCATATCATGTCTTTCATAGTCCTTTCATATGAGACTCTGAATGGAGAATACGAGCCTTATTTGTACTAGCCATATCTTTTATTTTGCTTGTCTTGGTCTTATTTCTAGCTTTGGTCACCTTTTTTCTTATTCCTAGTCATCCTAAGCTTTTTAAATGGTCATTCCACCTCATCCAGGTTAGATTTCCCAAGCCAATCCTATCCCCCCAAGTCCCAAGCCTGTAGGATAGGAGCACCAAAATTAAACTATAACGTTGGACCCTAGGGTATCCTATTTCCAGTGCTCCTGTCCAATTATATTTTGAGTCCCAATGATCAAGTTTCCTAACTTAATGAGTCTCATGTCAGGGAACCTAGAACAATAAACATGCTCTGATGCCTACTTAGTCAGGATCTTGCTCTACCAATTAGAGCACATATGATTACTTCTTGTATTAGCAACTAAACACGGAATTATACCAGAATCAATAAGTAACTAGAAATATGAAACAACACAGGAATATGAGAGACAATACACAATTGAATTAATAATCACTCAGAAGAATATACAATAAGGAAGATGCCACTTCTTCCTCCACCTCAAAGGTTCGCCACGCCTCAAGACCTTCTTCCCTCTCTCTTTCGATCACAACAATCAACTCTAATACAGAATTGATGTTCACCTCTCCAACCAGTCAGTAACACGCTACCAGTACACCAAGTACACAACCGTACTCCAAGTAGATCTCTTGCTCTCTGCTGCTACTTGCAAATCACTAGACCTTACTCACCATGTATATATCTCTACACCCCTAAAGAACCCTTGTCCTTGCCTCACCAAGTCCTTATGATTCTTCAACCAGTACCCTGGTGGATCAGCTCCTTGACCTTGCAGACCTTGCAACTCTCCCTGATCATACACACTCAGCACCCCTTTGGAACTAGGAGGAGCTACACTAGCTCTCTCTAAAAGCTCTATGGCTTTCTATCACACATTTTACAATACAATCATGAGTCCATATATAGATCTCATCCAAACAATAATTATACATCTAATACAATAATTAAATCCACAGCTCTTAGTATAAAATTAGCTATAAACATGCAAACACTTGGTTCATCAACCAACTACCCGTAATATACTCGCAGCTTGAACCACAAGTGACCAATGTCGGTCCCTGTCCGCCTGGGGGTGCCGATGCTAGCCGATCTAAGACTGACATCGGTTGCCTTCTGTCTCCTTCCTGTCGACGTCGGTGTCTGTGACACTCCGCAACTCTTCTGCAACCTCCTCCATGTCTGCATCAGTGAAGCTTTTAGCTCCATAACCTGACAATCTCTCACTTAGAGATAAATAGTTACACCTATACCTGTATATGTAGCCCATCTAATCTGTTTCCTGGCTTGTATCCCTCATCAAGATCAATCTTGAAGACCAACCACCACACAACCTGTGATGCTATACCTGTCATTCAAGTAACCTGCCACATCCGAACCTACATATCCATGTAGTGAAGAACTTGACCCTGCATAACAAGAAACCCTGCTGCTAGTCACACTGAACTGCCCTCCAGTACTCCTTCCCCGAATTGGATCCATACTTTCTGACAAGCCCCACTGATTGGGAAAAATTAGGCCTACAATAGACCTCATGTGATTTCAAACCCTGTTTCAAGCTAAGCTTGAACTGTCCAGCCATTGGTGTGCTTTTTGATTCTGCATCCTACGTAATGAACCTCGCCAACACCGTCTTCACATCAGCTCCCACTGGAGATAGAATCTCCATGTATCTTATGCCAAAGAATTTTGCTGCTCCAAATTCTCCATGACACACCTCTGAACTAACCTTACCTTTTAGCTCAGTAAATCCCTGTATGTATAAAACCTGCTAGCAAACCATCCACATACAGTAACTAGATAATGTCGTGACTCATCATCCACTTGGTAAGAATAAAACCACAATAGTTACACTGACATTGACTGAAGCCATGCTTAGTCATCCACCTGTCAAAACTTGTACCATTGTCCTGCAGCTTCTTCAAGACCTTATGCCTTGGCCTTCTGTCTCTTGTGTCCATCCACTCTCTTCTTTAAAATGGGAATCCATTCCATCTCTTAGTGCTTTCTTCCAGCTGACAACTCTACCAACAAATACCTATTTGGTTCATCTCCAAGGACTCACACTCCTCATCCATGCCAAGCTCCCACTGTATCTGGATTCTACCTGCATTGCCTCTTCACATCTTCCTGGTTCTCGACCATCAGTAAGCAATATAAAAAAGGTGAACAACGAATATGAGGTTCACTTACCCTTTCTGACCTCGACATGAGCGTTTGAGACTTGTTGACAGCTAGCTGTCTGCCCAATATCCATTCCAGTGACCGATCTCGGCCATCTCCCAGTCTGCTCCCGACCGATGTCAGTTCCCTGCACTGACCTTGACTGCCGACATCGTTTCCATGGCCAACGCCGGTATTCTTTCTACCGACATCAGTTTCTCCATGACCGACGTCGGTCTTCCTGTTGCTGACATCAGTTACTGTATGACCGACGCCGGTACCTGTGTTCATCTGTGAGTGATAACTTTTTACCCGCGAGCTCTCTATGGATCAAAATCTTGTTTAAATTAACCCTGCTCTGCTCAGAATAATTCAGTTCCCTCACCTGATCTCTGTCCATCATCTCCTCCAAGAACACCAAGGCTTTCCAAATCTTTAGCTTGTCAAAAACATCTGTCTTTCGCTTCAAAACCTGCATTCTCCTCCTACATATGTGACCAAGCCCATGAAGCCACATCTCTGCAACAGAAGGTGAATCAGTAATATAAGTAGATAGATAAAGGATACCTAATTTCTTACCACCATCTAATTCAAGTGTATCCGCTGTGAGAGTTATAGTACATCTCCCATCACCCAAATTTCTTGAAGAAATTAGACTCATCTCCAAGACTGGTACCTGCATGACTTCCTTCAACCACTGTGTGTCGTCCATCTGCAATTTCAGCTTCACTTCCCCTTTGTCAATTATTTGACAAGGCTCTCCAGTTCCTAAATAAATCTCTCTAAAGTCTTCAAAGACATACCCATGAAAAGATGCTCTATTTCAAACTGCATGGAAAGAGGCAAAAGAATCTGTGAACCAATATTCCACTTTATCCAGAACATCCTGTGCAACATCCCCTGCAACATCTGCTCCTCCCTATTGATCTGCAACCAACCAACAATCTTTATTTACCTGCTCTTTCTTTCCATCAATCAGACCATTCGTGCTATTCAGTTTCTCCATTCGTAGCTTACTTCCTTCTGCCATTGTTATACTCCCACTCAATCAAAAACCCCTGTGAGTAACCTGTAATCAATAAACACTACCAGATCTGAAACCACCTGTTAGTAACCCAACCAAAAGCTCTGATACCATGTGTCAGGGAACCTAGAACAATAAACATGCTCTGATGCCTACTTAGTCAGGATCTTGCTCTACTAATTAGAGCACATATGATTACTTCTTGTATTAGCAACTAAACACAGAATTATACCAGAATCAATAAGTAACTAGAAATATGAAACAACACAGGAATATGAGAGACAATACACAATTGTATTAATAATCACTCAGAAGAATATACAATAAGGAAGATGCCACTTCTTCCTCCACCTCAAAGGTTCGCCATGCCTCAAGACCTTCTTCCCTCTCTCTTTCGGTCACAACAATCAACTCCAATATAGAATTGATGTTCACCTCTCCAACCAGTCAGTAACACGCTGCCAGTACACCAAGTACACAACCGTACTCCAAGTAGATCTCCTACTCTCTGCTGCTACCTGCAAATCACTAGACCTTACTCACCATGTAGATATCTCTACACCCCTACAGAACCCTTGTCCTTGCCTCACCAAGTCCTTATGATTCTTCAACGAGTACCTCAGTGGATCAGCTCCTTGACCTTGCAGACCTTGCAACTCTCCCTGATCATACACACTCAGCACCCCTTTGGAACTAGGAGGAGCTACACTAGCTCTCTCTAAAAGCTCTATGGCTTTCTAGCACACATTTTACAATACAATCATGAGTCCATATATAGATCTCATCCAAACAATAATTAGACATCTGATACAATAATTAAATCCATAGCTCTCAGTCGAAAATTAGCTCTAAACATGCAAACACTTGGTTCGTCAACCAACTGCCCGTAATATACTCGCAGCTCGAACCACAGGTGACCGAGGTCGGTCCTTGTCTGCCTAGGGATGCCGACGCCGGCGTCTGTGACACTCCGCAACTCTTCTGCAACCTCCTCCATGTCTGCATCAGTGAAGCTTTTAGCTCCACAACCTAACATCTCAAGCCCTTATTAGTTTCATCCTTAAGTTTTGTTTATCTTTCTAATATTATCCAAATGTGAATAAAGTTCCCAAATTCAAAACAAAGAGTCTCCTATATAAAGGGCTTCACAAAGCATTTTATATCTTGCACTTACTACTTTGGCACAATGAATAATAAAAATCAATCAATAGTATAGCTTAGCATTCTACATCACACATAGAATTTCATGCTTGATCAAGGAAAGGCCTAGGCAAAATTTCATTCTTGTATCTACGATGTGTGTGGATTATGCACATTCCCTAAGGGAGAACTACATTTGATCTGAGACCCTCGCTTGAGGGTTAATGTAGGTAGCGATCAAGATAATAGGGGTTTTAGATCATGCAATCATACTTCCCCTAACCCAAATTTTCCCCCTTTTTTTTTTTGATGTATTTGTTGTTTCATGTGTGTAGGTAAACACAGGGTTTGAATATGTAAATGGATCTACAATTATCTCCATTGACATTCAGCATCTAAAATTTCATAAGTAGGCTCACATAGAGATAGTAGACAAAACCTAGAAAACTCAAGTCTTTGTGAGTAGTTTAGACAATAGCAGCAGAAAAAGACAACAGTGTCAGACCCTAGGGTGTCCTATTTCGGTGACCCTATCCATTTACAAAACAAAAGATAGATCTAGGTTTATAACATCTTCTCAGTCCTGCACAGTAGTTTTTAAGATTCAAAATAGTCATCTCAATTTATTTTTCCAAATAAGTCATTTTCTTTCCCTTTATAATTAATTTAATAAAATTGATACAACTCTATCATTTACTATATTTAAGTGCAATTTTACCCCTTATCTTGACCCTTTATTGTTTAGGAACTAAACCCTAGTTTCTAAAAAATAATAAAATATTTTGTGAACCTAACTTACTTCGAATAAATTTCAAACCCTATGTACCCTTAGGTTTTTTCCTTCATAGTTTTGTGCAAAAATTTAATTTCAATTTTTTATTTTTGTATAAATTTTTTGCATTTATTTTATTCAAATTTATTTTAGAATTTAAATTATTTCCATAATTTTCAAAAAATCTAAAACCCCAACCCAAAACCCTATATTTTCAAACCAGGTCCTCAAACCCTAAGCCTTCCTCCCTTATAATTTTTAAATTAAAATTTTAAAATTTTTACAAATTGTTTGGAGTGTCAAAAATATTTTCAAAATCTCTACGTTAGCAGTTATTCTTGTAAAAAATCAATTTTAAATTTCTAATTTTTATATAAATTTTAGTGCATTTATCTAATTTAAATTTATTTTATAATTTAAATTATTGCAATAATTTTCAAAAATTCATAAAACCCCAACCTAAACCCCTAGATTTTCGAACTAAATCCTCAAACCCCAATCCTTCATTACAATTTTTAGATAAAATTTTTGAAATTTTTATAAATTGTTTGGATTATCAAAAATATTTTCAAAATCTCTATGTTAGTAGTTATTGTTGTATTTATTTACTTAATAGTATTTTTACATATTCTCTTTGGTGAAAGAAATAAAATGGCCACTAAGGCACTTCTTCCCTCTCATCCCATAGATCAATTTCTAAATTTTTCTCATAATTACGAAAATGAATGGACAAATTTTCAAAATTGTACATTAGCTAAAAGTGTGGAAAATGATTTCATTTACAATGAAGATAATTACTATTATTGTAATGATGAATATGATGATACATATGAAAGTGATAGTGAAGAAAAATTAGATGCATCTTCTTCTCTCACTCCTCTCAAACATAATGCACTACAAAATGTTGTTTCTAATTCTATGCATGATTCTATTTCAAATGATGCACATGTTAATGATAACATCACATCTTCTATTTTAATTAGAATGTGATTCACTAAATACAAAAGATACCAATGAATCTCCCAAGCCACCCCCTACTATAGTAACCCACATCCCTCTAATTAGGTATGAGTTACCATTCCTCCAAAAGTTCAAGTGAGCATGACTCCTCTTCATGATCCAATTTCTAATTGTAGCATTCTTATGGCTAAAATAAATGATAAAATTAAACAATTAAATGAACCACTTCAAGACACTAGTATACCATCCTAGGAGATTATCTCTTTAATGCATGCAATTGGTGAATTACAATACCAAGTACATCTCATTACTTTGGAAAACAAGGCTTATAAGTCTTGGATGGATGATAATGAATTTAATGGTAACCCTCTTTCGAAGGCATTAGTCAAATATTCACTACCTAAGCATTTCTAGATACCATCATTGCCTCAATTTGATGGAACTAAAAATCCATTCGTACACCTCAAATCCTTTCAGAAGGCTTTACCATCTTATGCGAGTCCTTTGATTCTACTAAAGTTGTTCTAGCAGACATTAGTGGGTAAGGCACAAAATTAGTTCTTTTATCTACTCTTGATGGATCCTTGCACACATATGATGACTTAGAGGAGGCATTTCTTAGATATTACATAGCAAACATAGACCCTCTTGTTACAAAATTCTTCAAATCCAGTCAGTGATTATACCTTGCAATTTAAGACTTCTATGTTATGCTTGATCTATAAACCAATAGATTTAGAGGTTCAACATATCTTTATAAAAGGGCTTTGCTAACCTATCCTCAAGCATTATTAAATTAGATGGGGTCTTCTTTTAGGAACTTATGCTATACAATTCTAACCTTGGAAAAGAAATTGGGATTGATTAATGCAGATTCAGTTGATTGAATTACTCTATATTTCATAATAGTACCTCCATCTACAACACCTAACACACAACATCCACCATGTCCTAAATAAGATAGGAGACACAACCAAAAAATCAACTAGTTAAGAACATAAAGCCAATTTCAAGAGCACAACCTACAGTATGTACTACAAATAACAACAACAAGGCACCATTATAGTTTGATTTAGAGTGGGATAGCCCATGTGTCATATTATTAGCACTACTAGATAGAAGGTTAATCACATTGCCTTCTACTCATTAACGAGATCCACATCTCCTATATACATAGCCACATCAGCCCTTTTGTAACTATCATCATATCCATGGAGATAGAGATAGTGATTGTTATAGACTCAAGGATTACATTAATAAATGGCTGATAATAGCATCATAGCATTCACACAAGGGGCACTAAGTTCTCCTCCATCATGGATTCTTAGACCTCATTCCTCCATAGTTGAGTTATCCCAAGACATTCCTTCATCGTAATCATTGATTACTTATCATGTGAGTAATGCAGCTTATAGGATAGAGCCTCATAGAATATCTCCTATTCCACCTATTTAGATGGTTTAGAAACCAATACAGTGAGAATAGCCTACATATATCATTATAGTTTGAGGAGTACATAGTGTAGTTCTATATACATATCCAGCATAGTCATAGGTATCGTAGCAGAGTTTTTAGGGTCTTATCTCACGTAACAACTAGCTAAAATTAAGATTAGAGGAGCCCACATTATAGAGCATCACTTCAAAGAGATATTCACTATGATCAAGTTTTTAAGGACCCATTTCACGTAGCAACTTGCTATGTTGAGATTAGACAAGCCACCATCATAGGTTTCATCTCCATCTCAATCTATTACTCAATCATATACATCATAGCAGAGGCTATAAGGTATTATTTCATGCAAAAATCCACTATGATTTTGGATAAATGAGCCTTATTCATAGCACATAGTTTTAATTGCACATCCAGTAAGGTTACATTTAATAGAGTCTCTATACAAAGTTGTAGTTAGTGCACATTAAATAATATCAGATATAATGCATGTTCCTACATAGCATGAACAATATGGGAACTTTTTTAGTTAGCCATCAGGGTTTAGATAGTGATATGACACACATGCATACTAGTATCAATTAATAGCTTCACTTCATGGGGTAATGATGGAGCCAAAGGTCTATGTAGCCCTTGTATTCTTGAGCCACTCTCGGGGAAGTTATATGCACAGAGTGTTATCTTACATCCCCTTCAACTGACAACTAGCATTCATAGTTCTAAATAACAATCCCTAGCCAAACCAAATTATCCAAATCTTGACCTTACCAATATCATAATTTTCCAATCTTAAACCAATTCACTTTATCAAAAACATTTACCAATTACAAAACCAACAAATTTTTAGCTCACATATGACTACAAATCAAACCTAACATCACACTTGAACATATCATAAACAATCAAATCACATCCCAAAATTCCATCTTACCAAACATATGAAACCTCCACATCAATGCCAAATCAACTATTTCTAATTAACCATTTACAACAAATATAATAATATACGTCAAATCGCATAACACAATATACATGAGTCAAAATCAAAACAAGTATCCATATATATAATGAAATTTTTAATACATATAAACTAGTATCAAACATAATCAATCATGAATGGGCATCAAGCCCTCACTCTCAGTCTCACTCTCTCCTCTTGTACTAGTCCCATAATCTAACCTAGCACTCGATGACCCCATACCTCCTTGACCTACCACATGCCTCTTGTGATGACTCTCTCACTCCAATAACTAACCATGATCCTCATACAAGTCCATATAACACCTATGAATATTTATATACTCATCTATAATGCTTGTATTCATAGATCTAAAATTAGGTGGGGGCATCCTATGCCTATCCATCTTAGCCCTCAGCTCATCTCTCCCTCTTGATGCCCTAACATATGTAGCTATCACTATAAAAACCCTATCAAACAAATGAGCATGAACACCAGATATAACTATCACTCACTCTTACAATCCCTCCTCTACTACATCATTAAGTACATGATGTGTGAGCTCTCAAAGTGTTGACTCAATGATGGTCTCCCAGTACTCATCATCTCCACTTTTTGCCCTAGCATGTGCTTCATCCTGAGCACCTCCCACTCCACCTACACATAAAGTATGGCACTATGTTAGATATATAATTTAAAATCAAACTAAAATGCACAATTTAAATGAAATTATTGCTTACCTCCCATCATCTAGATTAGCTCAGGATCCTCACACTCTAGAGCATCCCCTCCATCAATAGGATACAATGAATCCCACTAATGTTTATCCCACCATGTGGTATATGCCTCTATGCATCCAACATGGTCTACATCAGGAATATCTATAGATGTATCCCTCACATCTAAAGGTAATGGTGTGAGTTCAGCCATAGTAGGTCATACATGAGCTCTTACTCTCTAGACGCTCATGCACTCCTCACCCACACCCATGTTGTTGGGGGCACATCTTATGGTACCCCAAACTATCTTGTAATGCATTTATACTAAAACCACTCATTTACTCTATCCCAACAATCACGAATCCAACAACTAACTCTCATATATCACATTTTTACTCCATCCTTTACCTACCTAAGAAATCCTCTATAGGGCCTCCATATTATATCACGAGCCACCAATATATTTAAAACTCATCTATGATTATCCATATTAGGAGATCAGATAGCTAATGTACTCATCCACCACTCCCCAAATGGTTTTGGAGATCCCACTCTACCCTAAGTAATCCAATCGATCACACAACTACTATGTGTTCATAAACCCAATAATGCAATAAGGTAGCTGCACTCACACCACCACTGAAGGAATCTTATGTATGCCTATATAGATCTTTGTATAGGTGGGCTAGCATAGTCATCCCCCATGAAAATATGGTACCATATACCTCCACACTATGCACAATCCTATGTATCCTATATGAAATAGATACTTGACTCCCATCCATAGCGACAAATGATGTCAACAATATGGATAACCATTTTCATAGGCTCAAAACACTATATTATACTATAAATGATAGTAGCACATCACTATCACTAACTCTCTAATGTAAAGTACAAAGACATGTGACCAATCACATCAACACCCATATCATCCTAAACCATCACATGCTATCCACTAATTAGCAAATGCAATATGAAATATGCAATACACATCCTCTAGAGTCATAGTAATCTCCCTTATAAGAAGCTAAAGAGTACATGTATTTGCATTCCACCTCTCACATAAGGTGGTAATCAAATATCTATCCTACTATATTGTTCCTAGGTCACACACATGACCCAACCCTACCCTATCCATGATAGCTCTCTCATCAGTAGATAATGGTAACAACCTTAATGTCTCCATCACCTGGCCCTTTTGGAACTTTCTCATCCACACATCACCCTGAAAACACTAGAAATAACATATATATCAGTTAACCATACCAAGTAAACATCCAAACAACACAAAAATAAGTAACAAATTAGAATCTTAAAAAATCAAGCCCAATAGGCAATAATGCTATAGAAAGGATAGTAGCATTGGAACCTAAACAATAGCACTGAACCCTGGACAGAAGTGTTGACTCTTGATAGGTTTGCTAAAACCAAAAAAAATTCCTAAGATACTTTAAACAGCTCAAAAATACCAAAATAGGCCTAAAATGGACAAAAACCAAGAATTAAGGTTACATACCAAGCTAACATCACCACCAGCCTGAACTTAGGCAACTAATTACTTAGGCTGAGTCATGGTAGGTATTCTTCTCCTTGGCATTTTCTCATTACAAGAGCTCAAAATCTCAACCAAGTCAATGCATAAATGAATCAAGAATAAATCCAATTTCTTATATCAACCAACTTTTTCATTCAAAACAAAATACTATTTCAACTATAACTCAAACCTCATAAACTCCATTTTTCAAACCATTTCTTTCAACAAAATCATGATAATGATACCTTCAACATCATGCAAGCTTTGCTCTTTTACTACTTCATTTGCCTATTATGACACACACATCTCTATATTTCTCATACACCTAGACACAAACCGTGGTCCTCACCATGTAAAACATGTTCCACTATTCAACAACTCAATCTAATCAATTCAACAACCTTTTAATCTTTACATAACATACCAACCTTGCTTCTATTTCTACACCACTAGTCATCACTTTTGGCTCAAACTCCTCTATCACATATTTCATCCATTTCCCCAAAAGGGGGAATCATTCATGTTATTCCTATTTCCATAATTACCCAACATACCCATCCACTCTCATAAGTGGATACACCATGGTTATTACACCTTCAGTATTCATATTATCATATTCAACTTAGATTATTTGAGATATATAGTGATTCAGATTGTGTGGGTCAGTTAGCTTCACTCAAAAAATTTAGAGGGATATACCTTCAGCTTACAGGCACATAGACTATTCAAATATAGTGGTTCAAATTATATGGATTCACAATGATTTTGATATAGACTATATTTGGGGGCATGTACATAGTACACATCTCATACATATAGCTTCATACAACATGACACAGTTATAGGACTAGATAGCAAATTATAGGCATAATACAGACCATAATTTTTTAATCTTCAATTTTACACATGGGGCATGACACGATAGGTCATATCACATGTGGTTATATAGATTTCCATATTTTACAGATGCATCACTCACATACCTAATTTGGGGGTAAGGCATAGATGTTCATGTTTTTCATCATCCAATTATATACATATGGGATGACAAGACATGCCATTCTCTTCTTACACACTAACTATATTTTCAAATTACACCCAGCAATACCCAAGTTGTCACTAGATTGGACCGCATGACCATCTGTAGTAATTCTTTCATTATATTAGCCAGACTTAGACTACATGATTTTGTGTAAGATAGAGGACAGACATTGGTTTTGGGCCTCCAAACATTTCTCAATTTCAGTTCAGATATTTAGAGTGGGGGAATGACATATTTTGCTCTTCATAGCATACAAATTTTTATACACACATTACATATTACATGAGTTTATGTGGGACATAGAACAAACATTAATTTTGGGCCTCTAAGCATTCCTCATCTTCATTCAGATTCATCATAAGGGGAAAGCGTTGCCCTCCTCTCTATGATACATATATTTCACATTTAGATTTAGCACAAAGGGCATCCACTTTAGGGATTCCTTCTTTCTTCGACACTATTCAGCTCTCCACCCATTTCAATGGCTAGGAAGTGAGTTAGACCTTTGCAGCATATTCATCTCCACACAGGTAAGTTTAGGTATGCATTTTTTCTTCTTCTTTATTTTACTCTAGTATTTCATTTCATTACATCACTAGATTAAAATGGGTAAATGTATACGCCCTAAATTGGCTAAGAAACCATGCATATCATGTATTTTCATATTCCTTTCATAGGAGACTTTGATTGGAGAATATGAGCCTTGTTCGCACTAGCCATGTCTTTTATTTTACTTGTCTTGGTCTTATTTCTAGTTTTGGTCACCTTTTTTATTATTCCTAGTCATCTTAAGTTTTCCAAACAATCATTCCACCTCAACTAGGTCAAATTTCTTAGGCCAATCCTATCCCCCTAGCTCCCAAGCCTATAGGATAGGAGCATCATAATTAGACTATAGCGTTGGACCCTAGGGTGTCCTATTTTTAGCACTCTTGTCTAATTACATTTTGAGTCCCAAAGATCAGGTTTCCTTGCTTGATGAGTCCCAAGCCCTTCTTAGTTTCATCCTTAAGTTTTATTTATCTTTATAATGTTGGCCAAAATTGAATAAAGTTCCCAAATTTAAAAAAAAAGAGTCTCCTATATAAAGGACTTTACAAGGCATTTTATATATAGCACTTACTACTTTGGTATAGTAAATAATAAAAATCAATCAATAATATAGCTCAGCATTCTACATCACACATATATTTTCATGCTCGATCAAGGAAGGGCCTAGGTGAAAATTCATTCTTGCATCTATCGTGCATGTTGATTAAGCATGTTCTCTAAGGGAGAACTATATTTGATCTAAGACCCTAGCTTGAGGGTTAATATAAGTAGTGATTGGGATAGAAAGGGTTCTAGATTATGTGATCATAGTTCCTCTAACCTAGTTTTCCCCCTTTTTATTTTTATGTATTTGTTGTTTCATGTTTGTAGGTAGAGCTAGGGTTTGAAAATTAAAATGGCTCTATAGTGAGCTCCATCAACATTCAACATTTGAAATTTCACAATGAAGCTAATGTAGAGAAAATAGAAAAAACCTAGAAAACTCAAGTTTCCACAAGCAGTTAGGAAAATAATGGAAAAAAAGGACAATAATGTCAGACCTTAGGGTGTCTTATTTCGATGGTCCTATCCTTTCAAACAACAAAAGCTATATCTAGGTTCTTGACATCTTCGTAGTCCTGCACAGTAGTTTTTAGGCTTCAAAATAGTTGTCTTTGTCTGTTTCTCCAAATAAGTCTTTTTTTCCCCCTTATAATTAATTTAATCAAATTTATACAACTCTACCATTTACCATATCTAAGTGAAATTTTTCCCCTTAACTAGATCCTTTATTGTTTAGGAACTAAACCATATTTTCTCAAAAATAATAAAATAGCCACCAATAAAAATGATTATAATTTTTGATAGTAGTATGGGTAGATTACGGATAAATATATGAGGTGCAGCTCCAAGAATATGAATGAAACCACTAGTATTTGTTGAGGGGTACATAGGGTACTTAAATAAATAACTATAAGGCTAGAAGGCGAGAAGTCTCAAGGCTTCTATGGGCTACAAAACATCTATAGTAGCTATATGGTTTGTTGGCTTGCACCAAACTATAGATAGAATTCTAAACTAGGTTAAGGCTAACACTATCAAGTGCACAAAGGATATAAGGTATATCTAACGAGTATAACCAAAGTAAATTAAGAAGCTAATACTATAAAACTATTTTCATACAAATTGTGGAAATAACAATGTTGAATAAAAAGAGATAATAAGTAATATGTAAACTTAGAAGCAAAGGCACTTTCATGTTAAATGAAAGATGTTTTAGGAAGAAAAGATGTTTTCAATTAAGGGTGCAAGAGCATACCTAATCTAATTTTTAGCTAACTCTTTATTTTCAACACCATTGTTCCCTAATAATGTAATTTTTTTATTTAGAAAGAAGAGCGATTTTCTATTCAAGTTGTATAGATTATTTTGAGAATGTAAGATTATACTATGTAGTGAGAAATGTTTCCAATGAAAGCATGACATATAATGAAAGATATTTCAATCAATGAAAATATTCTTAACCACATACAAATGCAAGAAACTTTAGAAACTATCCTAGATAATGCCCTAAGTAAGCTAAATCACTAAAACAATCAAAACCCAACATGTATACTACTATAAACGAATAATAATTTCACTTTACATAGAAAATTTCCATCATATCAAACTCCAAATGGGTGTGAAAACTTTATACCAACCTTATCCAAGATAGGAAACAAAGAGGAAGAGGATCAGGCTATGTATGAGCTGAGTCCATATCAAGAACCAAAAGCGATGGAGGAAGTGAAGGAGAAGCTGACAATTTATGAGAAAACCAATGAAAGGAGCACAAGAATAGGTGCAATGGAGTCTTGAAGGAACTATGGGAAACCAACAAGCTTCAAGAAAACTATAGAGAGTAATGTGAATCACCAAGCTAAGTTGTAAAGTAGTAGGGCATCCCTTATCACAATGAAAGCTAAGTGTGCCAAGAATGAACCAAGTGAGATTTAAGAAGGTCGAAAATCTTTAAGTGTGATGATCAAGAAGGAAGATCAGAGCCAAAATGGAAGAGAGGGAGAGTAAAAATGAATGAAATGCATCATTTATGTCAACCCTAATCCACAAAAGGCCAAAAATTAGTCATTTTTAACCATTTGGGCAATCTCAAGGCCTTTTTTGCATGTTTTGCCCAAGCCATGGCCTAGGCCACAACTTTTGTGAAGGAAACATGTTTCCTAGGCTATGGTTTTCCTCCCTAAGCTATGGCCTTGGTAAAAAGGCCTCTCAAAGGGCCCTAGGAGGTGTCTATAGAGCCTCTCTAGTGCACAAAAGGTTAGAGATGTGGTAAGAATGCATCGTAGTGGGATAACCAAGGTCGATAGTCTGCACATGAGTGAATGTGTAATCATAGGGAGGAGTAGGGTCATGGGAAATACAATTACATGATGTCTTTTTCTTTTAATATGAATTGTGTATCAACACATATGTTGTAGGAATAGTACTTCTATATTACTTGTTCATCCCTATATTCAAGTTACCTTGGCAAGAAACTAATATTTTTATTGTCATCTCAGTAAATAACTTTTGTTCCATACAAAATTTGTGTTATTGTGGTATTGTAGCTTTGTTTCATAGTTCTTATTTTTGGTGAATAATTTTGTATAATGTGGCATGGAGACAATAAGTTTGATGAAAAATAAGGAATTATATGTCTTTCATTTGGGATTTCCAATAAGAAATTTTAATATTTCCTCAAATCTATTATTAAAGATATTCAAACATAAAAATGGAAGTTTTTAAAAAGGTATTTTCATCTCATCATGTTATTTATATAAAAATAAATAGCCAAAAATGTTGCAAATCAAATATGCTTCCACCTTGCAAGCTAAAAATAACTTTCTAATGGGTGTAATTCATGTCCATCAATTACATACCTTTAATCCAAGTTTGGTGTACAATATGGGCCCTATAAGGTACAATATCACTTGAAATTCCCTAACAATTCACCATATAGTTTTACACTTGGAAGCTACATAGGAATGGAGTGAGAGGTGTGTGGCTTGCATAAGTTTTTCAAAAAAACCTAGGGACAATGATGTGCATCTATACACAGTGAGTATATGACCATCTATTTAACCAATTATGTATTGAACATTGGATAAGGATGTCATCAAAGGATGGAAGAAAGGGCAAGGTGATAAAGAACATACACATTTTGAATTGAATTGAAGAACATGCAAGTTATTCTATGTATCAACATGTGAACTATTAGAGATATTTAGTGCTTACATGTGTTATATAGTGTTTTTATGCTTATGTTTCCTTCCATGTGTCTTGTCGTCACTCATTTCTTGGGCTATAAGGATTCCCTGGTTAAGATAATGGGCAAAGGATTGGTGATAATTTTATGGGGTGTCTGCATCGTACACTAAAAAAGGGAACACTTAAATGGGCAATATACTCTAGAAATGCATAGAATATTTTTATGCATAAGGAGATTGGTCGATGCAATAAAATATAGATATCATGCACTAGTCAATAGCTTTCAAGATTATGAAATTTCAACAAGCTCTCCAAGTTCTTTTACCTCTATAGAATGATTGAACTTGTCATAATACTATTGATCTACCCTTCTATTTGAGATCCAATTCTTAACTCTACTTTATTATAACTTATGCTTTATGTGTTTTTTTTTTTTTTTTTTGAGTTCCTCCTTTGATAATATCGTTGCCTTGTGAAACTTGGGTTCTTAGTTCATAGGCTCCTCTTACTTCATTTCAATTAGCTTAGTTACCTTTATTAGGTAACTTGGGATCATCTTTATGCATTTATATCTTGGGCCTAACTTAGTTTATTAATTACTCAAATTCATTTTATTGTTCCTTGCATGGCCCTTGGGCTCCCTCTTAAGATTGAAGAACCATTCAAGCTCATTATTCCTTCATTGTAGTCATATTGTCCATGCATCTCAACTCTTTTACTAAATCTTATATCATTTTTCTTGACATGTATTCACCAAATTGACTTGGAATTGGATTCTCTGTATACCCATTCAAATAATGTTGAACTCTATCTCAGTCTTCAACACTATTTTCAAAGTGTCCTGAGCTCATTCTAAACATTGCAGTCCTAGACTTATTCCATATAATATTATAATATATTATATACTATTGTATTACTATAATTTATATAATATTAATATATTTATATTATTAATATTATATTAATTCTAATCATGTTGAGGTTGATTTTTTTTTTGTATCTAGCCTTGGGTGTAAAATACCACATTGATCGTGATGTTTTATGAAAAATTCTTTAAGACCAAAAGTGAACTCATAAATGCACCAAACCTTAGTGCAAAATGTGTCATATATATTAATATAATATACTATGAACTAATAATTAATATACATAATTTTATCTTGGCATGTGTTAGCAAAATTATGTTTTGGGCTTTAGGGTCTCCTTATATCAAGTTTTTTCTCTTTTACCCTTTATTATCTCTATAATTTTCATTTTTTTATCTTTTCCCCTCTATCACTTCATTATGTTTGATAGTCTTGGTTAGGGGCCCTTTTTTAAGGAGGGGGACCTTACTGCCTATATTCATTTATCCATGTGAATACTTTTCAATTTAAAATATTTCATAGGTTATATCATGATTGATGTGGGACTAAAGGTTTGGCATGGTAACTCCCTCATGAGCTGTGAAGGAGATGTGCACGAATAATATTTTATCCTAAATTTATTATAATATGAATCCCAATCTGAATGTTGCTTGATAATGTGGACATGGAATTAGACTCATTGATATTTATGGATGTGTTTTGTGTAGGTCATGTTGAGGTTAGAGGCTACTAAAATAAGTTTTTGAAAGGAAACACAAAAAAGGCATTACACAAGTTTTGGATGATGCTAAGGTTGGAGGCTAAATGCTGGAGCCTTAGTTCAAGCCATTTATAGATCTGAATTAGCACTCAGGACATCATTATCCACCTTTATAAATAGAACACAACCATTCAAATATGTCGACACCTTGTGTAACATCCCCACTAGGATCCATTTAGAAATGCATAAATTTTTTATTTCTAAATTAAAACAATGTGTTCTTTCATTAGATTACACCAAGAGAATCTAATTAGTGATCTAGATAAAATACTCTAAGTGTGATAACTGTAAAATAAACATGTGCCATATATCCATCAGTGATCATTAACATCATATAAAACACATCATAACTAAATATAGAAAGTAATTATAGATATCCAGCCATGGCAGGTATAATCATACAGCCACTATTATCAATGTACAATAAATAAATAATTACATTTCATTAGAGATAGTGTTTCAATAATAATAAATACAATATAATGTACAAGATATAAGATATAAGGCTCCATGGAATAAGAGTTATTGAACTCCAGTATGGCAATCTTAACTATCGTCTCCAAAGAGGTACTGCTATGGGGAGGGAGAGCATCATCTGAGTACTTTTTCACACCAACCACAGACCATTGATCTCTCAAAAAATCCCCCCATCAATAAAAGGCCCTCCCTTCATGGATGAGTAGATAATGACAATGCAAGAATCCAGAGAGATAAGCTAGTACCCATTTGTTGTATGATTTCTAAGAACATGCAGTGTACCATAAAGAAATTCATTCTAACATGATATTACATAAACATGTAAATCATACATATGAAATGACAATGTCTAACTAACATTACTTTGGTCAAAGTTTTTAATATTTATAGATCTCTAGAATCAATCAAATTCATACACACCACTTGATCAGATTGCCTTCCTTTGGCATTGGTGATGCTAGTAAGCTAGTGAAGTCCATCTCACTAACCACTTAGTACCAACAATACAAGATTTAGATATTATGAATATAACCAATATATTCATATATATTACTTCCTAAAACCAAGCATAAAGCATGTTAAACATAGGAATAATCAAAAAATATACATTTAGTCCATCAAATGTATGAATGAATCTCCACTATATAATTTATCACATAAATAATAAGCATAATAAGTAAAATTCATACCATTCAAGTATGTTACCCATTAGACTATGTATTTCTAATTTTCTTAAGTATATACAAACATATTACATTCTATGACAAATAATTATAGTCTATCTTTTTCATGTAACTCTAATTAATTTCAATAGTCGATCATAATAAAAGAGTCATAAATATAACAAACAGACAATCTTTCATTTTATATTTTTAGTAGAATACCTTCATATAGTTATAGTTTTCCTATCCTTAAAAATCCTATGAATTATTATTCTTATAATAGATATAGGCACACCTCTATAAATCTTTCTAAATTATATTGCTTATTGTGAAAGTTTGTGATACATTTTAGAGATTGGGAGTGTCAATAAATAGAGATCACCCATTCTGTAACCCTATAAGGTGCCTCTAATTGTGGTTCCCTCTACTACCCATATTTTTTCTCAATGGAGCAGTATGAGAATCTCCAAGGCTACTTTCAAAAATATCCTCACCACACACCTACTTCAACAAAGTCATCCTATTTATGCCATTATCATGGATCAAGTGCTCATTCCCACTTTGCACATCACCACCAATTTTATTCTCCTAAATTACACTCTCTTCATAGCCTCTACATTTACCTTTGATCTAATACCTTATACCCCCATTCATGATTCCCAAGGCTTTGATTTTAGTGATGAAAAGGTTGTTTTATAGATTTTTGGTTTTCCCCTATGGCCTACTACATAAATTGTATAACCACTCAATATTAAAGACCACACATTCTACAAGATCTTCCTTTCCAGTGGATCAGAGGTCACAAAGGCCTCAAGTATTTTATTTGATACGTTTGACAATAATGTTCTCATTTGTGAAGCTAAATGAATTTTGAGACTTGTGGATTTGTGTCTACGAGGTATAAAACATCATAAAGTAGAGAAAGACCCCCATTAAAGTAGAGAAAGACCCCCATTACCTTCTCCACAGGCCACACTTGCACTTGCTACATGTGTTTGACATTTCATACACCCAAATAAGTTTTAATTAAATATAAGTCGTAAATACATATAGGTCGATCAAACTGAATTCATTCTTCGTGTTGAACAAAAAAAGCTTGGTTTTTTACAAGGGTAGATTGTAAAATGATAAAAAAAAAAATTAATAAAGGCATAACTATTGAAAAACAAGTGTCATGGATGGATTTAGTACCTGCCCTTTCATATTCTACAAATTTCACACTGCCAATCTAGAACTGAATCGACCAATTTGAAATCAAAATGTAATTTTTGATATATAACAAAATTGTATAATGTTTATGTAATTTTAAATAGTTTTTTAGAATTTTCAAATCTTCTAGATCTAATGATATCAGCATCATCAAGTATTAGCCTTTGGTGCATGGTTACGTTTGAATGTCATTCCATCCCTAAAACATTAAAATGTAAAGTATGTGCATCAAATACATAGTAATTAAAATCAATGCCAGACATAGACACATGTTATGTATTTTCAAATAGAAAGACTTAAGTGGCCATGTTCTTTATTGAAATAACATAGTTGTCATTTTGTTTGAGTCCCTAACAAGTGGTAAAACCCCTAATTCAAATTAGCACATCAAATCACTAAACATTGAGTTGTTGTCATTTTAGTAGTTGTCATTGTAGCTAATCACATGTCGATGGGAATGTTGAAGAAGTGAAAACTATTTAATCCAAGGTTAAAATCATCACAACACACCCAAAAAAAATCATAAATTTATGGAAATAAAAACAAAATGAAGTCAAAATCTAAAAAAACCCATATATTTACTAGGAAATGAAATAAAATGCCAAACTGCACAAGATTGTGTTACTCCTTACTACAAAAGAAAATGACAATAGAGAATGAAAGTTAGAGATCACAATAATTATTATAAAAAAATGAGGCCAAATTTTCCATCAAAATACTCTACAATTTCTTGGTAGTAAAGACATGATGAAGATAAAATGCTGAGAAATTTCTGACTAGGCATCTCTCCATGACTGAAGCTCAACACCTCAGAGCTATAGCTACAGCCAAAACCATCACCATTGATATCCACATTCAATGTAAAACTCTCACACTCCCCTCCCTACCACTCACTAGAATAACTAGATACAATCTCGCTCACACTTAGTGCCTCAAATACTCTGCTCCTTAAAATATACCTATTGTAGTAGCTAATCAAGTTATTGTACAAGCAAGTAAACCACCTTGTAATATATGGCAACCCAATCACACAGGGAAAAATGACATGTCAAACTGATATATAATCTATAAACCCCATTTTCACAATAAAAATTAAAATAACAATATGGTCCTGGGAACCTTTTCTGATCATACCCAAGTTTTTGAGTGACGGTGGTTTTGGCTTCAGTTGCATGTTTTTAGATTTGGATTTATAAAATAAGTCTTCTAAAAAATTGTACACAAATATACACCATTTGTATCCTCCCAAATTTAATTTATTATTATTCTATTTATTAAGTAGACATTATTGTTATATTATATAAGTATTAAAAATAAACCATTAGTATCGAGTCTACAAATAATTGGTCTCTTTTGACTCATTGTCAAGGAAATAATGGATATCTATTTCAATGTGATCCCTTAGTTTAATACCTCTAAAAAATTAGTCTAATAAAACATTTTGAATAAGCATTCTCTACCAGTCAAAATTCACCCCTTAAATAATAACCTAATCTTATGCACAATACCTCCAAATATACCATTGCCTCACCCTCCTTATCAAAGTAAAGCATCTTTAAAAAACCATCAACACCCCATGGGATTTTAAATCCATAACATGAAGGAATGATTCAACCAAGGTGGGTTATCCTTTCAAGTAAGTATATGTGAGGGTGAGTGGGGGCGGGAAACTATAGGAATTCTTTAAGCTACTTTCTCCAAAACTAGAGCAAGTATTCCCAACAAGAAAACCTTGTAAAGAATACCTGTAAAGTGGGTATATGAGGTGGGTTAGTTATTATGTTCATACCCACCTAGAATCCTCCAAGGGATTAAAATCAATACAATTTCATAAATTAATTAATTAAAATAGGATCGTCAGTCAACCAAATTATTTTCCCAATGCTTAATTCTACATGTCATCTTGTTTATCATAAAATTCTTACTACCATGGATTTCACATCCATCAATAGACATGCACCATCAACATCAACAAACTTTGGGTCAATATCAGAAGAAATGTCTCATTGTCTATTGTTGTTGATATTTCTCGTCACTAAATAGAATAAGAGTCGATACCCACAAAGAAACTTCAAACTGTACATGTTAAAAAAATCTTCCTCAAATCATGATGAAAAATTTGCAAATGCCAACATAGGATAGTTATGGCCACACCCCACCATATACTTTGTTGTTTATGGACTGGAGCTTAGATGTGTACGAAGAGCAATAGTATCATAATCCCCAAGACATAAATCTACCATTGGAGATATGTCCCTTACCATTATGGCCTTTAGAGCCCTGTGGTATTTTAGACCTGGGATCCCAAATCCATGAGATTGACAACTTACTTAATATGTCAAAGATTATCAATAGCAATAGTATTGTTAATCACAAGGGTGTGCAGTGTAATGATTTAATCTAGGGTGCCTAGTTCTTCTTCAATTTTTACTTCAAGCTTACCCTGATGGAAAAATCCAAAACCAAGATAATAAGCCCTAACCTTAATTCAAGGGGCTCAATTTTTGCTTGCACTTTTGATAAGAGTGACTTATGGCTAGAGTTTTTTATGGTGTAACATGACATGGAGAACATGTACATGTAGGCGTTCAAGGATAAAAACCCATTGAGATCAACAAACTAAAACAATCATAAAATGAATGCAAGGCTCACCTTATGGTTCCATCAAATAATGGAAGAGGCTCTAAATTTGAATTTAGAATAGGTTGAATTACATTAATTTAATACAATGCAACTAAATTTTAGAGATTAATCAAACATAGATATAAGCCTTGGATGATGCAAATGAAAAACTGAGAACCCTAAAATCATTATATTTACACTACTGCCATGGTTATTTTTAGGTTTATTTTGTGAATCTTCCTAAAAAACAAATTCCTAGATCTTTATTCAGATCCTACAACATATCTAAGAGATGGAGATGATAATCCTTGACATATGCTCATAATTTATACAACTTGCAGATGGTAAGGAAAAATTATTGCAAACAATGGTTGTTTCTTGATCGCATTTGGAAGCTCTCAACAAATATGGAATATAGTTATAATAGACTCTACCCCACATTATGTCTACATAAATTAGATCAAGAAGAGTAAAACAAAACCTGTAACAATAGTCAAACACATCAGTTGTTGAGGAGGTGAATGAAACAAGATAATCACCATTGTTCCAAATGCATTGGTTGTTTAGTCGGTGCTG
Organism: Torreya grandis; assembly: GCA_037957365.1. NCBI lineage: Eukaryota > Viridiplantae > Streptophyta > Pinopsida > Cupressales > Taxaceae > Torreya > Torreya grandis. The sequence continues at coordinate 1,845,598 of JARHVA010001383.1, read as the reverse complement.
TAGAAACTAAATTTGGAGCAAGAAGAAGCTACAATTCATGTATCAACTATTAGTCCCAGTGCCTTCTACAATCAAACTGAGCAGTAAATTCCTACACAAAAATTGTTTCATACATATGCCTTTCACAAAAAAATATTCGAGATAGTCTACCGAAAATCATAAAAGTTTCTTTCACTTTGAAAAATAGAAAATTCTATGGCGTAAACAGGTTCCATGCCTACATTGTTGGCAGAGTGGGTGGAAAGAAAATGAAGGCAATAAAACCCTTTGATTGGATGTATGCTCTTGAAATAATTCATGCCTTAATTGCAAATAGTAAAAACAATAGTTTATTATTAGCCCTCAATAAACATAGGAAAATAGTTGAGATTTATAACAACCAATAATTTTTGATTGGTGGTCAACTGAAGTCATAAAAAATAAATGCATTGAAGCCTTCAATACAATATCAAGGAGGTACTAATAACATGATCTCCACCATGATAATAAAATGCTATATGTAGCTCTTTAATTAATACTTATGTATGTTTTGTGCAATTTTATTTGTGTCACTTAAAGAATATCTAAATCATCTTCTCTGACTTCTCTTCAATCTCAGCCTTAGTGGGCTTTAAACCTAGGAAGATCCCAACATCAACATGTTCTTAATATTCTATAAAAAATTGCTCTTGTCCAAATCATCATCTTCCTCCAATATTTTACAATCAATCTTTGCTTCAGAGACATTATCAACTACCTAAAGATCTTCGCCTGCTAATTTGGGGAGGAAGTGTAATTTTTTCAATCACAAAGTGGAGTAAAAGTGGCTGGTTATAGTAGGTTGGATAATTAGAGCACTTGGGCATATCTAGATTAACCATGGTTTCATCATTTTATAAACTTAGTGGAGCAAGATTAATAAGAAATTATGCAAGGTTTTGTGATAATCCCCCTTGTAGCGATGAGAACCCCAACCCCATGGATCATTAAAATATATTATAAAATAAACTCTCAGAAGGAAAAAAAAAGATGTTTGAAATCTAAAAAGTTAGATTTTTAAAATATTAAAAATCATTGAGATCAATGAGTAATTTGTCATTGCTTATTTCAAAATTTAACCCATCCAAAATTATTTCATGATATTAGTTTTAGTGTGCTCTTATATCTTAACATCTAATTCAAACCAAATTGCAGACTTTCATGTTTTTATTAAAGTTAATTTTTAAAGCATATCTAATGACTATGAATTTATGTATTTTTTAATTATTATTATAAATAATAATTACACCGATAGGTGTTTCCATAATGGCATCCAGGATGGGGGAGGTTGGGAGTTGTAATGGAGTGAGAATGTTAGGATCTAATTATTTAAAAGCCAACAACATAAAATAAATAAATTGATTATATCAAAGCCAACATGATTAAATAAAAAAATAAAATAACAAACATGATGTTTTAAAAAAATAAAAAACATATAAATACTAGCATACATATCTTAGATAAATCTATGTAACATATACCAATAGATATCATTCTCAAGGCACTCACAATTCAATACGATTTAGGTGCCTCAAGAATGATATTTATTAGTATATTTTACATAGATTTATCTAAGATATGTATGCTAGTAATAATTTATATAAATATATAATATATTATTATATCTTCATATATATTATATTTGGAATGCCTTCTCCTACATAAAGAATTTTTATGTTGTATAGATTAAATTATTTCATTTTCTAGCATCACTTTCAAAATATTGTTGCCTAATGCTTCATGCACAAAAATTGAGATGGTGTCAGTGATCACATGTTTCAAATGAGGCACATACCCTTACTTACACTGAATAAATAGGTGGGGGGTTCTATATGGCTTAGAAAAAATTAAGGTTGTAGCATTCGATAATATTAGAACTCTCACAGGTGGATAATTTTGCATGGGTTAAATCAAGTTTGTGTTTGTGGACTCAAAAACTAAAAAATATAAAGAAATTGTTAGATTGGTATGTAAATTATTTTGTCTCAGATTTTTAGGAAGTATTTTTTTTTAAATATTATGTTTTGATATATTCATGACATTAAAGCTCTCCACATGTAAATGGCTCGGCATCTTCATCTCAACCACAAACAAAGATATAATAAATAAAATAGTTGTGGTATAGTTCAACATAGATAAACAAGAATCAGACACCACATGGTCCAGTATAAATAGTACTCCCAAATGTTATTCTTTTAATGAAAGTGTTTTTCTATTAAAAGCATCTGATAATTTAGTACATAATTTATGTCACGCATTTGATAGTTGTGTAGGTACTAAATTTGTATCATGACTCAAACCTTGTGTCATGAGATAGGTTTCTAATTAGTAGAGTTTATCTATTTCTCATCTTCTTGATTTGTCACCAACGTCTCCTTATACTACAATAGGTGTTAGCTAAGAAACTCAATAGGTGTTGTACTAAAGCCACATCACAACTCAAACCTTATGTCATGAGACAAGTTTCTAATTAGTAGAGTTTATCTGCTACTCATCTTCCTTATTTATCACTTGCATTTCCTTACACTGCAATATGTGTCAGCTAAGAAACTCAATAGGTGTTGTGCAATAAATTCAAAAAATATTTATCATGTTGTGCGAGTCATGTAGGTATCCATGGTTTGAAGTTTACATCAGTCAAAAAATATTAAAAATAATATCAGTTAAAAATGGATATATAGTAAAAGTCTTAAAATATTATATCAAAATACTAATTCAAGTGTCATCATAAGTACATTAAAATTTTAAATTATCGAAAGAGTCATGAATTTATGATGAGGTCCAGTGTCGAAAGGAAAGTCTTTGAACTCTACAAAATCAAACAACAATTTATGATTAAGTTCCAAACACAACCATCAAACCATGATCATCAAACCAAAATTCTAATGACAAAACAATTTGATTTTGGGTGATCTATTAATGTTAGATTGAGCAACTCGAACAAACCCTTAAAAATACTTAGCCTAACTCCTTCACAGCACTATTAAATGCATTAGCATAGATAAAATATCTGTATAGCCTATAGAGGGTACTAAAACTATTTCAAAACTCTTGTTGTATATGTCTTGGATCCTTTGATTATGCTTCCATCATGTGAATGCATAATTTTTTTGATTGTATTGCCCTTTTCCAAATGTTATACATTTATATAAATACAAATATTTTTTTTAGTGTATTACAATTGTTAGTTTTTGAAATATTTTACTATCAATTATTTTTATGTGACATGCATATGCTTTAATTATTTTTAAAAAATTAAAAACACTTGTACAAATTTCCCTTAATTTTATTTATTGCACCTCCTTCATATTAAATTATCTTGTCATATACAAAACTTCAAATGGAAGATCACCAAAACATGAGCACACAAAGTTGAACTAATCACAAAATAAAGACATAATAAATGCAGTTTGACACCTCCATTATCAAGAACAAAAAATGACATAAATATACAAAGGAGGGAAAGACAAGATATGGTAGATTCACATCATGCCTTTATTTCCTTAAAAAAAACCAATTTCCCCATGCCCATTATAAAAACAACCGTTTTCTATTTGTTATGCAACATAACCCTCACAATTTTGTGTTATGCAACATAACCCTCACAAGTGAATAAATGTATTTTAAAACACTTTTTGATATATAAACTACATGTGTGGTGGTACATCTTAGTAATCATAGTATTTCTATTCAGACTCATGGCATATGCTACTATGGAGAACAAAGTTTGAATATCATTTTGACACATCAAATATTTTGTGAAAGGATAGATCAATTATCATCTATTAAAATATGTGCCATTTTTAAGGAATCATGTCTAAATATAGAAATTAGACTATCACATGGAAACTAGATATTTATTAGAGGTGCATGACAAAGCGACATCACTTCTCCAAGTGCAATAATATAGACAATCACAGGATTTAAGTGTACTTACCCAAGTTAAATAAATGCATATAGTTATATTAAATCCAATGTTGTTGCTAGATCATGCACGTGGTGAACAATATAAATATAGTGGTCATTCTATTGGCTTCCAACATAGCATAAGTATAATTTCCAAACATCTTACACAAAAAGTAAATAAAGTGGAAATCTTAATGGTTATAAGGCATGAATTTGAAAATAAAGCATGAATTTACATCCAAGCCTTAAAATAAAAATTATAAAATGATCCATATTACAAGGATATCTAACTAAACTCATTAATAAATTTAATATTACATATTGAGCTAACATATGTATCTCCCATGCTTTGGCTTGTCACCAACAACATTCTATATTCGCAAAATAGTGACAAAGGATTTAATGAATTTTCAAGTAACTCTACCAAATACCAAGAATAACAACCATAATCTTTTGCAACAACCCTTCTTAATGAAAGTATAAAGATGGAATTAAAAAAAATTAAAATCCAAATGTGATAGACCCCTAAATTTCATAATGGTTGTTGCCTATGAATGAATATACCATAGTAGGTATTTTTGTTGTGGCCTTTCCCAAATTATTCCCCATAGCATATTCCATGTTCAAATAAGCACAACTTAAGAAGTCCTAATGCATGAATATGCTTTGCACATAATTTGGTACCATGGCAATAGATTTGAAATCCATTTAAGATTATGTTTTTTTTTGAAACCATATGATGTGGCATTTTAGTTAAATAGTATTTGTAGTATTTGTGAAGAATAACATTGATACTACTATGTGAAGTATAATTAGTGTCACAAATTACGTTAATTTCTTACCATTATATTATTTATTTTTATTTGGCCAATCAAAATTGTGTTGTCAAAGTGATACAAAAATAATGTTAATTGTGATATAAAAGTGGTGCTAATTGCATCACTTTGACATTTAAAAATTATCATGAAATCACTAGTACTCATCTCAGACCAAAATTTTCATCACATTTTTATTTTTAGTTTGTACCATAATTTATGTTGAGTTTCAAATTTTTGGTTTGTTTCACCAAAATTTGTGTCGAGTTTCAAATTTAGATAATAAATTTGGGATTTTTTTTGGAAGTAGTGAATAAGATATAAGTATTTGTGAGATATTATCTTCCATACTAGTTTGAAACCTACATTTGAAGATTCACAATCTAATCCACACTCTCCTAGAATAAAAGATCAATATTCTTGATCCTCACTCTTATGCTACTTTTTTGATATTATAAGCAATCAGAGATGTTAGTTATGTTTTGATATTATTGAATACAATGTATGCAAGCAATTTTTAATGGGTTTTATGATTTGAGGGAAGGATCATTAATATTAGAAATATTAGTTTTGGGATACCTTTCATTTTGTTTGTTGAATGAATCAATTTATGGTTGTGGATAGGAGATTGGGTAATGATTAGAGCTGGTATGATCATATATTATTTTATTTTTTGTCTGTAAGTTATATATTTAGTAGAAATAGCATTGAGGTAGAGCCTTTTTCCTTTTTTTTAATAGCATTGAGGTAGAGATTGAAATCTTTCTTCACTAGATTTCAAAGAGTTATACCAATTCCTAATATGAAACATGAAACACTTGTACCAATTCATAATATGATAAGGATATTTAAACCAAAATTCTCCTGAGAGCAATAGGTGTGTGACCCTCACCTAGAATCTCTCTAAATGACAAAAATTATTTGAAAATCTGTACATTCCAGTCAGAGTGCATGTAGGATGAATTTATTTCATTTTTATTTTTTAATAAAATTTAAATAAGTGACATGTAAAAGTGATGGAAATATTATATATATATATATATATATATATATATATATATTGATGTAAATGTGATGTGGAAATGATGACATAAATGTGGTGCAAATGTAGTGTAAAAGACACAAAACTTAAAATGTTTAGTTTCTTCACTTTTGCAACACCTTTGCACTTAGAAAAATAATGTAAAATCTTTAAAGTTTCACCCAAAAAAAATATTAAAAATGTAAATTTGTGATGCAAATTTGATCCTAATGATAACACAAATCACACTTTATGTAGCAGTGTTTGTGACGCTACCTTAAAGTCTTGTTACATGAAAATTTATTAGAACACCTAATGCATTTTGACTCAAAAATTATTGGAATAATAAAATAATAATCCAAATATAGGAATGAAATAATATACATGATCAAACAATCAAGTTGCCTTACTTTATTCTTCACATTTAATGCAACAAACATTAAATATTTTGATCAACACCAAACTATGCCAAGTAAAATTCCACTTGATGCAAGCCCGAGACATTGATAGAAATTCAAAATATTATTAATATTACAGATATTACATCTATTTGTATACATTATAGATTCAAAATATTTTGTGAAGAGGTGTTGGAGAAATATCTACACAGACTTTTGATACAAGTTTGTTAAAAAAAATCTTAAATTAATTCTTTTGTATTAAGAATTGTTATTATAATCATAAAATTATTATGAGAATATTTTTCACATGTATGAATGGAAACATAAAAGTTTAATGCCTATATACATAGTTTGATATGGTTAGAAAATGCATTAAATATGGACACACTAGACTAGGATAACTTAATTGGAATAAATGTTATAAAAGTATTCTTTGATAAATATGTCACAATATCAAACTTGAGAAAGTTATTGAAGTAACTCAATTGTACACATTTTCCCAAAAAAATGTAAATTCCTTAAATTTTTATCACAAAAAATATTTAAAATGTTGATTTATGATGCGAACCCAACCCTAATAGTATCATAAATCACTCTTTGTGTAGCGGTGTGAAGACAACTTGCTAGTAACTATTGAAGACTTATGGCACTACTTTGAAGACTTGTTGAATGAGAAGTTAACAGAACACCTAATGCATTTTGGCTCAAATATTCTTAGAATAAGAAAATAATCAACCAGATATAGGAATTAAATAATACACATGATCAAACAACCAAGTTTTCCTAATTTATTATTCACACTTCTACAACAAACATTAAATATTCTGACCAACACTAAACTATGTTGGAAGTAAAATTCTTATTGATATGAGCCTGAGACATTGGTAAAAATTAAAAATATCAATGTTAATAATCCACATATTTCATCTATTTAAATGCATCTTAGATTCACAATATTTTGTGAATATGTGTTGAAGAAACATTTACACAGACTTTTGGTACAAGTTTGTTATAAAAAAAATCCTTAAATTAATTCTTTTGCATTAAGAATTATAATTATAATCATCAAGTTATTATGTGAATATCTTTCACATGTATGAATGGAAACATAAAGGTTTAATGCCCATATCCATAGTTTCATATAGTTAGAAAATGCACTAAATATGAACACACTAGACTAAGATAACTTAATTGAAATAAATGTTGCAAAAGTATTCTTTGGTATTTATGTCACAATATAGAACTTGAGAGAAAGCTATTGAATAGTTATGGTACAATATATAATTTGAGAGAAAGTTATTGAAGTAATTCAATTGTACACTTTCTCTAAAAAAATAACATAATTTTCCTTAATGTTTCATCACAAAAAACATTAAAATTTTGATTTTTGATGCGAATATATCCCTAATGGTGGCTTAAATCACTCTTTGTGTATTGGTGTGAAGACAACGTGCCAGTAACCATTGAAGACTTGTGACGTTACTTGAAGACTTGTTGGATGAGAAGTTAGCAGAACACCTAATGCAGTTTGTCTCAAATATTCTTAGAATAAGAAAACAATAGACCAAATATATTAATTAAACAATACACATGATCAAGCAACGAAGTTACCCTACTTTATCCTTCACACTTAGTGAAACAAACATTAAATGTTTGGACGAGCACCAAACTATGCCAAGTAAAATTCCACTTGATGTGAGCTCGAAATGTTGATAGAAATTCAAAATATTATTAATAATCCACAGATTGCATCTAATTTTATGCATCGTAGATTCATAATATTTTGTGAAGAGGTGTTAGAGAAACATTTACACAAACTTTTTGTATAAGTTTTTTATTAGAAAAATCCTTAAATATTTTGTATTAAGAATTATTATTATAATCATTAAATTAGTATGAGAATTTTTTTCACATGTATGAATTAAAATATAAAGGTCTAATGCCCATATCCATAGTTTCATATCATTATAATATGCACCAAATGTGAACACACTAGACTAGGAAAACTCAACTGAAATAAATGTTATGAAAGTATTCTTTGATAGTTGTTGACCAAATTTGACTTTTAAGTCAAATTGGGACACCTATAGGTAAAAATTGGTTTTAGAGGTTTTAGGGTGGGTATAAAATTTGGTCATAAGGTGTATTATTTGTAATTTTATGCCATTAAATGTTCTATTAGTTTTGGTCATCAATTTCATTAGCCAACATGTCCTTTTGAGTCATTTTAGGGGTCAAAATTGAGTATTTAATGAGTTGTATAGAATTATTCAGAATCATAAAGGTTATAAAATGTGATTTAAAGCACCATGTGTCATTTTAAGTCTTAATTAACTGACATAATTGAAATATGGTAGGTTATGTAGAAGAAAGGGTAATTTTTTAAAAGGAAAAGAAGAGTTTGGCACTTATATAACCTCTTTGGGAAGTTTACCACATGGGAAATGGTTAAGAAGTGCCTCTTCAACTTCCACATGCTTAGTTTCATGCATTTTTTCCTTTGAAAGTGTCATTTTTGAGCTAAAACCGTTTTTCTCCTTTTTCACCCTTCTTGGCAAGTAGAAGTGACCTATAAGTTTATACTTGGTACAGTCAGCATAGGAGGTTTCAAGAAAAATTATCTTAAGGGTATATTCTAAAATCATTTAGATTAAATTTTATGTTTTTTTTAGAGGAATGGTATCCTGGGCCTTATGAACCATTCCTAAGAAGTTGACCTTTCAAATCTGCCTACTAATCTATGCACCCTATGGGTTTTGCCATGGTTTGAAAAAATTTATATGAACAAATTATTGAGTTTGATGTCAGATGATTTTTTCCTCCTCCTTAAATGGTTATAATTATTTATTTCATGTTTTAACTTAATTTTATAGTTCAAATATCTCACTTTGTAGAAGGGTACCACCATGTGCAGTTTAAATCAGTTTTCCACTTGAAGGAATTTGAATACCATACAAAAGCTTTCATATGAATAGGATATGGTTTATTTACATGTCTTAATTCCATAGTTAATACATCCTTTCCATGTTTGGCCTCATATTTACATGTTTAGATCAAACTCTCAGTCTATTGTCATACTCACAGTTAGCTTTCTACCTACCACTCAGTTACAGTCATGTTTTGGAACTCTAATCATGCTTATAGATGAACAATAGAAACTCTAAATGGTGTTTTATATGTTATTATTAAATAATAGTGAGTTATAACCTTCCAAATAGCACAAATAAGTCTATGATGGCAGTCATGTGCAGCTTATATAGTCTAGTAGCCATTGATGCCCATCTATAGCTATCTCTTGAAATTCAAGCATGTTGAAGAGGATATTTTAAGCTAAGCAGAGCCTTGATTCTGATAATAGTAATTTGGAGGTCTTGAGATGAATATTCAACCACTAGTGGTCATAAAATAGGCACCTTACCCATGCCTTCAACCTTGTTGCCTGTATGCATGACTTTGCCCACCTACAGGTGGCTCAACAGAGAATTGAGGAATTATGTTAGAGCATGGAAACAAATGGTAGAATCCTTTTTAGGTCCAATGTGTTTTAGATATCATGATAGACCTCTTTGGAAGGATAGGTTGAGAAAATAGGAGTGAAACCATGTCAAACACAAAATGAGTGAGTTTTGAGGCACAGTCCCTAAAAAGGTGAAAATAGAGGCCCTAGGGTTTATTTTAGGCCTCTTACAACATGTTTTCCAAAAGATTTGTGGCATCGAGATAAGTGTATTTTATATCCCCTATAATGGGGATCAACCATGAAAAAATTGGGAGTTAATAAGTGAGTGAAATTTAGATATTTAGAGCCTCTAATATGCCCTAAAAACACTACAACTAGGCAATGATATCTACAGTTAGAGCTCCAAAAAAAACCTTTATCATCCAAATGACAAACTTAACCTTGCCACCATGTTTGAATAAGGAAAAATTGTGAAGGTGACATATATTCTCTAAATGAACATCCAAACAAGATGAAAAATGATATCATATTCCTCAACAAGCACCCTTAGTCCATACAGGTGGCCTAATTACACACAACCAGTTAATAGGCCAGTGACCCAACATTGATAATAGAATAGTGTTTGAAAGTTTCCAAAGGAGAATTATAGTTTTAAAAAGTGCCTTGTGACCATGAAAATTTAAAATAATTTATTAAAATATCATAACCCAAGCTTAAAGGAAGAAAATGTAACCTACAGGCTTCTCTCAAAAGTCATGTGTCTCAGTCTAACATAGAAAGACTAAATTGAGAAGTTCTGGAGCATAATCAGGGTTAGGAAGAATTTTCACCAAATTAAATAACATGTGACATATTAATTAATGTTTTTGTGACTTAATAAGGACAAAAAAGAGCAAAATAAGCCTACATAGGTCCCCAAAACCCCTGTATACACCTACAACAGGGTCAAACAATAGGGTATACAGGCATTTGCTATAAAGGGTGGTTATTGAGATGTTTAGGCTAGGTTGGATGGATGAATGGACGTTAGATAACCTTAATAAAATTTAACACTATCTAATTAAATTATAATTAAGTATTTAGATCAAATAATGAGCCCAAAGGTGAACATACACAATCAAATCAAAACACATCCTACCTTGGAGGAGTTAGTTTTGAATTTTAGGAGTTTTGAGAGGTTAAAACACCAAATCAAGGGCTAAACCTTTGTGGATGTAATTCTCAACAATTTAAGAATGAAATAAAATACTAATATAACTTAATAAAATAGGGTAATTACACCCTATTTTCTCTCAGATAGGGGGTACTTCTCCTCATGCACAAATTGGGAGTCTTGAAGAAGGGTGGTAAATGGATGGGTAAGGAGTTATTTAAACATTGAAAAGAGGGTGTGATGAGTTTTAATACCTATATTAAAATAATAGGAATAAATAATATATAATTTTAAATAAATAGAGAGGTTCAAACCTCTTAATATCGCAAGTAAGCTTTTAGGCATAGTGAAGCATAGTTTCCAAATGGAGGATCATTTTCACTCCTAGCATGAAGTGAGATTTCCCATGAAGTGAGATTTCCCATGAATTGAGAATTATTTATGAGGTAAAAATGGAGGTATATAGGCTATTTTAATGTATTTAGGACATCAAATAGACCATTTTTGGCCTAAACCCACAAACAAGGTTCTAGGCATGGCTAGGCCTAGAAGCCAAATGGGAACCCAACTTCCTTTGCAGCTTATAGTGAGAATTCAAAACTATTGGAATATGTTTTTTGGACTATATCAGAGGTTTTTAAGCTATTTTTACGCAATATAAGTCATAATGAAGATATATTTGGCCCAAAAGCAACTCAAACCTGCCAGAAATAAGAAAACAAGCTTGATAGGTCAAATTCAAGTGCTCGCATATTTTTGGATGATTTACATGGAGGCCAGAGGAGTTTAGAGAAGTTTATTATGTCCTTTAAAAATCATATAGTTTAATTTTTTGTCAATTTTAATGTCCAAATTTTATGAATAAAGCTTAAGATGATAAAGAAGCCTAAAACCCTTGTTAAACCCTTGCAAAGACCTGATTGGAGAAATGAGGCTAAAAATTCATCAAAATGGAATAATTTGTTCATGAAACCTATTTTTCCTTGTAGAGGGCTCACTCAATCTCCCTCTAATGTAAATTATCTATATGGACTTGTATGGATGGGGTGAGAAATAGTCTATTTTTGACCATTTTTTGTGTTGTGCAGGCTACAAGAAGAATATAAAGATGAAATGGAGTTTAGAGGGAATATTTAGACTTTTTATAACTCCTTATGTTCATTTAATTCCTTGAATAAACTTATAAGTGTCTAAAATAGGTGTTTTAACTCAACCAGTCAAAACTGGACTAATAGACAAGCTAGTGAGAAGGGTGGAAAGCTTCATGTGAGCTAATTTTAAAGATTTCTTGATGATTATAAGGCCATGGTGGATCTTAAAAAATTTCATCCACTCCATACTATGTATTTTAATGAACAAATGGACCCGAATTTGAATAGAAGTGTGCAGGGTGCATGAAAGGAGTGTTTTTTGGATAGCAAATGATCATTACTCCTTTCTAGATGATTCCAGAGGACCGGGCATGAAAAAAATGTATGGAGAGTCATTTTTTATGTCCTTATCCTTAATCCTAATCATTTTACCTTGTCATAATTATTTATGAGGTGTTCAAGTAGGGTTAATCATGAAGGCAGTTTTTTTGAGCTAGTCAAGGAGTTTTCATGCCACTTTTCATGAGGTTTATGACTTGGATTGACATTTGTAATTCTTATCCTTACATGGTTCATCCCATAACCTCTTAAAATGGAAAATTAATTGATTTTATTATCTTGAAAATTGTCTTTGTGACACTTGTACTTCTCTCTTCTTCTTTTCTCTCTCAAGTTCTATAAGAACTAGCCTTTTTGGCATTGTATTAGATGCTTCACCTGAGAATGGTGAATCCATACTCATTTTTATAACTTTTGATCAATAATAATACTAATTTTTACCTCTTCCATAACTTTTATTAGTGTGTTCATTTGGAATGTTTGATTTTACTTAAGTGAAGACTATGGATTACTTAGCATGTTGTTTCATTCTTTCATCCTATTTGTAGTTGGAAAGATTTTTCTTGCAAGGAATGTGAAGTGTTCTAGGAAATTTCAAGGATTAATTGATTTATTATATTCATTAGTTCCCTCATAATCCTCTTATCTAGTCCTCCTAGTTTTTCACATTTATCCATAACCTCACAATGTAGCATTGATGTGAGAAGATGAAGATTGGAGAAGTGTATGTTTAGTTTGTCCCTCAATTTCAAGTGTAAGATGCATATGGTTGGAATTAAAAAATATATTTGGTGTATCACATCCCTTAGAATATTTTTTTTTTAGTTATCTCTCTCCCTTTTCACCCCCAAGTTTAGTGTAGTTGTGATCCAAAGTGGTACATCAAGGGAGCTAGCCCTATTTAGAGATTCACCTCATTCCTTAGGCTACCCACAAGCCTAGAGGTGTTTCAATTATACCACTTAGATGAGGAGAGATTTTCCATCTCCTAAAATGGTGAAAATCTAAGTGAAATTTTTTTTTGGCATGCTCAGTGGGACTCTGGATCCAAGAGGTTGAGAGAATTGTGGTGTTGTCTTTCAACAATCAGCCTTTGGAGGCATCTATTCAAGCATCAACAGGAACTCCAAAGATATATCAACTGGTCAAGTCTCTAAGGATATCCTTTAAATATTATTGGTAACATTTTCCTTTGTGTTATTTCTTTCAATTAACTTACATGGATAACTTTGGTGTTGAGTTTTGTTCAATGCAAGCTGGTGAGACATTTCAAGCTTGTACCATTCCCTATCAATATAAACAATTCCTTGGTCAATCTTGTCATGATCCTAACCAACATCAATATGATCCTTGTCATTTCATTCATTGGTATATTATTCCTATATCCAGCCTTTTCAATATCTTACTCCTCCTAGTCAACCTAGTCCTTTCTCAAGTACATTCATTTCCACCTTTAAGCAAACACTTTTGGGATATGAGAGGTATATGTTAGATATTGACACACAAAGGGGTTATGTTTAAGATATTTTTATTCACCTTATTCATAAGTTGAGAGATGCATTATATCTTGTCAAAAAATAGTGGACACCTATTGAGAGAGCCAATCGGCAAAGGCTCACAAGTGAGATGCTTGATGTGAGTGGCCTAGTTGCTTCCTAAGAGGATAGGCTAAGGGTTCATGAAAGGCAACTTCACCAAACCTATAAAACTTCATATCCACTTCCCCAAGTTTATTATCAATCATATATGACCCCTAATCATGATCCAAATCAAAGATATCAAAGTAATCCTTTTCCCAATCAGTTGAAGGAGAGAGTTAAAAGGAGAAATCTTATGTTTGAAGCAAATCTTGATAAGAAAATTGAGTTGGCTAATATGCATTTACAGAAATCCATCTTAGAAACCATAGAAGTGGAGTTAAAACCCTCATTTCCCTCTCACATTAAATTCTCACCCCTTCAAAAGGAGACCTCTAGTCCCAATATCCAAAGCTGGAGTAAGATAGTAGAATCATGGGGAAAGAAAGAGGGTGTAAGTTTGGTTGATAATGAGTGTGAAGTAGTGAATGAAGTTAATCCTTTACAAGTTCTTCCTAACTTTATTGAATAATATTCTTGTGTCACATGTCAGCCCTCATGTATTCCTTATGCTCATAATGATTCCTATGAACTTCAAGAGAAACGTTTCCAAGAAAACCTAGCCAAGCAAATTGAGGAGTTACAGTCAAAGATGAGGTTGCTAACTCAAGGTGTGATGGAAGGTTTAAATCCAAAAGAAGATTTTCTGTCTAAACACACCCCATATAACCTCCTTCAAAATATTTCCCAAATTGAATCAAATTTGAAGGAATAAAATCAAGTTGTTTTAGCCCACGGTCTGCCTCCCCTTCTTTAAGAGCTTCCAAATAAGCCCCTTACATTTCATTCTCAATCTGATTTTGAGTTCTATGTGCCACCTCCACCAACTAGATCATCATTTACTCACCCCATCACCCTTTTCCCTGATGTAATTGTGGTATGGTAACCTAAAGAGGAGTATCTAATTGTTAAGGAAATATAACTCTTGCTTGAAGAAATCATACCTCTTTGGTAGCCTTATTGGGCTAGGTCACCAGATTTCAAGATGTCTAATCTTGCCATCACTCAAAAGGAGATTGAAGATGTTGTATTCCTTGATATAAAATATTATATTATGACCATTTAGGTGAAATTTTAAAACCCTCAAGAGGTTCTAAGTGTTGAATAAGAGGTGAGCTCTTGTGTTGAGTCTCCTTGTTTGGTTGATGATGAACAATACACTCCTTGTGTTGAAGAAGAAATCTTGGAAGAGGTCCTATTGAAATATAAAGAAGATGATGAATGAGTCTCTCTAGTTTTTCCCCTTCATGATGCTGATCAAATTGAATATGATGACTTGTGGCAGATATTTAAAGACATTTTCAAAGAGTTTGAATCTCTCAAGGGGTCTACAACTCCTTTAGAGTTGGTTATAAGTGATGGTAAGAAAAATGGCATTGTTTAAGATGTCATAGATAAGCAAGATGACATTGTCTATAATTTCATAAGTAAGCAAGAGGAAAGTCCACATAAGCCTTTGGAGGTCATGACAAACCTCTATTGGCCTCAATCTTTCAAAAAATAAGAGATCATTCCTTTTGAGACCATGTCTACAAAGAAGATGAAAATTGATCATGAGAAAGAGACTGGACAATAATATGAAGTATGTGAACATGCTCAAGAGGAATATATATACATTACACACCTATTCAAAAAAATTAAAATTAAGTACATAGAAATTAAAGTGACAAGAAATGGGTATGATCCACAAAATGTTCAATCCAAAGAGCATCATGCTTGGCACCATGTTTCTTCTCATGAAGAAGGAGATGCAATAAACTTTCCTTTTGGTCCTAGAAAGGGAGGTATGATTGATTGTTAGTTGTACATAATAGTTTGCTTCTTGATTCCCCTAAGTTTCTTGTGAACATGTCTGTCTTGTTAGTTTGTTGTCTTGTTTTGTGTGTGTCCTTTACTTGGTATGGTGGAGGTAAATTAGTTGTCTTGTCTTGGTCAATGGTTGAAGGTTTTCTCATTTGTCTCAAACTTCATAGGATTTCATGTGAATAGGATATGGTGTCTTTCCATGTATTAATGCCATATTGACTACCTCCTTTCCATGTTTGGCCTCATAATTCCATGATTGGATTCAACTCTCAATCCATTATCATACTCACAGTCAGCTCTCTACTTGTCACTCAGTTACAGTCATGTTTTGGAACTCTGATCATGCTTAGAGATTAAAAATGGAAACTCTAAAGGGTGTTTGATATGTTCTTGTGCATGAATAGTTAGTTTTAACCTTCCAAATATCATAAATAAGTCTATGATGGCAGTCATGTGTAGCTTATATAGTCCGGCTTCCATCGATGCCCATGTATAGGTATCTCATGAAAGTCAAGCATATTGAAGAGGAGATTTTAAGCTAAGTAGAGTCTTGATTATGAGAGTAGTACTTTAGAGGTCTTGAGATGAATATGAAATCAATACAGGTCACAAAATGGGAACCTTACCCATGCCTTCAACCTTGTTGCTTATATGCATGACTTTGCCCACCTACAAGTGGCTTAACAGAGAATTGAGGAATCATGTTAGAGCATGAAAACAAATGGTGGAATATTTTTAGGTCTAATGTGTTTTATATATCATGGCAGACCTCCTTGGAAATATAGGTTGAGAAAATAGGATTAAAACCATGTCCAACAAAAAATGACTAAGTCTTGAGACACAATCCCTAAAAAAGTGAAAATAGAGGCCCTATGGGTTGTTGTAGGCCTCTTACAACATGTTTTCCAAGAGAGTTGGGGCATCTAGATAAGTGGATTTTGTATCCCCTAGCAAGCAAGTAACCATGACCAAATTGGGAGTCAATAAGTGAGAGGAATTTAGAGATTTAGAGCCTCAAATGTGACCTAAAAACACTATAATCAAGCAATGTTATCTACAGCGAGAGCTCCACAAGAAACCTTTGTCATCCAAATGACAAAATTAACCTTAATACCATATTTGAATAAGGAAAAATTATGAAGGTGACATATATTCTCTAAATTAACATCCAAAAAAGATGATAAATTATATCATATTCCTCAACAAGCACCCTCAGTCCGTACAGGTGGCCTACATACACACTTATAGCCAGTCAATAGGCTAGTGACCCAACATTGATACGAGAATGGTGTTTGAAAGTTTCAAAAAGAGAATTATATTTTAAAAAAGTGCCTTTATACCATAAATATTTAAAATAATGTCTTCAAATATCATAACCCAAGCTTCAAGGAAGCAAATGTAACCTACAGGGTTCACTCAAAAGGCATGTGTCTTAGTCTAACATAGAAAGACTAAATTGAGAAGTTCTAGAGCATAATCAGGGTTAGAAAGAGTTTTCACCTAAAAAAATAACATGTGACATATTATTTAATGTGTTTTTGACTTTATAAGGATAAACAAGAGCCAAATAATCCTACACGGGTCCCCAAAACCCCTGTATACACCTACAACAAGGTTAAACAACAAGTTATACAGATAATAAGCTGACAAAGGGTTGTTATTGAGATGTTTGTGATAGGTTGGATGGATTAATGGAGGTCCTTAATATAATTTACCATAGTCTCATAAAATTATCAATATGTATTTAGATCAAATAATGAGCCCAAAAGTGAACATAAACAATCAAATCAAAACACAGCCTACCTTGGAAGAGCTAGTTTTGAATTTTAGGAGCTTTGAGAGGTAAAAACACCAAATCAAGGGCTGAAAATTTGTGGAGGTCATCCTAAAAAATTTAATAAGGACATAAAATACTCATATAACCTAATAAAATATGGTAAGTACCCCCTATTTTATCTTAGATAGGAGGTACTTCTCCTCATGCACAAACTGGCAGTCTTGAAGAAGGGTGGTAAATGGATGGGTAGGGAGTTTTTTGAAAATTCAAAAGAGTGTGTGATGATTTTTAATACCCATATTAAAATCATAGTAATCAATCACATATAATTTAAAATGAATAGAGAGGTCCAAACCTTTTAAGATTATAGGCAAGCTTTTAGGCATGGTGAAGCCTAGTTTCCAAATGGAGGAACATTTTCACTCCTAGCATGAAGTGATCTTTCACATGAATTGATAATTTTTATGAGGTCACAATTGAGGTATATATGCTATTTTAATTTATGGAGGACATCAAATAGACAATTTTGGGCCTAAACCTATAGACAGGATTCTAAGCATGGCTAGGCCTAGAAGCCAAATGGGAACCCAACTTCCTTTGAAGCTTATAGTGAGCATTAAAACCTATTGGAACATTTTTTTAAGAATATATAAGAGGTTTTTTTTAAAAATTATGAAATATAATTCATGAGGAAGCCATTTTTGGCCCAAAAGCAACTTAGACCCACAAGAAACAAGAAAAAAAGCTCAATAGGTCAGATTCAAATGCTCACATCTTTTTAGAGGGTTTTCATGGAGGAAAGAGGAGTTTAGAGATGTTGATGAGGTCATTTATAAACCATCTAGTGGAATTTTTTTACAATTTTAACATCGTAATTTTCTGAACAAAGCTTAAGAGGGCAAACAAGCCTAAAACCCCTGTTAAACCCTTACAAAGACCTGATTGGAGAAATGAGGCTAGAAATGAATCTAAATAGACTATTTTTCTCATGAAACCTTTTATTATTTATATAGGACTCACTTAGGATCCCTCTAATGCAAATTAGTTGTAAAAACTTGTACATATGGGGTGAGAAAAAGGCTATTTTTGACCATTTTTTTGGTTGTGCAAGCTACAAGAAGAATCTTAAGATTAAATAAAGTTTTTAGGGAATATTTAGACTTTTTATAACTCCTTATGGTCATATAATTCCTTGAAGAAACTTATATGTTTCCAAACTAGGTGCTTCAACTTAGCTAATCAAAATTGGCCTAATGGACAAACTAATGAGAAGGGTAAAAAGCTTCATGTGAGCTAATTTTAATGCTTGCCTAATACCTCTAAGACTATGGAGGGTCTTGAAAATTTTCATCCACTCCCTCCCATATATTTTCATGAAAAAATGAAGCCAAATTTGAAGACAAGTATGCAAGGTGCATGAAAGGAGTGTTTTTTGGATAGTAGATGATGATTGTTCCTTTTCAAAAGATTATAAAATATCAAGCCTAAAACTAATGTATGATGTCATTACCCTTCGTCCCAATCATTGGACCTACTCCTAATTAGTTATGAGGCATTCAAGTAAGGTCAATCATGAAGGCAATTTTTTTGAGTCAGTCAAGGAGTTTTCATGCCACTTTTCATGAAGTTTATGACTTGGATTAACATTTGTACTTCTTAGCCTTGCATGGTTCATCCCATACACTCTTCACATGAAAAATAAATTGATTTTATTAGCTTGACATGTGTCTTTTTAACCCTTATTATTCTCTTTTCTTCTTTTTTCTCTCAAGTTTTATAAGAACTAACCTTTTTGGCATTGTATCTTATGTTCCACCTAAGTATGGCAAAGCCCTGCTCATTTATATACCATTTGATCAATAATAATACTGAATTTTACCTCCTCCATGACTATTTTTAGTGTGTTCATTTGGAATGTTTGATTTTTCATAAGTGAAGACTATGGATTCCTTAGCTTGTCATTTCATTATTTCATCCTATTTATAGTTGGAAATATTCTTCTTACAGGGCATCTGAACTATTCTAGGAAATGTTAAATATTGAGTGAGTTATTATATTCATTAGTTCCCTCATAATCCTCTTTTCTAGTCCTCCTAGCTTTGCACATTCATCCATAACCTCACAATGTAGCATTGATGTGAGAAGATGAAGATAGGAGAAGTGTATGTTCAGTTTGTCCCTTTATTTCAAGTACAGGATGCATATGGTTGGAAGTCATAAATCTATTTTGTGTATCACCTCCCTTATGATAGTTTATTTTTAGTTATCTTTCTCCCTTTTCACCCCCCAAGTTTAGTGTATTTGTGATCCAAAGTGGTACATCAAGGGAGATAGGCCTATCTAGAGATTCATCTCATTATTTAGGCTACCCATAAGCCTAGATGTTTTTTCATTGTGCCACTTGGAAGGAGAAAGATTTGCATCTCCTCGAAGGGTGAAAATCCAAGGGACAATAGTTTTTTGCATGCCTAGTGGGACTCTTGGTCTAAGAGGTTGAGATATTTTTGTTGTTGTCTCTAAAAAATAATCCTTTAAAGGCATGTATTCAAGCATCAATGGTGACTTGAAAGATATATCAACTGGTCAAACAACCCAAGTTATCCTTTGAAGATTGTTGGTAACATTTTCCTATGTTCTTGCTTTCAATTAAGTTCCATGGCTGACTTTGGTGTTGAGTTTTGTTTTATACAAGTTGGTGAGACATTTCAAGCTTGTACCATTCTCTATCAATATGAACAAGTCCTTAGTCAATCTTGTCATGATCCTTATCATCCCATTCATGAGTATATCAGTCTTATAGCCAGCCTCCTCAATGTGTTTCTCCTCCTAGTCAACCTAGTCATTTCTCAAGTACATTTATTTCCAACTTTAAGCAAACACTTTTGGGCTATTAGATGTTTATGTTAGATCTTGACACATAAAGTGGATGTGGTCAAGAGGTTCATAGTCATCTTATTCATAAGGTGAGAGATACATTATATCTGGTCAAAAAAGAGTGGACACCTATTGAGAGAGCCAATTGGCAAAGGCTCACAAGTGAGATGTTTGATGTGAGTGGCCTAGTTGCTTCCTTAGGGTATAGGCTAAGGGTTCATGAAAGGAAACCTCACCAAACCTATCAACCTTCATATCTACTTCCCTAAGTTTCCTATTGATAATATATGACCCCTACTCATTATCAAAATCAAAGATATCAAATTCATCCTTTTCCCAATCACTTAGAGGAGAGAGATGAAAGGAGAAATCTTGTGTTTGAAGCAAATCTTAATAGGCAAATTGAGTTGGATAATATGAATTTTCATTAGTCCATGTTAGCATTAAAATAAGTGGAGTTCAAACCCTCATTTCCCTCTCACATTTCACTCCCACTCCCTCAAAAGGAGACCTCTAGTCCCAATATCCTAAGCTAGAGTAAGATAGTAGAATCATGGGGAAAGAAAGAGGATGGAAGTTTGGTTGATAAGGAGTGTGAAGTGGTAAATGAAGTTGATCCTTTACAAGTTACTCCTACATTTCCTCAAGAAGATTATTATGTCCCATGTCATCCCTAATGTATTCCTTATGCTCATGATGATTCTTATGAACTTCAACATAAACTTTTCCAAGAAAACCTAGCCAAACAAATTGAGGAGTTAGAGTCAAAGATGAGGTTGTTAAATCAAGGTGTGATGGAAGGTTTAAATCCAAAATACTAATCTATGCCAAAACACACCCAATATAACCTCCTTCAAGAGATTTCCTAATTTGAATCAGATGTGAAGGAATAAAATCAAGTTGTTTTAGCCCAAGGTCTACCTCCCTTTCCTTAATAGCTTCCAAATGAGCCCCTTAAATTTCATTCTCAATCTGATTTTGAATTTTATGTGCTACCTCCACCAACTAGCTCAACTTTTTCTCATCCCATCACTCTTTACCCTAATGGACTTATGGCATGGGAACCTAAAGAGGAGTAGTTGGTTGATAAGGAAAGAGAACTCTTGCTTGAATAAATCATACCTCTTTGGTAGCCTTATTGGTCTAGGTCACCGGATTCTAAGATGCCTAATCTTGGCATCACTAATAAGGAGATTGAAGATCTTGAAGTCCTTGATAGAATAGATTAAATTATGATAGCTGAGGTGCAATTTGAAAACCCTCAAGAGGTCTTAAGTGTTGAAGAAGAGGTGAGCTCTTATTTTTAGTCTCCTTTTTTGGTTGATGATGAAGAATACACTCCTGGTGTTAAAGAAGAAATTTTGAAAGTGGTCATATTGAAATATAAACAAGATGATGAAGGAGTCTCTCTTATTGTTCCCCTTAATGATGCTAATCAAATTCAATATGATGACTTGTGGTAGAGATTTTAAGACATTTGCAAAGAGTTTGAATCTCTCGAGGGGTCTACAACTCCTTTAGAGCTGGTTATAAGTGATGGTAAGAAAGATGATATTGTTCAATATATCATAGATGAGAAAGATGACATTGTCTAAAATTTCATAAGTAAGCAAGAGGAAAGTCCACATAAGCCTTTGGAGGTCATGACAAACCTCTATTAGCCTCAATATTTCAAAAAATAAGAGATCATTCCTTTTGAGGCCTACAAAGAAGATGAAAATTGATCATGAGAAAGAGACTGGACAATAATATGAAGTATGTGAACATGCTCAAGAGGAACATATCTACATTACACACCTATTCAAATAATTTACAATTAAGTACATAGAAATTGAAATGCCAAGAAATGGGTCTGATCCACAAAATGTTCAATCCAAAGAGCATCATTCTTGGCACCATGTTTCATCTCATGAAGAAGGAGATGCAAGAAATTCTCCTTTTGGTCTTGGAAAGGGAGGTATGATTGATTATTGGTTGTACATAATAGTTTGTTTCTTGATTCCCCTAAGTTCCTTGTGAACATGTGTGTCTTGTTAGTTTGTTGTCTTATTGTGTGTGTCTCCTTTGCTTTGTGTGGTGGAGGTAAATTAGTTGTCTTGTCTTGGTCAATGGTCAAAGGTTTTCTCATTTGTCTCAGACTTCATATGACTCCTAAGCCCAATGGATTGATAAGGCTACTAGTCTAGTTAGTATAGTAGGCATACTACCCCTATGGGTCACCAATTTGTTGACTAAATTTGACTTTAAAGTCAAATTGGGGCACCTAAAGTGTATTATATGTAATTTGATGCCATTAAATGTTATATTGGCTTTGGTCATCAATTTCATTAGCCAACATGTCCTTTTGAGTCATTTTAGGGGCTAAAATTGAGCATTTAATGAGTTTCAAAATGTGATGTCATACCCCATGTGTCCTTATAATTCTTATGTAATTGAGATAACTTAAATATGGTAGATTATGTAGAAGAAAGGGTAGTTTTCTTGAAGAAAAGAAGAGTTTTGAAATTTTATGGCCTCCTTGGGAAGTGTGCTACATGGGAAATGGTCAAGCAGTGCCTTTTCAACTTCCCCATACTTAGTTCTATGCTTGGTTTGCTTTAGAAGTGTCATTTCTAAGCTAAAATTGTTTTATTCCTTTTTCACCCTTTTTAGCAAGCAGAAGTGACCTATAGGTTTGTACTTGGTATGGTCAGCACATGAAGTTTCAAGAAAAATGCTCTAATGGGTATATTCACACTCAGTCAACGTCCATTTGATGTTTGGTTATAGATTAATGGTGTCTTAAGCCTTATGAACCATTTCTAAGAAGTTGACCTTTCAAATGTGCCTGCTAATTTGTGCACCCTATGGGTTTTGATTTGGTTTGAACAATTTCATATGAACCAATTGCTGAGTTTAATGTCAAATGATGTTGACCTCTTCCTTAAATGATTCCCATTGTTTATTTCATGTTTCAAGTTGATTTGATAGTTAAAATAGCTCACTTTGTAGGAGGGTACCACCATGTGCAGTTTTAGTCAGTTTTCCACTTTCAAGAGTTTAAATTCAATATAAAGGCTTTCATGTGAATAGGATATGGTGTCTTTCCATGTCTTAATGTCATATTTACTACCTTTTTTCTATGTTTAAGCTCATAGTTTCATGTTTAGATCAAACTCTCAATCTATTATCATACTCACAGTTAGCTTTCTACCTGCCACTCAGTTACAGTCATGTTTTGGAACTCTAGTCATGCTTAGAGATGAAAAATGCAAGCTCTAAAGGGTGTTTGATATGTACTTATGCATGAATATGTAGACAATAAAAAACTACACGACAGTTTTAGATGTGAAACTTGAACCTATTAAACCACTAATTTAACACCCCTAACTTAACATTCTTAAACTTTCAAAAACACCCCTTTTCTGACTATTTTTCTCCAAATCCTTGACTTCTGATGGTTGGCCCAACTATCAACGGTTAGATCTCTAAACATTTTTTAAAGCACTAAAGCAGTTATAGCTTTGTACAAGATCAGCAACTCCTAGAGTAGCAACTTACTTTTAAAGTTATCTTCAAATCATCATAAAATGGTAACTTTATCTTGAATCCATTTAGTAACTTCCCCCATTTTAATTTAGAAACTTCTTATAAAAAGAGAAGAGGAGGAAGTGAAAAAGAATGGATAATCAAGTATTTTGCATTCAAGCTCTCTTTCAAGTATCCAACATTCCTTCAGCGAGTAAGTAGCAGCATTGGAGACTTGAACCTCTATCAAAATCACTTTCAAAGGCCAACATACCATCACTCTAGCCACATTACTCCAAACCTCCAAAATTAACCGTCTGACAAGTTATAGGTATCTTTGTACTAGTGTTCTTTGTTATATTTTATTTTTAAACCTCCTAACCTGATCTGAATTACCTTTTACCTTCTATTTTTAACCAAACCCATATTCAAACCCCTACTTGATCATTTACCCAATCTATAATTACTTTTTTGACCATTCTTAGAAATACATAGGCAACCACTGATGGTTAGCTTAACCACCGACGGTTACCCAACCCCTAATGGTTCACCCCAACCACTGACAGTCACTGTGTGAAATTTTATGACCAAAACCAGCAAGCAACAACCAATCTCCAACCAAAATCAAAACCCTACTGTCTTGACCTCTATCACCTCACAGACTAGTAATAACAACCTGACCATACCTGAACAATACCTTGATAGTTTAGCATTCACCTAAATGTTATCTTGTTAATCTAAATAGTATTTGATTTCACCTAAAGTAATTACTTTCATTTATATGTTATGAAATCATTATTTTTTTTCATTTATATCAACTTAATTGTTATAAAAGTGGATTGAAAACCTCCAAGTAAGCTCATGCTTCTTGTAACTATCTCATGCTAGGTATTCCACTCAACCATCCATCTAAAAACCCCTTTTCTAATGTCTTTCTTACCTATAGGTTATTCCTTCCTAACCAAAGAGGAGTTCCCATCATTATTTGGATTCACATGTGTACTCTACCAGATATTCTTTTACACACCCTAATAATAGTTTCATTACTTGCTTCTAAATTAAGAAATGAGCACAAATTAAACTGAGACATTTTGGCACACGTGGTGGGACATAGTTCCCTTTTTCTTCCTTTATTGTTTGCTCAACAAATGAAATCTGAAAATTCTTTTTTGGGCTTAAAATAAACTTTCTACATCCATTGATTTATTTCTAATCTTATTTCAACTAGTAACTTAGGAGGCAAAGTAATTAATCATAGTTTTTTCACTTGTTATCACACACAAAATGAAACCACCAAATAATTAATACATCAAAACATACCTGAGATAAGGCTCAACTAGGATTTCATCACCTAGCAGCAACCTTACCCCTTCCTGACTATCCTACTTGGATTTCACCACCAAGAGGAGAACCAACTCAGCTCTTTGGTTGAGTATAAACTCTGAACTTGGTATATTTTGTCTAAGCACCTAACACTCTTATCATTACAGGATTGTGAAGTGATGGGGTAAGCCCCAATGTCAATCCATGTACCAAATTTCAACATATATTTCTCTCTTGATCACCTTAACTCAACCCAAAACCATCCTTAGCTTCTTATCTAGTAATTTATCTATAAACTAATTTCTTCCTCACACAGTTCAAGGCATAAGCCACAAGCAGTTTAAAATGAATGCCAGTTGTCAAATGCACTTTAGTGTATGTATTATTTGCCTTGGGATCTTTTCTTTTGCTTGCTCTCTTTTTGAGGTGTGAGTTTCATCCTTTTATTTCCTATTTCCTCTCATGGTCTTACTAAGACAACTATTAAGGAATCAGACTAACCAAAAACCTACCTTTCACCATCTTGCCTCCATTAACCTATTTAATGGGGAGCCTCACTATAATCTTTCCTAGAGATTATAGCTTTGCTAGAATCTTAGAAGACAACCCTCTTGCCTTAAATCTTTACCTTGCATCATAAGATACTTATGTTCCCAACCTCACTTACAACCAACCCAACCTTACCTATGACCAACCTAATCTTATCTGTAATCAACCCAACCTTACCTATGACCAACCCAATCTTATCTATAATCAACTCAATCTTATTTATAACCAACCCAATCTCACCTGTAATCAACCCAACCTTACCTATAACCAATCAAACTTCAACTTTAACCAACCAACAAATTGTCAACTACCACTTGAGTTAGTTACAATGTTAATGGACCAGATCATTAAATTAGAATCATTTATTGCTGGTACCTATGACCCATAACCTTCACTTACAACCAATCAAACCTCATCTATAACTAACCCAAACCCTATCAACATCTATTTGATCATGATTATACCCAACCAAGAACCTACCAACATCTATCATATCAATCACCCCAAACCTTGGGCCACCTACACCAACCATCATATCCATTACCGTAACCAAACTTATCAACCTCAAATTACCAACCAACCCCTCCACCCACCTATCAACCCACCTTATCAACCTATCAACTAACCTACCAACCTCTCAATCTATCAACCTTGCCCAACTTATCAACCTCATCAAATACAACTAACACCTACCAACCAAACCTACCTAACTTATCAAAGTTATCAAATCTATTAAACCAACCCACCTCATCAAACCCATCAAACCAACCTACTTTATCAACCTTAACAACCTTACCCAACTTGTCAACCTTATCAAATTAGGATAACAACTACCAACCAAACCTATCTAAATTATCAGACCTACCTAAATTATCAAACCTACCAAACCTATTAAATCAACAAATCTCATCAAACCAACAAGTTAGCTCACAAGCCCAAGAGCCATTGGTACACCCTCTTATAAGTCAATACACCCCTTTGGGGGAATCATATGGCTTAATCCTAAACAAACTCTTGGACACTTTTGTATCAACCTTCCTCAAATAAAACCCATCAATAGTTCTCTTCCAAAACCTATTTGGTTTCTAGAGAAAGAATTTTGTGCGTATCATTGCACATATGAACATGATATTGATAGATGTGGCTCTTTTAAGATGTTCATCCAAAACCTTATCAATCATAAGTATGTTTCAAAGGATATTCTCTATGTTCCCCCCAACCTAACCTTGAATATCTTCAAAAAATCAATCATTGAACCTCTTCCTTCACTCCTTGTTGACGAAACCCATGACCAAATACCTCAACACAACGAGGCCCATCCATTTGATTTAGTTCTTAGTCAACCTATAACTAAGGAAACCATAATCCAACCTTTAACCAAACCACTTTTTAACCAAGTAGAACCCTCTCAACTTTCCTTCAAAATCATAATCAAGGAAACCATCCAACTTTTTCCACTTACCGATGTGGAAACCAACCTACCTCTTCCACTCACCCATGTGGAACCAACCAACCTACCTCTTTCACTTACCCATTTGGAACCAACAAACAAACTTTTTCCACTTACCCATGTGAAAACCAACCTACTTCTTCCACTCACCCATGTAGAACCAACCAACCTTTGCCACTTACCCATGTAGAACCAACCAACCAACCTTTTCCACTCACCCATGTGAAACCAACCAACCAATATTTTCCACTCACCCATGTGGAACCAACCAACCAACCTCTTCCACTTACCATGTGGAACCAACCAACCAACCTCTTCCACTTACCAATTTTGTGGAACCTACCATCAACCCTACCTTACCAACCATAAACCCAATCTTAACAATCATTCTCCCTATATCACATATCACCAACTAAACCAAACCTACCACTAACCCAACCAAACTCACCATTGACCTAACCTTACTTGTAACCATTCACTCAACCTTACATCATCAACCAAACTAACCCAACCAATAAACCAACTCAACCATTTATCTTACCTATCTCAACCAATCAAACCAACCTCTAAACCAAATCAGTCAACCATAATCAACATACCTTTTAACTTAACCATAACTGACCTATTTAACCATCTAAACCAAGATCAACCCATCAAACCTACCAATCCTATTCTAACCTACCTAAATCAAATCTAACATGATTTTCCTAACCTTAGTGAAATAGAAGAAATCCCACCTGAACCACCACCTATAAACTTGAATCAGCTAACCACTAATCACTAACCAACTAATAACTAAACCTATTAATCACTAATCACTAACACCTTCACCCCTTTCAAATCTTCTTTTTAACCCACACTTTTACTTTGAGATCTTTTTTCTCATCCTCAATCATCCATGGAAAGAGCAAACTAGGGGAACTTTCCCTCTATAAAGTTTTGACCATTTTTCAACCCAACCATACCTTAACAATCAACCAAACTAACCCTTGGCATATTTGCCTCAACCTGTCAACCAAACCTACCAACCAACATCAAACTATTAGAAATTACCTTTTCTCCTTCACCTAACCCAAATTTATTAGAGAACCACCTTCTCCCATTACCTAGTCGAATCACCTTATCGACCAACCACCTTACCTTAACTTTGAACCCTTTAGAGACTACTTTTCTCTACCTTGCCAAGCTAATCTCACATGTAATAAATCTAACCTCATCTATAACCAACCAATAACCTATCGACCATTTGATCATTATCATACCTAACCAACAACCTATCAACACCAATCATCTTAATTACCCCAACCTTGTAAAAACTTAATACACTTACTCTAACCATCATATCAATTACCTCAACATCTATCAACCTTACCAACCTCATCCAACTTACCAAATCTAATTAATAACTACCAACCAAACTTACTTAATTTATCAAACTTATCAAATTGATAAACCTCATCAACCTAACTTGAACCAAGTGGCATGCCGAATTGGGGAAACCCATTGGAAATTAACCTTATCTACCAATTATCAACTAACCAACCTCATCTTTTATCGATAGAAATCTTTTCCATGTCTAATCAAGTATCGAAAAGTAACTGGGGGATATCTACTCTCCTAGCATCAACCCACATATAACTAATATAGAGAAAAATAAAAGAGCCAAGTTTGATTTCAATTAGCTTAGACCCTACATCATAACCCATAAGTATGGATTAAGAGCTTATCATTATCTTCTCTCAAAGGCAAACCAAAACTCGAGCCTCTCAACACTTCACATCAAAATCCTTTCTTTTATTAAATCATGATCAATCTCACCTTTGTGTCTAACTTAAGCTCATCCCTTGGTTTATGAGATTTTCACTTTCATCTACATATCCCTATTCCTCTTGGGAATAATTTATTATGACACAAGACCATGTGATTATCCATCATAGTTATAGCTTGATCCTAAGCATGGATACCACAGCTATACCCATGGCATGGTTCCCATGGATACTTTTAATCTCTAATCAAATGGAATCCC
Source organism: Torreya grandis (assembly GCA_037957365.1). Taxonomy (NCBI): domain Eukaryota; kingdom Viridiplantae; phylum Streptophyta; class Pinopsida; order Cupressales; family Taxaceae; genus Torreya; species Torreya grandis. Next base: position 1,816,445 of record JARHVA010001383.1, on the reverse strand, counting down.
ATGATCATTTGTCTCTCAAACCACCTTCCTTAATCTATCATTAACCTTTCATACTAAAAGGTCTTGCCTCCATAATGGTTGACCTCCAAGCCAAAATAGACTTGTTCATGTCTAAACCTAGCGTTCAAAATCAAATTGGGATACCAAAATATTTCTTGGGTCTATTTCTCTAGCATTGCAGATTGCTCCTTTGAAGGACAGCTACCCAATTATAAAGTTACTTAAAATAGACTGCTCCCTTAAAGGACATCTATAAAAATTTAATTCTAGACTACTCCTTTGAAAGATGGCTAAGAAATAATCATTTGAAGCTTCCCACATCAATCATCTTCAACAACTTATCAAAATAACAAAAGCAATAAATAATCCTATCAAAATTAATTAATCCATAATTGGCTCTTATAAGTGCCATTTGTAGACTTCCCACATTGATCAGTCTACACATTATCTTATTATTCCACAATTGGCTCCTATATATGTCATTAGTAGAATTCCTACATCGATCAGTCTACATATCATCATAAGACATGGACTTGTCTATTATGATTCTTTGGTCACTTATAAAAGGGGCAAGCTAACCCACATTAGGTTACCTTTTCACCTATTTAACACCTGACCTTCTACCTATCACCTCCTCTCCCTTTCTTTTAATCCTTGTCTGAAATCAAGGGGCTATGAACTTACTTGATACAAAGTGATCAAGACACCCTCTCTCTCAATCAAAGCATGCTCTGGTGAAGCATTTGAAAGGATTATGTTCACTAAGTCAATCCAACTATGGTTTCCTTTTGTTAGGTCCTTACCAATAAAAAACATCATGCCTTTTCCATGCCCTCTAATCATTAAGTTAATGTGGACATATGTCTTATGACTCTTATTTCTCCCTCACATTTAGTTTGTTACATAAGCCTACTTTATGTTCTTTCATTATGTTCCCCTATCATATAAAACATTTAAACATCATTCTCGTCAATGCGATCACAACATCATGAACCATACACCATGTCCTAATCATAAAATCAAAAACCATAAATCATAAACAATCACATCACAACATTATAATATCATAACATCATATTATTATCATCAAACATCATCCCTACAATAAATTCCAAAACATCATATAAAATCGTATCTATGAACCACATTGTCACATTATCCTACCTATGAACAATATTATCAATAAATAATGCTTACATCATCTATAACATAACCATATTCCAATCTATAAACCATAATCTAGTAAAAAACATCATCAAAAACCATCTATCACATATTCATGATCATGAACAAATACATCATCAATTTTGTATGAACCAACCATCATTTACACTATCTAATCAAACTCATGTTTCCATCACATCATCATATAACCATCTTCTACACATCACATGCCTAAAGTTGTTGAGTCTACATCTCATAAGCATAAGGCATAAACCAACCTTTTAGTGGCCCAATCTGAACTCAACCAACCTTATCAACCTTAACCAAACAAACTGACCAACCAAATTATCAACCTATCAACCCTGTTGGTTGAATATTTTGTCTATCAACATACTGATAAAAAAAATAGGTATGATCAGCCAAAGTAGGAAGATTAGTCATCTAAATGTGTAGGTTTACCACATCAGAAGGGGACTGATCTCTCCTCTCATCAAGGGGAGGTTCCCTATAAATAAGCTATATATATATATATAGAAAATAATACTCAGGGGTAGGACAAACCATCCATCTCTCTTTTTTCAGAGATGATGCATGCAGATCAAAGGAAAAACTCAAGGGAAATGACAGATAGCACGCCTCTTCTTTCAAAAGTACTATTCAGCAAGCCACAAGAATACTCTAGGTACTAATAGCAAAATGTAGCAAAAGATGTAATAACCAGCAAATCAAAATGCAGCACAAAGTCTTCACCTGGATTGTTTAAGACTAAGATACGAAGGACAATGAGGGCACAAAGTTGCCCCAAGGTCCTTTACATAGAAATGAAAAGAAAACACACTAAAAGGCAATTATGGAGGCACAAAGTCTCTCCACAGTTGACTCTTCAGGACACCTTCCTGACTGTTGTCACTAATTTTGCTTGTTGAATTAAAGGAACAGAAAATATATTAAAGAAAAAGACATAAGAACAATTTCCTCAACAATAAAGATATTACAGCACAAAGTCTAAAAAGTCACTTGCTTTCTTATTCCAGTAAAAAAATATGATCAGCAATCTGAGCTCAAAGTCTTAGTAATGCCTTACAATTTGTGCAGAGTTTCGTTCTTATTGTTAGAAAAGATATCCCTTTTACAATAGAAGAGAGTTCCTTATATAGCCTCTTCAAGAAGGACTCGAGAACAATAATACATCATGTTGCATTAGAATCTGTTAAGAAGATAGGCTGGAACTTAGGGGCATTTTACCCATTTGATTTTATCAATGCAAGGAAACAAATCACACTTATTAAAAGTTTGCAACTTTCAATGTCCATTTGGAGATCTGATCTTATCTTCATCGTTCCTCCTTTTCTAGTTAATTGAATCGAGTCTTGGATTTAATTTGTTGTTTTGTTCCTTCCCCACTTTCTACTGGTCTTGGCCTTGAAATTTGTGAATGTATTATGGTCTGTATGTTCAAAGGATCAATGGCTAGTTCACTGTGTTGAATTTGATGTTTTCGGGTGCGTCATTCCTTTGTCCTCTTTCAAATTTTCTATTTGGCACTTTTTTGAATTGAACTTGCCCTTTCAGGCCTTAATAAATGACCCATTTTGAGTCGAGAAGAGTCTCCCGCAAGGGTATCTACCCTTTGGGCAGTCTTTGAATGGCCTTCAGGCTTCTTCGGGCGTCCCTTCAGCTTCAGGAAGTGTCTTTAAATTGGTAGTCGAGAGAACCCCTCAAGGGCACCTGCCCTTCGAGGTCCTTCGAGAAGCTCTTTGAACTTTGGTGATGAACCAACTATTGAATCATTCCATTAAACCATGACTTTGAACCATTTCATTGAACCAAGGCTTTGAACCTCTTGTTGAACTTGACTTTGAACCATGTGTTTGAACCAAAACGTTGAAACAAAGTGAAGGAACCGATTGAACCAAAAGCGTTGAACTAATTGAATCAAAGTGGTTCAAGCCTCTTTTGCTTAAATGCTTGTTGATAAACATTTTTTATTGAACCAAGGCACTGAAGCAATCCTAAAAATGATCAAGTGATAAAAAATGATTCTTTTGATTGAACCCACCTACAGAAACTATGAAGCCCGTTGAACTTGGCCTATAAAGTTCATAGATTTCTTCTTCCTATTGAGTCTGTAGATTCAAGCTTGCAGAGTCTGTAGATTTTTGAGAATCTTGAAAAAATTAAAATTTGAATGCCCAAGACAAATTTTAAAAAGGGAAGAGGCAAATTTGGTCTTGTAAGACCAAAATGGCTTATACATTGTCCCAAAAAGAGTGACATTTTTTGGGGGACAACAGTTGGCTCCTATTGGGGAACTTCCTTCAGATGATAATTTGGAACAACTCAGGGGAGTAGAAACTAGAATCTCCAGTGCCTTGAAGTGTGCCATTGGGCAACAGAGTCATGCTACCCAAAAATGGAAGGCATCAAAAATGGAAACAAACAAAACAAAATAGAATTAAAAACTATACAAATATACATATATACATATGCAATGATCTGATACTTCAAGAATTGAACTATTTTAGATGCTACTTCTTGAGAGATAGTGAAAATAGTGTGCCATCTTGGTAAACCAGCAAGAAGACATTTTGTCCCCAAAAATGGTGACAGGCGAATGGAGCTCTCCACCAGGAAAACAATTTTCTACGTCTTCCTCTTGGTCTTTCTTTCTTTTTGCTCTATGGTAGGACGTGGTCTTCAAACTAAAAACCATAACTCCTTGCTCTCCCTGCGAAGAGTTCCTTTGCCTGATTTTGATTTGTAGCAACATAGTCCACCATCATAACATGTTGTTCTTCTGGTCCAGTCCAGCACATGCTTTGATTGTCAGCATCAGACCCCTAACAAACCATCAGTTCAACATCTCCTTTGATGTGAAGGAGTTTGACCTCTTCACCCTGAGCAGTGTTCAATCTGAGCAACAGAGATCTGTATCCAGCTGTGGAAGAAATGTTGCCATCAGATTCCAAGATCCAAGCATTATCAGAAGTTGATCTTCTATCAAATTTCTCTTCATTAGATATGGAAGATCTTTCTTGATTTGTATTGTGCCCTACTAATTCTTTTTATGCCTTATTTGAATCAAATCCTAGATTGCCACTATAGGACTTTCATCAGCTGACATAGGAACATCATCTATGGTCAAGAAGTAATTACCCCTACCTGAAGGCTCAAATAGAAATTGAGTTGCAGGGGCTAACATTTAGGTGACCACAATTTTTGCTTCAGATAGGTGCACACTTAGTTCTCCATCAATGTCCAATTGCTCAGGATTGACTTGTAGGGATTCAAACTTAGTCATTTGAATTTTGGATTCATCGACACGATTAATCATGGCAAATGACTAAGATGGATTTGAAAGAGAGGATGGGAGTTCATCCTTTTGATTTTTAGGAGGGGAGGACTGATCTGTGAAGTTGAAGTAGATGGTGTAGAGATGTTCGATGTACTTACTTCTTTGGTAATCATCAGGTCCTTTAACTAAAAAGAAAGAGGGGTTCTCTGCTCAACAATTGAAATTACTGGTTGGGGTCGCTTGTCTATCTTCTCTTTGTCAGCTTGTTGTATTGACTGATTCTCAAACCTGGTGATTACAGTGTATGATCCTTTGACTGCTTCACCTTCACTTCTAGGTTCACCCTGGTAATTCAAGAAACCAATGTGGGAGTCACCAGCTAATTCTTCTAGATCTTCCCTAAAGAGATCAGCGCCATTTTCTTGCTCTAACTCAGGTTGAAAATAGGAAACATGCTCAGTTTCTAAATATCCAACTACCGAGTTTGTTGGAGGTGCTTCAAGGGTAGGATTCCTCTGTGGGGGAGGAAGGTGATTTTGTTACCCTTGAATTCTAGCAGTGTTGCCTTGATATGGCTGATTAGGGAATGTCCTCCTTGGTATATCTTTATATAGAGGAGTAAAAGACATACTTTGTGCCATTTGCCTTTTCAAGGCTAGCAATTCATTTGCTAGCTTTTGCACCATTGGATCAGTGGTGCTTGTAGATGAATATTCAGAAGATGATGAAGCTCTATTTCTATTCAGATCTCTCCTTATCTTTCCTACCAAGATAAGGTCATCTTTTAACTCAATAGCCAAGTCTTGAACAGACTCAAGGTCTATGTGTCTAGCCCATCTCAACAAAAAATTCACTTCAAGTAGCTGTGAGTTGATGAAGAAACACATGAGATTCTGAGATGTCAGCTGGGCAATCATCAGAATCCTATGCCTCAGCTTGTTGAACCTAGCAATGAAGTCCCTCATAGGTTTATGGGGCTCCTTCATCTCTATGAGCTAGGCCAACAAGGCATGTGCATCTTCTACGGGCTTGAATCTTGCTTCGAACTTGGCTTTAAGTGTATCCCAGTTAGTCACTGATCTAGCTTGCAAATGGTAGAACCAGTCTGCAGCAGCACCTTGTAGTGTCTCCACAAAAAGCCTGACTGCCACGTCTTCAAATTCCACTCCTGTATCACCATAGGCTATGCTGAAGGCTGTAATGTGTTCATCAGGGTGAATTATCCCATCACCAAATAATTTGGGAAATTTCTTTCTTGAACTACGTGGGAGTTCATGCAGAGGTGGAGTCAAGTTGAGTGGGCCAAAAGAATTACCCCAAGGGCCTCAAACTACCATGATTTAATTAAGAAAAATAGAGAACAAATCTGGATGGAGTGGTCGGATTACAAAATAAAAATGGAAAAGGACTGGCTCAGCTTTAGCTTGAGGCTTGAGGCTTCAAACTGCACACTCTTTCCTAGCAGCTCTAGTTTTACAGACCAAATAAAATAATGGAGGTGGAGGAAGATGGTAATGGATGAAAATGGTAAGGCTATAAATGGATAATGGGTAAGACCTAGATGGGAGTTGCCAAACTCTATGATGGATAAGGGAAGGAGCTACTTCAATCTAAAACTTGAGGCTTCAGACTACATGTTCATCCCCAGCAAATTTTCCAAAAAATGTTGGTTGAATATTTTGTCAATCAGCATACTGATAAACAAAATAGGTCTGATTAGCCAAAGTAGGAAGATTAGTCATCTAAATGTGTAGGTTTACCACATCAGAAGGGGACTGATCTCTCCTCTCATCAAGGGGAGGTTCCCTATAGATAAGCTATATATATATATATAGAAAATAATACTCAGTGGTAGGACAAATCATCCATCTCTCTTTTTTTAGAGATGATGTGTGTGGATCAAAGGAAAAACTCAAGGTAAATGACAGACAACACTCCTCTTCTTTTAGAAGTACTATCCGGCAAGCCACAAGAATACTCCAGGTAGTAATAGCAAAATGTAGCAAAAGATGTAATAACCAGTAAATCAAGATGCAGCACAAAGTCTTCACTTAGATTGCTCAAGAGTAAGATACGAAGGACAATGAGGGCACAAAGTCACCCCAAGGTCCTTTACATAGAAATGAAAAGAAAACACATTAAAAGGCAATTATGGGGGCACAAATTCTCTCCATAGTTGACTCTTCAGGACACCTTCCTGACTGTCGTCACTAATTTTGCTTGTTGAATTAAAGGAATAGAAAATATATTGAAGAAAAAGACATAAGAACAGTTTCCTCAACAACAAAGATATTATATCACAAAGTCTAAAAAGTCACTTGCTTTCTTATTCCAGTAACAAAATATGATTAACAATTTGAGCTCAAAGTCTCAGTAATGCCTTACAATTTGAGCAGAGTTTCGTTCTCATTGTCAAAAAAGAGATCCCTTTTACAATAGAAGAGAGTTCCTTATATAGCCTCTTCAAGAAGGACTCAGGAACAGTAATACATCATGTTGTGTTGGAATCTGTTAAGAAGATAGGTTGGAACTTAGGGGCATTTTACCCATTTGATTTTATCAATGCAGGGAAACAAGTCGCGCTTATTGAAAGTTTACAACTTTTAATGTCCACCTGGTGATCTAATCTTATCTTCATTGTTCCTCTTTTTTTGGTTAATTGAATCGGGTCCTAGATTCAGTTTGTTGTTTTGTTCCTTCCCCACTTTCTGCTGGTCTTGGCCTTGAAATTTGTGAATGTATTATAGTCTATTTGTTCAAAGGATCAACGGCTAGTTCACTGTGTTGAATTTGACATTTTCAGGCACGTCATTCCTTTGTCCTCTTTCAGATTTTCTATTTGGCACTTTTCCAGATTGAACTTGCCCTTTCGATCCTTAAGAAATGACCTATTTTGAGTTGAGAAGAGCCTCCCACAAGGGTATCTACCCTTTGGGCAGTCTTTGAATGGCCTTCAGGCTTCTTCAGGCATCCCTTCGACTTCAGGAAGTGTCTTCGAATTGGCAGTCGACAGTCCCCCGCAAGGGCACCTACCCTTCGGGGTCCTTTGAGAAGCTCTTTGAACTTTGGCAATGAACCAACTATTGAACCATTCCATTGAACCATGACTTTGAACCATTTTGTTGAACCAAGGCTTTGAACCTCTTGTTGAACTTGCCTTTGAACCATGTGTTTAAACTGAAAGCATTGAACCGATTGAACCAAAGTGGTTCAAGCCTCTTTTGCTTAAATGCTTGCCAATAGACATTTTTTATTGAACCAAGGCACTGAAGCAATCCTAAAAATGACCAAGTGATAAAAACTAATTCTTTCAATTGAACCCGCCTGCAAAAACTGTGAAGCCCGTTGAACTTGGCCTATAAAGTTCGTAGATTTCTTCTTCCTGCTGAGTCTGTAGATTCAAGCCTGTAGAGTCCATAGATTTTTGAGAAGCTTGAAAAATTTAAAATTTGAATGCCCAGGACTTGAAAAGGGAAGAGGCAAATCTGGCTTTGTAGGACCAAAATGGCTCATACGTTATCCCAAAAAGAGTGACATTTTTTAGGGGACAACAAACCCAACCAGCCTATTCCACTTCAACTTTCACCGAATCAACCTTCAACCAATAAGACCTCACCTAAGGTCCACCTAACCTCAAACACAACCAAGGCTACCTAATTATTTGATAGCTACTTTATGGCAATACCTTTGGTTTGATCCCCTCTAGAACAAGGTCACAACTTTTTCATCTTTCCTTACCCAACAAACCAAACAACCAACCTAATCAAACAAGCAAACCAAATCAACCATTTTCAATCAAGTAAACCAAATTTTGAACCAAAACAATCAACCATAACTAACTTATCAATCAGCCTAAACAACATCAACTTGACATTCTACGTGAACCACCACCTTTAACTTGACCTCTTCACCCACTAATAACTAACACCTAACAATTCTTGGGGAATGGTTGAATTCATAAATCCCCTATCTACAACCCAGTGCCTTTACCCTAGGATATTTTTCTCACCCTGACCACCTATCAAGGAGTATCTTATTCTCCATCAACCAACTAACCTTTGGAGATGACCTTCTCCCTTAACTATTAGAGATCACCCTTTCTCCACCAACCTTGGACCAAGTAAACCTCTGACTTTTTTCTATAACCACATTTGGCCTGTAGTTCTTCTTGGATGTTGGTGTCTAAGGAACTATGTAGGCAGCATCTACTCACCTTGTGCAATTAGAGTCAACTCAACCACCTCTCCAACCCAACTCTTCCTCCTAGATGTTGGTTATTTTGCCTAGATCTTTTACATATTTTTCATCACTTTTGCATAATCCTTTAACCATACCAACCAAATTTTCCAAGTTGATTATTTAAACTTTGCACTACCTCATGCATTACTTGACCAATTGTGTTATTTCATGGGAGCGTTTCCTAACCTAGATACATATGCACAACACTGACCCTATCTGGCTGCCTTGATAGGCATGACCCAATCAGCTATGACCAATGTTGTGAACTATTTACCCTATCTCATCCTTCTCAATCTTAAACTTATTTTATAACATTGGCAAATTTAGTCTTTGTGCGTTCTTGACTATCACTTTTAGTCACATTTTGTGTGTGGGTTTGCGTCTCAAATGCCTAACCCTTTTGTATCACCCACCTTTTGAATACCCATTTATCTTTTATCAAACCTTGACCTAATTTCACTTTCACCTCACTCATATCCCAGTTTGAGGGGGAATACATCCTCCCACACTTGGGGTGACCAGACCCAGACCCAGACCTTGACTAGTCTCCTATTTTTGATCTACAATTTGCTTAAAGCTACACAACAAAAAGGGGTAAAAGAGAATACCTCCTCCTACACTTGGGGCAATCAAACCCAGACCTTAACTAGTATCCTATTTTTGTTCTACATCTTGCTTAAAGCTTCACAACAAAAATGGGTAAAATGTAGACACTCAAAAACTACACATGATAGTTTTAGATGTCAAACTTGAAACTATTAAACCAGTAATTTAACACCCCTAACTTAACCCTTTTAACCTTTAAAAAACCACCCCTTTTTGGCCATTTTTCTCCAAATCCTTTACTATCGATGGTTGGCATGACTGTCAATGGTTGGCCTAACTATCGATGGTTAGCCTAATCATCAATGATTAGGTCTCCAAACCTATTTTAAAGCACTAAAGTAGTTATAGCTTTGTGCAAGATCAGTAACTCTCAGAGCACTAATTTGCTTTTAAATATATCTTTAAATGATCATGAAATGGTAAATTTATCTTGGATCTATTTAGTAACTTCCCCCATTTCCATTTAGCAACTTCTTCTTATAAAAAGAGAAGAAGAGGAAGCGAAAAAGGATGGATAATCAAATATTTTACATTTAAGCTCTCTTGTCGGTATCTAACATTCCTTCAGTAAGCAATTAGTAGCATTGGAGACCTAAACCTTTATCAAAATCACTTTTGAAGTCCAACGTATCATCACTCTAGCCACATTGCTCTAGACTTCCACCATTAACCATTTGGCAAGTTACAGGGATCTTTATACTGGTGTTTTTTATTCTACGTTATTTCTAAACCTCTTGACCTGATTAGAATTACCTTTTACCTTCTATTTTTAACCAAACCCATATTCAAACCCCTACCTAATCATTTACCTAATATACAATTAATTTTACGACCATTATCAAAAATACACAGGTAACCACCAATGGTTAGCTTAACCATAGATGATCACCTTAACTGTTGACGGTTCACCCCAACTGTCGATGATCACTATGTCAACTTTTTTGACCAAAACTAGCAAGCAACAACCAATCCCCAACCTCAATCAAAACCCTGCTATCTTGATCTCTATCACCTCATAGACCAGTAACAATAACCTGACCATACCTGAATAATATTTTGATAGTTTTGCATTCACCTAAAAGTTATCTTGTCAAACTAAATAATATTTAATTTCACCTAAAGTAAGTAATTTCATTTGTATGTTATGAAATCATTCTTTATTTTCATTTATATCAACTTAATTGTTATAATAGTGGATTAACAACCTTTTAGTAAGCTCATGCTTCTTGGATCTAGCTCATGTTAGGCAATTCACTCAACCATCCATCTAACAACCCCTTTTTTAGTGTCTTTCTTACCTACAGGTTATTCCATCCTAACCAAAGAGAGTTCCCATCATCATCTGGATTCACACATGCATTCTAATAGGTATTCTTTTACACACCCTACTACAAGTTTCATTACTTGCTTATAAATTAAGAAATGAGCACAAAATAAACTGAAATAGAATAGTTAGTTGTAACCTTCCAAATAACACAAACAAGTCTATGATGATAGTCATGTGTAGCTTAAATAATATGGCATCCATTGATGCCCATCTACCAGTATCTTATGAAAGTCAAGTATGTTGAAGAGGATATTTTAGGCTAAGTAGAGTCTTGATTATGATAATAGTAATTTTGAGGTCTTGAGAAGAATATACAACCACTAGAAGTCACAAAACATGCACCTTACCCATGCCTTCAACCTTGCTGTCGATATGCAAGACTTTGCCCACCTATAGGTGGCTTAACAGAGAATTAAGGAATCATGTTAGAGCATGGAAACAAATGGTGGAATCCCTTTGAGGTCCAATGTGTTTTAGATATCATGATAGACCTCTTTGGAAGGCTAGGTTGAGCGAATAGGAGTGAAACCATGTCCAACACAAAATGACTAAGTTTTGAGACACAGTCCCTAAAAAAGTGAAAATAGAGGCCCTAGGGGTTGTTTTAGGCCTATTAAAACATGTTTGACAAGAGATTTAGGGCATATATCTAAGTGTATTTTTTATCCCCTAGCATGGGGAGCAACCATGAAAAAATTAGGAATAAATAATTGAGTGGAAGTTATAGATTTAGATCCTCAAATGTGCCCTAAAAACATTGCAATCAGGCAATGATATCTACAATCAGAGCTCCTAAGAAATATTTATCAACAAAATGAAAAACTTAACCTTGCCACCATGTTTGAATAAGGCCAAATGATGAAGTTGACATTTATGCTCTAAAGTAACATCCAAAAAAAATTAAAAATGATATCATATTCCTCAACAAGCACCCTTAGTCTGTATAGGTGGCCTAAATACACACCCAACATTGATACTAGAATGGTGTTTGAAAGTTTACAAAGGAGAATTATAGTTCAAAAAAGAGCCTTGTGACCATAAAAATTTCAAATAATGTATTTAAACATCATAACCCAACCTTCAAGGAAGCAAATGTAACCTACATGCTTCTCTCAAAAGGCATGTGTCTCAGCCTGACATAGAAAGACTAAATTGAGAAGTTATAGAGCATAATCAGGGTTAGGAAGAGTTTTCACCTAATGAAATAACATGTTACATCTTAGTGAAGGTTTTGGTGACTTCATAATGACAAAAAAGAGCAAAATAATCCTACACAGGTCCCCGAAACCCCTATATACACCTACAACATGGTCAAACAATAGGGTATACAGGCAGTAAGCTGATAAAGGGTGGTTATTGAGATGTTTGGGCTAGGTTGTATGGATGAAGGAGGTTAGATATCCTTAATATAATTTGCCATAGTCTCATTAAATTTTTGTGAAGTATTTATATCAAATAATGAGCCCAAAGGTGAACATACATAGTCAAATCAAAACATAGCGTACCTTGGAGGAGCTAGTTTTGAATTTTAGGAGTTTTAAGAGGTAAAAACACCAAATAAAGGTTGAAAATTTGTGGAGGTCATCCTAAAAAATTTAATAATGACTTAAAATACTCATATGACCTGATAAAATAGGGTAAGTAGCCCTTATTTTGTCTCAGATAAGGGGTACTTCTCGTGCACAAAATAGCAGTCTTGAAGAAGGGTGGTAAATGGATGGGTAAGGAGTTGTTTGAAAATTCAAAATAGGGTGTGATGAGTTTAAAAACCCATATTAAAATCATATTAATCAATCATATAGAATTGAAAATAAACAAAGAGGTCCAAACCTCTTAAGATTGTAGGCAAGCTTTTAGGCATGGTGAAGTGAGATTTCCCATGAATTCAAAAAAAATTATTAGGTCATAATGGAGGTATATAGTCTATTTTAATATATTTATGGCATCAAATAGACCATTTTTGGCCTAAACCTATAGATGGGCTTTTAGGCATGGCTAGGCCTAGAAGCCAAATGGGAACCCAACTTCCTTTATAGCTTATAGTGAGAATTCATACCTATTGTAAAATGTTTTTCAGACTATATAAGAGGTTTTAAATCTATTTTTATGTAATATAGGTCATGAGGAAGCCATTTTTAGCCCAAAATCAACTCAGACCTACAAGAAAAAAGAAAACAAGCTCGATAGGTCAAATTCAATTGCTCACATCTTTTTTGGAAGGTTTGCATGGAGGCCATAGGAATTTAGAGAATTTTATGAGGTCCTTGAACAACCATATAGTGTAATTTGTTGACAAATTCAATATTCTAATTTTTATAAACAAAGATTATGAAGGCAAACAAGCCTAAACCCCTTGTTAAACCCTTGCATAGACCTGATTGGAGAAATGAGGATAGAAATGCATCTAGATAGACTATTTTTATCATTAAACCTATATTACCTTGAATAAAAATCGCTTATTATCCATCCAATTCAAATTATTTGTACGGACTTGAATGGATGGGGTGAAAAATAGGCTATTTTTTACCATTTTTTGTGTTGTGCAGGCTACAAGAAGAATCTAAAGATTAAATAAATCTATAATGGAATATTTAGACTTATTCCAACTCCATATGTTCATTTAATTCCTTTAATAAACTTATATTTGTCTAAACTAGGTGCTTCAACTCAACCAGTCAAAACTGGCCTAATGGACAAGCTAGTGAGAAGGGTGGAAAGCTTCATGTGAGCTTATTTTAAAGCTTTATTAATTAATATAAGGCTATGTATGGTCTTTAAAATTTTCATCCACTCCATCCCATATATTTTCTTAAACAACTGAAGCCAAATTTGAAGGCAAGTGTGTAGGGTGCATAAAAGGAGTCTTTTTTAGATAATAGATGATGATTACTCCTTTCCAGATGATTCCAGATGACCAAAACTATAAATAATTCATGGAGATGAATGTATGATTTCCTTAACCTTCATCTCAATCATTTTACCGGGTCCTAATTAGTTATGAGGTTTTCAAGTAGGGTCAATTATGAAGGCAATTTTTCTGAGCCAGTCAAGGAGTTTTCATGCCACTTTTCATGAGGTTTACGACTTGGATTGAAATTTGTACTTCTTGGCCTTGAATTGTTCATCCCATACCCTCTTCACATTCAAAATTAATCTATTTTATTAACTTGACAAGAGTCTTTGTATCCCTTTGAACTTCTCTCTTCTTCTTTTCTCTCTCAAGTTTTATAAGCACTAGCCTTTTTGGAATTGTATCAGATGTTCCACCTGAGTATGGTGAAGCCCTGATCATTTGTATAAATTTTTATCAATAATAATGATGATTTTTACCTCCTCCATGACTATTCTTATTGTATTCATTTATAATGTTTAATTTTGCATAAGTGAAGACTATGGATTCCTTAGCTTGTCATTTCATTCTTTCATCCTATTTGTAGTTGGAAAGCTTCTTATTGTAGGGCATGTGAGATATTATAGGAAATTTCAAGGATGGAGTGATTTATTATATTCATTATTTCGCTCATAATCCTCTTTTCTAGTCCTCCTAGCTTTGCACATTCATCCATAACCTCACAATGTAGCATTGATGTGAGAAGATGAAGATTGGAGAAGTGTATGTTCAGTTTGTCCCTTGATTTCAAGTGTAAGATGCATATGGTTGGAAGTCATAAATATATTTTGTGTATCACCTCCCTTATTATATTTTAATTTTATTTATCTATCTCCCTTTTCACCCCCCATGTTTAGTGTAGTTGTGATCCAAAGTGGTACATTAAGGGAGTTAGCCCTATCTAGAGATTCATCTCATTCCTTAGCCTACCCACAAGCCTATAGGTGTTTCCATTGTGCCACTTGGATGAGGAGATATTTTATATCTCCTCAAAGGGTGAAAATCCAAGTGATAATAGTTTTTGGCATGCTCGGTGGGACTCTTTGTCCAAGAGGTTGAGAGATTTTTGGTGTTGTGTCCCAACAATCAACCTTAAAGGCATCTATTCAAGCATCAATGGTGAGTCCGAAGATATATCATCTGGTCAAATATCCTAGGTTATCCTTTGAATATTTTTGGTAATATTTTCCTTTGTGTTCTTGCTTTCAATAAAGTTCCATGGTTGTCTTTGGTGTTGAGTTTTGTTTTATATAAGTTGGTGAGACATTTCAAGCTTGTACCATTCCCTATCAATATGAAAAAGTCATTGGTCAATATTTTCATGATACTTACCAACTTAAATATGACCTTCATTATGTTAGGTTGTGGAGCTAAAAGCTTCACTGATGCAAACAGGAGAGGAGGTTGCTGAGGGTTGCTGAGTTGCATAGCAACCGGCGTCGGTCTGATCAGCCGACGTCGGTAGTATAGTGAAGAGAAGCAACCGACGTCGGTCAGGGATCGGCCGACGTCGGTCACCTCCAGGCAGACAGGGACCGATGTCGGTCACCTGTGTGGTTCGACTGCGAGTTTATTACGGGCAGTTGGTTGACGAACCAAGTGTTTGCATGATGAGTGCTAATTATAGACTCATAGCTGCGGATCTAATTATTGTACTAGGTGTCTAATTATTGTTTTGATGAGATCTATATAATAGACTCATGGTTGTATTGGAAACTTGTGCTAGGGAGTAAGAGATCAAAGAGCTACTTTAGAGAGAGGTAGAGCAATGGTGCGTTCCTCCTAGTGTCGCAGTACCAGGTGTGTTGGTGCTGGATTGGAGAGCCAGCTGGGTTCTTCAGGTATGTATGATCTTGGTCATCAGGTGAGCATGGCCCTTATAGGAGATCTACATGGTAAGTAAGGTCAATTGATCTGCAAGTGTGTGTGTGTGCAAGGTCAAGGTTCACAGGTGTGCAGAACCATTTATTGATTTGTAGGTTAGAGATCAGATAGGACAGCAACACAACAAGGAGCAGGATCAGGTAAGATCTACTTAGAGTACGGTGTGTACTCATTGATATGTACGTGGAGTACATGGAGACCTAAGAGGAAGGCATGGCAGTTCCTTCCATAAGTATGGTCTGTTGAATTGCAGGTTGTTGCAGGTTCATGGGAGATCTACTTGAAGTACCTTGAGTACTTGTGGAGTGCGTGGAGCACTTGTGGTGTGCGTGGAGCATTGGAGGTGAACACCAACTCTGTGTTTGAGTTGGGTGTTGGGACCTGAGAGAGAGAGCTTTGGGAGAAGATTTATTGTACACTTGAAGTGTGGGAATCCTCTATAAGGTGGAAGAGTGTGGCGGCTCTTTATTGTAATCTTTTTTGTAAAGTGTTAATACAAGTTGTGTATTGTCTCTCATATTTTGTGTTATTTTGAATTCTAGTTACTTGTTGATTCTGGTTATTTCCGCATATTAAGTTGCTTGGTTTGGTAATCAATTGTGTGCTTTCAATGTTTCGCAATCTTGACAAGTGGTATCAGAGCTAAGGTTGCAGGAAGCAGTTTTGTGTTTGGTTACAAGTCAATCTCAGGGGTTTCTGATTGAGTGGGAGTAGAGCAATGGTAGATCAAAATAAGCTAAGGATGGAGGAGTTGAAAAGCACAGATGGTCACTTAAGGTCCCATGGAAAGAAAGAGCAGGTAAAAAAAACATTGTTGGTTGGTAGCAGATCAGCAAGAAGGAACTGAAGAAGCAGATGTTGCTGGTGTTGTTGCACAGGATGCTCTGGGAGGTTTCTTGGCTAAAGTTAAATCTTGGATAATATATTCGGTTGCCTCTTTCCATGCAGCCCCAGTAGAGGAGCTCGTGAGCCTTGCCAAAGAATTGGCAAAGGTGAAGTGAAGCTGAAATTGCAGGCAGCCAACACACGGGTGTTGATGAAGGTCATGCAGGTCCCAGGTTTGGAGATATGGCTAATTTCTTCAGAAAGATTGGGTGATGAGAGATGCACAAGAACTCTCACAGCGGGTGACTTGAATTAGCTGGTGGTAAGAAAATAGGTACTCTTTATCTACTTGTTTATATTACTGATTCTTCTTTTGTTGCGGAGACATGGCTTCGTAGGCTTGGTCACATGAGCAGGAAAGAGATGCATGTTCTTAAGCGGAAGATGGATATATTTGAAAGGCTTAAGAACTGGAAAGCCTTGGTGTTCTTGGAGGAGATGGCGAATAGAAATCAGTGGATGGTGCTGGATACTTCTGAGGAGAGCAGTTTGGACATGGAGATTGATTCAAAAGAGCTCACGGGTAAAAAGTCACCACTCACAGGCGAACACAGATACCAGCGTCGGTCATGAGGAATCGGCGTCGAACAGACAGGTGCCGATGTCGGTCACGTGAAGACTGAAGCCGGCAGTGTCAGGCAGGGTAAGACCGACGTCGGTTAGGAGGACCGATGTTGGCAGTAAGTAAGACCGATGTCGATCAGGAGGATCGACGTCGGCAGAAGGAGGACACCGACAACGACAGTGTTGGTAGTCAGGGACAGAGGCATGGGAATCGACGTCGGTAGGATGCAGACTGTGTGGTGGCTGAGGTCGATCACTGTAATGGATTTTGGGTGGACAGCAAGTCAAGGAGTCTCAAACACCCATACGAAGGACTGAAGACGTAAGTAGGCCCTCAAATTCATGTTCATCTTCTTTATACTTGTTGCTGATTGTAGAGTAGGAAGGATCCAGGAAACAGGTGGGAGCATGGCAGGGATATGATGCAAAACCAAATGGGAGTTTTGGTAGGATTGCCAGCTGGATGAAAGCATAGAGACGAATGGATACCTTAGTTGAAGAATAGAGAGAATAGATACGTGAGATGGAAGACCAGGGATATGGTCTTGAGGAAGCTGCAGGACAGTGGTACAGGTTTTTTGACAGAGGGATGACAGAGCATGACTCTAGTCAGTGTCAGGGTAACTACTATGGTTTGACTTACCAGGAGGATGATGGTCATGACATCATTCTATTACTATATGTGGATGGTATGTTTTGCTATAGCAGGTTTGTACATATAGGGTTTTGCTGAGCTAAGGGTAAGATTAGTTCAGTGGCATGTCATGAGGAGTTTGGAGCAGTGAAATTCTTTGACATGGGAGACATGGAGATCACAAGTTGATTTTGTCTCCAGTGGGAGCTGATGTGAATCAGGTGTTAGTGAGGTTCAAGATGGAGAGTCAGAGCACACTAAGGGCTAGACAGGTACATTGTCTGAAATCACATGAGGTCTGGTATAGACCTGAGTTTTTCCCATGCAGTGGGAGCTGTCAGAGAGTTAGGAGCCAATTTGGGGAAGTGGGTTCTCAGGTATTTAAGAGGGACCAGCAGCAGGTTTTGCTATGCACGGTCAGGACTTCACTACATGGGTTTGTAGGTTCGGATGTGGCAGGGTACTCGGATGACAAAAGGTACACCACAGGATGTGTGGTGGGATGTCTTCAGGGTTGAGCTTGGTTGCTGAGTTGCATAGCAACCGGCGTCGGTCTGATCAGCCGACGTCGGCAGGATAGTGAAGAGAAACAACCGATGTCGATCAGGGATCGGCCGACGTCGGTCACCTCCAGGCAGACAGGGACCGACGTCGGTCGCCTGTGTGGTTCGACTGCGAGTTTATTACGGGCAGTTGGTTGACGAACCAAGTGTTTGCATGATGAGTGCTAATTATAGACTCATAGCTGTGGATCTAATTATTGTAATTAGATGTCTAATTATTGTTTGGATGAGATATATATAATAGACTCATGGTTGTATTGGAAGCTTGTGATAGGGAGTAAGAGAGCAAAGAGCTCCTTCAGAGAGAGGTAGAGCAATGGTGTGTTCCTCCTAGTGCCACAGTACCAAGCGTGTTGGTGCTGGATTGGAGAGCCAACTGGGTTCTTCAGGTATATATGATCTTGGTCATCAAGTGAGCATGGCCTTTATAGGAGATCTACATGGTAAGTAAGGTCGGTTGATCTGCAGGTGTGTGTGTGTGTGTGCAAGGTCGAGGTTCACAGGTGTGCAGAACCATTTATTGATCTGTAGGTTGGAGATCAGATAGGACAACAACACAACAGGGAGCAAGATCAGATAGGATCTACTTGGAGTACGGTGTGTACTCATTGGTATGTACGTGGAGTACATGGAGAGCTAAGAGGAAGGCATGGCAGTTCCTTTCATAAGTATGGTCTGTTAAATTGCAGGTTCATGGGAGATCTACTTGAAGTACCTTGAGTACTTGTGGAGTGCGTGGAGCACTTGTGGTGTGCGTGGAGCACTGGAGGTGAACACCAACTCTGTGTTTGAGTTGGGTGTTGGGATCTGAGAGAGAGAGCTTTGGAAGAAGATTTACTGTACACTTGAGGTGTGGGAATCCTCTGTAAGGTGGAAGAGTGTGGCAGCTCTTTATTGTAATCTTTTATGTAAAGTGTTAATACAAGTTGTGTATTGTCTCTCATATTCTGTGTTATTCTGAATTCTAGTTACTTGTTGATTCTAGTTATTTCCGCATGTTAAGTTGCTTGGTCTGGTAATCAATTGTGTGCTTCCGGTGTTTCGCAATCCTGACAAGTGGTATCAGAGCTAAGGTTGCAGGGAGCAGGTTTTGTTTTTGATTACAGGTCACTCTCAGGGGTTTCTAATTGAGTGGGAGTAGAGCAATGGCAGATCAAAGTAAGCTAAGGATGGAGGAGTTGAAAAGCACAGATGGTCACTTAAGGTCCCATGGAAAGAAAGAGCAGGTAAAAGAAGATTGTTGGTTAGTAGCAGATCAACATGAAGAAATTGAAGAAGCAGATGCTGTAGGTGTTGTTGTACAGGATGCTCTGGGAGGTTTCTTGGATAAAGTTGAATCTTGGATAACAGATTCGGTTGCCTCTTTCCATGCAGCCCCAAGTAGAGGAGCTGGTGAGCCTTGCCAAAGAATTGGCAAAGGGAAAGTGAAGCTGAAATTGCAGGCGGCCAACACACAAGGGTTGATGAAGGTCATGCAGGTCCCAGGTTTGGAGATATGGCTAATTTCTTTAGAAATATTGGGTGATGAGAGATGCACAAGAACTCTCACAGCGGATGCACTTGAATTAGCTAGTGGTAAGAAAATAGGTACTCTTTATCTACTTATTTATATTATTGATTCTTTTTCTATTGCGAAGACGTGGCTTTATAGGCTTGGTCACATGAGTAGAAAGGAGATGCATGTTCTTAAGTGAAAGACATATATATTTGATAGGCTTAAGAACTGGAAAGCCTTGGTGTTTTTGGAGGAGATGGCGGACAAAAATCAGTGGATGGTGCTGGATACTTCTGAGCAGAGCAGTTTGGACATGGAGTTTGATTCAAAGGAGCTTGCGGGTAAAAAGTCATCACTCACAGGTGAACACAGATACCGGCGTCAGTCAGGAGGAACCAGCGTCGAACAGACAGGTGCCGATGTCGGTCATGTGTAGACCGAAGCTGGCGGTGTCGGGCAGGGTAAGACCGACGTCGATCAAGAGGACCGACGTCGGTAGTAGGTAAGACCGACGTCGGTCAGGAGGACCGATGTCGGCAGCAGGAGGACACCGACGATGGCAAGTTGGTAGTCAGGGACAGATGCATGGAAACCAACGTCGATCGGATGCAGACTGTGGAGTGACCGAGGTCGGTCACTGTAACGGATTTTGGGTGGACAGCATGCTGTCAAGGAGTCTCAAACACCCATATGGAGGACTGAAGACGTAAGTAGGCCCTCAAATTCGTTGTTCCTCTTCTTTATACTCATTGGTAACTGCAGAGTAGGAAGGATCCAGGAAACAGTGGGAGCTTGGCATGGAGAGATTGCAGAACCAGACGGGAGATTTGGTAGGGTTGCCAGCCAGTATGTTATCACTACGAGACGAATGGATTCCTTAGTTGAAGAATAGAGAGAACAGATATCTGAGATGGAAGACCAGGTCTTATGGTCTTGAGGAGCTGCAGGACAGTGGTACAGGTTTTGACAGGTGGAGGACGAAGCATGGCTTCAGTCAATGTCAGGGTAACTACTATGGTTTGTCTTACCAGGTGGATGATGAGTCATGACATCATTCTGTTACTGTATGTGGATGGTATGTTTTGCTATAGTAGGTTTGTACATACAGGGTTTTGCTGAGCTAAGGGTAAGATTAGTGCAGTGGCATGTCATGAGGAGTTTGGAGCAGCAAAATTCTTTGACATGGGAGACATGGAGATCACAGGTTGATTTTGTCTCCAGTGGGAGCTGATGTGAATCAGGTGTTGGCGAGGTTCAAGATGGAGAGCCGGAGCACACTAAGGGCTGGACAGGTACATTGTCTAAAATCACATGAGGTCTGGTATAGACTTGAGTTTTTCCCATGCAGTGGGAGCTGTCAGAGAGTTAGGAGCCAATTCAGGGAAGTGGGTTCTCAGGTATTTGAGAGGGACCAGCAGCAGGTTTTGCTATGCACGGTCAGGATTTCACTACATGGGTTTGTAGGTTCGGATGTGGTAGGGTACTCAGATGATAGGAGGTACACCACGGGATGTGTGGTGGGTTGTCTTCAGGATTGATCTTGAAGAGGGATACAAACCAAGAAACAGATTAGACGGAGTATAGGTACAGGTATAGTGCAGTTGTTTATCTCCAAGTGAGAGATTGTTAGGTTGTGGAGCTAAAAGCTTCACTGATGCAAATAGGAGAGGAGGTTGCTGAGGGTTGCTGAGTTGCATAGCAACCGGCATCAGTCTGATCAGCCAACGTCGACAAGATAGTGAAGAGAAGCAACCGACGTCGGTCAGGGATCGGTCGACGTCGGTCACCTCCAGGCAGACAGGGACCAACGTCAGTCGCCTGTGTGGTTCGACTGTGAGTTTATTACAGGCAGTTGGTTGACGAACCAAGTGTTTGCATGATGAGTGCTAATTATAGACTCATAGCTGCGGATCTAATTATTGTAATTAGATGTCTAATTATTGTTTGGATGAGATCTATATAATAGACTCATGGTTGTATTAGAAACTTGTGCTAGGGAGTAAGAGAGCAAAGAGCTCCTTCAGAGAGAGGTAGAGCAATGGTGCGTTCCTCCTAGTGCCACAGTACCAGGCGTGTTGGTGCTGGATTGGAGAGCCAGCTGGGTTCTTCAGGTATGTATGATCTTGGTCATCAGGTGAGCATGGCCTTTATAGGAGATCTACATGGTAAGTAAGGTTGGTTGATCTACATGTGTGTGTGTGTGTGTGCAAGGTCGAGGTTCACAGGTGTGCAAAACCATTTATTGATCTGTAGGTTGGAGATCAAATAGGACAGCAACACAACAGGGAGCAGGATCAGGTAGGATCTACTTGGAGTACGGTGTGTACTCATTGGTATGTACGTGGAGTACATGGAGAGCTAAGAGGAAGGCATGGCAGTTCCTTCCATAAGTATGGTCTGTTGAATTGCAGGTTGTTGCAGGTTCATAGGAGATCTACTTGAAGTACCTTGAGTACTTGTGGAGTGCGTGGAGCACTTGTGGTGTGCGTGGAGCACTGGAGGTGAACACCAACTCTGTGTTTGAGTTGGGTGTTGGGACCTGAGAGAGAGAGCTTTGGGAGAAGATTTACTGTACACTTGAGGTGTGGGAATCCTTTGTAAGGTGGAAGAGTGTGGCGGCTCTTTATTGTAATCTTTTCTGTAAAGTGTTAATACAAGTTGTGTATTGTCTCTCATATTCTGTGTTATTCTGAATTCTAGTTACTTGTTGATTCTAGTTATTTCCGCATGTTAAGTTGCTTGGTTTGGCCCATTCATGAATTATATCAGTCCTATAGCCAACATTCTAAATTTCTTGCTACTCCTAGTCAACCTTGTCCTTTCTCAAGTAAATCTATTTCCACCTTTAAGCAAACACTTTTGGGCTATGAGAAGTATATGTTATATCTTGACACACAAAGGGGATGTGGTTAAAATTTTCCTATTCACCTTATTCATAAGGTGAGATATGCATTATATCTTGTCAAAAAATAGTGGACACCTATTGAGAGAGTTAATTGGCAAAGGCTCACAAGTGAGATGATTGATGTGAGTGGCCTAGTTTCTTCCTTAGAGTATAGGCTAAGGGCTCATGAAAGAAAACCTCACCAAACCTATCAGCCTTTATATCCACTTCCCCAAGTTTCCTATCAATCATATATGACCCCTATTCATGAGCCAAATCAAATATATCAATGTCATCCTTTTCCCAATCAATTAAAGGAGAGAGTTGAAACGAGAAATCTTGTGTTTGAAGCAAATCTTAATAGGCAAATTGAGTTGGCTAATATGAATTTATAGAAATCCACATTATAATCCAAATAAGTAGAGTTCAAACCCTTATTTCCCTCTCACATTGCATTCTCACCCCCTCAAAAGGAGACCTCTAGTCCAATATCCTAAGCTGGAGTAAGATATTAGAATCATGGGGAAAGAAAGAGGATGGAAGTTTGGTTGATAAGGAGTGTTGAAGTGGTGAATTAAGTTGATAATTTTCAAGTTCCTCCTACCTTTCCTCAAGAATCTTCTTGTGTCTCATGTCATCCCTCGTGTATTCCTTATGCTCATGATGATTCCTATGAACTTTAATAGAAACTTTTCCAAGAAAACCTAGCCAAGAAGATTGAGGAGTTAGAGTCAAAGATGAGGTTGCTAAATCAAGGTGTGATGGAAGGTTTAAATCCAAAATAATATTATATGCCTAAACACATGCCATCTAACCTCATTTAAGAGATTTCCCAAATTGAATTAGATGTGAAGGAAGAAAATCAAGTTGTTTTAGCCCAAGGTTTGCCTCCCTTTCCTCAAGATCTTCCAAATAAGCCCCTTACATTTCATTTTCAATCTGATTTTGAATTTTATGTGCTACATTTACCAACTATCTCATCTTTTCCTCACCCCATCACCCTTTGCTTTGATGGACCTATGTCATGGGAACCTAAAGAGGTTTTGTTGGTTGATAAGGAGAGAGAACTCTTGATTGAAGAAATCATACCTCCCCTGCAGCCTTATTGGGCTACGTCACTAGATTTTAAGATGCCTAATCTTGGCATCACTAAGAAGGATATTGAATATCATTCAACCCTTGATAAACAAGATCATATTATGATAGTTGAGGTTTAATTTGAAAACCCTCAAGAGGTCCTAAGTGTTGAAGAATAGGTGAGCTCTTGTGTTGAGTCTCCTTGTTTGGTTGATGATGAACAATATACTCCTTGTGTTGAAGAAGAAATCTTGAAAGAGGTCCTATTGAAATCTAAAGAAGAATATGAAGGAGTCTCTC
Source organism: Torreya grandis (assembly GCA_037957365.1). Taxonomy (NCBI): domain Eukaryota; kingdom Viridiplantae; phylum Streptophyta; class Pinopsida; order Cupressales; family Taxaceae; genus Torreya; species Torreya grandis. The sequence continues at coordinate 1,792,638 of JARHVA010001383.1, read as the reverse complement.
TTGTTGTTCCCCTTCATGATGCTAATCAAAGTGAATACGATGACTTGTGGTAGATATTTGAAGACATTTGAAAAGAGTTTGAATCTCTCAAGGGGTCTACAACTCCTTTAGAGCTGGTTATAAGTGATGATAAGAAAGATGACATTGTTCAAGATGTCATAGGTGAGTAAGATGACATTATCTAACATGTCATAACTAAGTAAGAGCAAAGTCCACATTAGCCTTTAGAGGCTAAGACAATCCTATATTGGCCTTAATCTTTTAAATAACAATAGATTATTCATTTTGAGATCATGCATACAAAGAAGATGAAAATTAATCATGAGAAAGAGGGTGGGCAGAAATTTTATGTGAACATGTTCAAGAGGAATATATCTACATTGCAGACCTATTTGAAGAAAATCCACTTGAGGACATAGAAATTTAAGTGCCAAGAAATAGGTCTAATCTACAAAATGTTCAATCCAAAGAGCATCATGCTTGCACCATGTTTCATCTCATGAAAAAGGAGATGAAAGAAACTTTCCTTTTGATCCTAGAAAGGGAGGTATGATTTATTGTTAGTTGTACATAATAGTTTGTTTCCATGTGAGATAGTGAGAAGGGTGGAAACTTTAAGGTGAGCTGATTTTAAAGATTACATGATGCCTCTAAGGCCATGGAGGGTCTTGAATCTTGTCATCCACTCCCTCCCATGGATTTTCATGAAAAATTGAACCCAAATTTTAAGACAAGAGTGCAGGGTGCATGAAAAGAGAATTTTTTGGATAGCAGATGATGATTGCTCCTTTCCACATTATTCTAGAGAACCAAACCTACAACCAATGTATGAAGAGGCATGTTTGATATACTTATCCTTCATCCCAATCATTGTACTTTGTCCTAATCAATTATGAGGTGTTCAAGTAGGGTCAATCATGAAGGTAGTTTTTTTGAGCCAGTCAAGGAGTTCACATGCCACTTTACATGAGGTTTATGACTTGAATTGAAATTTATACTTCTTAGCCTTGCATGGTTCATCCCATACCCTCTTAAAATTCAAAATTAATTTATTTTATTAGCTTGATAATTTTCCTTGTGACCCTTGGACTTCTCTCTTCTTATTTTCTCTCTTAAGTTCTATAAGAGCTAGCCTTTTTGGCAATGTATCAAATGCTCCACTTGAGTATGGGGAAGCCCTACTCATTTATATACCTTTTGATAAATAATACTACTAATGTTTACCTCCTCTATTATTTTTCTTAGTTTGTTCATTTAGAATTTTTGATTTTTCATAAGTGAAGACTATGGATTCCTTAGCATGTCATTTCATTATTTCATTCTATTTGCAGTTGGAATGCTTCTTCTTGGAGGGCATGTGAAGTGTTCTAGGAAATTTCAAGGATTGAGTGATTTATTTTATTCATTAGTTCCCTCATAATCCTTTTATTTAGTCTTCCTTACTTTGCACATTCATCCATAACCTCACAATGTAGCATTGATGTGAGAAGATGAAGATTGGAGAAGTGTATGTTCAGTTTATCCCTTGATTTCAAGTTTAGGATCCATATGATTGGAAGCCAACAATCTATTTGGTGTATCACCTCCCTTAGGATAGTTTGTTTTTAGTTATCTCTCTCCCTTTTCACCCCTATGTTTAGTGTAGTTGTGATCCAAAGTGGTACATCAAGGGAGTTAGCCCTATCTAAAAATTCACCTCATTCCTTAGGCTACCCACAAGCCTAGAGGTCTTTCTATTGTGCCACTTGGATGAGAGCTTTGCCATCTCCTCAAAGGGTACAAATCTAAGTGACAACAAAAGTTATGTCACAATATAGAACTTGAGAGAAATCTATTGAAGTAATTTAATTATACACCTTATCCAATCTTGATGATGCATGTTTGTTATAGATAGCTAAAATCTTTACATCTAATATTTTTTAAAACTGTGAGGAACTATTGAATTGGGTGCAATACCACATTAAATGTAGTAGTGATTCATGTTTATAATAGAAAGATACACCCTTTAATGTTTTTACAAATAAATATGGGAATTATATGAATCCTTTGTCTTGTTTGTTAAAGAGGATGGGTATAAAACATACAAACTTACTTGTAATGATGACAAGTTAAACATTCATAACCTTGGCATACTTCAAAGTTTATGGAAAATGTTGATTACCAACCCATTTTCTCTCACCATGTTGTGTTAAAACACATCATAATGTAGGCATCAAAATTAGAAAGAATATCTTAAAAATGTCACCATATGTTGACCCAATTTTTAAAGAGTATGGCTTCCCAGGGCCTTACATTAGTTTCATGTCATAAACATTTAACATAAACAATTGTTGATCTCAATATCAATGCACAAGAGATATGTCATATGTTACAAATAAATCCCCTATAAATATACAAGTGTTCGTTCATTTCCTTAAATGTTGAGTACAATATTATTTGACAGGTCACTCAAGATACAACTGAATTAATTTCAACATCAACCCTCATTAGTGCCTACATGAAACATTGCCATTCTATAGAGGCATTAACATTGATTACATTTGTGAGATTGTGGTCTTATACTAATCACCATTAAAATTACAAAATGGAAAGAGAGGGAAGTAAAGGCCATTGTCATTTTCATGCCCCATTATACTATTGTTCCTTCTAGATATTCAGATTTATATGAATGTTTTTTGGAGTGAACTAATTTTATATAAACCATTTTGTTATGCCCTAACACACACACACCCCATTTTCAAAATTTTAAAAATGGGACCCATTATTGAAAACCTCTATCAAGAGAGCTATGAGCCTAAATATCTATGACTAGGGTATCATGCAGTTGTCATCTAGAGCTATTTCTAGAAAATCAAGCATTGTCTAAGTTCGAATTGTAAAAATCTAAGCTTAAACTAGTACCTTAAGTTATTTTGAACCTTGGATTTTCATGAATTTTTACTTTGATATAATTTATAAACTAATGGATCTAATATTTATATGTCTTAGTATGTATATATATATATATATATATATATATATATATATATATATATATATATATATGTATGTATGTATGTATGTATGTATGTATGTATGTATGTATGTATGTATGTATGTATGTATGTATGTATGTATGTATGTATGTATGTATGTATGTATATTGATTGCAAGATTAACAATTGAAGACCATTAATTTCCTCCAATTGAGCCCATAGTAAATATTTCATGTGGTTGTGACATGCATCACTCTTGCATCATTCAGAGCTTCAAATAATTAGAAAATTTCTAAGTCATTCGTAACTTTAAACGATTAAAAAACATTAAGTCTTCCGAGCTACTAATCCTCTTGAGTTTCATAAACATGCCATGTGTAATATTCATGTTAAAACAAAGACTTGGAAACATAATATATTTATTGATAAATTTAATAGTTTCACGTTCCTGTGTTCTAATGGTTTAGAGCTCTTGAGTCTCTAGGCTTCTGAGATCATTCCACATGTATTGATCACAATAATTTTCATCTATGGGAAGGTTAAGTGTTTATTTAGTCTGAAACCCAATAATTCCATTCTTCCAAGCTTCTAGGATTTTGAGCAATCAAAACTTGGCATGTTTTCAGTAATTTGCATCTTCATAAGGTTAAGTGGTTCTCTGGTCAACAATCAAATGGTTCTAGGCTCCCAATCCTCCTAACCTTTAATATCATTCCACATGTTTTAATCACACTAACCCATGATGATGGAAGGTTCTTCATCAAAAGGAATACTAATCTAATGCTCTAAACTTTTGTGGTTCTAGTGATCTAAGATCAAGCCATGTGGCTTGATCACATTAACTCACCATTATGGGACCTATCCAATAGAATGAATAAATTTAAAGGGTTGGGTTAATAATGACCTAAAAATTGGCACTATTTAGGGAAGGTATGGCCAAAACATAAAAGATAATGATCAACAACATGACAAAGAAGCAAGTCAATGAATGGCTAACAACTATCTTAGAAGTGATGACTAGACACAAAGAATTAATGAATGATCACCATTTGGAAAGTAAGGACACCCACCAAAGTTGACTAGTGCATTTAAATTAAAATAGGCATTAAAATCAAATTTCCATTATCTACATTGCAAGTGCACAAATACATTCAATACTCAAGCCTGCAAGTGATATATATAAAGTCTACATTAAAAAGGATTCACTTTATTATTGCTCTTTTGATTAAACAATTGCATTCTTAAAATTCTTAGTGTCATGAGAACCTTAAATTTCTTCAGCCACTAGGCATAGAACAAACTAATTGAGGACCTCATAGGAGTTACAGTGACCAAAGGAGAACAATGGCCTCTTTGTCAAAGCAAGAAATCCCATAGTCTCCTCTTCATACTCATTTACGAGATTGATTGAATATAAAGATACAATATTTGAGAAGAGTGACCTAAACTTAAAATTCCCACATTATCTGGCACTCTGGGAATAGGTCAAATCAATCCAGTCATATTTCACAAAGGATGGACTCTCTCTACAGGCTAAATAATATAGATGATTTGCTACCAATTAAAGAGCAAGGTCTCCACTAAGTTATGGCTAAACTTGAGGTAATGCCATGCATTGACCTCTTAAATATTTTATTCATTAATATAACCACTATTAAGGATATCATACATGTAAGGAAAGTTCAAACTACCTTTGCTTACATCTCGATAAGGGCATTCAAAATATATCTTAGGATTCCCTTCCCTGAGACCATCCACAATCAAGTCTCAGCCAATGTTTGGCTTGGCATAACACTATAGATGGAAAGTTGAAGCAATGGATTGCAAAGGGCTAGAGACTAAATCCAAAGGGGGAATTCTCCTCTAGTTATATCATGAAATTTAGACCTAGAGTTGTAATAGCAATGGCACTATTGAGTAGGTTGTATGGCTTCCTGAGTATTGTTTATGTTCAAGTTGAATGGGTTCCACTACTGGCTATACTACTGACAGCTAAAAAATTAGTAACACTAGGGGAGATCATAAGTGCATGACTAAAGGCAAATATATTTTACCCTGATTAGATTCCTAAGGATGATAATTTGTACATGATGTCTTATTTGATGGATGCAGCAATGTCCACTATGTGTAAGCCTTATGGTCATAAATGGTAACCATCAGAAAAATATTTAGGAAATAGGGTTGGAAAGGATTTCTCCTTTATGTTCATTCATAAGTACAATAATGATATCAAAAGGATAAGCAATGAGGTATATCCTCATATATACTAAGTAATGCAGGTCACTCCAATGCCCAAACTATTAGAAAACATAATATAGACCCTTAGTAAAATGAGAGATTATTGGTTATATCTAGATGTAAGTGTCATCTAAGTGGAGGGTACCAGGATTGCTCCTTTACTACTACCACATCATGTTTTAGATCATATTTTATAATATGAAATAGCCTATCAATTTTTCAATAGTATTGATGAAAAATTAAGTTAGAGATATTTGGCCTACTACTTTAAGACTCCTTTCAGCACTGGACAACACCAATATGTGACTAGGTCACATTTTATTCTAGTTGGTAAGGTTAGAATATAGTACAACTTACAACTTGCACCATTCAGAGAATGGGACCCCAAGAAGAGAATAAAGGGGTATTTCAAAACTATCTTGGAAAAGAAGAAAGTGAATGTTTCTTATAATCACCAGGCATATGATCATGATCAGATTTTATTAAATGCCTCAGATGACTCTGAAGTTTAGATAAAGATGAAAGATAGGAAAATATCTATGATACTTACACATGCCTTATAATATAACCCAAAGCAATAGAGGAAGAGGCCTAAAATGGATGGATTCATCATGGGACTCCATCTCCACCATAGGGCTCTCAACCACCAAATCAACCTCTTTCCCCTTCAATAAAAGCCACAAAAGATCTACCAAATCAATCTGGGAGTCATAGGGAATCAATCCTCAACTCGAGAGGGAGATTTTGAGAGGACTTCCTAGTCCTCAAGTCCCTTCTACTTCAACAAATTCATATGAACAAGTCTTGAGCACAATAACTACCAAGGAAAGGTCAGTCATTTCCTTAGTTGATCAAAAGAAGAGAATTTTTTATGACTCTTTTGCCTCCTCTTACTTTAGTCACCTAAGTGAGCCTCCTTGAATTCTTTCAAACATCTTTCACTTCAATTCTAACTACCCTTGACTCTCCCCAATCTCCTAAGGCCCCTCAAGGAAGTCATGTACCTTACAACCCTTCCACTTCATCACCTTCAGTTTCGCCTCCTACCATAGTTGTTCCCATGACCCCTATACCATCACATCCACCTTCTACTCCACCTATCTTTACATACCAAATGAATCACAAGGACTCCTCTGCTCCTTCCTAGAATAAAAAACTAGAAGAGAGACATTACTTGGTCTCCCTATTATTAGAAGAAGTTACTGAGGAGGAAAATGATGTGGAGACTAAAACAGAGCTAGGAAAAGAAGAAGAACCAAAACAAGAGAGATATCTGGTTTATTTCCCTTCAAAGGAAGAAGACCAGGTGATGGGCATGGCATAACCAGATGATGAAGAAGTTGAGCTAGAGAAATCCAAAGGTTTGAGTCTGGGTGAACAAGAAGGAGACACCTTAGTCAGCCTCAGACTAGAACAAAGTCAAAAAATTGATGATTTAGGTTCTTTTATCTCTTATTCAGTGCCTAATATATAAATTCAAGCTATAAATTTACATGTAATAAGTCCTAGTATTGTATCATTCAGTTATGTTATTATTGGTATGGATTTGAATATTCTTTCCTCACCAAAACTAATAAGGACTCCTAGTTTAGTCCATTTTCATAATTTGGTTATGGTTTTTATGTTTAATAAGTCACCATATCCCAAGAAGAAGTTAACCCAAATAGAGCTTCATATGCCCTAGCCATTGGCCCTACCAAAATCAACCATGATTGTGGAGATAACCCTGATTTTAACTAGATTCTTGGCTGAGGTGACACCTAGGAAAGAAACCACTGTGGGAAGAAGTTGGCCATAAACTTCCCCAAATCCCTATTCAAATAATTTCCTCACTACTAACCACTATGATCACATCCCTTCCAATGACCTCTCAATCTTCTACATCTTCAGAACTTCCTCAAGAAGAAGAAATTGAAGAACTTATAGTTCCTCAATGGGTAAGGGAAATGCATAATGTCAAATATGAAAGGAAAATATTGTTTTGATAGAGCTAACCACATTCTCCACTCGGTTTGAAAAATAAAATGGGACTATATAGAGAGTGAGGAAGAGGAATATGGTAAATACAAGAACAAAAATAAAGGTAGAATTTCAACAAAGAGAAAACTTGTTCTCTTTAGCCAAAAGGCCCAAAATAAATCCCAATGATCATACTAAATAAATTGAGTATTTCAACACTTTTATGGATTCCATTGAGGTGGCAATGAAGGAGATGCACCAGAGTAATAAGGAAGCCTTAAAAAGGTGGAAGCAAACGTAGATTATATAGGCTCCTCAAGAGGTGATTATTGATGTACAGAGTATAGCTACAAAGTTGTATAATATTTTGTTCAATATTAGAGTGTCTAGGGTAGGTAGTCAGGCCCATTAGTAGATATTATCACATTTTAGATCATAATGAAGGATAAAGAAAGAATATTGAATTTATCTGTTCAGTATTCTAGGATTAATGCTTTTGATCAGCTCAATCTCATGACCAACATAGATGATTCTTGGTGTTTAAATTGTGTGATTGCCAAAAGAGATGCCTCCCTAAATTGGCATAAATAAATGAAGAAGTTGATGAGTCTTTTTTTTATCCATGAAAGTGAAACACTAAATTTTTTTGGAGATGTGAGAGTAACCAGGGTGATCACCCAAGTAGGCGAGCTAGTTAATAGACCCAATTTTATGAACCTTCTCCACTCAAATCTTGACTTTAGACAAGAAGTAGAAGGTACCATGTAAAAAATCAATGAAGAAGTACTATAATTGGTTAGTTTTGTCAAAGAGAGAGTAACTAGGGTTGAGGCTTTAGTATCATAGTTCAATATCTCAGAGGCAGATCAAGAAAGATTAATGACTGAGGCAGTCAAAGTTTTGAATTATTCATTACTAAATTTTGAAGTCGTACATAAAGAATTTGATACAACTTACACACTGAGTGAAGTGCCAAAGCCTAAAGAAGTAGCTTTTGGGTTTGCAACATGCACACAACTGACTGTTAGTGCCCCCTAGCATCACAAAGCTCTTAGTCCATACCATCGTTATAACTCTATTATCTTCATCAATTAATACAGTTAATAGCATTTCATCAGTACTACTCTAATTTTCAAATGATTATGTATTTGCATGGTTATTACTAAGTTGGGACTTTAGTTCGCAATCTATTTATTATATATGCACAATTTAATTTTAGTTGGGAAATCTATTCTAAGTATTATCATTGTACACGCATCTTTTCATGATTTTTAATGAAATGTTCTATTTTTGGTGTAACATCCCCACTAGGATCTACCTAGAATAATATGATTTTTTTTTAATTTAATCAATGAATTCTTTCATTAGATTTCACCATGAGAATATAATTAGTGATCTAGCTAATACACATTAAATATCTTAACAGTAAAATAAGCATGTGACACCTATTTATCACTGATCACTATCATCAGATGAAACACAACATAGCTGAATATAAAAATTAATTATAGATTTCTATCCATGACTGGTACAAACATGCAGCCATTGCTATTATGGTACAATAAGTAATTAATCACATCTAATTAGAATAATGTCTTAATAATAATAAATATAATATAATGTACAATATACAAAGCTCCACTGAGTATGAGTTTCCCAAACTCTAGTATCAATGGCAATCTCAAGTGTCATCTCCAAATAAGTACCATTATGCAAAGGGAAAGCATCATCCAAGCATTTTTCCATATCAACCATGGATTATTGATCCCACTCACAATCCCCCATCAGGGAATGGCCCTCCCTACATAGATGAGTAGATAGTGATGGTACGGTAATCTAGAGAGACAAGCTAGTACCCATGTGCTATATGATTTTTAAGAAGATGTAGTGTACCATAAAGAAATTCATTCTAACATGATATCACACAAACATGTAAATCATACACATGAAATGACTATGTCTAACTAAAATTACTTTGATAAAAGTTTTCAATAGTTATTGATCTCTAGGATCATTCAATTTCATACACACCACTTGATCAAACTACCTTCATCTAGCATTGTGATACTAATAAGCTAGTGAAGTCCGTCTCACTACTTAATTAGTGCTAATAATCCAAGATTTGGTTACATAAATATAACCAATAGATTCATATAGATTACTTATTATTAGTAGGCATAACACATGTTAAACATAGGAATAATTAGAATGCATACATTTAATCTGTTAAATGTATGAATGAATTTCCACAATATTATTTATCACATGGATAATAAGCAAATAACTATAGTTTATACCAATCAGGTATAATCCATGATTAGACTGCATAATCTAATTTCTATAAGTATATTAAATACATAATATATTCTATGTCAATCAATAATATCACAATCCATCATTTTCATGTATAAACTACTTAATTTCAATAGCCGATCATAATAAAGAAGGTTATCATTTTCACGAAAACATAATCTTTCATTTAAATAACATATTACCTTTTTAGGAGGATGTATACATATATAAGTAGTTTTTCATTCTTCAAGAAATTATAAAATAGTTTTACCAATCAAAAGAACTATAATTTATAGTCACACATCACAATTCACTATTATAGATTATATATGTCCTAACACATATACATATTAATATACTCATAATATGTATCACTCACAAGATTTCATTGCTGCATGTATTTATACCAATAGTCATTCATAATTTTAATCAAGGTTTTTATAATATTTCAATAATCATTACATTCATGAATCATCAAGATATAAATTGAGTACTATAGTCAATAAATATTTTTATATCAATATTTCATTCTCATTATTTATTGTTGGTTCTCAAAATAGAAGAAATCAACCTCTAATTCAAATTCACCATATAAGGTGTTGTCCCCCAAAAATATCACTCATTTTTGGGACAACATTTGAATTATTTTGGTCTTACAGACCAAAATTATCTCTTCCCTTTCCAAATTTTGTCTTGGGCATTCAAATTCCTCTTTTTTCAAGCCTTTCAGAATACAGACTACAAACAGGGTCATTTCTACAAGTTCAACGGGCTTCACGACTTTTGCAGGTGGGTTCAATCAAAAGAATCAGTTTCTAACAATTGGTCATTTTTAGAATTGGTTCATTGCCTTGGTTCAAATAGAAATTTTCATCGGCAAGCATCAGCAGCAATTTCAACGTTTGGTTCATCCTTTGGTTCAATGTCAAATGTTTCAAAGGCAGGTTCAATCAAGTGGTTCAACGCTTTGTTTTAACATTTAGTTCATCCACTCAGTTTCAATGCTTTGATTCATTCTTTGGTTCAATCAAATGGTTCGTCAGTCGGTTCAAGGCTTTGTCTGAACTGTTGAACCAAATTTTGGTTCAACATCTTGGTTCAATGAAAAGGTTCAAATTTGGTTCAACGTCTTGGTTCAATGAAAAGGTTCAAAGCTTTGGTTCAACAGTTAGTTCAAACACATGGTTTAAAGCTTTGGTTCAACGGTTAGTTCAAACACATGGTTTAAAGCCTTGGTTCAACAGAATGGCTCAAACATTTGGTTCAATGGAATGGTTCAACAGTTGGTTCATCGCCAAAGTTCAAAGAGTTTCCCAAAGAATCCTGAAGGCCATTCAAAGACTGCCCGAAGGGCAGATACCTTGTGGGAGGCTCTTCTCTACTCAAAACGAGTCATTTCTTAAGGCTCGAAAGGGCAAGTTCAATCTGGGAAAGTGCCAAATAGAAAATCCGAAAGAAGACAAAGGAATGACGAACCCGAAAATGTCAAATTCAACACAGTGAATTAGCCGTTGATCCATTAAACATACAGACATACATACCAAAATACATTCATAGATTTCAAAGCCAAGACCAGCAGAAAGCAAAGAAGGAACAGAATAATAAACTAAATCCAGGACCCGATTCAATTAACCAGGCAAGGAAGAATGATGAAGATAAGATCAGATCGTCATGTGGACATTAGAAGTTACAAACTTTCAATAAGCATGACTTATTTCCTTGCATTGATAAAATCAAATGGGTAAAGCACCCCTAAGTTCCAGTGTGTCTTAACAGTTTCTAATGCAAAATGATGTATTGATTGTTCCCAAGTCCTTCTTGAAGAGGCTATATAAGGGACTTTCTTTGATTGTAATAAAGATCTCTTTTTTGACAATGAGAATGAAATTTTGCCCAAATTGTAAGGCATTACTGAGACTTTGAGCTCAAATTGCCGATCATATTTTTTTATTGGAATAAGAAAGCAATTGGTTTTTTAGACTTTATGCTGTAATATCTTTGTTATTGAGGAAATTATTCTTATGTCTTTTTCTTTGATATATCTTCTGTTCCTTTAATTCAACAAGCAGAATTAGTGACAGCAGTTAAGAAGGTGTCCTAAAGAGTCAACTATGGAGAGACTTTGTGCCCCCATAATTGCCTTTAGTTTGTTTCCTTTTCATTTCTATGTAAAGGACCTTGAGGTGACTTTGTGCCCTCATTTTCCTTCATATCTTACTCTTGGGCAATCCAGGTGAAGACTTTGAGCTGCATCTCGATTTGCTGGTTATCACATCCTTTGCTACATTTTGTTGTTACTACTAGGAGTATTCTTGTGGTTTGCTGAATAGTATTTCTAAAAGAAGAGGAGTATTGTCTATCATTTCCCCTGAGTTTTTCCTTTGATCCGTGTGCATCATCTCTGAAAGAAGAGAGATGGATGGTTTGTCCCACCCATGAGTATTATTTTCTGTTTATATATATATATATATATATATATATATTACCTTCAGGGAACCTCCCCTTGATGAGAGGAGAGATCAGTGTCTTTTTGATGTGGTAAAACTACACATTTGGATGACTAATCTTCTTACTTTGGCTGATCAGACCTATTTTGTTTATCAATACGCTGATCGACAAAATATTCAACCAACATAAGGCATTCACAAAGTTATTTTATGTGTTTATACTCTACAACAGTATATGTATTTTATTTATATATGTCATTATAGGTTCGACTCCATCGATTTGTTTTATATAAAACTATTGTGCTTCAGATACATTACTTAGTCTCCACATAGAGTTTGAAACATAGCCAAATCATAGACTTAGCCTCCTCTTAGCTTACATATGTTTTTTTTTGCATAGTTTTAAATGTCAATATATATATACTTAATTCATATATTTATATCAATAACAGATTTAACATTAGTCAATTAGTTGTACAGTGACAATGTAACATTACAACATAAATGTTTATTATTGCTACTATTTATACAATATTAATGATCTCTCTATTAATAAACTATACAATACTATTCATCTCATTATAACCATGTACATCCATATCTATGTACATCCATTCTCAAGCACAGTCATCATATAATTATGGTTCATAAGATATATAAAATATATGTCATCACATCTCAATCTACTTATTGATTATATTCATAACTCATCAATTTATCTGACATAGATTAGAATATATTTTTACTCATCAATCAACTAATGTGGACATATTCAAATAGAAATATACATAATATCAAGATATATGGCTATATATCACCAAGATTTGATCTATGAACAAGTTTTGATCAAGATCTATAGCTAATATTATGATTTATGACTCTAGAGCTTATGCCTCTTTACATCGTGGATTCATTGTTTATGCAAATCACTATCTATATCCATCAAAATTATCAATATAGAAAATTGATAAATCACACAATATTATATCCATTGAATCCATTAATGGATTATCAATTATCAATAGATTATCCAACATCAATTATCCATGTAAAGTGAACTATCCTTTATATTACACCTAATGGATAATTATCGATAACTAATGTTTTAATCATGAATTACACGTACTTTAAGGGATTACATCCCATATTATCAAGATGTTTGTATTGATAGGATTATGAATTATATTCTATTAGAATCATGGACATATATGTATGAATATATTAGTGTGTGTGTGTGGCTACATAGCTTAATGAGAAATAGGGATTTCATATATGATAACCAATTGCTAAAGCAGAGCTCTTTCAAACTAGTTTGATAATATAGTCAGGTGGATGCATGGCCAAGCCATAAATAGGAGTTGTATCCACACAACTATTTTGAATAATGCAAAAAAATCTACTAATATAGGTTTAGCATCAGATGAATGAAATCATGTTGTGTGATACTTGCATTAGTAAGTTGAATAATAGAATAGAAGAATGTTGCAACTAGGTTACTACTATAAAACATACAATATAATAATGAACTCACACACTGGGGGTTCAAGTGATTTGTGATTGGATAAATGTCAACCATCATAAAAGGAATTAGAAGTTCTAGGGTCTTTCTAGATGTTATATAAGATTCTTACATGATTTATTCAACATAGCTCGGTCCTGTTGTCCCCCAAAAAATGTCACTCTTTTTGGGACAACGTATGAGCCATTTCGGTCCTACAAGACCAAATTTGCCTCTTCCCTTTTCAAAATTTGTCCTAGGCATTCAAATTTTAAAATTTTCAAGCTTCTCAGAAATCTATGAAATCTGTAAGCTTGAATCTATAGACTCAATAGGAAGAAGAAATCTCCGAACTTTGTAGGCCAAGTTCAACAGGCTTCATAGTTTCTGCAGGTAGGTTCAACCGAAAGAATCAGTTTCTATCACTTGGTCATTTTCAAGATTGCTTCAGTGCCTTGGTTCAATAAAAAATGTCTATCAACAAGCATTCAAGCAAAAGAGGCTTGAACCACTTCAGTTCAATCGATTCAACACTTTCGGTTTAATCAGTTCCTTCGCTTTGTTTCAACATTTTGGTTCATCCTTTGGTTCAAACACATGGTTCAAAGGCAAGTTCAACAAGAGGTTCAAAGCCTTGGTTCAACAGAATGGTTCAAAGTCATGGTTCAATGGAATGGTTCAACAGTTGGTTCATCACTAAAGTTCAAAGAGCTTCTCGAAGGACCTTGAAGGGCAGGTGCCCTTGTAGGGGACTCTCGGCTACCAATTCAAAGACACTTCCTAAAGCCGAAGGGACGCCCGAAGGCTATTCAAAGACTGTCTGAAGGGTAGATACCCTTGCGGGAGGCTCTTCTCAAATCAAAATGGGTCATTTCTTAAGGATTGAAAGGGCAAGTTCAATCCGAAAAAGTGCCAAACAAAAAAGCTGAAAGAGGACAAAGGAATGACGTGCCTGAAAACGTCAAATTCAACACATTGAACTAGTCGTTGATCCTTTGAACATATAGACCAGAATACATTCACAAATTTCAAGGCCAAGACTAGCAGAAAGTGGGGAAGGAACACAATAGCAAACTAAATCTAGGACCCGATTCAATTAACCAAAAAAGGAGGAATGATGAAGATAGGATCAGATTGCCAGGTGGACATTGAAAGTTGCAAACTTTCAATAAGCGCGACTTGTTTCCTTGCATTGATAAAATCAAATGGGTAAAATGCCCCTAAGTTCCAGCCTGTCTTCTTAATAGATTCCAATGCAACATGATGTATTACTGTTCTCGAGTCCTTCTTGAAGAAGCTATATAAGGAACTCTCTTCTATTGTAAAAGGGATCTCTTTTTTGACAATTAGAATGAAACTTTACCCAAATTGTAAGGCATTACTAAGACTTTGAGCTTAGATTGCTGATCATATTTTGTTACTGGAATAAGAAAGCAAGTGACTTTTTAGACTTTGTGATGTAATATCTTTGTTGTTGAGGAAACTATTCTTATGTCTTTTTCTTCAATATATTTTCTATTCTTTTAATTTAACAAGTAGAATTAATGACAGCAGTCAGGAAGGTGTCCTGAAGAGTCAACTGTGGAGAGACTTTGTGCCCCCATAATTGCCTTTCAATGTGTTTTCTTTTCATTTCTATGTAAAGGACCTTGGGGTGACTTTGTGCCCTCATTGTCCTTTGTATCTTACTCTTGAGCAATCTAGGTGAAGACTTTGTGCTGCATCTCGATTTGCTGGTTATTACATCTTTTGCTACATTTTGTTGTTACTACCTAGAGTATTCCTGTGGCTTGCTGAATAGTACTTCTAAAAGAAGAGGAGTGATGTTTGTCATTTCCCTTGAATTTTTCCTTTGATCTACATGCATCATCTCTGAAGAAAGAGAGATGGATGGTTTGTCCTACCCTTGAGTATTATTTTTTGTTTATATATATATATATATATATATATATATAGCTTATCTATAGGGAACCTCCCCTTGATGAGAGGAGAGATCAATCCCCTTTTGATGTGGTAAACCTACACATTTGGATGACTAATATTCCTACTTTGGTTGATCATACCTATTTTGTTTATTAGTACATTGATCGACAAAATATTTAACCAGCAATTTTTGGTGACTCCGCTGGGGATATACATATTATTATGCAATTTGGAACCTCAAGTTTTAGATTGAAACATCACCTATATAACCCATTATCATTATAACGCTTATCCATTATAGACTCTAGCGACTTCGTTTCATGTCTTACCCATTATTCATTATAGCCTTACCATCTTCCCCCACCTCCATTATTTTATCTAGTCTGCAAAACCAGAGCTGCTGGGAAAGAGTGCACAATTTGAAGCCTCAAGCCTCAAGCTGAAGTTAAGCTAGTCTTTTTCCATTTTTACTTTGTAATATGGCCACTCCGTCTAGATTTGTTATCTCTATTTTTTTTAAATAAATCATGGTAGTTTGAGGCCCTTGGGGTAACTCTTTTGGCCCACTCAACCTGACTCCACCTCTACATGAACTCCCACGTAGTTCAAGAAAGAATTTTCCCAAATTCATTGGTGATGGGATAGTTCACCCTAATGAACACATTGCAGCCTTTAGCATAGCCTATGGTGTTACAAGGGTGGAATTTGAAGACGTGGCAGTCAGGCTTTTTGTGGAGACACTACAAGGTGCTGCTGCGGACTGGTTCTACCATCTGCAAGCTAGATCAGTGACTGATTGGGATACACATAAAGCCAAGTTCGAAGCAAGATTCAAGCCCACAAAAGATGCACATGCCTTGCTAGCTCAGCTCACACAGATGAAGAAGGAGCCCCATGAACCTATGAGGGACTTCATTTCCAGGTTCAACAAGCTGAGGCACAGGATTCCCATGATCGCCCAGCCGACACCTCAGAATCTCATGTGTTTCTTCATCAACTCACAGCTACCTGAAGTGAGTTTTTTATTGAGACGGGATAGACATATAGACCTTGAGGCTGCTCAAGACTTGGCTACTGAGCTAGAAGATGACCTTATCTTGGTAGGAAAGATAAGGAGAGATCCTAACAAAAATAGAGATTCATCATCTTCTAAATATTCATCTACAAAAACCACTGATCTAATGGTGCAAAAGTTCGCAAATGAATTGCTAGCCTTGAAAAGGCAAATGGCACAAAGTATGTCTTCTGCTCCTCTATATAAAGATATACCAAGGAAGACATTCCCTAATCATCCATATCAAGGCAACGCTACCAGAAGTCAAGGGCAACAAAATCGTCTTCCTCCCCCATAGAGGAATCCTGCCCTTGAAGCACCTCCAACAAACTTGATAGTTGGATATCTGGAAATAGAGCATGTTTCCTATTTCTAACCTAATTAGAGCAAGAAAATGGTGCTGATCTCTTCAGGTAGGATCTAGAAGAATCAGCTGGTGACTCCCACATTAGTTTCTTGAATTACCAAGATGAACCTAGAAGTGAAGGTGAAGCAGTCAAAAGATCATACATCATATTCACCAGGTCTGAGAATTAGTCAATATAGTAAGTTGACAAAGAGAAGACAGATGAGCAACCCCAACCAATAATTTCAATTACTGAGTAGAGAACCCCTCTTCCTTTTTAGTCAAAGGACCCAATGATTACCAAAGAAGGAAGTACATCGAACATCTCTACACCATCTACTTCAACTTCACAGATCAGTCCTCCCCCTCCCAAAAATCAAAAGGATGAACTCCCATCCTCTCTTCCAAATCCATCTCAATCATCTACCATGATCAATCATGTCGAGGAATCCAAAATTCAAATGACTAAGTTTGAATCCCTACAAGTCATTCCTGAGCAATTAGACATTGATGGAAAGCCAAGTGTGGACCTATCTAAAGCAAAAATTATGGTCACCCAAACGTCGGCCCCTATAGCTCAAATTCTATTTGAGCCTTTAGGTAGGGGTAATTACTTCTTGACCACAGATGATGCTCCTGTCTCAGCTAATGAAAGTCTTATATCTGGCAATCCAGGATTTGATTCAAACAAGGCATCAAAAGAATTAGTATGGCACAGTGCAAATCAAGAAAGATCTTCTATCTCTAATGAAGAGAAATCTAATAGAAGATCAACTTATGATGATGCTTGGATCTTGGAATCTGATGGCAGCATTTCTTCCACAGCTGGATACAGATCTTTGTTGCTTGAATTGAACACTGCTTAGGGTGAAGAGGTCAAACTCCTTCACATCAAAGGAGATGTTGAACTGATGGTTTGTCAGGGGTCTGATGTTGACAATCAAAGCATGTGTTGGACTAGACTAGTAGAACAATAAGTTATGATGGTGGACCATGCTGCTGCAAATCAAAATCAGGCAAAGGAACCCTTCACAGGGAGAGCAAGGAGTTATGGTTTTTAGTTTGAAGACCACGTCCTGCCACAGAGCAAAAAGAAGGAAAGACCAAGAGGAAGATGCAGAAAATTGGTTTCTTGGTGGAGAGCTCCATTCACCCATCACTATTTTTGGGGACAAAATGTCTTCTTGCTAGTTTACAAGATGACACACTATTTTCACTGTCTCTCAAGAAGCAGCATCTGAAATACTTCAATTCTTGGAGTATCAGATCATTGCATATGTATATATGTATATTTCTACAGTTTTTAATTCTATTTTGTTTTGTTTGTTTCCATTTTTTATGCCTTCCATTTTTGGGTAGCATGACTCTGTAGCCCAATGGCACACTTCAAGGCACTGGAGATTTTAGTTTCTACTCCCCTCAGTTGTTCCAAGTTCTCATCTGAAGGAAGTTCCCCAACAGGAGCCAGCTGTTGTCCCCCAAAAAATGTCACTCTTTTTGGGACAACGTATGAGCCATTTTGGTCCTGCAAGACCGAATTTTCCTCTTCCCTTTTCAAAATTTGTCCTGGGCATTCAAATTTTAAATTTTTCAAGATTCTCAAAAATCTACGAACTCTGCAGGCTTGAATCTAAAGACTCAGTAGGAAGAAGAAATCTATGAACTTTGTAGGCCAAGTTCAACGGGCTTCACAGTTTCTATAGGTGGGTTCAACCAAAAGAATCAGTTTCTATCACTTGGTCATTTTCAGGATTGCTTCAGTGGCTTGGTTTAATAAAAAATGTCTATCAGCAAGCATTCAAGTAAAAGAGGCTTGAACCACTTCGGTTCATTCGGTTCAACACTTTCAGTTCAATCAGTTCCTTCACTTTGTTTCAACATTTTGGTTCATCCTTTGGTTCAAACACATGGTTCAAAGGCAAGTTCAACAAGAGGTTCAAAGCCTTGGTTCAATGGAATGGTTCAACAGTTGGTTCATCGCCAAAGTTCAAAGAGCTTCCCAAAGGACCCCGAAGGGCAGGTGCCCTTGCGAGGGACTCTTGGCTGCCAATTCGAAGACACTTCTTGAAGCTGAAGGGATGTCCAAAGATGCCTAAAGGCCATTCAAAGACTACCTGAAGGGTAGATACCCTTGCGGGAGGCTCTTCTCGACTCAAAATGGGTCATTTCTTAAGGCCTGAAAGGGCAAGTTCAATTCGAAAAAGTGCCAAACAAAAAAGCTGAAAGAGGACAAAGTAATGACGCACCCAAAAATGTCAAATTCAACATAGTGAACTAGTCATTGATCCTTTGAACATATAGACCAGAATACATTCACAAATTTCAAGGCCAAGACCAGTAGAAAGTGGGGAAGGAACAAAACAGCAAACTGAATCCAAGACTCGATTCAATTAACCAGAAAAGGAGGAATGATGAAGATAAGATCAGATCACCAGGTGGACATTGAAAGTTGCAAAATTTCAATAAGCGTGACTTGTTTCCCTGCATTGATAAAATCAAATGGGTAAAACACCCTTAAGTTCCAGCCTATCTTCTTAACATATTCCAATGCAACATGATGTATTATTGTTCCTGAGTCCTTCTTGAAGAGGCTATATAAGGAACTCTCTTCTATTGTAAAAGGGATCTCTTTTTTGACAATTATAATGAAAATTTGCCCAAATTATAAGGCATTACTGAGACTTTGAGCTCAAATTGCTGATCATATTTTGTTACTGGAATAAGAAAGCAAGTGACTTTTCAGACTTTATGCTGTAATATCTTTGTTGTTGAGGAAATTATTCTTATGTCTTTTTCTTCAATATATTTTATGTTCTTTTAATTCAACAAGCAGAATTAGTGATAGCATTTAGGAAGGTGTCCTCAAGAGTCAACTGTCGAGAGATTTTGTTCCCCCATAATTGCCTTTCAGTGTGTTTTCTTTTCATTTCTGTGTAAAAGACCTTGGAGCGAATTTGTGTGCTCATTATCCTTCGTATCTTACTCTTGAACAATCTAGGTGAATACTTTGTGTTGCATCTCAATTTGCTGGTTATTACATCTTTTTCTACATTTTGCTGTTACTACCTGGAGTATTCATGTGGCTTAATGAATAGTACTTTTGAAAGAAGAGGAGTGTTGTCTGTCATTTCCCTTGAGTTTTTCCTTTGATCCGCATGCATCATCTTTGAAGAAAGAGAGATGGATGGTTTGTCCTACCCTTGAGTATTATTTTCTATTTATATATATATCTTATCTATAGGGAACCTCCCCTTGATGAGAGGAGAGATCAGTCCCCTTCTGATGTGGTAAACCTACACATTTGGATGACTAATCTTCCTACTTTGGCTGATTAGACTTATTTTGTTTATCAGTACGCTGATTGACAAAATATTCAACTAGTAGGTCCTTACAAGAATTGGGAAAAAAATAAAAAGATTAAAGTAGATTGACATACAACAAACACCTTACAAAATCCTTAATAGTAATTCCTATTATCACTCCATGAGACCCATCTAAACCCTTTACCATCCACACTGATCCATACATCCCTTCTCAGGGATAGCGATACATTGCTGCCATGTGTCTAACTGGGTTTTGCCTCAGGTGCTTCAGTCCCTGGGCCATATAGTGGTCTAAAAGAGGACCCAGATCACTCCAGAGCTTTTGGCGTGATGGCTAGTCCTTTTACTAGTATCAGAGCTAGGTCTCGAGGTTGAGACCCATAAAATCTGGTGGGCATGATCTATACATCCCTTCTCAGGGATAGTGATACACTGTTGCCATGTGTCTGATCGGGTTCTGCCTCGAGTGCTTTAGTCCTTGGGCCATATAGTGGTCTGGAAGAGGACCCAAATCACTCCAAAACTTCTGGCAGGCAGCTAATCCTTTTATTGGTATCAGAGCAAGGTCTCGAGGTCGAGTCCCACGTAAGCATGTGGGCATGATCTATACATCCCTTCTCAGGGATAGTGATACACTGCTGCCACGTGTCTGACTGGGTTCTACCTCATGTGCTTTAATCCCTGGGCCATATAGTGGTCTGAAAGAGGACCTAGATCACTCTAGAGCTTTTGGCATGATGGCCAGTCCTTTTATTGGTATCAGATCTAGGTCTCAAGGTCGAGACCCGTAAAAGCTGGTGGGAATGATCCATACATCCCTTCTCAGGGATAGTGATACACTGCTACCATATTTCTGATCGGGTTCTACCTCAGGTGCTTTAGTCCTTGGCCCATATAGTGGTCTAGAAGAGGACCCAAATCACTCCAAAGCTTTTGGCATGACAGCTAGTCCTTCTATTGGTATCAAATCAAGGTCTCAAGGTTGAGTCCTATGGAAGCTGGTGGGCATGATCCATACATTCATTCTCAGGGATAGTGATACACTACTTCCACATGTGTGACCAAGTTTTACCTCAGGTGCTTCAGTCCCTAGGCCATATAGTGGTCTGGAAGAGGACCCAAATCACTCTAGAGCTTTTGACATGATGGTCAGTCCTTCTATTGGTATCAAAGCAAGGTCTCGAGGTTGAGTCCCATGAAAGCTAGTGTGCATGATCCATACATCCCTTCTCATGGATAGCGATACACTTCTGCCATGTGTCTGATCAGGTTCTACCTTGAGTGCTTCAATCCTTGGGCCATATAGTGGTTTAGAAGAGGACCCAGATCACTCCAGAGCTTTTGGTGTGATGGCCAATCTTCTATTGGTATCAAAGCAAGGTCTCAAGGTCGAGTCCCATGGAAGCTGGTGGGCATGATCCATACATCCCTTCTCAGGGATAGCAATACACTATTGCCATATGTCTGACCAGGTTCTACCTCAGGTGCTTCAATCCCTAGGCCATATAGTGGTCTAGAAGAGGACCCAAATCACTTTGGAGCTTTTGGCATGACGGCCAGTCCTTCTATTGGTATCAGAGCAAGGTCTTGAGGTTGAGACCTACGAAAGTTGGTGGGCATGATCCATACATCCCTCTTCAGGGATAGTGATACACTATTGCCATGTGTTTGACTAGGTTCTACCTCAAGTGCTTCAGTCCTTAGGCCATATAGTGGTCTGGAAGAGGACCCAGATCACTCCAGATCTTTTGGCATGAAGGACTCAGATCACTTCAGAGCTTTTAGCGTGAAGGACTCAGATCACTCTGGAGCTTTTGGTGTGAAGGACTGGTTGTCATGCCAAAAGCTCTGGAGTGATCTGGGTCCTCTTCCGGACCACTATATGGCCCAAGGACTGAAGCACCTGAGGCAGAACTTGGTCAGACACATGGCATCAGTGTATTTCTATCCCTGAGAAGGGATGTATGGATCATGCCCACAATCTTCTACAGGTCTCGACCTCAAGACCTTGCTCTGATACCGATAGAAGGATTGGTCATCATGCTAAAATCTCCAGAGTGATCTGGGTCCTCTTTCAGACCACTATATGGCCCAAGGACTAAAGCACCCAAGGCAGAACCCGATCAGACACGTGGCAGCAGTGTATTGCTATCCCTGAGAAGGGATGTATGGATCACACACAGATCCCAACAATAACTATAAAGAGCATATGCGAACACCATATGCTAATTACAACAACTAGTCATAATTAAAAAGTCATAAATAGAGGAGGGAGTGCATACATTTAGTAAACATCATTGCTAGCTAAAGTAAAGAACAACAAAACAACTATATGTAGCACCTCATTTAGATATAATTATCTGCTTGTATATTATTATTTTTATATGTATATATATATATATAGTTTACCATATATATTCAATCTTTACATTTTATATGATAGGTACATATACACACAACTACTCCTAAATTCTTTTTCATAATTTGGAGGTCCTAGGTACCATTCCTTTAAATATGATATATACATAATTCACCATAAAATATATATACACATCCTGATTAGTAGTTTTTTATTATAATATATTATTACATTATGTATATATATTTAGTATACTCAGCTGATAAATAAATTGGTTACGTATGGTTACATATATTTTCACATTAGGAGATTAATTACCAAAGCTTAGTATATATATGGGTATGCCAATAGAGATTTTAAATAATGATTACATCTATTACATAGTATATTAGGAAATACGATTATTCATTTTAAATTATTGAAACATATAGTGCTTAGATAACATTATTAATTACAACCATAATTTATCTCTATTTGTTAGACCATATAATGTTGTCTACGGTTAATTTATGGATGTTACATAAGGGTAATTATGGATACCCATAATGCTCAGATATCATTATGTAACTAAGATATATTAAGAGATATAAATTCATAATCACTTAGTTAAAACACATATAAATTGTTGTTGTGATTATTATTTACTATATTAAGTCCTACAATTTTGACTGGTTACTTCACACAAATCGCTCTACATAATCTGGCAATTCACATACTTCACTATGCAATTTGAACACCAAACAATTGCATAATTTTTCTATGTTAAAATTTAATAACATCACCAACCTCTTTATCATCATATAATAGTAAACATTGCTTATTTTTATGCTCCCTTTGCTCCACTCTTGCTTCTTCTCCTCTCTTTTTTGCTCTATTCCCCCTCTTTTCCAAATGAACCCTCCTTTTATCTTTTCCTTTCTTCAAGAATATGGCACTTTTCTTTATTGAATGACTTTATCCTTTTTTTTTAAAGCTTACTACTCTTTCTTTTTTTGATGATTTTTTTTTTGTTTTATTTTCTTTTTTTCCTAAATACATATTTACTAATTAGGACATAATGGTTTTTATTTGTTTTATTCCTTTTTGAGGCTTTTCACATTTTTATTTTTCTAATTACTTAATAATAATGTGTCTTAATATAGATAAATAATCACAATGAATTAATGATAATGCGACAATTATAAAGTCAATTATATTCCTTTATTGAAATCGTAAGTCACACACTAATACACCAATCCTAATTATAACAACATATTATTGTGGTATTACTACATTGTATAGATTATCCACATGTTTTTTTATTTTTACCGATTAAGGTGTTTAAGCCAAATAATGATATTCCTGAATATCATAAAGATAATTGGTTAACATTTCAGAGACATGGGGGTTAGTCCATATATATATATATATATATTAAAGTAAACTAATACACAAATATATACAATTAACTAAATACAAATAACATAAAGAACATATTAATGCAACCAATCAAACTATGCATATAATATGTATTATTTAGCATGGTGTGTGTAGGGTTTTATCCATTCCTCTGTCATCCTCTAGCAACTCCATCTATGTCACCCTCTTTGATGATGTTATCCCTCCATCATGCTCTAAAGGATGAGTCTCTCTTGCATCAAACTCAAAATAAACAGGTAGTTAGTCCATACATCATGGCATGTATATCATAAAATACTGCTTAAAATAACAATTTTAACATGATCATAATGTAAGAATATACCATACAAATAAACTCATAGCAATGAAATCATGTAATCAAAATAATATTCAATTATCCCATAACAACATATAACTCATAGATTAGTTAATAATAACCAAGTCAAATCATCAACTATAAATATCCATGGATAAACAAGTAAGTTTGTTTGACAAGGAATCAAGATGTAACATTTGGATTTGTAATTTTAGGTGAAGCCTGAAGAGATGAGGCCTTCCACATCACAAGCTTATAAATACATGTAACCTCCTAGTCTCAAAGGGAGGAGAATTTTGGCTATTCAGATCAATAGTAAATTTAAATCAGTTCTATTTGACTTGATCTTTATGTCCAAATCTTCATTCTTCTCCAATTATGTGGATTTCTTGAGACGTTCCATTATTTTGGTATATTAGTGCTCTGATTGTGTATGAGATATATTTTTAAGTACTTCCTTATATGGATGTTAAAATTTTCCTAAATAAAGTTTTTAAATTTTCCTAATGAGGAACACCCATATATAGTTTGAGTTTATATAAATTTAAAAACAAACACCATTTCTAATATAATACATAGATATGTTTTCACATTTAGTTATAAATCTTTATATGTCGCATTTGTGTTATTTGCATATAATATACACTTGTTTTTTTTCTTGTTGTGTCTTATATCCTTTGATTGTGCTTCCATCATGTGGATGCATAATTTTTCTCATTATATTACTCTTTTCCAAATGTTTTACATTTGGAGAAGTACAAACATTTTTCCTAGTGTATTGTAGTTGCTAGTTTTTGAAACATTTTACTGTCAATTATTTTTATGTGATATGCATATGCTTTAATTATTTAAAAATAAATAAAAACACTTATTTAAATTTCTCCTAATTTTATTTATTATACCTCCTTAATATTAAATTATATTGTCAGACATAACTTTAAATGCAAGATCTCAAAAACATGAGTGCACAAAGTTGAACTAAGCACAAAACAAAGACATAATAAATGCAGTTCAATACCTCCATTATCGAGAGCCAAAAAAATCCATAAATATAAAAATTATGGAAACAAAATATATGGTAGTTGCACATCATGCCTTTGTTTCCTTAAAAAAACTAACTTTCCCATGCCAATTATAAAAATAACCATTTTCTATTTGTTATGCAAAATAACCCTCATAATCTTGTGGTATGTGCTAGACAATTCCCCTATGAGACCAAAACTACCACTACTTGCTGCTCTACAAATGAACAAATGGATTTTCAACCACTTTCTGATACATAAACTACATATGTGGTGGTACATCTTAGTACTCATAGTATTTATATCCAAACTCATGGCATATGCCACTATGGAGAGCAAAGTTATAACATCGTTTTGACACATCAAATATTTTGTGAAAGGATGGATCAATTATCATCCATGAAAATATGTTTCATTTTTTATGAATCGTATCTAAATACAAAAACTATACTATCACTTGGAAACTATGTTTATTGGAGGTGCATGAAAAAGTGACATCGCTTCTCCAAGTGGAATAATATAGACCATGGAATATAACCACAGGGTTTAAGTGTACTTACCCAAGTTGATTACAAGCATATAGTTAGATTAAATCCAATGTTATTGGTAGATCATGCACGTGGTGGACAATATAAATATAGTGGTAATTCTATTAGCTTCTTACATAGCATAAGTATAATTTTTAAACATCTTAAGTAAAAAGTAAATATGATGGAAATCTTAATGGTTATAAGGTATGAATTTGAAAACAAAACATGGCATTTACATCATGAAATCCTTATAATAAAAGTTAGAAAATGATCCATATTACAAGGATATCCAACTAAACTCATTAGTAAATTCAATATTACATATTAAGCCAACATATGTCTCTCCCATGCTCTGACTTGTCACCAACAACATTCTAGATTATCAAAATAATGACAAAGGATTTAATGAATTTTTAAGTAACTCTACCAACTACCAAGAACAAAAACCATAATCTTTAACAAGCACAACTTAAGAATTCCTAATGCATGAATATGATTTGCACTTAATTTGGTACCATGGAAATAGATTTAGAATCCATTTAAGATTATGTTATTTTTTTAAACCTTATGATGTGGCATTATAATTAAATAACATTTATAGTATGTGTGAAGAACAACATTGATACTACTATGTGAAATACAATTATCATCACAAATTGGGTTAATTTCCTATCATTATATGATTTGTTTTTATTTGTTCGATCGAAATTGTATTGCAAAGGTGATGAAAAAGTGATGTTAATTGTGATGAAAAAATGGTGTTAATTGCATCACTTTTACATTTAAAAATTATCGTGAAATCACTGACACTCATCTCAAACCAAAATTTGCTTCAAAATTTTATTTTTTGGTTTGTACACTGAGTTTTAAATTTTTGGTTTGTTCTACCAAAATTTGTGTCAAGTTTCAAAATTAGGCAATCAATTTCAGCTTTTGTTATGGAAATAGTGAATAAGATCAAATAAGTATTTGTGAGATATTATCTTCCATACTAATCTAAAACCTACATTTGAAGATTTACAATCTAATCCACACTCTCCTAGACTAGAAGATCAATATTCTTGTTCCTCATTCATATGCTATTTTCTTCATAATTTATGCAAGCAGAGATGTTAGGTATGTTTTGATATTATTGAATCCAATGTATGCAATCAGTTTTTAATGGTTTTTATGATTTTAGTGAAGGATCGTTAATATTAGAAATATTAGTTTTGGGATAACTTTCATTTTGTTTGTTGAATGAATTAATTTATGGTGGTGGACAAGAGATTGGGTAACGATTAGAGCTGCTATTTTATATTATATTTGTAAGTTATATATTTAGTAGAACTAGCATTCAGGTAGAGCCCTTTTTCCTTTATTTATAATAGC
Source organism: Torreya grandis (assembly GCA_037957365.1). Lineage (NCBI taxonomy): Eukaryota > Viridiplantae > Streptophyta > Pinopsida > Cupressales > Taxaceae > Torreya > Torreya grandis. The sequence continues at coordinate 1,765,587 of JARHVA010001383.1, read as the reverse complement.
ATCAAGGTAGAAGCTAAAATTTGTCTTCACTATAGTCTGGAGAGTTGTCTGACTCAGAAAACCAAGGTACAAAAGTACTAGAAACATGAAATACTCAAACTGATTCCTTATCCATTAAGGATATTCAAACCAAAATTCCCCTAAGAGCAATAGGAATATGACCCTCACTAAGAATCTTTCTAAATGACCAAAACTATATGCAACTCCATAAGTTCCAATCAGACTGCATATAGGATGAATTTATTTCATTTTTATTTTTAATAACATTTAAATATGTGTCATGTAAAAGTGATTTTATATATATATATATATATATATATATATATATATATATATAATAGTGATGCAATCATGACATGAAAATTTGACACATATATGGTGTAAAGGTGGTGCAAAAGTCACAAAACTAAAAATGTTTAGTTGTTTCACTTTTGCACCACCTTTACACCAAAAAAATTAAATTCCTTATTTTTTCACCACAAAAAACATTAAAAAGGTCGATTTACAATGTAAATTCGATCCTAATGGTGGCACAAATCACACTTTGTGTAGTAGTGTGAAGATAACTTGCTAGTAACCATTGAAAACTTGTGACACTACCTTGAATACTTATTGGATGAGAAGTTAGCAGAACACGTAATACACATTTTCAGTAAAATATTCTTGGAATAAGAAAATAATCGACCAAATATAGGAATGAAATAATAGACATGATCAAGCAACCAAGTTGCCTTACTTTATTCTTTACATTTAATGCAATAAACATTAAATGTTCTGACCATTACCAAATTATGCTAGGTAAAATTCCACTTGATGTAAGCCCGAGACATTGATAGAAATTCAAAATATTATTAATAATCCACATATTGAATCTATTTATATGCATTGTAGATTCAAAATATTTTGTGAAGAGGTATTGTAGAAACATTTACACAGACTTTTGGTACAAGTTTGTTAAAAAAAATACTTAAATTTATTATTTTAAATTAATAATTTTAATCACCTAAAAATGACTATTCATGCCTTGGATGTCTACTTGATGTCACTTTACCCTTAGTATAGCACTTGACCCATCTTAAGCACCCTTTTGTACCATTTTTAGTCACATGGTAACTACAAATAGCACCCAAGCCTATATAACACCATGTGAGACCCATAATGATGGAATTTGTTAGTGATTTAGATCCATACATCTTCAAAAATGTAATTTACATATCCCCAAGAGGATTAGGGTTGGCCTGGACCTATTCTTAAGTCAGCCTCCCAAGTCATTTTTATGAGAACACTATATAAACACTACTCTTACACCCTAGGTGGACATTATCACAAATAAGCACACAAAAGTACTTCACATTGAGGGAAAGCTCATAATTATTCCAATATTATATTATCTTAGCCCATACATTTAATAATTCAACCCTAACATAGGTATTTAGATCTCAAGTGGCCTCCAAGGTATCCTCTTATGCAATCACACTCAGGCATTCAAGCATTCACTTGCACTTGCACCAAACACTTAAGCAAGAGAACTACATCAGTCTTGATCCCTCCTCAAAGTATTAGTACATCGAAAACATGCCCACATAGGGGTGTGGATCACATTTCTAGTATGTTGGCCCCAAATTTTGGCTAAGTATTATCCATTTTGGTATGGGACCATCACGATGTAGAAGGACCATAGCACGAAAAGACTATGGTGCATAACTTGATGGGAACAGAAGCACCATGACATGGAATCTACAGGGCACAAGAGGATAATGTAATGGAAGCACTAACATGAGAGGATCCAATCAAAGGAGAATAATTCATGAGGAACTTGAGAGCATAGGACTTAGAACGAAAGCAGATGACTAGGGGAGTGTATGGGAAGTGGGAGTAGTTAAAGGAATGATTCATATAGGTCACCCAGACCTTATTCATAGGAAATTTTGCACTAGCCCATAAGGAGAGGAACACATGATAGTAAGGATCTAGCATAGAGCATGTATATAGGGGGCACAAAGGCTTGGGTCCTTAGGAGGAGATAGTTTATTGAACGCCATGTCTCTCAATCTGTTGGGAGTTCATTAGATAATTATTATTATCATTAATGTTGTAAATACTTGGCTAGGGATAAACAAGTATAAATACCCATGTTGCAATCATGGTGATGAGGGGATTTTTCTTACGGATTGATGCTTAAGCCTAATATATAAAGTTACAGGTTAAGCATAGTGATTAGAACTTAGTATGAATTCTAGCCCATCTTTTCTTTTAGAAGAAGCAACTCTAAACTACAATACCACTAATCTATGTAATTGTGGTAATCAAACTTATAACTCTAAGGATCATAATAGTCTATCTTTACTTTTATGGAATATCTAATTGAATACATATTTGGCATAAAGAATATAACTAAGTATCACTATGCAATAAAAACCTACAAGAACTAGTCTTAAGTTGTGCACTTTGGATGAGCGTGCAAGACCTCAATCTTACATGCTAGTTCATTTGGCTAAACTTCAATGTCAGAGCTATATTTACAATAAAAAACCCAACATTTTGGTTTTGTTTTTAGGACCCATAGGATTTGTTGCTCAATCATGGAAATGTTTAAGTGCACCACTCTCAAGAATATAGAACAATGGATTATTGGAGTTGAAGATAATTTGTTAGTTCCTTACATTGAGCCAAGATTTTTGGCATAGTAGTTGGTAGAGAAAAATCTCTATAGTGCATTGTATGAAACTTTCTTTGCTAATATCCCTATTCATTTGCATGCTTGGCTCTTTGCATATGCTTAAGGATGGTCCCAAAACCTTGGGAGAAGATAGTCTTAAACCCTAAAATGAGAAAGGGATTTAACATGACTTGGAACCCCATGGACTAGAGCTGTTAACATTTGGTGGAAAGGAGTTTTGAGCAGTTATATTATAGAGTATGATGTAACCACCTATTCATGTCCTAAAGAAGCCAAGTTCCAATTCCTCTGAGAAACCGCATGGTCATTACATCAGACATTTTGCTTTAAAAATGAAGGAGTTATTTATTGATTTAGTACTTGAGACTATGCCAATGGAGAGATAAATATTTTTGTGTATGTGCCACACTGATGTAGAGCTTATTTCACTTTCCTCTAATACTCTGCCCTTTTCCTTCTTTGACTTATTCATCCATAGTCCTTTGAGACAACATGAAATAATGATCATATGATTCCTCACAATTATTCCTAGTTTATGACACCTTAATTATTCCTCTCATAATCTATTTATACCTCTCATCTCATTCTATACCTTCCATAATGCATTAAGTAAATCCTATACAACTCTGCCCTGCCTTTTCGCCAATCCTTTTCGCCTTTTTTCTTAAAAATCTTGTATGTAATTATACAGAGGTGTTTAGGTAAACTATTCATTGATTCAAATACCCTATTTTAAAATTCAACTCTCTACAAAAATTTAAGTCCCAGCTAGGCTGATAAACCACTTTTCCAATTCAATCTAGGCCACAATTTTAGGCCTATTAGGTCTATCTTGCACCCATCTGCACACAGGCTCCTCTAATAGTATAAACACGTGTACACTCAAAAAAAAAACTACAAAATATATTGAGTTACATTTAAATCTATCTAATGATAAGTTTTTAGAACATTTCATGGGTTAGAATCTTTAAAATCCCAACTTCTTGGTTGAAACCCTAACTATAGGGTCAAACAGGGTTTTCAGACCTGAGAACATGTAACTTGCCTCTATAATTGTTCAATCAAATTTAATAAAACTTTAACACTTCTTGGAGACATATAACGATCCTCCACACCCTTTTAAAACATTATAACATAATACCAATGTCTCTGTTCACATTTGCAAACAATTTTTTATCATTCTTTGTATGCACAGTCATAAGCACAGGATCTACAAATATCTAATGGAAGCTTTTTTATGCCCATTTAGGGTTTTCACACTTAATTTAGGGTCAATATTAGTTTACCATGTTTCCAACCACCTTCAGGCTTAATATCCATGCCTATAAATCAAACTCTGAGTCATATTTTCATCACAGTCTTATACATCTATGGTTACACATAGTCCAACATCAAATACACAGGGTTTTAAGTCTTGTTACCAAATTATATATTCAAAACATATTCTAACCTTTTAAAATGCTTGAGTACACTAAATAACACCATTTACAAATCATATTGGTGTCTAAACAGTCTTTCCCATTCTTAAACATATAGTGCATGCAATTTATCCCACACAGATAATAGGGTTTATTTGTTGAACCCAATATGGAATTACTTGAAACAACAAGGAGTTTAAACTTTCACTTACCAAACACAAGATTCCTCACATTATCCTCAACAATACCTTTATTATTAGATTATGCCTTCTCGCAATTTATAAACTTAGAACATACAAAATGTAGGAAAATAGGGTGTTGACATAGTCAACAACTTTTACACAAAATATGAAATTTTCTCATCCTTAGTTTGGAAATCAAATTCTAGATATGCAAAAGCTTTCAATTACTCATTGGAATAAAATATTCGAAACACCATTGTTATTCAAATAAAGCTTTTTTTCAATATAAAATGACTTAAACAGTCCTATATTTGTTTTTTGGCAGACTTACAGTCCTTCTCAATCTTGTCTGCCCTATTTTACTCCTCATGTTTCTACTTCAAACCACACTCCTCTATATCATTTTTACATATGGTCTAAACTATCAAAAACAAAATCCATAATTTTTTCTTGATTCAAGAAACTTCTAACAACCCTAAACCCATGTAGGGTGGTGGATACCATGCCTACCACCTCACAACCTCACTTAACATATGTATTCATAACTATCTTGAAAGACCTTTCATGAGACCTTAAAAGGTCTATTACAACATTTTTATCATTACATATCTTTTTCCACTCACCTAGACCATCTAACCATCTTGAAAATTTAAAAATCCCTTCTGGCAAGAAAACTAACTTTGAATTCAATTTCAAATTTTGACTCACAAACATTACTCTTATGAACTTGACATAACACTTGAAACACTTAACCATCCTTATGCATTTAAAATGGGCTAATTTGAGGATGCATATGCATCACACACACTTGGGAGGGGAGTAGTGAAGAGTTATTAAAAGATTATGGGTTCATAATGGTATCCAGTCAATGGGCATTGTAGAAGCTTAAGTATGATGAAGCTTGGCAAAGGATTATAGGAGTCAGTGGCACGAGAAGGGACCATGAAAAATTAGGGAGTGTTCTTAGGATATAAAAGTAAGTGGAGACACACAAAGAGTACCCCATCAATTTTGAGCCATGCCCTAAACCACTAATATCATATGAAGGAGAAACTAGTTGGATGGTTAGAATCGAAGAACCAAGTCTGAACCAACAAAGCCCCTAAACCATAGTGCATGTTCATGCTCTTGAATCAGATGAAGTACACATACATAATTGGGATAAAATAGTGTGGAATCAGAGATTGAACTAATAAGGGATACTAAAACTGAGCTAATTGACATACATACAGACTTAATAGTTTCCTTCCCTCTTTAAGGGAATCTTATGGCACAACTTGGGATGGCTGGAGGAGCTGACCTACAAGGAGGATAGCGTATAGGCCCAAATTTGGTAAACCAACTAGCTACCATGCCCCATATCATGAGCACTACTGTTGAAGGTGGACTAGGTGGTGGCACAAAAGGAAATGGACTTCCTCCTCAAGGACAAGATCTGGAGGTTCTCAACAACCACTAGTCCAAGCACCTCAGCCAATAATGGTGAACTATGAAATGACATGTCACCACAATATTGAGGCATGGATAATGCATCTGATCATGTCTATAAATGTGCACTTATTTGGAGGGTGTGAGGCATCTCCTTTCCTGAGTGTAAAGCCACATAGTTTGCAACTACACTTTTGGAGCATACACACAAATAGTATAGAAATTTCAACCCTTAGCAAGCTATGTTTGATTACGATCAACTTAAAATGGCATTCCTTCACGAGTTTTACATTCTTGGATTTGAATAATAAAGCATAGCCACACTAAAGGACATAAATCAAGAACTTACTGATAGTGTGTGGGAGTATGATGCAAGGTTTAAAATGCTCTTGTCAAAGATATATTTTGAGATCAATGTTGCTTAAATGAATAGTGGTTTTTTGGAGGTTTTATACTTCCCTTTTGATGAACCTTGTCATAGAGGATTTTTACTAGCCCACATGAAGCCTTAGAAGCTACCCTTCATGCTAAATCATTTGGAAGTATTGAGACAAGGACTAGTCTTTTCATGGAAGCTCAAATAGCCTCAATAGTGTTATAGCTTTAAAAATTGACTACAAATAATGCACATGATACTCATAGTGGTCATTGGTGCACTAATTATGAATCTGAAGGTCATACCCAAAGCAACTACCTATATAAAAACATCCACGTTGTACTAAAGTAGTCATGTGAAATCTATCATGAATAACATGATGTATGATCTTACCCTCTTTTGAAATTATCAACACACTCCAAGGTGTCTGACTATTGTAAGATCTATAATGCATATACTCATGACACTAATGATTGTCAATTGATTAGTGACATCCATGAAGCATGAACACGCAGTATGCACCAGACTTTTGTAACCAATAATCAAGATAATGGTGGTTACCAGGGTCAAAAATGAAAATGAGGATGAGGAGGTGGTCACTTCCCATTTAGGACACGTTACAAATGTGGATCCCCAAACCACTATTAGAGAGATTGTCTAAAATACCCTACATGTGCTTTGTTGTAAAAAGGACCACTGGTTGGAAGAGTGTACTGACTTGTACACAGCGATCACTAAGGAGTGCAAATGAAAAAGGTGTCATCATGATATGAGTTGAGAAACTACATTGGCATGCACATTCAATCACCCCAACTTTTCAATAGGTGAATACTACCATGTACAATGGAGGACAATCTCAATCCACCTCTAATCTTATTGAGAAAGTCCAGCATAAAGAACCACAAGCAAGAAAGTATCTAGATGCCCAAAAATAGAAAGATGTCCTCTAGGACACAATGACATTGGTGTGAGAACTCTAAGGTGAGATCCAATTACTCAAAGATAGAGAATCAATGTAATGTGTTGATATGCATAAAGCAACTAAACCACAGAATGTGAAACGTGATGACTTCCAAGAATTGTGCAAGCACATGTTTTATGAGAACATTATCCCACAACTAAGTGTTTAGCTTAATAATCAAGCACAAGTACCAATTGAGGTTCAACCTCAAGTCACCAAGCAAACTAAGGATCATCTCCTGAATCATTCTCTATGACAAGACATTTTTATTCCTTCTACTCCTCCAAAAGATAAAGAGATACTAGTTAATGATTATATCGATGGATGGGTAATCTAAGACATCCTAGTTGATAATGGCACATAAGTAAATATCCTTACCAAATATGCCTGAAGAAAGATGGCCAGTCCAACACTATAACCATGACCACATGTTTTGTTTATGGCAACTAAGACTCGTGCTTTATAATAGGTGTCCTCAAGAATGCCACGGTTGATATACTTGCAGTACCATTCAAGGTGGATTTTGAGGTTCTTGATTTAGATAAGGTAGATGACTTCCCAACCCTATTGGGATGGCCCTGGTGCTATGAAAATAATGCAAATCTAAATTTTAAGAAGTGGTATATTAGTTTCAAAAACACTGAACAATGCATTATAAATCCCTTGGATCAAACACAAGGCCCCCTTATATAGAACCCATCAATGTGGAAGAAGACATTAACCACATCTATAATGTCACTGCTAGAGATGATGAGCAAATGGATCCAAATCTAGATGGCATTCTTAGATGGTTAGACACTTAGTCCCTCTTTGACACTACAAGCAATGCAAGTAATTATTGGGCACATAGCAATTAAGACTTCACTAGACAAGTGTGTAGTGTAATTAGAAGTTGGGAGACCATTTTGTGCCAATTTCATAAACATCACAAGTTCATTCACCTTGTCACCAATCAAGTAATGAGGAGACCAATCATAGAGGCACCAATTGAAAGACTCGATGAGGTTCCCTGGTTCCATAGACAAATGAAGGTACATGACTTCATACAACACCTTGAAAAAATATATGACACTGAAAATGATTGTATGAGGTCCTTAGTTCATCTCTTATATGGTACAATTGCAAGATGGTGGTGAACCCATCATGAGTGACTCCTTCATTCGGACCAAGTATGTTCTACCCTGCATCACCAGTTCCATCATGATAATAAAGTTAGGGTAGCAATTAGTTATAACAGAGTACTACCACTAGAAACCCATATAGAAACATGTGATCAAAATTGGAAAAATGAAGATTCATACCTATAGGAGTACTTGTGGGTGTATGTGTTTTATGGAACTTTATGTACTTGGGAAAGGGATTGGTATGTTCACGAAGAATGACACATGGGAACCCGATTTTGGCATCTCTTGAAGGAAAACTTGAAATCGGCTTTATTTTTTCTTCTCTAAGAATGTATTTATGCCTCACCCTCCAAGCCATATGTGAAGCAATTATTGGTGACCTGAGTCCCATTGAAGATTATCTAAGTACTATCCATCATGTTCTTGAATAACCTTTGTATCTCTTCAATGAATCACCACAAGTTATCTCCACACTAAAACTAGTCCTTGATCAAGATCGATGCCAAGAAATACGTCTAGGTAAATATAAGCTAATGTTTCACATGGAAGAAGGTGAAGGATCCAATCCACTTCACCCTTTGATAACCCATTTGTATGTCCCTATGGACTATGGAACACGAAATGTTCATGATACTGGTGCCAATCTAGACAACCCTTATAATGGGCCCATTCAGACTATTTAATGCAACATCTGTTAGGTTGTGGAGCTAAAAGCTTCAACCTTTGCAAACTAAGGAACAGATGGTTGCTGAGTTCTACAGGAACCGGCGTCGGCAGCAGGACCGACGTCGGCAGAGTCCAGTGCAGAAGGCCACCGGCGACGGCAGGAAGTCGGCCGACGTCGGCAGAACCAGACAAGCAGGGACCGACGTCGGTCGCTTGTGTGTTCCAGAACTACTCGTTTCACGGACAGTTAGTTAAGTGAACGAAGAGTTTGCATGTTGAGACCAGTTAGAGTCTTGGGCTGCGAGGACAATTGTCTAAATTAAGAGTCTAAGTTATTGTTTGAGTTAGGGATCTATTTATAGACCCATTGGCATGTATTGTATAAGGCATGAGATAGAAAGGAAGAGTTCCTTCTAGTTGTAAGATCTGTGAGTTGCAGGTTGTTGCAAGCTCATTGGGGATCTACATGTAAGTTTGGTCTTTGAATTGCAGGTTGCAGGTTCATGGGAGATCAGCTTGAAGTGCTATAGAGTGCTTGATGTACCGGCAGGGTTATTACTGACTGGTTGGTGAGGTGAACACCAATTCTGTGTGTGAGTTGGTTGTTGGGACCGTTTTTGTGTAGGAGAGTGTGTGTGAGAAGAATTACTGAACACTTGAGGTGTGGCGAATCTCTGTAAAGTGAAAGAGTGTGGCGGCTCTTTGTTGTATTCTTTTATGTTAGTGTTAATACAAGATAGTGTATTGTCTCTCATATTCTGTGCTATTGGTGAATTCTAGTTACTTGTGTTTCTGGTTATTTCTGCATATTCAATTGCTTATATTTGGTAATCATACTGTGCTCTTTCTGAGGAGCAAGATCCCAACTAGTGGCATCAGAGCATGTTTGTTGTTCTTGATTCCGGACAACTGGTATCAGAGCCTTGGTTGTAGGTTCTTAAGCTTGATACCAACAATTGGTATCAGAGCTTTTGGTTGGGATACTAACAGATTGGTGTAGATCTGGGTAGTGTGTTTTGATTACAGGTTACTCACAGGGTTTCTGTTTGAGTGGGAGTTGAGCAATGACAGAAAGCAGTCAACTACGAATGGAGAAGTTCAATGGCAAGAACTACCAATTATGGAGGATGCAGATTGAGGACTATCTGTATCAGAAAGATTTGTACTTACCGTTGGGTGGGGTTGCTAGCAAACCCTTGGATATGAAAGATGAAGAATGGGAGGTTCTTGATCGGAAGGCTCTGGGATCTGTTAGATTGAGTCTTGCATCATCTGTGATTTCCAGCTTATCACAGTGTAAGACAACGGTGGAGTTGATGGAATCTTTGGCAAATTTATATGAAAAACCCTCGGCTTCGAATAAGGTATTTCTTATGAAGCGTTTATTTAATTTGCAAATGTTGGAAGGTGGATCTGTTCATAGCCATCTTAGTGATTTCCATGGTTTGGTAAACCAGTTAAGTTCAGTCAATATTGTATTTGATGATGAAATAAGATCTCTCTTAATCTTGTGTTCATTACCTGAAAGTTGGGAAGGTTTGGTAATGGCAGTTTCTAATACTGTGTCTCCTTCAAAAGTCCTAAAAGTGGATGATATTGTGAGTGTGATCTTGAACGAAGAGATACGCAGGAAAAGCACAGGGGAATCATCTAGCGATGCTTTGAGTGTTGAAGGAAGAGGAAGGCCAAGAGAGAAGATAGAGCGTGGGAGATCAAGGTCGAAGACGGGCAAGAGATCCAAGTCTAGGTATGGCAGAATAACCTGCTGGAAATGTGGAAAGCAAGGGCACTTAAAGAGAGATTGCAGATCGGGTACAGATCAGCATGAAGAACATGAAGAAGAAGCAGATGTTGCAGTTTACATTGCACAGGATGCTCTGGTATGTTCTTTGGATAAAGTAGAATCTTGGGTATTAGATTCTGGTGCCTCTTTTCATGCATCCCCACATAGGGAATTTTTTCATGAGTATGTCCAGGGAGATTTTGGAGAAATTTGTGTAGGGGATGGTAAGCCTTGTCAGATTGTTGGCAAAGGCAAAGTGAAGCTGAAACTGCATACAGGTAACACATGGGTGTTAAAGGAGGTCATGCACGTCCCAGTTCTGAAGCGGAATCTGATTTCTGTTAGAAGTTTGGGTGAAGAGGGTTGCACAGTAACTCTCACAGCGGACTCTTGGAAGGTTACCAAGGGTACACTTGTTATAGCTAGAGGTAAGAAAGTAGGTACGCTTTATCTATCTACTTGTTTTACTGATTCTCTTTCTGGGTTATCTACTTCAGCTGTAGATTCGGAGATGTGGCTTGATAGGCTTGGTCACATAGATATGAAGGAGATGCTGGTTCTTGAGTCAAAGGATATGCTTTCGGATTTGGAAGGCATGGATCGTGGTTTCTGTATGCAGAAGAAGAAGGTGAGGTTTCTTGAGGAATCTGATGTTAGTGACAAGAACAGGAAAGCCTTGGTTTTCAAGGAGAAGTGACGGACAGAGTTCAGCACAAGGTGCAGAGGAATTCTGAGCAGAGCAAAGGTGATTTGGACAAGGGTTTGATCCAAAAGGAGCTCGCGGGAAAAAGTCAGGTCTCACAAGAAAAACACAGAGACCGACGTCGGCAGGAAAACTGGTGTCGGTGTCCAGACAGGGACCGATGTCGGCTATGTGCAGCCCGACGTCGGTGACTCGGGGCAGACAGAGACCGGCGTCGGCCAGGGAAAACCGACGTCGGCAGGGAGGCAGTCGTAGGGAACTGACATCGGTCGGCTGTAGACTGAGATGTGACCGGCATCGGTTACTGAGACGAATTTTGGGTGGACAGCAAGCTATCATGGAGTCTCAAGCGCCCATATGGAGGACTGAAGGTGTAAGTAAGTTCTTAAATTCGTCATTTCCCTTCTTTACACTACTTGTTGCTCACTTATGGCATAGGACCAGGAAGTTATTAAAGAAGCAGAACAGGTAGATCCAGGAAACAGTGGGAGCTAGGCATGAATGAGGATGTGATTCCTTGGAGGAGAACCAAACAGGTGTTTTGGGTAGTGTGGCCAGCTGGAAGTAAGCACTGAGAGACGAATGGATGTTGAGGATAAAGAACAGCGGAAATGGATACGTGAGATGGAAGATCAGGGTATTTGATCTTGTATTAGCTGCAGGGCAATGGAGGTTTGTTCATTGTGTTTCTCTTTACCAGGTTGGATAGTATTAGCTACACTATCCTATTTTCTGTATGATGTGCTTGTTGCAGGGTTACATATACAGGTATTGCTGAACTAAAGGTAAAGCTAGTTCAGGTGTTTGTCATGGAGAATCTGGGAGCAGCAAGATTCTTTGGCAAGAGTGTGTTCTAGAGACATGGTAGGTCATGTGTTGACTTTGTTTCAGGATGATTGTGTGAAACCGGTTAGCACGCCGATGGTTGGACAGTTCTATGAACAGGTGTCTTGATTCACATAATGAGGTTGAGTGCATGGTATGTACTAAACCTGAGTTTTACCAAGCAGTGGGAGTTGTCACAAGTTAGGAGCCAATCCGGGAGAGAACCATTGGAGGTCAGTTCAGTGGATTCTTACAGGGACTAGTAGCAGGTGCACATGTTATGCAAGTTCAGGTTTATTTCTACATGGTTGTAGATGTGGATGTGGTAGGTAATTTGGATGACAGGTTTTGCACCACGGATTTTGTGGTGGTTGGTCTTCAAGGATGATTTTGAAGATGGATACATAGCCAAGGTAACAAACTAGACGGTGTACAGGTACATGTACAGGTTGCAGCTGTTTATCTCCAAGTGGGAGATTGTTAGGTTGTGGAGCTAAAAGCTTCAACCTTTGCAAACTAAGGAACAGATGGTCGCTGAGTTCTACAGGAACCGGCGTCGGCAGCAGGACCGACGTCGGCAGAGTCCAGTGCAGAAGGCCACCGGCGACGGCAGGAAGTCGGCCGACGTCGGCAGAACCAGACAAGCAGGGACCGACGTCGGTCACCTATGTGTTCCAAAACTACTCGTTTCACGGACAGTTAGTTAAGTGAACGAAGAGTTTGCATGTTGAGACCAGTTAGAGTCTTGGGCTGCGAGGACAATTGTCTAAATTAAGAGTCTAAGTTATTGTTTGAGTTAGGGATCTATTTATAGACCCATTGGCATGTATTGTATAAGGCATGAGATAGAAAGGAAGAGTTCCTTCTAGTTGTAAGATCTGTGAGTTGCAGGTTGTTGCAAGCTCATTGGGGATCTACATGTAAGTTTGGTCTTTGAATTGCAGGTTGCAGGTTCATGAGAGATCAGCTTGAAGTGCTATAGAGTGCTTGATGTACCGGCAGGGTTATTACTGACTGGTTGGTGAGGTGAACACCAATTTTGTGTGTGAGTTGGTTGTTGGGACCATTTTTGTGTAGGAGAGTGTGTGTGAGAAGAATTACTGAACACTTGAGGTGTGGCGAATCTCTGTAAAGTGAAAGAGTGTGGCGGCTCTTTGTTGTATTCTTTTCTGTTAGTGTTAATACAAGATAGTGTATTGTCTCTCATATTCTGTGCTATTGGTGAATTCTAGTTACTTGTGTTTCTGGTTATTTCCGCATATTCAATTGCTTATATTTGGTAATCATACTGTGCTCTTTCTGAGGAGCAAGATCCCAACTAGTGGCATCAGAGCATGTTTGTTGTTCTTGATTCCTGACAACATCGGCATGGAATAAGAACCAAACATGGCTATGATAGGAAATTACTAGACTAAAAAAGAGATTTAAAAAATATTTGAGTTGTTAAAGGAATATTATGATGTCCTTTTAATAAATTATGGTGAAATGAAGGGAGTCCATCCATCCTTAAGAAAGATGCATATCAAGTTAATTGACAATGCTGAACCAATCAAAAAGCAACCATATAGAATGAATCCCAATCTACAAATGCATGTCAAAGAAGAAATAGATAGTATGTTATGTGCTAGAGTAATCACACCTATTGATGAATCTGAATAGGTTAGTCTCATGGTGATTAGTATCAAGGAAGATGGGTACATCTGTATTTGTGTGGAATATCGAGTGTTTAATGCATTTTGTGTTATTGACCCCTTCCTAATGCCTTTCATGGAGGAAATCCTTGAAGGTGTTGTTGGATGTGAGATATATCCCTTCATTGATGGATTTTTAGGATACCATCAGGTACAGATAGTTGAAGAGGACCAACCAAAGACAATGTTTGCCACTGAATGGGGATCCTTCAGGTATACTATCATGCCCTTTGGGATAAAGAACACCCCAGTTGTGTTCTCATGAGTAGCTATAGAAGCCTTCAAGGATTTCATCCATAAGTTTCTTTAAGTTTACTTAAATGATTATACAACTTATGGTTTGGTCAAGGACCATTTTTTAACCTAAGGCTTATGTTTGAGCATTGTTAGGGCATACAAATATCCATGAACTTAAAGAAGTGCCTATTTTATACACTGTTTGGTGTGTTATTAGGACATATCATTTGTAAATAAGGACTTTTGGTAGACCCAACAAAGGTGTCTGGTATTCCTAGCCTCCCTATGCCCAAGACTCAGTGTGAGATTTGTGCCTTTTTGGGCCATACTGGTTACTATAGAAAGTTCATTCACTGATATGCAAAGATTATCATGCCCCTAGAGGAACTTATAAAGCATAAAGAGCACTTCATATGGAATTCCTCTTGTAAAGAAGCTTTTGAGACACTAAAAGACAAACTGGTCACTGCTCCTATCCTCTAGTTTCCTGATTTGACAAAACCATTCCACGTCCATATTTATGCATCTAGAATGGCTCTTGGTGTAATTATTGCACAACCAAAAGAAGGTCACCTAGATCAGCCAATCTACTTTGCTAGTAGGAAACTTACTCCAGCTGAAAGGAACTATACCACTATGGAGTGTGAATCATAGTTGATGGTCTATGCTCTGTAATTTTGACAGTACTTATTAGCCACTCCTTTTGTTTTATATGCAGACATGAGGATTTAAAGTACCTTGTCAATAAACCCATACTACATAGATGGATCTATCGATGGATCAGGTTGTTCTAAGAGTTCTAATTTTTTGTCATGGTGAAACCTAGGAAAGTCAATTATAGACCCGACTACCTATCCCAAATTGAATCTAGAGAACCTCCACACACCATTGAAGATGATCTTCTTGATGTTTAGCTCTTTCATGTTACTTGGGTACCTAAAGAATTATAATACATTGCAACATTTTTTACCACTGGTTCAGTACCTGACTATCTCACTCCTCAAGCTAAGAAGTAACTCGTAGGAGATATTTACAAACTTGGTCGTGATGAGATTCTTCACCGATGTGATATGCAACATGAGCATCCCAAGGTACTTATAGAAGTTTATGAAGGTATTTTTGGTGGATACTATGTTGGAGAGGCTATCATGCATAAGGTTCTACTGGCTCAGTTATGGTGGCCTACTCACTTTAAAGATGTTAAAGCATATGTTAGACAATGTGACATATGTCAACACGTAGGCAAACTTAATTACAGAGATGTCATGCCTCTACAACAAATTATTTCTCAAGAACCCTTTGAGAAGAGGGCCATTGATTTTGTTGTCCCATCACTCATGCTAAATGACGAATAACTTCTCGATACATTATCGTAGCAACTAATTATCTCATGCACTAGTTTGAAGCTATGCCAACAAAATATCATAGTAACTACCACTACTATGTGCCTCATTTGGTAGAATATTATAACTCATTTTAGATACCCACTAAGTTTCATTAGTGATCATGGTACCCACTTCTTGAATGAAAAAAATTGTTTCTTACTGAATGAGTTCATGATTGCACACCACAAAATGATGTCATGTCACCCTCAAGCTAATGGCACTATCGAGTCCTTTAATAAGATCCTAAGCACCACCCTAACAAAGATTTGCACTATTGGCTGAATGAACTAGGATGATAGGGTATTTGCAGTCTTGTGGGCATAGTGGATGAATTACAAGTGCCTAAATAAAAGCACCCCATTTAATTTGGTACACAGTATAGAATCAGTCCTTCTAGTTAATTTTTTAGTACCATCTCTTTGTATAACATGTGTAAGGAAATTAGATGATGATTCATCCTTGAAAGCATGCCTAGATGCTTTGTTACAACTGGATGAAGCCTGATTCCTCATTCATTGGAGTCAGGATGTGGAAAAATTCAATCAAAAGGCATGGAATGACCACCATATAAATCACAAAACCTTTACTCTAAGAATGAAGGTCTTATTATAAGACTCCAAGTTCATGTGCCACCCTGGAAAACTTCGAATCCACTGGGATGGTCCTTTTATAATTCATAGCAGTTGACCTATTAGAGCATGTCAGTTACAAAGGATGGATGGCCAGTTCCTTCTCGGGCACTATAATGGAAGCCAACTCTGATTATATTTTACTTCTAAATAATTTAAAGTTTTGTATCATAATAAGGCTTATGCCATTAATTTAAGACTTCCTATTTTCAATAAAAGCATTACCTTTATTACACATATTATCTTGTTCATGTCTTTATTTTTAAGTTGTCTTCTTGTGGAAGACCATGACTCAGTTTTAGTGTGGGGTAAGAGGTCTAAAGTCTTGATTAGTAAGAAAAGTGCACAAGTTACCTAGGCATGTGTGTTACATAGGTGCACAAGGGTCCTTGGCATGAAAGCTATTTAGGGCACCCAAGTGTGTAGAGGTGCTTGAGTTCTTTAAGGCACAAAATGGTGGATTGTTCTCACCTTAAGTTTGAAATCTCAAAAGAGACAACTATCTTCTACCCTATGGAAAACACAGGACACAATTGTCCTCCACTTCAAGAAAGTGTGAGATAGGACGTGCCATTAATTTGAAAAAGAATAGTAATGGCAATAAATATGCCAATGACATGATGTGATAATACCTTTAAATGCATTAATTACCAAAAGTGAAGATCGAAACATGGCGTCCATTAAGGATCTACATTAATGACATGAAGTTATGGGTAAAGGGAAGGTAGTAATGAAGATAAAACCTCCACTCGAGCATATAAATAGGCAAGTTAAATTATTTTTACACTTTACCTACATTTATTTAAAATTAACAGAGCTAAAGATTCGAAGAACTAAGAGCGATTACGATAAAGAGCCAAGAGCAATGCAAATTAGTTTCCATATCAAACTACACAGAGCATTTCAAATTTGTGGACAAGTATTATAAGTTTGGTTACGTTAGAAAAACATAAGGTAGTGTCAGAAGTTACAAGTTATAGGTTGTAAAAGTCTGCCATTAGATGGCACTCAATCTTGAACAGCTGAAGTAGTCAGCCACAACCACATATTCATTTGGAAACATTAGATGCTTGCACATCAACATTTGGGCACCTCAAAGGGTGATGTGGCCTAATAAAAAGGCCCAAAGGATTAAACCACTACCTACGATATTAGAGGAAGAGGAGGTACATGGAGGAGACACGGTTCTTATTAGGGAAGAGACTCTAGAAGAACAAGTTTAGCACATAGAGGAAGAGGAAACAAGCATGACACAAAAAGCAAAGAAGGTTCAATCATTCTCGATAAAGAAGGCTCAATCATCCCCTCCACCGTCTCTAATGATTGAGGAAATGCAGTATCCAAAATTAGTGTTATGTGTAGACAATTGGGTTTCCAAGGTCTCCACTTGCATAATCTTTGATTATAACCATCAACAACCTAGAAATGAGGTTGAGCTTCAAAATTACTATCGAGTCGAGTGTTAAAACACCAAAAACTAGGTGGTGTTCGATATTAAGATCTTCAACTAGCTGGACATGCAGGGTTGTTCTAGTTCTTTAATTTGCCATACTTTGGAAAACTCATAAAGGTGGTTTAGTTCTTTCTCTCATGCATCCATGAGGACTATATCTACTTTTTCAGGTGCAATATGAAGATCATGCCTAAGAGGATAAACAAGGTCATGGGACTACAATGCTCAAGTTTGAGTTTGGCTAATGACTTGCTAGACATTGAGGAGGTCTAAAAGACCACCATGATGCTCATATACTAGAAGCAGGGCCACACCATGCACATCAAGAACCTACAAGATCTCATCCTTTAGGTTGTGGTGAGGATCATTATGACAAAGATTGCTAGGACTGATCAATGGAAAGAGGTTGACATGGCACACCTTTATATTTTTGACCAAGTCACTCAGGGATTGAAGTACAACTAGTCTATGTATTTTACCCAAAAGATCATTGAAGATATGGAGAAGATCCATCGAGTGCCTAAACATAGGTTTTCATGGGGGGTATTTCTTCTCTTAATGGTTTTTTATGAGATCATCATACCAGACTATAGCTCGAGAGAAATGAAGTGGATATACCCACCCATGCACAAGTCCCTTGTTGAATGCTACAAGGCATTCACATGCCCTCAACACATCACCACCTCATAAAAAATCAAGATGAGGTATTGGTTTGATGGAATGAAGGTGATGTTTGGGAATGAGTGGTGCATCCCAAAGGATTTTCCCCCTTTGGTTACTGAGCAAACATAGTTTACCATAAAACAACACATCTCCCTTACGTGCATTAGAATGAACCCTTCTAGAGAAATCTCTGCATGGCCAAACTTACCATATGCCTTCTCAAAGTGGTACTTCATAGACTTTGTGAATCAGATATATGACGTATAACCCATTTCCTTGGAAGCTAAAAAGATTTATCTAGAGATACATACTCTTCAAAAAAAGTTTTTATATGTAGGCAAGAAGTCCTACTGAGAAAAAAGGGAGACAAACTTAACGAA
Organism: Torreya grandis; assembly: GCA_037957365.1. NCBI lineage: Eukaryota > Viridiplantae > Streptophyta > Pinopsida > Cupressales > Taxaceae > Torreya > Torreya grandis. The sequence goes on along the minus strand of JARHVA010001383.1, from coordinate 1,747,003 downwards.
TATTAAGGTCAAGTAGATAATGGTAGGTGAACAAGTGCACAACTTATTCTATATGTTGTACTATCAAAAGGATCCCCAGGGTGGAGACCCTAAGGAAAAGATATCGAAAGCACCCCATCAAAGAAGAAGTGGCTAGAGCTTGGTGTTAGCACAAGTGGACAACAGGCTCCATAGAAGTGGTAAAAGACTGCTCGACACCTCAACCAAATCCTTCTCCACCACACCCATCTCCACCTTACCCTTTTCTATCTCCACCTTATCCTTCTCCATCTCCACCTAACCCTTCTCCATCTCCACCATGCCCTTCTCCATCATGCCCTTCTCCTCCTCAACCTTCTCCACCCAAATCTCCACCACCACAAGTCCCTCCACTACCACCTTCTCCTCTACCTCTACCTTCTCCCCCTAAAGTTATTCCACAACCATCTCCTCCAAAAACATCTACTTCAAGAGCTGTACCACAACACACCATAGGGCAAACACCCCAGTAAGAAATTCTTGAAGTATAGGTACATAACTTGGATTTTGACTTTGAGAAGACTCCCTCCTCAGTGTAGGAGGAGGAAACTACCTCTGATGACTCATTATTTGATGTTGAACAAGTATATGGTGAAGAGGAGGATGGTGAGTAAGTAGAAAGGAGTGAAAGGACCATTGGTAGTCCTTCCATGGCTATCGATGAAGAGGTCACCTTAGAACATGACCCTAGTAAGGGGAAAGAACTAACTGGGTCCACAGAAGAGCCTAGTGATAATGCATCTTCCAATCTATGTGAGCATTATCAGTTTGGCATCCTTGATAAGATGTTATATATATGGCTGCCCTGCATCCCTCAAGATGCAACCTTACAAATGAGGAATCATGTGTCCTTTATTCTGGACATGTATAATGAAGAGTGGGAATTTGAGCTCCCTCAAGACAAGCTCTCCTTAGGACCAGATGCTCTTATGCTACCTAAGTTGCTATGGGTAGATTCTCAAAATATCCCCCTTAAAGATAGCCATGGAGGTCATGCACTAGAACATTTTTTTGATTTTGATGCATGCACGATTGAGAATAAACATCCCCAAATTGTGGGTATATACAATAAAGAATTCACCGTCAAACAAGCGCTCACTGAGGAAGTGGTTACTCTGAAGCAACAGATCAAAGAGGCCACAGAGGTAAAAGTGAGAACATTAAATCTCTACAAAACAATTTTAGGATAGGAACTAGTGTTAGAGGATGGCATACCTCTCAATGAGGATGCCATAAGCAAGTTAGAGACCCTAGTGAACCTCCTACTAAAGCAATTCAAAGAGCAACCCATGTCAAAAGATGAGGGATTGGAGTTAGCTAAGTAATTCACAGTGGCAATAGAATTCTACAAGTGCACCCTAGAAAGGGTTGGGGAAGTTATCCCCATTTTGGATGGAATTTTTATGCGGTTGGTGTGCCCAAATAAAATCTTGGAGGATCGAATCCAAGATGAAGAAACCCAGTGGCAACAGATGGCTGATGTTGTACTATTAATAAAGGACTACACTGAATGCACCAAGGCATTCAGGGATGTGGAAATGATGGAGGAACAATCAACACACATAATCAACAATAGAATGCAATTTTTAAAACCCTCTAAGGATAGGTTGATAAAAAGGTCTCCACACTTGAAGACATATAAAAGGATGTTACTAGATCCCTAGACGCACTGGTCAAGAAGGCCAATGATGTCTCTAGCCAACACAAGGAGATGAAGAAATCAAAATGAGCTGTAGAATAAATAATCGTCAACATGCTTGAGGAATTGTCATATTGGGACACTGTTAAGAAGGAAATCAAGTAGATGGGACCTGAGTTTTTGATAGAGGATGCTAGCGTGACTTAGCTCAATAAATAATAAAAGCATAGTTTGGGGTGATGTTGGCCCTAAATTTTGGCTAAATATTGTCCATTTTGGTGCAGGACTGAGACGATGTGGAAGGACCATAGCACAGAAAGACTATGCTGCAAAACTTGATGGGCACAGAAGCACTATGGTGTAGAAGCACCATGGCACAAAACTATAGGGCACGAAAGGATGATAATGTGAGAGCACTAATGCAAGAGGACCTAGTCAAAGGAAAATAAGTCATGAGGAACCTAAGAGCATATGACTCAAAACTAAAGCAGATAACTAGGGGAGTGCATGGAAAGTGGGAGTAGTTAAAGGAATGATTCATACGGGTCACCCAAATCTTATTCATAGGAAGTTTTGCACTGGCTCACAAGGAGAGGAACACATGGAAGCAAGGATCTAGCATAAAGCATGGATATAGGGGCGTAAAGGCCCAAGTCCTTAGGAGGAGATAGTTTATTGAATGCCATGACTCTTAGTCTAGTGGGAGTTTTTTGGATAATTACTCCTGTCATTAATATTATAAATACTTGGCCAGGGATAAAAAATTATAAATACCCCTATTGTAATCACGGTGACGAGGGATTTTCCTTACTAATTGATGCTTAAGACTAATATATGAAGTTGCAAGTTTTATCAAACTTCTTATGTTCATGATGAATGATGTTATGTGACTTAAGCATAGTGATTGGAACTTAGTATGACTTTTGGCCCATCTTTTCTTTTATAAGAAGTAACTCTGAATTGCAATGACATTAATCTATGTAATTATGGTAATCAAACTTATAATTCCAAGGATCATAATAGTCTATCTTTACTTTTATGGAATATCTAATTGAATACATGTTTGGCATAAAGAATATAACTATCATTGTGCAACAAAAACCTACGAGAACCGATCTTAATCTGTACAATGTCAGAGCTATATTTACAATAGAAAACCCAACATAGCACATCATACCCACTAACCCTTTTTTCTCATGGTGTTCATTCAAACCCTTACAAGCATGAAAACCTGGGTTTTTTGGATGAAAACCTAGGTTTTTTGGAGGAAAACAAAGTTATAGGAAAAAGTATTAGTCACATAGACCTAAAATTTGGACCAAAGCTAGAACAGGTCTTGACTTATAAAACCCAAAAATCATTAGGATAATAAATCAAAAGGAGACTACTAAAAATATAAGGACACTACCATCACATTTCTAATAATGGTGCTAATGTCCAATTATGGCGCTATTGTCAAAGAGGGTTTCTAACACTGGGATCCTATTTGTGACACTCATACTAGCTTCTATCTCACTTTCGAGCACCCAAATCATTTATATCAGGGATTTTTTAGCTAAGTCATTACTTACATTATTTATTACTATTTTTAAAATAGTCAAATCTAGTCAATTCTGTAACAAATCAGTGGTTGTATTTATTTCATATTATTTCCTTCATTTAGTCTACTAAGCTCTTTAACAAACATAGGATTTATACTCACTAAGTCCTAAAAGGTTAAACAATAATCATGAAATTATTATGAGAATATGTTTCACATGTACAAATGGAAACATAAAGGTTTAATGCCCATATCCATAGATTCATATGGTTAAAAAATGTACCAAATATGGACACACAAAACTAGGATAACTCAATTGAAATAAATGTTACAAAAGTATTATTTGGTAGTTGTGTCACAACATGAAACTTGAGAGAAAGTTATTGAAGTAACTCAATTGTATACCTTCTCTAATATTGATTACTCATGTTTGTCATAGATAGCTAAAATCTTTGCATCTAATCCTATAAAGACTACAAGGAATTAGTGAATCAGGTGCAATGCCACTTTAAATGTAGCAATGATTAATGTTTGCAATAGAAGGATACACCCTTGAATGTTGTTACAAAGCACCATGTCTTATTTTTTGAACATGGTAGATATAAAATATACAAACTTACTCATAATTATGACAAGTTAAACATTCATAACCCTGACATACTTTCAATTTTATAGGAAAATGTTGATTACCAACCCATTTTCTCTCACCATGTTGTGGTAAAACACATCATGAAGTAAGCATCAAAATTAGAGATAATATCTAAAATTTATCATCATTTGTTGACCAAACTTTCAAAGGGTATGACTTCCCATGGCCCTGCATCAATTTCATGTCAAAAATATTTAATAGAAACTATTATTAATCGCGATACCAGTGCACAAGAGATATGTCACATGTTATAAAAACTTCCCCTAGAAATATGCAAGTGCTCATTCATTTCCTTGAGTGTCAAGTGCAAGATTCTTTGACAGGTCACCAAGATACAACTTAATCGCTTTCAACATCAACCCTCATTGATGCCTACATGAAACATCATTGTTGTCTAGAGACATTGACATTGATTGAAGTTGTGATATTTTGGCCTTATAATAATCACCATAAAAATTAAAAATGAAAATAAATGGAAGTAAAGGCCATTGTCATTATCACACCTGTTGTACTATTGTTCCTTATAGATTTTCAGATTTCTATGAATTTTTTTGTTGGAGTGAACTACTTTTATATAAACCATTTCACAACATTCTTGTAGGCATTGGTACCTCCAAAGAAGAACTTTTTGAAAATTAGCAATAATTAAGAAGCTCATACCATCCATGGCATGTTGGCCACTAACTATAAAAAACATGGCAATGAGGATCATACAAATAATGAAATCAATCAATAAGATCTCATGAAAATTGATGAGTGGCAACTTTTATCTCAATTCCATCCTAATGATAGTACAAACTTAAATGACCTAGATATGCTTGGCCATCATGACTTTGAAAGCAAAAATAATTGGAACCATATGATGTGCATTTAGCTTTGTATGATATAACCATACCGTTTATAGACTCAAATTGTGCAAGTCATCAATGTTGGTGTAGGCCTTTTTCCTATGGGTTTTGGCTAGACGGATACATTAGCTTGCTTAGGGCTCTAGAGGTCATTTAGGAGGATTAGTACCACATTCACTGGAATGTGGGCTTTCACTATCTCTCCAACCTATAAATACATCTCTTCTTTTGCATTATTCATTCAATCTACCAGTATTCAGTGAGACAAAGAGCTATTGTTCTTATGTGTATTCTGATCTTGCTTTTGCATTATCATCATGCTATTTTGATCTTGTATCATTTGCATTACTCTCATGGAGACTCTCTTTGTGTAATATTCTCGTTTGATGGTTTCAATTGCTTTTCGCTATGTGGTGTATGCTTGCTTGAATCACATGATCACTCCACCATGACCATTTGTTAATCCGATGATCTTGGCAAATTCTATTATGGTATCAGAGCGCCAATCCGGTATTCGATTATCTAGTTTTATTTTTGTTAAGTTTTATTGAAATCTAGAGTTTATTTTGGGAAAATTTTTAGTGGGTTTATGAAATTTTGGGGTTGTTTTTTTGAAAAAAAAATCTCAAAAACTTTGATATTTTTAAAAATCCCTTGATTGCTTAGGTGATCAAAAAAAATTGTAAGGGTTTTTTTTTCAGAAAAATCCAGGGTACTACTCTCTATTGGCTGGGTGTTAGATCTATTTTCTGTTACTGCATTCCAGATCTGAGGCAAAAAAAAAGGTGTTGGATATTTTATTTCTGCGTTGAGTTTCCTTGATTTCTACATTGGAATTGTTATTCCTTCTATCATAGTTGGTGTTGAAGGAGGATTTGCTACTGTATAAAAGAGATTCATCTATTGCTGCGTTTAAATCTCAAATCTAGGTTTCTTTTTCTAAAGGGAAGAGAGATCTATAATTGGCGTCACTTTTTTTTTGTGATCTTGGCGTTAGAAAGAGAATTTAAGCCTATAAAACTTGTGTGCTATTGATGAGATGTTGGATTTGCAGTTTGAGAGGGATTGGAAGTAAGAGAGGAGTCACCATTTTGGAGATCTGACCTAGGCATCACCCTTATGGGCTTATCCATTCTACATTGGAGATTAGAGAAGCGTTGAAATTCGATGCATTTCTACTGTCATTGGAATTTGGTAAGGACTGCATTATAAGTTTTTGGCATTCTCTAACAGGTGCTTCTCTCCTACACGGCCTGGTTTCATGCCACTCCTATTACCATGTTGATCTAGCCCTGATAATAGGAGATTAGAGGTCTGCATGTGTTGCAGATCTACTTGGATAATATTGTCCTGAAGGAGAGGACTGGCTAAACCATTGGATGCACGTGACCAGTGGTGAACATAGAATTTGGTAGGGGAAGGTTGTAGTTGCAGCCGTTTTAGATTGTTTGTTCTGCCTATGTATGGTGGCTGGCGTGGCGGCTGCTAGATTTGATATGATTTGTGGTGTTCTGCTCCAGTGTCAGCTGTGTTTTGTGGTGGCATCCCTTTTAGGTTTTCCACTATGGTTGTGTTTGATATCTATAGATCTCATTTACTGCTAGGACCTCTGCTATGTGGTCCTTTTTATCTCCCCTTAGTTCTAATATTTTCTGCATTGCAACCAGGAGATAGCGTTCTAGCTTGAGTAGTACATCCCTTATTTTTGTGGTGGCATTGGTCTCTTTCTTCCCTTCCTCCATTGACGTCGCTTCATTATCTTGATCTCATTGTAAAGTCAACAAAAAAAAAGGATAAAAAAACTAATGATGCCCTTAAAAGATTAAAAAAATTAAAACCTATTTTAAGTTTAATTTAAAATAGTTTTTTTTTAAAACACCTTGTAAGTGGTCTTTTCATAAAAGTACACATAGGGTGATTGTGCAAGTTTTTTTTTTAATTTTAGTTGGCTTGAGGAGGTCCAGGGTTCAGTGACGGTTCCAACGAGTGGTTGGAAGGCTAGGTAACCCTTTAGTATCAGATGAATTTTAATCATTTAGTGCAATTTTTATAAAAAATAGGCTATTTATGGGAAATCGTGTTATTAATATTTTGCAAACAGTAGCTTGAAATTGAGCACCATCTTTTGAAAAAGTGTGTATTTTTCAATTTCCCACGTAGCTAGCCTATTTTTATTATAAAATGCACTAAATTATAAAGTGCCAAAATTTGGGGGGGTTACCTGAATAGTTCACACATTTACTTCTCCACGGACGCATTATCGATAGAGTCTGACGTCCTTTTGCTTGCATTTTTTGTAGTTTTCATTTGTGCCAATTTAGTGGATATTACATTGGTTGCTCCCATTTATGGATGTATTTTCAGCTAACTCTGATGCATTGCAACCAGGTTATAGCGTTCTAGCTTGAGTAGTACATCCCTTATTTTTGTGGTGGCATTGGTCTCTTTCTTCCCTTCCTCCATTGACGTCGCTTCATTATCTTGATCTCATTGTAAAGTCAACAAAAAAAAGGATAAAAAAACTAATTATGCCCTTAAAAGATTAAAAAAATTAAAACCTATTTTAAGTTTAATTTAAAATAGTTTTTTTTAAAAACACCTTGTAAGTGGTCTTTTCATAAAAGTACACATAGGGTGATTGTACAAGTTTTTTTTTAATTTTAGTTGGCTTGAGGAGGTCCAGGGTTCAGTGACGGTTCCAACGAGTGGTTGGAAGGCTAGGTAACCCTTTAGTATCAGATGAATTTTAACCATTTAGTGCAATTTTTATTAAAAAAAGGCTATTTATGGAAATCGTGTTATTAATATTTTGCAAACAGTAGCTTGAAATTGAGCACCATCTTTTGAAAAAGTGTGTATTTTTCAATTTCTCACGTAGCTAGCCTATTTTCATTATAAAATGCACTAAATTATAAAGTGCCAAAATTTGGGGGGGTTGCTTGAATAGTTCACACATTTACTTCTCCATGAATGCATTATCGACAGAGTCTGACGTCCTCCTGCTTACATTTTTTTTAGTTTTCATTTATGCCAATTTAGTGGATATTACATTGGTTGCTCCCATTTATGGATGTATTTTCAGCTAAGTCTGACGTCCATTTGTTGAGACATGTTTTTTCACTCGTGCATTGATTGCTCTTACTTGTGTGGACCCATTTTGGTTAATTCCAACATCCATACTTAGAGCATGCACTAGTACTCAATCATAAGCATAGATTGTTCATTCCTTGAGCGTGATTTGTTATTACAAACATAGGGGAGGTCACTTTTAATTGTCTTGGGGAGATTTTTATGGGCCCTACATTCTTTTGTGTGCACATTCAGTTTTTGTAACTATTACTTGTGCTCATTTAGTGACTAATTACATATATTGCTCTTGTATTCCTGGATACATTATTAGTAGAACTTGACATCCATTTGAGTGTGCATTGTCACTTGTGCACTGATTGCTCTCATTTAATTGGACTCATTTTCAGTGTAGTCTGAAGTCCATCTCCAGAGTGTGCACTATTACTCTCAGTTGTGGTCATGTCGACTCCACTTGAGAGATTCCTGATAAGGAGAGTTGTTTAATCTCCAGTGATCCTTCTTGGAAAGGATAATTATGCTTCATGGCATGCTTATATGGAACATTTACTCATGGATCAGGGACTTATTCCATTCTTATATGGATAGATTCCTGAGCCTATTGACCCAGCTCAAAACAATGACTAGGCCAACTCTTATGATTGTGTTTATGGTCACTTATTGTTGCATGTTTCATTAGATTTACATCACCATGTAGAGCACACAGAGTGTCCTTCTACTATTTGGAGCACTCTTTAGAGTCTTTTTGGAGATCCAACTGAGACTTATGTCACACCTCCTCCTCCACTGCCCATCATCTCTTTTGAGATAGTTGTACTCTCACCTCCTACCTATTCCTTGTGACGAGACATTCCAAGTGGACAATGCTCTTTCTTCTGTCGAGCCACCACTACAAGATAAGATTCTGTTAGACCTTAGTTGTCTTATTATAGATTCTACTTTTGTTCTTGTACTGATGGTTGCTCTTTCAAAGCCTTCATAGACTTACACTTCAGAAGAGTTTACTATTTTTAGTATGAGTACATAACTTATATGTTCTTAAGGATGTTCATCTTGTAGATCTGAGTGCTTCATTTGCAGACCAGTCTTTAGTTTTGACAATTGTTGAGCATTGCTCTCCTCTTTCCATGGACATTCTTTCAGTGAATGTTTCATGTCTATCTTTTTCTCTAGTTATTCTCTCTCCTTCATCGCATGATTCTTCATTGCCATCTTCTATAGTTAGTCCTATGATATATGATCGGACTTTAGCACATTTGAGCACTAGCAGGGAGACATTTCAACATTTTTCAGAGATCTACATCGTGATTCCTACACGCATTCCACTTGAGTGGGAATTCAACAGTTTGACAGCTCTTGGTTTCTTTCATTCGAAAGGACGAGACATCATTTATTTGAGAGGGACCTACTACAACATTCGCCATGCGACATTCTACATTCACATTCTCTCTCTTCTATGTGGAGGCACACTTCCTTCATGTTTTGTAGAATATTGGGGATCATCACTATGTACTTGGAGTGCTGATTATTTTAGCATCTTCTTTTGGGGGATCTTTTAGTCTCCTCTTCTTATTTTCTCTCTTTTTGGGGGGGGAGTTTTTTCCCACTGGGTTTTCTCCTTTTCTCTACTTTATGAGAGATTGCATTGTACATGGGTACCTCATCAAACCTTGTTGTCGAGACCCATTTTTTTGCATTTTTGTGTATCATCACCTACCTAAGTTGTACTTATGGGGGTGGTGTTGGTGTAGGCCTTTTTCCTATGGGTTTTGGCTACATGGATATATTAGCTTGCTTAGGGCTCTAGAGGTCATTTAGGAGGATTAGTACCACATTCATTGGAATGTGGGATTTCGCTATCTCTCTAACCTATAAATACCTCTCTCTCTTTGCATTATTCATTCAGTCTGTCAGTATTCAGTGAGACAAAGAGCTATTATTCTTTTGTGTTATCTGATCTTGCTTTTGCATCCTCATAATGCTATTTTGATCTTGTATCATTTGCATTACTCTCATGGAGACTCTCTTTGTGTAATATTCTCATTTGATGGTTTCAATAGCTTTCCTCTATGTGATGTATGCTTGCTTGACTCACATGATCACTCCACCATGACCATTTGTTGATCCGGTGATCCTGACAAATTCAATTAATCAAATCCCACACCTTGTTATTACTTTAGTTTCCAATCTCTATAAACATTGTCTACTAAACAATGCATGTTACATTTGATATAATTTTTAAAACATTCCACATATAATGATGACACTTCCCCTCTAAAAATGATTATCTATTGGCACTAAAAAGTCTTATGTCATTAATAACATTAAATGTGTGTTGTTTTCACACATGGGAGCTAACCAATCTCTCTTATTATTGCTTGTTCCAATTGGTGCAACCTTTAATATTAATGTCTCAACTGTACATACACGTTTTATAATCCCTATAAAGGAGGCGAATCCATTTATAGGGACAAACATTTTCATCTTTTCAAGAAGACCCGAAATATGCTTTTTATATTGTCATTGATTAGATGAGTTCGTAAGGCCAAAATTAATGAATCAAATTAATGATCGCTTATATGAAGCATTCCCTCACGTGAATAACACCTCACATGGTAGTCATTCCACTATTATTTTAGGGGACTTAGCCCTGTTTTTCCTAGCGAAGGATTTCCCTACTTATGCAGGAAACTCATATGAAAATAAATTGTGGCACAACTTTGACATGTGTCACATTGGAAATATTTTTTTTCTAACAAGGTACTAGCCCATGTTAGGCCTCTTTCCATAAATTGTTGATGAAAATCATAAATCCAAAGCCAACCTTGGAGGTTTAGAATCTTCTAGTGTCTCATACATACATTTTTTTATCTCTTGAAGAGCACAACATTTTCAAGCTTCAATCCATTCATTTTTAACTAACACTTTGGTCATGTTGCACAATAAACATATGTTGAAATTGTTAAGCATGTCAATTTCTTGTAGTAATGTCGAGGAAAGTAGATGAAGAAGTTCATTAGAACCTACTAATGATTAGTTAGAGGCTAAAGTTCTTGTGTGCAAAGGAGAGTAAGTTATTCTCACTTCCAACTTTTGGGTCATTACAGACCTTATTAATGGACCTCTTGAGAAAGTTTCTACCATTGTGTATAGTCCATGATTGAAGCCTCTGTATTTACCAATGTCTATGGTTGTCAACTTCAATAACTAAGTTTTCCACTATTGGATGTAAATAATCCAAAATGTGTTTCAATCATACTAGTAACACACGGGAATCGTAAGCATGTTCCATTGAAGAGGGCATATGCTTAAACAATTCATAAATCATAAGTTTTGACATTACAAAGATAAAAATAAACATTGGCAACATTGATCAATTGAGTTTGACCTTCATTGCAATATCAAGAGTTAGGTCGCTAAGAGATCTCTCCATGTCCCCTTCATTTTCATTCATGGAAATTTGTATTTACACCCTCCTCTTTGCTTCCCTTCAAGGTACACAAATTACATAGATTATTCATTATATATTTTAGAATTCATATATGCCGAAATAGTGATAATGAAATTTTTATATTAATTTCACACATTTTATGGAAATATACTTAAATCATGCATCTAACATTACAAACATATTTGAGAGCTTTAACATATTTTATAGATTGTAACATTATCATTATAATTTTAAGAAATGGTTTCTAGAACTTTTATATAGTTTCTTTTATTTTTTACATAATTTTTATATAAAATATATTTCCTACTCATTGGTAATGGCATTACACGCACCGCAAACTTTGTAAATGGGAAAAGAGGTTAGAGAATGAGAAGCTCAAATCAATTGATTAAATCCATCACAAATTTTGTAAACAAGGAAAAAGATTAGAGAATGGGAAACCCAAAACAATTGATTAAATTAATTGAATATCCCCTATTATTTCTTATTCATTTTATTACTTAAATATTTAATTATATATAAAAAAATATCTACAACATGGGTAACATAGTTGGTTAAGGGTTTTGGTTCCTCTCAAATAGGTCCCTAGATCGATTCTTGCTACTTAGGTTATCTTGATTTGTCGATTTATGTGAGCCCGACTGCCTCTCCAAGGATTAGTGGTGGATCCCCCATTCATCACAAAGTTCGTTAACCAAAACCCTAAAACAAATCATTTTGCAAATTCCTATCAATGCACTCTTTGCACCTTCGAGTGTTAGTACTAACCTTAACCTATTCGACTAAAGATATCATTACAAAAAATTCAAATGTTAAATTATTCAACTATACCTATATTAAGGTATTCATCCATACATACAATCTAACTCCTTATATATATAAGTGCCATGAAGTGGCTTTAGTACCTGCTGCTAAGAGTAATTTTAGAGTTTGAAGAAAAGTTATTTCATGTGAAAGTAATTTTCTGGGACTTTATGAGTAATTGTTTCAATACAAGGAAACAAATTTTGTCTAGTTTTTTGAGATGATGATTGCCCATATATTTGTCAGCTTCCATACTATTTGGCCCCATTATAGAGCTCGTCTATATATATAATATTATACTACTTATTTTCTCCTTCAGGATCTTATAAACTGAGGAGAGACACTTTTGTTTGGTATTTTAATTGATTTGGATAAAAATCTATTTTATTTTTTAAAAAGAAACAATATTTAACCATTTAATGATTCACAACATCTTAAGACAATGCTCAGTACTCAACCCTCAACATTCATATAAATGCACAAACATGTGAAGATCATAAACCCATGTCATACTGTTGAACAAATCACAACAAATGGACAATTTAGATACACCAACTCAAGATTGAATTAAATTTTTAGAGAATTAAACCTATACTCACCATATCAAGAATAGGCATCCAAACATCAATGGTAATTAAGAATACTTCCAACTTCAAAAGCTCAAAATTAAGAAGACTAAAAATGCCTTTCTAAAATCATTCAGAATTAGTACCAAATGGATGATTAAAATAATAATCAAATTGACAAATTGAAATGAAAACAAAAATCCCAGGAAAATCAAATAACATGGTCACAAATACTAAGCATTCAATATTCAACCATTTAGCGATCAATAGCCAAAAGTTTAAAAAACATATCAATGTTTAACCATCAACATCCTATTAAATGCACATGCATATGAAAATCACAAACCCACATAGGTTGGCCATTGTAATGCTGAGGAAACACAGAGTATGAACAATTTAGGCACGCATACTATAAGATTTGAATTAAATTTCTAGAGTATTAAACTTTGCTCACCATAATGAAAATAGGCATCCAAACATTAATTGCTACTAATGACACTTACAAAGAACGCTTAAAAAAATAATTCATAAAACACCCAGTAATTTCAAAAGAACACTGATAATAACAATAACATTAGAGAACAACCCCCAGTGGTTAATAACATTCTCTCTAATACAAATAATAGGTGGTTAACCTCATCTTTCTTTACACTTTACCATCAGTACACAATCTTTATAAAACTAGAGCAGAAGATGAAAATCATGCTAAGCATTTTAGAGAAATTAGGAAAATATCAAGAGAAGCATCTTATCAAAGTTTTGTGAATGTTGATAAAGAATCTTTTTGGAATAATAGTGATCTCAACATACAACTCCTCTAGAAACCCCAAATCTCCTAGTGCAGGGCTCGACAAGGCTATATAAAGAGGAATGAATTTTGTTCCAGTATTATTTTCTGTATGAGATTCGAAGTCAAGATTGTTTCCCACATAATCTTCAGCTCTACCTTGAACCCTTTGCAGAAACCCCATGGATGGGGACTATTTTTATTAAAATAATTATACACAAATGAGAATGTTGTCCAATCGTGCCTCCTCCAAACGAATGGCATACTTGAAACCTTGATAGACAGAAAAAAATTAGACCCTGATCTAGGGTTCCTAAGGTTAGGAAAACAAATCACGAATGTCAAAATTGCCTTGTAAGCAATCACAATTTTTGCCCTCCCTGTGGACCCATCCAAAATGACATGAATGAGCTCAATGCCTTCTGTGTAGTGCCCCTTAACCCAGTTATTTCTAGCACCAAACTATCCAAAAATGAAATTATTTGGCCGAAAGGTTTGCTTGTATGTCCCCCATTCAGACTCTATCCATAGTGTTTGGCACCAGATCTATGAGCACGACCCTTGGTATAAATGTTAGCATAGCTCCGAGTTATTTTTGGAAAAAAACCCTTGTTTTTCAAAAATAAGAGTTGCGGCTTGCTTACCTATAAATGATGGAGGAGAAGACCAAAAAAACCCACATCAGAAAATGTAAAAAAATAACATACACAATGCTAAATAGATTATGAATCAAAAAATACACGATCGACACCTTTGTCCCAATCAAAATGTCCTAAATTAAACCCTAAGTGCCTGGATTGAGTCCTAATAAGACTAAAATATAAGGCAAATGATATTGATTGTTCCCTAGAAGCCTAGATGGTTGTGCCATAAAGTGTTGCGCTAGATTTGTAAAAAGATGTGTTGTGCTGCTCGTCTAATTTTGCACCATTTGCTGAGTTCTAGGAAAATCACTTATTCTTCTAGAAAAATGTGAACCAAGAAAGACATTAGAAAAAATAGATATTTATTTTTCCTTAAATTTTTAATTGTTAAATGTTCAATTTTAATCTTATCAAAGTTTTGTGACCAATCACACATCAAAAAATTAATTTATTTCTCTTTTTTAATAATATAATCTTCCAATTATATATAGAGTTCTCAGATAGCTTCTACGATCATGGTGAAAACCAAGGCTTCTGGTGCAAAGTCTTTTTTGATTACGGCAATGATTAAGGTAGGGTGAAATTTTACTGGATGTAAAGAGTAAATTCTAGGAGAATTGGCGCGTTAGGGGTAAGGCTTGGAGGCAACAATGGAAGACGATTTGCAGAGGACGCAAGCTACGCTTAAGACATGTAATGTGTTGGATGAATCGGGAGATTGGAAGGGAAGTGCAAGGGACATAAGGCTTTCATCTTTCACAAAAAAATTGGAAATCCAATCAGTTAGGGATTCTGAGGAGTCTAATTTTTTCCTTTTAGATCAGGGAAGAGTTTTAACAAATAAATCTATAACTGCCAATTTCAAAAATAAAGCTTTGGAGGAGAATTTGGAAGGCGAGAGTTGGCTTGTGGAGAGGGGTATGGTCTGCCATTTTGACAAGGTCTGGCCATCTTTTTTCTTTCTTCATCAGTGGCTTTCAGAATCTTGGAGACCTTTGTTGGTAGGCACTATGGAAATTTATCCCTATGCCAAAAGTTTTTTTATTGTGGCTTTTGATTATTTGGTTGATCATAATGAGATTTTTCAGGGTAAAACATGGAGTTGTGAAAATCACCTTCTCCTCATGAAAACTTGGGCACTTGATTTTAACCCTTCGATAAAAAATCTTTCTTTTCGACCCACTTGGGTGACACTGTCGTATCTGCTGCTTCAGTTCTGATATGAAACTGGACTTTTAATTATTGGTTTTGCACTGGGAGATTTGTTGAAAATTTATGCTTTTTTGTTGAATTATTCTTGGACTACATTTGTCAGGGTTTTGGTGTGTTTAGACATGTCTTAGGATCTTCTCGAAAGGATAGAGTTAAAAGTGCAAGATAGGTGTTGGTCTCAAACCTTAGATTTTGAGGCTATCCCCTTCAGAAGTCAAAATTACTTTCAAATCGGTCATCTTTCTGCTCCCTGCCAAAAATCTAAGCGTAAATTATAATCTTCTTGTGGGAAGGAGGCTAATGAGAAGCATCTTATAGTATTTGCGTAAAGAATATCTGATTAATTTTTAAGAGTGGTTTCATAATTTATTTTGAAATTGTTTAAAAAAATATAACAACATCCATAAGACCTCCTCAAAATACCGAGTTAATTAATTCTAGTAATAAAAGTGTAAATAAACATAAAATATTTAAACACAAATCCAAAAATAAAAATAATGTGTTAAATTCCAAATCTAATATTAAAATATTTATTTTTATTAAATACACAAATTCCAAAATAAATTAATAGAGAAGATTATACTTATAACAAGTGCAAGCTAACTGTACCCCAACATTAAAACCTTTAAAACAAATATAATTTTCTACCTTGAACTAAACATATATACAATTTAAACATTTACCCGTCGTTTTCCTCTAAAACGCTTTTAAACACACCATTTTTGTATAACTACAAAGGCCGTAGAACATCAAGCACAATTCCCATTGTATTTGCACTTCGCAACAAGAACGTATTCCAATCGTATTTGCATAAATTATTTAAAGATTGGAATGAATGCATGTTTGAAGGGTACGAGAAGAGTGGCGAAAATGGCGGTAGCCACCCTGCAAACCCATCTCACCATTTATGTCTAGACATAGAATTCTCCCGTTTCGCTAATGCTCAGTACTTTCTTTTTCCGTCCGACATGTAACTGACACCCATAAAAGGATAATCATTTCCATGTTTTAAATCCAATGCAAGCGATGAAACTCCTCACTTCAAGCCCACCAAAAAAAAAAATAGACGAGTCTGTGTTGCGTATTTCCTGAGACTTTTTCTGTTTTGGAGCGATTTTGAGGAAGATGTCTAAGGACAAGCTGCATGAAATAGTACAGGAGGAGTATAGAAGTTTGCCCGCTTATACTTTTGCCAAGAATGGTCCTGATCAAGCTCCCCAATTCAGGGCATTCGTTAGTTTCTGCGGGCTTACTTTTCAAAGCCCTGGGTTTTGCAGAACTGTGAGACAGGCTGAGAATGCTGCTGCAGATGTTGCTCTTGATGCCCTCTCAGCTAAACCAGATGATGAACCCATGCAAACAAATGGGCCCATGCAAGCAAATGGACCTGCTGTGACTGGTAAGTTGTCCTCCTGGCTGTTCATAAGGTTTTATGTGTTTCTTATGTGTTTTTAAGGATACTCAACTGTGAATTGGGTCTGTTGTGCGTATGTGTTTTGTTTTTGGAGGATACCCATATGGGAATTGTGTTATAATGTATGCGTTTGTTTTTTTATGTCACCCAACTGTGAAGTAGGTCCTTTTGTTTTTGTTGTTTTTTTGGGACACCTAACTGTTGTTTTATGTGTTTCTCGTGTGTTTTAAGGACACTCAACTGTGAATTGGATCTAGTGTGTGTTTTTAAGGATACTCAACTGTGAATTGGGTCTATTGTGTGTATGTGTTCGTTTTTGGATATGGGAATATGGGATTTGTGTTATGCTGTATGTGTTTGTTTTTTTAATGTCACACAACTGTGAAGTAGGTTCTTTTGTTTTTTTTGGGACAGCCAACTGTAATTTTGGTTTTTTTGGGGGTTTCTTAGGATGATAGGGGTTCACATGTGCTGCGTTTAGGTAAAGACTCGTTTTTTTTGGCTGTGATTTTATAATGGGATTTTCTAAAAATGAAAAAATACGAATGAAATCTTCTGTGTGGATAAAAGTTATGCTTTTGTCCATTAATGATATTTTGTGTGTTTCTGCTGTCTTTTTAGGACACCCAACTGTGAATTAGGGAGATGCTCAGCAGGGAATTAGGACTACTTGTATGCTTTTTTTTTTGGTCAGTGAATTGTGAATTATGTTTATTTGTTTGTGTTTTTTCAGGACACCCAACTGTGATTTTAGTTTGTTTGTTGTGTTCACATGTTCAACATTTAGGTAAAGCCTCATTATTTTTTGGCAGCGAATTTTTATTGGGATTTTGTAAAAGTGAAGAATAAATGTGTCGATGAATTCTTCTGCGTGGATAATTATTGAGATAATAGCTGTGCTGTTGGCGATTGATAAGATTTTCTATGTTTCTGTTGTCTTTTTAGGACACCCAACTGCAAATTAGGTCGATGGCCAGTTGAGAATTAGATCTTGTTGTTTGATTGTATTTTTGAAGTCGTCCACTTGTGAATTATGTTTTTTTGTTTCTTTTTTTTTCAAATTAATTCAAGGACACCCAACTGTGATTTTGTTTTATTTGGGGTTTCTTGAGATAATAGGAGTTAACATGTGCCACATTTAGGTAAAGCCTCATTCTTTTGGCTGTGAAATCCCATTGGGATTTTGTAAGAAAGGGAAATAAGTATGGATTAATTCTTCTGTGTGGATAATAATTGTGCTCTTGGCGATTGAGAACATTTTGTGTGTGTGTGTTCTTTTTTAGGACACCCAACTGTTAAATAGGTCGATGCCCAACTGGGAATTAGGTCTTGTTGTGTGTGTTTGTTTTTCAAGGACACCCAACTGTGAATTAAGACTTTTCTTTGTGTGTATGGCTTTTGAGGACACATAACTGTGAAACTGTGAATCTAGTTAGTTTGGTGTTACTTGAGATGATGTGGGTTAAATTCAAGAGTATTAAGGCTGTTTTGAGTTATGTGGGGTTTGGCTGTTTTGGGAAATTTGTGTTTCAAACTTTGAACCCAATTTGGTTCATGGTTTTCAAAAACATTATGGGTGTGTTGTGCAATGCATGACGTTGAAACATTCCGCATTTTCAACAGGCTGTGTTGAGTAATGGAAAGTGTTGGGTAATGCGAGTTCATGTTATGTTGGGAATTGTAGGTCTGAGTCGTAGTTGGTCCATGGTTTTTCAATAGTATTTGGTTGTGCTGGTTATGTTAGCAAGTTGAGACGTTCTGCAATTTCAACAATATTAGGGTTGTGTCAGGCAATTCAAGAAGTTGAAACATGGCTAATGCAGGATGCTGAAACATTCTGCTTTGTCGACAGCATTAGGGCTGTTTTGGGTAAAGCAGGGAATTTTAAATTTCTGCATTATTGGGTCAGTTGTTTACTTTTCTGGAGTGATAGTGGTGTAGGATGTTTATTTCCCTTTGGGATATGTCTGCCTTTTTTGGGCTAAAAGCATAGGCAAACTTTTCATGGGCGTGCCCTTTTTTGGCATTGAGTATGCTTGAAGATACAGGGATGTAGGTGCCCTGTTTTTGGGAGGTATTAGGCTGGAGTCCTATCTGGCCCATGTTTTTTCAACAGCATTAGGGATGTTTGGTGTAATGTGGGTTCCTGAGTTCTAGATAGTTTATAGGTTTTCAAAAGCATTAGTGCTCTTTCTAGTATGCAGAAGTTGGAACATTTTCTTTTGTTGGCTCTGTAGATAGTGGTATAGATTTTATTTTCCTTTGGGTGTGATGATAGTTTTTTTAGCAACATTTTTTTTTGTTGGGTCTGTAGATAGTGGTATAGATTTTGTTTTCCTTTGGGTGTGATAATAGGTTTTTTGGCAAAAAGATTAGGCAAGGGTGTGAGAGCCTTTTTAAAGCCAAAAGCATAGGTGAACTCCTCTTTGGCATGACCATTCTGGGCTTTGCTACGCCTGAAGAAACATGTATGTAGGTTCCCTTCTTTTGGGTGCAGCCATCTTTTGCTTTAAGACTGTGATTTGCATACAATTTTGGGATTCCTATAGTGACAGTGGTAGCGCTTACCTTTTCTTTGGTCATGTCTGCCTTTGGGATTATAGTCAAGTTTGTTTTGGCAGATATGGGTTCCTTGAATTGACAACAGGCACAGGTTTTGGTTTCATGTTCATGGATGTACACGTCTTTGGTGTCAGCATGGTGCTGCATTGTGATTCGTGGCTTCCTGGCGTAGCACAATTATGATGGCCCTGTATTGGGTGTCCCTAGCTTAAACATTGAGTGTTGCTCAAAATTCCTGGACAATCCGCATTGTTGTATCTTGTTGAACCTTTGTGCTACATGACCATAGTGACTAGTGCATATAGGGTGCACAGCTTAATTACAGAACAAAGGCAATTGCAGGTAACATGCTCATCTCTCACTCATCTTCCAGGAGATGAGCAAGTTTACCTGCAATTGCCTTTGTAATGTAATTAGGTTGTGCATCCTATATGCACAAGGGTTTTTTTAAGGTGAGGTATACAGAACTGTAATTACCATCTGGTAGGTTGAACCTGAAATATGACTAGGAGAATTGATTTTATGAGCATTTCAGTTAACTCGCCTAGATGCTTGTGTTTACTCCAGTGATTCTGATGTTCAGACTAGTTACCAATCCTATCACCGTGGAATCTTCGAAGAAACTCATCCCACAGGGGAAGGGATTTGGTATCAAATAGGGCCTTCAAAATTCTTGATGCGCTGTGTTTTTTAATCTTCATGGTTGTATTTTGTTTTTTAAACTGACCGTCTTTTTGGTCTTTGGTGCTGGAAATTTTACCAACAGGTTGTATGTAATTAGCCTTTGAAACCAAGCCCTCTCATTTTTACTTTTAATCTGTAGATGGTATTGTTGGTCTGAAACATAGTGTATATTCACTTACAGTCCAAATCCAGTCTGGTGGAGTGCATATGAATTTGCAAAAAAATGGCAACAAAGAGGAAACACCACAACAAACAGGAAATGTGCCATCTACTTTTGAATCTGGCATAACAATGTGCCAACAAGTGAAAATGAAGAACAGACAGCACAGATGCCACACACTCATCCTCAGTCATTTCCCAGAATCTTGAGGATTCGAGAATTATCAACATCTGAAAATTTAGGAAGAGTTAAAGATAAACAAGGTAGAGACAATGTCAATTTAGTTTCTGCAAATTCTGGGAATGAAACAAACAAATAACAAGGACACAATGTAGCTGCAGGCATGCTAGGAAAGAGGCAGCGAATTGAGGCTTTCCAACAACCGGAAGAAAGAATATCAACTCCACAGTTTCTTCCAGGTATGTGGATTAGATTATTACATTCTAAACATTTCTTTCTGAATCTTGATTTATTCGCAGAATGATATTTTTTGCCAGAATAGTTCAAATTAAGTTTATCATTTGAAGCGTACTACCAAATTTGGAATAAAGGGTATGAATGGTATTTTAAATTATTTTCCTTTTCTACAGTTTATATGAATATATTTTTTGATTGAATGCTTTAAAGAAACGATATTTAATTATTTAAGGATGCACTGAGATGAAAAAAGATAGCAAGCAGCCCTTCTAAAATGAATTTCTCTTTAAAATTGATGTCAAACAATTTCTCTATTAGTTGCCTAATCCGCAGTTCATCCTATGGTTTCCTATCAATATAAACCAGTGCATATGGTCCTTCAGTTTATGTAAAATGCCTTTTAAAAAGCAAGTTTGCTAATGATTCCTTCACCTAACATCTGCCTCTTCCCATCCACATATCTATCACGAACTTACACATGTAGACGTGTATGTATTTTTTATAATGTGTCTTTATGAATTGATTGCTTAATTATACTAATGATTTTCATACTCTTTTCTCTCACTTACATTTTTTTTCCTTTGTATTATCCCATCATTTTACCTTTATTCTGTTCATATGATAACTGCTATTTTAAATAGGTTGGTAGTACCATCAGCTCCGGGCCCTATCCTATGTAATGCTAAAAAAAAAATACATAACAGATATAATTGGATATATATGTGCTGATATTAATCTCTATAAATTAGTTTGCTAGTTTCCAACTGAACTTTACCGTGCGGTAACTAATAATGAATCATAATTGGATATATGCTAATAATGAATCATAATTGGATATATACTAGGTATTATTTGTAATGAAATTAATTTCCCAATAAAATAGAATCACATCAATGTATCATAGTATGATTAACATAAGAGCATGATATTTGAATAAATGATGAGCCACTTCGAGGGGGTAACCTTCACAACCTTAGAATCACATCAATGTATCATAGTATGATTAACATAGGAGCATGATATTTTTGAATAAATGATGAGCCACTTCGGGGGGGTAGCCTTCACAACCTTACAAAAGAACAAAATTTGCAATGCGATAATAAATTACTAATCATTGTCTCTTGTATATATCCTAATCATGTAATGGATACACTTTAGGCCGACCCTACTACCAATTTGAAGCTATAAAAATGATCATATGACTTAATTAAAGGTTATGTTAGCAACAAGTCGGCCACACATATGCAATAGTACCTTGTAAGCCCCAAGAATCTCCAGAGGCTCCAAGGTTCTAGGTGCTTTCCTTTTTACCATGGCCTTGTTATGTTGCCATAATTATGTACAAATCTGCAATAGTACCCTGTAAGCCCCAAGAAACCCTGGAGACTCCAGGGTTCTAGGTACTTTTCCTTTTTACCATGGCCTTGTTATGTTGCCATAATTATGTACAAATCTGCAATAGTACCGTGTAAGACTCCAGGGTTCTAGGTACTTTTCCTTTTTACCATGGCCTTGTTATGTTGCCATAATTATGTACAAATCTGCAATAGTACCGTGTAAGCCCCAAGAATCCTCAGAGGCTCGAGGGTTCTAGGTACTTTCCTTTTTACCATGGCCTTGATCTTGAGGGGTTTCACTTTGACATCTTTAAGGAGGACATTGTGACCAAGTATTTCAGCCCCTTGGTTCCAAAAGTGCACATGGGAGGCTTGGGATAAAGAAGATGTTCAAGAGTTTCCAAAACCTTAATTCACATGATGTAGGTGCTCCTCCCATGTTTGGTGCAAATTAAGATATTAACAAAGAACACCAAGACAAACTTCTGCATAAATGGTCTAAAGATAGAATTCATCAAACTTTGAAATGTGGACGGTGTATTTGTGAGGCCAAAAGGCATCACTAGAAATTCATAGTGGCCCTCATGTGTCATGAATGTTATTTTATGAATATGCTCTTGTTTGATTTTGATATTGATTTGATGATACTTTGAATGCAAATTTAGTTTTGTAAAATAAGCAACACCATGTAACTCGTTTAGCAAATCATTTAATTATTGGTGTAAGAAACTTATCTTTGATGTTGTACTTGTTAAGTTTTTGTAGTCCAGAGACATGCACTAAGTGTTATCCTTATGCACCACCACAACTAGAGAAGAATAAACACTCTGACTATGACATATAATACCTACTTCGAACATTTTTTGTACCATCTTTTTGATCTATCTTTTTTGCATATATAGGTACAATACCAATGAGGTTTATGTTCAGTGGTTGGATCCCACATACTAGCTGAATGACATGATCATGATCTATTTTGGGAGGCAATCCTTTTGGCGTATTCCCAAAACCAATCAAGTGCCCATTTATCATTGCTTGCAGATTTGGAAGTGTAGACACATTTGACTGTTGTGCCTCCAATGAAAATAATTGTGCCATGAACCCTTTTGCACTTTTGTTAAGCATCTTTTGCATTTGATGAGAGATCACTAATTGTGGAGACTTTGCATGCAACTTACGCAGTTCAAAAGCCTTGCCTTTTGAATGAAAGTCCCTGAACAATTCTTGAAGTTCATCTCAAAAGTTCCCAAGGTAGTGAGCCATTGGACTACCAACACAATGTTTGCCCCACCCATGGAAATGGAAAACATAGGGCATTTTAGCAAGTAGTCTCCCATGATGAGTTCAATATTATGGCAATTTATTGAACAGTTGATTGTACCACCATCTACAATCATGATTGGAAATTCTGGAGCTAGATAATTAAAACATTTTAAGTGCACAACCAACTTATTGTTGATGAAGTTGTGGGTACTACTCGAGTCAATTAATATTGTCACCTTTTCTTTTTTCAAGAAACCCACTAGCTTGAGGGTTTGTGAGGTGTTAATACTTGAAAGTGCATGGCAAGAAATCGTTTGTTGGGGATCTTCTAACTCCTTTAGCTCACCAACAACCTTTAATGCACCTTCTTCATTGTCTTTTTCTTCGTCGAGACCTCAATATAGTATAATCTCATTTTGGCATGCGCCTTCTTTGACTATATTTTCTATCAAAATTAAAACATAACCCGTTTGCCTTTTTTTTCAATATGTTGAGGTGTCAACCTGGTAGGTCTAAGGAATGATGATGTCGAGATGCTACGATCTTTGATGTTAGTGAATGTTTGCCTCTTGTTGGATAACATTTTTTCCTTTGCTCTATGCATCATCATGATAGTAGAATAAAAAACATTCAGTGGATTAAACATACGTATCTCATGTTGAATGTGGTATTTGAGACAACCAAGAAAAAGGTTTTTTGGGATTTCATTTGTATTCATCTCTACGTGCAAAGGTAGGTTTTGAAATTGATGATTATGTCTTTGACCTAGTATGTTTGCAATTTTTTTTTTCCAATTGATTATTCTCTGTCTCACTATTGTTATAGTGCATTTGTAACTCCAAAAAAAATTGACCAAATGACATTGAGAGCCTCCTCCTTTGAGCACACAACCGTTGATACAAAATGAATTGTTCAAGTTCTATATATAAGGATGCCATGATAACCTTCTGCTCCCATGGGATTTGATGTAGATCAAAAAAGTTATCCATTTAGTTGACCTAGTTGAGTGGATTTTTTCCATCAAACTTACGCATGTCCACCTTTGGTAGCAGGTTCCGAGACTCGGAAGTGCTATCTATGGAATGAGGCTGCACAGTATTTGTAACAAGAGTGGGTTGCCTTTTAGATCGACTTTTTAGTTGGTTGTGAGACCAACAACATCTTGATGGAAGTTGCAAGAGAGGCCAATTCTCCTTTCATCCCATTGCACATTCTTCATATTTCGTTTATTTCCTTGTGCATATTCTCCAATTCAACTCTATGTTGCGCATATATTGTCCAGAGTGTGCGCTTTCTCATCCAGTGAAGAAGCCATATTAGAAATCCCACTTGATCCGAACACCGACTATGTCTCCTCTTGGTTGGGAGATTTCCTTGGGTAAGGAATTCTTTCCCCAACCTTCAGCTGGTGGCTTTGCCATGTTGAGGTTTGACAGTGCAAATTTTGATTTTCACCTTTGATGTTACATTGACCAAACGGTTTTGGAATTGGCTCGGCCACAAAACCAAAACGTCAAAGAATAGGTCCCCATTAATTTTTTGCAAGTTTTTTGAAAATGTAAAGAAAGCAGGAAAAAAATGGCAAATCTGTAGAACAAATTTATGAAAACCCTAAAAAAATCACTAACTTGCTAAAAAATGATCACCAAACCCTATTTTTTTTTATTGTAGCAATCTTGAATGATTATTCAATTTTAGTAAAATTGTAGAAAAATTTGCAATGGTTTACAAGATATAGGCAATTCTCCAAAATAAGGTATCACCCACATTTTGCCCAAATCAAAGCTTTGGTATCACCTACATTTTGCCCAAATCAAAGCTTTGATGCCACTTTTAATGAAATTAATTCACCAGTAATAGAATGTCAACAATATATCACAATCTAAATGACGTAAGAGCAGAATACTTGAATACATGATAGCCATTTCAAGGGGGTAACCTCTATGATGATTTAAAACTAACCACTATTCCTATATATACCCTAATTATGTTATGGACGCACCTTAGGCCAACTTTACTATCAATATGAAGTTATAGTAATGATCATACTACTTAATTAAAGGCTATGCTAGTTACAAGTCGGCTACACATAGCCCAATACATGCTATAGGCAAAGGACGTAGCATCATTAGTCATTGTAAATTGAATGGCTAATTGCCAACTATAGTACACTGCACGGTAACTAATAATGAATCTTGTAATTTTCAGGTTGTGGATTATAGCTAAAATAATAGGACGTTGTGGAACTGGAATTTTAACGGGTTCCCTTTTTTTAAGACACTTGAGATGCTTGGAACAATTTGTCCTATATTTTGTGCATGTATGACATCTCTAACATTCCTTGGTAATCTTGAAACAATTTTTTACCTCATTCTTGCTTCTGTGATCCTCACAACTCATTGGTGACTCACTTTCCTGTTATAGATAGCATTCTTGAGGTCTTTCTCAGATTGTTTGATTTCTCGATCTCTCCCCCATTCAAAAGAAACATTATTCATTCATTTCTTGAGAATAAAAACCCTAAAACTAGGCTTTTTTCCTGATCTAGTGATGACTCGCACCTTCATGGTGACAGTTAAATGTTCTCCTGACCTGACTATAATAACATGCTGTGTCTTGGTGCCTTTTCTTGAGAAACTCTTCCTGTAGTTTTCAGGCATCTCAGTATTTCTGCCTTTGGATAATTTAGAGCTGCATCTATTTATTTAATTTGTGACCTGTGAATTATGTATCATTTCATTATCTCTGTTCTTACTCCTTTGAGCTCTTATTGTCGCTATTCAAATTTTGAAATAGACCTCTATGGGATTTGCATGTTGGCGGTTATTTCTCTTTGTTATTATTTTCCATGTCTAACCTTAAGTGTTTTAAGAATTACATCATCTGTTGCATGGTATCTGCATATCTCTAATCTAGGGAAGGAGTGTCCAAGGCATGTTGAGTCTCAATTTTGTAAGCCGAATTAATCCTAGAATATAACTAAAAGGAAATGGAAATGACCCTATGAGGCTACGAGCAAAAAAATATAGGGTGTACATCATTGTGTGCATCGTATCTATTTGTGTGATCTGTTTAATGCTCGGTCCTTATTACGATGATTCTGTTTCCAAAAGGACCAAAACTTCCTATTTCTCTTTTGATTTGACACTAATCATGTGGTTGTGGTCTTTTTAATGTATCTCCGTACTACAACTGTATTCTTTTAGCTCCTGGACAGTTTTTGTTACTCCAAATCCCTTTCAATTGTTGGCAAAGGTTCAGATGGAGTCTCATTTTTCTATAATTGGCCAGATGACAAGGAGAAATAGAAATCGGCCATGAACTGCTCGGATTGAGTTTGAAGTTTCAAAATACAACAAAAGAAGTAGGGAAACATTCAAGTGATGAGATCGATGACAGCAAGCTAGGAGGATTCAAAAGAAACTTTATTTATGGTGTTGCCTGAACAACAAAATTAAAAAAAAAATTCATGTTAGTTGATAACTATAACAATTTGATATCAATATTTACAAATATGGTTCTTAAACGAAAGGAAAAGTGTTCACAAGGGGTTTCTAATCATATTGATATAACCTGTCAATTTGGGGGTTTGCAATAAAACAGAAATGATGCAAGCTAGTTTTAACTTGTAACATTCACAGAAAGTTATCCTGTAACTCTCTTTCCTTCTAAGAAAGCTGGCTTGCCACACCAAGTATTATTCAGGTCAAACGAATTGGTATGCAATAACATTTGTATAAATGTGAAAACCCGATTATGGCCCGCCTTTCCTTGAAATTTAGTACTGTAATGTGATTGGTTAACTTGTGCTGTTGTTTATTAAAATAAATTTATCCCAGTTGTTTTCTTTGGGAATGCAGACACGCAAAAAAGTCAGCTCCAAGATTATGCTAAGAAGTCTGGGTTTGATTTGCCTGTTTATTCCTGTATCTGCGAGGAAACTTCTCGTGTGGCTGGTTTCAAGGCAACGGTTAAGTTTAATGGTCAAACTTATGAGAGTCCAGGATTATTTAATTCAATGCGGCAAGCTGAACATGCCGCTGCAGTGGTAGTGCTCAAATCATTGTCAGAGAGAGGACCTACCTTGGTAAAATTCTTGTACAGCTTTTAATTTTTTGATGCTTCTTAGATGGGACATCATTTCTTATTTATGAAGCAGCATATCATGATGTTTCGAACTAATAGAGGTTTCCTATGCACAGGTTGCGCCACCTATGTACAAGAACTATTTGCAGATAAAAGCACAGAAAGAAGGGAGGCCTTTACTGGCATACAACACAACTATGTCAGGCCAATCACATGCGCCTGTTTTCACAAGCACTGTGAATTTTAATGGCATGACATTCGAAGGCAAAGCTGCCAAAAGTAAGAAACAAGGGGAAAACAATGCAGCAGCTTCAGCTGCAAGTTTTGCCCTTAAAGACTCTAAGATTCTTTCCTTCTACGAGTCAACTTTTCTTGGGACGGTACTAACATGGGCATTTTGATAAAATACAGTTTTTGATCTTTATGTTCTCTTGATCCTTTATTGATGGCTTCTTTTAATCTAAACAGTCAATGATTATTGATATGTAATACAAATGGTTTTGCTACCAGGTTGTTTGATGGAATTAACAATGGATTTGACTAGATTGTTCGCTGATGATTTAGTCTTATGAAATTAGTTTTGGGTGTTTTAGAATATAAATAGAAATAAAATGCCATACTGATGATTATACAGGCATGATTCAATCGCTATTAATGCTGTTAAATCAGACAATATGAGGTCTAAATCAACTATAACAGCTTTAGAAAATACATTTTAATTATTGAAGTTGAGGTCACTCGCGTGACATGTTTGAAGGAAACAAATGGCTCAAGTCCGGAAACTTCTATGTAGGAACCAATATGGTTGGTTTTGTAAATAAATAATCTTGGTTGTTTTGGAAGGCAAAGTTATTGTATAAGGTCTTTGTTTTAGACCGAAGTGAGTCATGTTTATTCTTTAGAAGATAGAATAAGTCAAGAAGAGGATAAGAATTTTATTGCTAGAGTCCTACACCGGCCCGGTTGTCAGATTTATTTTGCCCATTAGATGGTGATGTTAAGTAAAATATAGCTTTCAAACACCGTTAGGGATTCCACTAGCATAGAAAGGTGCATTGAGTTAATCGGCTATCAGATTTATTTTGCCCATTAGATGGCGATGTTAGCTAAAATATAGCTTTCAAACACTGTTAGGGATTCCACTTGCATAGAAAGGTGCATTGAGTTAACTGATTCAAGCTATAGAGCTAGTATTGCAAACTGATTCTTTGTTTCCTGTGTTTTTTTTCAGTGGGAGGATCAGCTGTTTCAGCAGTCCAAGTGAATGACGATAAAGGAAAAGCCCCGATTTGTGATTTGAATGATAAGCTACTTATTCAGGCGATTAATCATTTGAAAGAACAGACAACAAGGGTGGAGTCAAATGGTGAGCTTTCTCGTCTTGACCTCAGTACAAGTCTTTCAGTTGTTTCTCTTTTAGAGCCTTCAGAAGCTTTTAAAACAGAAACACAAGAAGAGCTGGAACAAAAAATTACTACAAATATTCTAGGAAATAGAGTCGAGGACAATGTTCAGCAAACTTGTAAAACAGAATCAAAGAAAGAGATGGTACAAAATGTGCTAGGAAATAGAGTCGAGGACAATGTTCAGCAAGCTTGTAAAACAGAATCAAAGAAAGAGCTGGTACAAAATATGACAAGTTTTTCAGAAATTTCTCTTTTAGAGCCATCTGAAGCTTTTAAAACAGAATCACAGAAAGAACTGGTACAAAATATGACAAGTGTGCTAGGAAATAGAGTCGAGGACATTGTTCAGCAACCGTGTAGGTCATCCCCTACCAAGTTGTCTTCAGGCACAAGAATTAGAGTTATTCCTACATCAGAAGCCTTTAGTATGAAGCCATGGGTTGTAATGAACTTAACTGCTGGATCCGTGCCAAGTCAAAATGGTGCTCCAGAGAACTAAGTATTTAAGAGACTCTTCTAGTATTCATCAGTGGTATTATGTAACATAGTTTTTCCTGATATATCAATTAGCAATCTGCCTTATAATCTTTAGACTTCATGCAATATTTTCTATGTGAATGGAAGATGAGATCTCTACATCTCTTTATTTTGCAAAACTTTCATGCATTCTTCGACTGTTTTGCTTACTCTATTAGTCTTACAAATTGGAAAGAAACAGCGATCTGAGCTTGTGTTTGTCCTAGAATTGGTCCCATTTCTTCTTTTCCTTTGATTTCAATGAACTGCTGGTTGACATAATATTGAATGGTTCTTTATTTATTTCATGAAAGTTTTGTGCCTTACAAATTGGAAAGAAACAGCTATGTGAGCTTGTGTTTGTCCTAGAATTGGTCCCATTTCTTCTTTTCCTCTGATTTCGACATGCTGCTGGTTGTCATGATATTGAATGATTCTTTATTTATGTTGCGAACGTTTCACGCAGTCTTCTTTTCCTTCGATTTCAATGTAGCGCTGGTTGACATAATATTGAACAGTTCATTTATTTTGCAAAAAGTTTCATGCATTCCTCGACTGTTTTGCTTACTCTGTTAGCCTTACAAATTGTAAAGAAACAGCGATCCGGGCTTGCGTCTGTCCTAGAATTGGTCCCATTTGTTCTTTCCCTTTGATTTCAATGAACTGCTGGTTGACATAATATTGAGTGGTTCCTTATTTATTTTGCGAAAGTTTCACGCATTGTTTGACTGTTTTGCTTCCTGTGTTAGCCTTACAAATTGGAAAGAAACAGCGATATGAGCATGTGTTTATCCTAGAATTGGTCCCGTTTCTTCTTTTCCTTTGATTTCAATGTACTGCTGATTGACAATAATATTGGATGGTATTGAACGTTAAAGGAACTGTTCTTATTTAGTTGGTGAAAAATATTCATTATATTGAATATTTGACTTGTTTTTTTCTACTAATTTGGAGATATGCTCCTGCATGTTTGATTCAAATTTGTGCTGCTTTTCAGATGTTTCAACCATTTTAGAAAATAGAACTTCCAATCTTCATTTAGTTTTCTAGGAAAAAGTTCATGCATTTGATTAAAGTTTATTATACCATATGTGGAACTCGTGAGTGCAACAAATTTATCATGCAAAAAAAGAATGAAATTTAAGAAGCTTTTGTTCAGTTGTTTGCCATTTTAACTTCTTAAAAGTTGCACTCCATGTTGATTCATGCAATCTTGAATGGTGACCATTCTCTTAGGAGCTTTCATGAAACATGCTATACAATTAAGATATGATTGAAACTGCTTCCTTGATGGGATTTAGATGTCAATTTATATTTAATTTGTATTTTATGTCAATTTGTTGCATCTTAACTCCTACATGTGGGTTTTGTTGCAGTTTATCTCAACAACTACCCCAAAGCTAAAAGAGTGGCTTTTAAGAGACAAGTAAAGAAGGTGTCCATGGAGGTGAGCCGTCTTCAAAAGCTTATTGTAACCATGAGCAACACCCAATTGGCGTCTAACAGGGTTACCCAAAACATTGATCGGGCTAGAGTTCAACAAGAAGGAAATGTGGGAAATGAAGTAGAGGGCATTGGTTCTGGTTGGGACTTATCTCATGCTACCATTCCCCCGACCATCACTGGTTGGGGCAACATTGGTGGCAGGGTTCAACCTTCTACAGGTCCTCAAAACAATTCTTATAGGCACAGTTCTCCGACTCGAGCTTGCATTGACCGCCCTAGGGGGAGACAACATTTTCGAGGCCGTTCTAAGGGGAGACAACAATTACGAGGCTGCTTTAGGGGTTGGGCTCCAACCCCTAGAAATGAGATTTCAGCTAGAGTTTAACACGAAGAAAATCCACGAAATGGAATAGTGGATATTGGTTCTGGGTGAAATACCCCTGGCATTGGTGACCCTCCGACGACTGGATGGGATGGTTGGGGTGTCCCAGAGGACACATCTCGCATTGACCATTCTTCAGCCCGAGCTCGTGTTAGCCGCTTTAGGAGTAGAGCTCCTAGCCATTCTGGTGGTTGTTTTGGGTGGGCTCCACCCCCTAGGAATGACAAACATTTTCCCATGTTGGAGTTGGCCATATCCCCTATTCGTGCTAGAGTTCAAGAAGAAAATGTGCAAAATGAAGTGGACATTGGGTTAGGGTGGAGCTTACTTGAGGCTTTTGATCCTTCGGCTAGTGGATCGAGAGGTTGGAAAAACTTCAACGACAAGGATCCGCCACCTTCTGCAGGGACTGTTGCTCCTTGTGCCTAGGTACTCCTTGTGCCAAATTACATGTTTGTTGGTCAAAACTTAACTTTGATGCCTATTTTTGAAGAAGGCTTTATTAACTTCATATGTGAAGCTTTGATCGATTTTGGCTTTTTTATGTTTTGAATGTGTGCTTTAGGTGATTCCTTCACACCTTCATACACTATTCGAATCCTAATATAGAAGACCTTCATAAGGAAAAAGAATGGGCCTTTGTTGAATGAGTATTTGATAAAAAAACTTATTTTAAAGGATAATGTCCTATTTGTATTATGCTTGTATGATGTTTTGCTTTAAATAATTTTGGCTTCAAGGCTTTTGGTTTTTATTACCTCAACCAAATTTATATATGTATTTATGCTTATAAGATTGAAGATGTGCCTTTCTTGTAAAGTGTTTTATAAAATCATTGCCGAGGAAGATTCCATGATGTTTGGTTTGATTGTTTGGTCGATTATTAGAATATGGTTCCAATTAGTTATTCGTTGCAGTTTTGTGTTGGTTAATGGGTAGAAGTTGATGTTAATGGTTGTCTTTTTTGTTAAGGTAAATTTTTTGAGGTACATGGTTATAATTAAGAGTATTGACATTTTCAATGCTTATTTTTATTTTATTTTTTTAAAAATTAAATTTGTTTTTAAAATAGTAGGTAACCATATTTTCTTATTTTTTTACTATAAAAAAGCTAGCATGTTTGTCATTGTGTTTGATCAATTGTCAAGAGTTTAAATGTGAGGTTCTAAGTTTCTAAAAATATTTACTTCCAAACTCTGTTTCTTAATATTGACGTTTATATGTTGTTACTTTACATTTATACATTGTTACTCTATTATGTTAGATTCGCTGATTAGAGTTGATGATTAAATGTAATGTGACTTATTAAGACAACTTAGATTTGATGATTATTATTTTCCTAATTGATATATATTTATACAAGTGGGTGGTAGACATTTCATAAATGTAATGTTGACTTTTTAAGACTATTAGTTTTGATGATTAAGTATGATGTTGACTGATGTAGATTATGTTAGGTTTGATAGATTAATTTTTTAATTGATATATAATTATACAAATGGTTAGTAGGCACCATAAGATTTTCAGGTTTAGTAGATTAATTTTTCAATTTATATGCATTTATACCAAGCGACTTATACAAATGATTGGATAGACTCAAGATTTTCAAGATATTTTCTAGGATGAGATGGATATAATGAAGATGGATATGAGTGCATAGATGTCTTAGGCTTTCTTTAGGCTTTATGATTATTTTCCATCGATCTACACTTATATTAGTGGGTGCTTAAGATTTTCTAGAATGAAATTGTAATTAATATATAGATGACTTAAAATTATATAGAATAAGATTGATATTAATATATTTAAAAATCATTAAAACATGACACTTTTATATGGGAAATGAATTACAAAGAAGGTAGTAGATGTGGAAAATACAAGATTGATATGAATGCTAGTAAAACATGAAAGTTTCACATTTGAAGTGAATTCAAGTTTATTATGAAGGAAGTCGTAGATGTGGGAAATATGAGATTATATAAATGTTAATATTGTTAGAAACACTCAATGCAGTCACATATAAAATATCTTAAGTTTATTGTTAATAGTTATAGTAGATGTGGAAGACATTATACAATTAAATTAATATTAATATTTCTATCTTTGGAAACCACTAATGTGTTTACATGTATAAAAGAATTCAAGTTCATTACTAAGGGTGAATAGTAGGGGTGAGAAAATAATCTAGAATGAGATTGATAAGACTCTTACTCGTTACAAAGGAGGTAGTAGATGTGAGAAACAGTAGATTGATATGAATGCTAATATTGTTAAGAACACCTAATGCACTCATATGGTAAAAATAACTTGAATTTATTGTTATAACTACATGATAAAAGAACTTAAGTTTATTGTTATAATTGCATGATAAAAGAACTTAAGTTTATTGTTAATAGTTAATAGTAGGCATACAAAGACATTATACAATTAAATTGATATTAATATATCTATCTTTGGAAACCACTAATGTGTTTACATGCATGAAAGAATTCAAGTTCATTACTAAGGGTGGGTAGTATATGTGGGAAAATAATCTAGAATGAGATTGATATGACTCTTACTTATTATGTGTGGGTAGTATATGTGGGAAAATAATCTAGAATGAGATTGATATGACTCTTACTCATTATGAAGGTAGTAGATGTGGGAAACTTGAGATTGATATGAATGCTAGTATTAGTAGAAACATGCAATGCATTCATATGATAAAAAAAAATGAGTTTATTGTTATAATTATATGATAAAATAATTTAAGTTTATTGTTAATGGCAGACATAGGAAGACGTTATACAATTAAATTGATATTATATATCTATTTTTAGAAATCACTAATGTGCTTACATGCACAAAAGAATTCAAATTCATTATTAAGGGTGGGTAGTAGGTGGAAGAAAATATCTAAAATGAGATGCAAAAAGAATTCAAATTCATTACTAAGGGTGGATGGTAGGGGTGGGAAAATAATCTTAAATGAAATTGATATGACTTTTACATCATATACAGTTTATTGTTGACAGTTGTATTAAATTTGGAGAGACAACATATAATTAAATTTGTATTAATACCATTTTTAGAAACTATTAATGTGATGACAAGCCTAAAGAATTCAAGTCTATTGTTATTGAGTTAATCTAAAATGAGATGCACAAAAGAAATCAAATTCATTACTAAGGGTGGGTAGTAGAGGTGGGAAAATAATTTAAAATGAGATTGATATGATTCTTATATGATATAAGATTTTAAGTTTATTTTTAATAGTTGTATTAGATTTGGGAAGACAACATATAATTAAATTGATATCGATACTATTTCTGGAAACTACTAATGTAGTCACGTACCAAAAGAATTCAAGTCTATTGTTATTGAGTTTACCATGAATTGGACTAATTATTAAGATGAACAAGTGCACAGATGTAATACATAATTGTAAGGATCGTAAATATTATGAAGATAATTAATGTTCCTTGTATTTGATGCATTGGCAATGTACATGGATAACAGACTAGAGGTATGATTTTTACAAAGATATTAAGAGTATATGAAAAGATAACGAGGAAAAGAAAAGTGCATAGTTATATAGATTAACATATCATCATGCATTTCAATTCTTGCATATAAAAACATAGTCATAGAATTGGTTAAGTTACAATGATTTTGGCTTTAGTGTTTAGGTTATAGGACAAAACACTTATGTTGTAGGACAAACCACCTATGATGTTCAATATTTAGTTATAGGAGCAAAATGGTTGTAAGTGTTAAATTTCTAATCAAAACAAAAATTCTATTTAGGTTGAGGGAGTGAAAATCAATGATATGAGATATGGATAAGATCTTCAAGTTGGATTCTTAAATGTTCTTGTCTAGACTAGGTTGATCTTGAATAGGTGCATCTCGCAAAAGTTGGCGAAGATAATAAGTGGGCAGGTAGATAGAAGAAAAGTGTGCACAAGAATCAAATATGTACACAATGTTTAAGAATGTCAAAGTTTACAAAATTTGATGTTTTCAAAGTGTCTAATAGCAAAATTAGATGTTTATAAATGTTTCAATTTTAATCAAGTATTAAAAATGTTAAATTAAAATGATAAAAGAAGAAATTTGGTTAATGTGCTAATCTGTTAAATTAAAATGATAAAAGAAGAAATTTGGTTAATGTGCTAACCACCCTTGATGTTGACAGGGATGCCCCAAATGTTCATTTGATCCATGTGCAAATTTTATGAAAACACAAAGATTAATGTCCCATCAAAATAAGCAATCTGAAATAATCTAGATCATTGAACCACAAAAAATTTAAAAGTGAAGGAATGAATACACTTGAGGGTATGTGAACCATGCTGCTACTTATTAAACTTGTTTGGAAAATGTCATGGCTGATTATACACCAAGGAGATGCAACCAATGAAACCATGAACTGGAGTGTGTTAATGTTTCGATCACCATTGGAGGAGTGCTAGAATTTGAGCATCACAAAAACCTTGATCACATTAATCTGAATGTTAAAGTGAAACCCCAAAACATGGTTGTATATAAAATTAGAGCCTCGAAACAACTTTATATGTAAATGTGGAACCCTAGAATAAGTTCATATGTAAAAGTGGATCCTGAAATAAGTTTGCATGTAGAAATGGGACTCCAAAACAAGTTTGTATGTAAAAGGATCAATAGTTGCAAGCAAATTATAAAACCAAAGTGTTCATACTGTACCATAGATCTATAGTATAGAAATATAAAATTATTTGCATCAACAACAATCATGCCCCAAATGATCTACATGAACCTTAAATTGATAAAAAATATTATCATTTGTATGTCATAATGTCATATAAGGCCATAACCATTCCTCCTAATTCTATAGAATGTCTCACATGTAACTCAATATGCTCAATTTGACCCATTTGAATTATATAATTTACCCCATCTAAATTACAAATCTAACACAATCTTCTCAATTTGTCCAATTTGAATCACATAATCTGACTCACTATCTGTCTATCATGGCTTGAATTTCTAAGACAAGTCCATTATATGTCTTTATTTTAATATGAGGGATGAAGCTTGGAATCACTCATCTCAAAAAAAAGAGTTATGTGTACCATATGTTATATAGGACATTATAATTATGCAAAGTATATAAACAAACATGATATGATATTTCATCATAGAGAGATTTGATAACTCAAGTACATATGAAACATGCTATAAAAAACAATGGGAATACTAGTATCAATGTTAAATAGATATATCAATTAGGCATGCAATATTAAGAATCACAATAGATGCATGATAGGAATCTTGTGATTACACATAATAGATGTATGCATGATAGAAATCTTGACATCAAGTTTATAGTGAAAATAATATATGTAACCACACAAACACATGCACACATAAAATCTTGATCAAGGAGCACACATGCACACAAGACACAACACGACACGACACGGACATGAAAATACCATGACTCAGACTAGAGGACCCTCTTACACATTTTAAAACATTATGTGACAACACATAGTCGATGCACTCATAAAAGATGCATTATAACACACATCAAAGATCACACAACACCATAATCATCAATATCAGGCATGCTTGGAGTAAGCAATGTTAGTCCACATAATCAAGCACTGTCATCATCTAGTATAACAAATCAAAATACCCATAGGAAATAAAAATATAAAAAGTATGAGTAAGAAAAAATTATGTATAATAGTTTGTTATGATAAATGGACTACTATAGAAAAATATAATTTTATAAGTGTAAGAAGATGCCTCCGGTGTAGAAAGGTTGTCTTTGGGTGTAAGTAATGTTACACATCTGTATGCCCATGTATTATATGTAGCTTGTATGTTTTGCATCACACTCATGTATACTATTAAAATCATGTGCATAGATAAGATGCATGTAATTCATCGTGCATATGACAATTACATCAATTATGTGTACTCACAAATCATATCATCCATAGGCCCTGCGTTTTTTTTTAAATTTGATTATTTTTGTATTTTTGATTTTTTGGTATTTTTAAATATTTGATTTTGATTTGTATATTCTTAGGATTGCATCTAGGGGATGCCTAAATGTAGACCTTAACTCTAGTGATAAAGTACTTGTGTTTAGATATAGAATCGTATCAAATGCCCAAATATCATCGTCACTAGAGTCATCATACCTAGCTATGTTTTTCACTATTTATTCCTCTTTGTCAAGGTGCATATGCATAAGCATCATGTTTCTTTCAATACCATGTGTTGGTTCAAGTTTCATTTTATTAAGTGATGCCACTTCACTTGTTCTTAAATGTTTGATATTTTAATGTTCATCCTTTCCATCATGTTGAATTTTGATTGTAATAGTTTTAAACTTTAATTTTATACTAATACACTTATTTAGACCATCGACACTAGCTTATATTTTTTCCAACCATTATTTTTGAAATGAAACACGTAATTGTTCCTTAGTATACATCATAAATATCAATGTGTTCACAACCTTTGTCCCTTAAGTAATTAGTAATGTAATATGGCTTATCGAGTCTTCATGATAGTGTGTGTGGAGCTCATTTATTGTGTGACCTTACTATTGTATAAATTGAATGTTGTATGTATTGGCCCCCTCTTTTACATAAATGTGAACTTCTTGCCAATGGTCATCTTTTACAAATACTCGAATAGTCAATGGGCCCATTTGTGGACACTTTTATTCTTTACGTGATCTTCTCCTTTCGTGGGTTTGTTTGGAAGTCTTTAGTGGTATATCCATCTTAGGTGCCTTTATTTATAATTGTAATATTGTTTGATCTTAAACTTATGAATCTTTTGGTGTAATGCCTCACAATTATGTATTCCATTTTTAGTTATTCTATGATAACTACAATATGACCTCCCCACTTGATGTGATGAATGAGCCATAAATTGATGACTAGCGGAAGCTTGAATGATCAAATTCTTGTCAAATAACATTTTTAATATAGCACTTGGTTTATTTTGTAAATTATTTACTTGCATTGTTTTATCTTGATATATAAAGGGTATTTTTTCCATGAAATTTATGTTGTTGATTGAACTTTGTACAAGTGATAGATATTAATCATTTATACATTATGTGATATGTAATGCTTCTTATGATTGAGTCATGCTATATTTTACAAGGTGTTGTCTCAATTGAACACTTATTTTGAGGGATTCTTGTCGGGAAAGTATATTGCAATAAACATTTGTATTTATATCCATGTTTTCCTTATAATGTGGACCATGATCTACTTGTTGATGTACCATAGTGTTTTATCAGAATTTGAATTAATTGATTTATTAATCATAATTCAGATAAATTAAATAGAATATAACATAATGTTGTAAATCAACTTATGACAAGTAGAATGAAAGTAAAATATTAAATTTGGCAAAGTATGATAAAATGAAATAAGACTAACTATGAACAAAATGGAAAAGTTAATTGTTAACTGCTCGAGATCTGATTGTTTGAAACTGACAGATGACTATAATTGATAAATAAGAACTAAATATAAAAGTGCACAAAGACTGATACTGAAATTGATGAAGAATAATCATCCAACTTGGGAAAAGATTAATTGCAACTATATTCCTAAGTTGGTCCATTTTGTCCTCTACTGAAAACTAGGAAACTCAGGTCATGATCATTTGTGATAGCTTAAATCATGCCTATGTACATATCTTTGATTTTTAGATACGTGTGAAAGGATTGTAAATGACTTATTCAAGGTTGAAATCATAATAGGGCTTGAAATAGTTGAAAATTGGCAAATAGAAAAAGGGGGACTATAATGCGTTGAGTGGACCCCAATATCATGCATGTATATTCAATACTCCAAAAGGGGAAATCAAGCACACATACTTCTCCTATTTAGAGTGTTTTGTGCAATTGTGCTCCTTTGACTATATGAATGCATTTATAAATGGCTTGAATACTTGTTCATGCTTTGTTTTCACATAGATAAAATAGGCTTTGGACTTGACTGAGTATTGCTTCAAATGATTAGAGTCATAATTAGAAAAAATAGAGAAGCTTTGCTTAATATACAATAGTGTAAGTGTGCCCTTGTATTGACATTGTCAAGTGGTAGAATAAGTGACTTAAGTGGGTCTTTATAGCAATCTAAAAGGTGAAAACCTCACAATAACAAATTGTAAGGGAGGGTTCAATTTTTTTAAATGACCGTTAGAAGGGTAAAGGACAATAACATCTTGTAGGGGACAAAAAAGGTTTTCCACTATTGTCCCCTACTAGGCATTTTTGTCCTTAAGGGAACCATGTGAACTTTGGGGCCAATGATGTCTATACATATGTTTAGAGTGGTTTTTAGCAATTTAGAATATTTAGGCATGCGTAAGATAGAAATTTAAAAAAAAATGGGCTCATATAGGTGCTTATGATAGAGTGTGGTGGTGAAATAGGTCCATATTAAGTGCTGAAGTTGATTAAAGTGAAATAGGGTCAAAATTGATATTATTAAGTATTTGTGATCAAAGTTGAGTGACTACATTTTCCTCCCCTTTAATCTAAAAATCAAATTACTAAGGTAAAGGAAAGATATAACTAGGTGGCTACAACACACTTTGCCTTTGAGAGAAAGCTTAAAATTGTGTAAAGTGTTTCATAGAAAATCCTACAATGATGTAAAATTCATTAATGCTCATATGTGAAACTGATAATTTAAATGTAACTTGAATTTGAAAAGATTGAAATAACAAGGAAGGAGTACACCTTGATATGTGAAATCAATATTTCTCTTATAACTTTGCTTAATGATGATGGTTCATTGGAGAGTTAGTGCTTCTCATGAAGCACTTGGATAAGTTGGTTCCTTAGATGAACCAATGGAGAATTTAAGGATGATCAACCCCCAAATTAAATTAAATTTTTATATAAAAATAAAATCCATTGAGGGATGTAGAAGCCTCTATTTGCATTGTTGGTGTTTGTAACCCCAAAACATAAAACGGGTTGAAATCGATAATGGATCCATAGGAAATATTGTTAGAGGGAATTGAACCTCTATTTATGCATTATAAAGTTTAACTGATCAACCACTACACATAGCTTGTAGATTCAAATGTCATGTTCTTCCTTAGTTCGTATATGCATGATAAAAAGAGAATGGAGTACATCCATGCTCCTACCATGCTTGCAGATAGAAATTAGTATTGAAAATGTGGCATGAATTTATATTATGTCATCATTGATACATGTAGAATTTGTAATTGTATATAAATGCAAATTTTAAAAAATTGTTTGAAACATGTGCATGACCTTGTATCATACACCTAAAATTGTATGAATCTATAATTTGTTCTTATAATGTGAATGCATATGTATAGAATATTCCCTCATAATATGTGTCAATGATTGTATTTTGATGCATTCTAAACCTTTGAAACTGTATTTTGTACTCAAAACTGAATTTTGATTTTGAAGAGGTTTATCTCATATATGAAAAGCCTATTTAATGCCCTTATTTTGAGGTGAGACAATTGTGTGCTGAAATTCACCCATTTCAAAAAAGAAATTAATTATATAGATTGTAGTAAGATGTAATCATTAAATAATGTAGTATATATGAAAAGTATGTCAACATAGTAAGATATGTACCATTTAAATTATGTATGTAACCTATGAGGCAAAGCCTATATAAATGTATCAATGAAGCTCTTGGTAGAATATAGAATTAATATCTTGTGCATTGGTTAGTGCATGATATGGATCATGGCATGAATCAAATTTAACAAGTTCAATAAGCATAAAATACAACAAACACAATGTCAAATAATAAGGCCAGGGGATACATACAATGGACATGTTTATATGTCTTATAAATAAATATTGCACGTATAAGGTCAAGGGCCACACATAAAAGACATGACTAATATCTCAAGAGACATCTTCAAATTTCACACACAACATAGGGCCAAAGACCAATAACAAATGATGTGTTCAAATGTCACCCATACCAAACAAGATCTCATGGAGATATTCAAGTAATTTATACATAAGAGCCAAGGTCTATACACAATAAATATACAAGATCTAATATATTATATACAATTAACAACATCAATAGAACATATAACTAGAAAATACTCTACACCTTGTATATGTAATGTGATCATATTCTATACAATTAACATATACATGTACACAATTTAAGATATAGATATTAGCAAGACATTTATAAAAAGTATATAACTTAGTATAGGAGTCTTAAAATGATAACATCAGCGAATATTTTAACCGACAAATAAGATGCCCATCGATTAACAAAGCTACTACATAGATGCAAGTCCAACATATTAGTTCACATAAAATTTGTATGTCTTGCATAACATTCATGAATACCAATGAAATGTATGTGTGCTAGAAAAAATAGTATGTTATTTATCAATTGTGAGATAAATAACATATCATAAATATGTAAACTAGATGTTTAATTATGTTCAAGACTTGATTTTAGATTTTAAGAATATTTTGAATGTTTTTATATTTTTAATTTTTTTTTGTTTTTTTTGCATTTTTCAACTTAAAACAAATAGAAACTAGTAGTAACCAATGGTTCGAAAGTAGAATAAATGAGAGGATGTGAACAATCCACAACATTTATCAATATGATGTATGCATTAAAAATGATGTCATGGTCATGTGCAAGAGAGATGCCCCCACTTTATGTGTGAATTTTAATTTTGAAAAACCTGTAGGAGATTGAATAAGTATATGGAGTATTGATTGTACATCCTCATTTCGTCAAATGTACAATTTTTAGTGTATGTAATATGTAAGAGCAGTATAATATAGGAAAATAAAGTTTTTTCATGAATAAGTACTAATTGCATACTAAAATTGAGTGAAATATCTAGACATTGGCAAAATTAAGGATATATTTTCTCAAATTTTTATTTACGTGTGAAAACAAGTGCGACCAATTAAGGACGGTAATGGAATTTGGTTTTATACCTTATTGAAATGGTAGAATAAATCATTGTTTTGGATTGTTCAAATCTATAAAGTGAAAAAGAAGAGCCAAGAGGTCAAAAAGTTAGTAAGAGCCAAG
Organism: Torreya grandis; assembly: GCA_037957365.1. NCBI lineage: Eukaryota > Viridiplantae > Streptophyta > Pinopsida > Cupressales > Taxaceae > Torreya > Torreya grandis. The sequence continues at coordinate 1,704,998 of JARHVA010001383.1, read as the reverse complement.
GGATTAGAAGAATTCATCAAATTGATTGCATATGTAAGTAGTATAAGAACATGATGTAAAAATTGATAAGCTATGTACAATCATAGTTTGTTTTTTTAAATTATCTGAATATTTTTAATGATCATCCAAAAATTCATCCTCATCAAAATTTAAATCTTTAAAATTATGTAAGTACATGGCATACTGATCTTTACCTTCTAAATGTGCGTATTTTATTCTATTTATTACTTTTGAATATATTTAATCCTCTTATTCACTATGACCATTATGCAAGATGTGAATGATTCTTCAATCATGTGAAAAGGTAATGCACTATTTAATAGCATTTATTATAGTTTGCATTTATTGTAACCATGCTCATCATAATATGAATGGTACCCGATGTGTATGAGGCATAACCCATACTTTTGTATTGAAAACTTTGATCCACAAGCTATGAAGAATATGATATATCCTAGAGCATCCCAATCTACACTATGATGTAATTCATTGATGTGAAACCCAAATTGTTGTAATCCTCTAACATTACAAATATTTTTCCATGTAGTAGTATAAATGGGATTGTGTTTGTAATAATATCCTTTCATATAGATTGTGATGGTTCGATCTTCTTGTTAGAGATAGTATGTCGTATCTATAGATGATGTCTTTTGAACCCTTGTAGGAAGAGATATATGCTGATTTTGTATTAATCTGGTAATGCCTTCATGCTTGTATTTTTAAATTTTATTGTGTAATGTCTCACAATCCTCTGTATCATGTCTTGTGATTCTATTATCAACACAATACAATGTTGATCGATGTTTACTAGTAGGTAATGTGATAAACCTATTGTTCAATAGCATTTGTAAAATTATTATGGGTGTATCTTGATGTCACATTATTTGTAATAATGTTAGAAATTTTTATATCAAATATTTTCACATTATTTATTGAATTTATCATAAATGCAATATGAACATTATTATTGCAAAAATTGTTCACATTATCATCTCGAGGCATTCCTAAAATATGCTTACCCTTTGAATATGACTACTTTTTAGTAATTAATTTCAAGTCATCATGGTAAACTCTTGGACTAATGGGTGTAAATAATGTATGAAATAAATATTCATCTAAAGTATTAAATTTAACTTATGCATCGGATCATCTATCATATTAACCATGTTATTTTTATCATCATCACTATCATAATAATCTGAAACATTATTATCTTCTACCTCTCAATTGACTAGTAAAGGTAGATCAAGAATAGATTTTTGTTTATCCAAATTATGTGAATGTTATTTTTGTATACCTTTTTGATCTACATGGATATTTTTTGTTATTTTTGTAACTTTTATTTCTTAGGTTGTTCTACTGTAACTTTTGACTTTTTAATTATTTTTTTTTACAAAAATTCTTTATATAATTTTGCTTGTTCCTATTGTAATTTTCCAAGTTCTAATTGGGCATCTTCTTGTGCTATTTTTAATTGCTCAATTTTTCTATGTGTTTTATATAATTCTTGTTGGTCCGTTCATATTTTTTCTTGTACTATTTGGTTGTTATTAGTAATTGATTCCCAATTTTCATATGTGTACTTTTGATTCCAAAGGATGACTTGAGGAGGCATAACAGTTGGATCATCCAACTATGATCGAGATGTTTGGATTTTGAATAATCATAAAGGGTTATCATCCACAATAAATTCATATGAGTATCCTTCATGTATGAACTTAAGAAACCTATGCAATGTAGATGGTATTGTTGCCATCATGTATATCCATGGTCACCCCAATAGTAAATTATAATGTAAGTGATTAGGCATAACATGAAATATAGTATACATTGTTTTAGGTCCCAATATTATATCTAGAGATATCATTCCAAGTATTTATCTTGAAGAATGATCTAATCCTTTGATAATTTGATTTGTTTGTTGGAGACTATTAATGTTAACACCTAATTATTGTAAAAAATGACCACTACAAAAATTTAATCCATAACCGACATAAATTAATACCCACTTTATTCCTTTATTTTGCATTGTAACTTGAACAACTAGTGGGATATTTTGTGTGATTACATCTTATGTTAGTAATTTTTCATCATCCAAAATTGTAATTCTCTTAGTATCCTTAAAGGTACTCATGATGAAGCAAAAGAGACATGTTATGTATCAATAAAAATAATATTATCATGTAATGCAACATATAAAATATCCTTATAAACTGACAAACTCTTTAGTAACTCCAATATTGAGAAAATTTCATGGATATTTTTTAGTTGATCCATGATATCATATCATTTGGATTGATTTGCTTGCTTCCTTGGGGGTGGGCGTTAGTGTTGAGGAGGAACATGTTGACTTCCTCTATGATGATATGATCTACCTCATCAGTTATTAATAACATATACGACATAATCTAAGATAAGTCATGAGATAATAATGAGAGCAAGATAGTAATTATTAAAACTTTGAGGTCTAGGAGGAAAAGTAATGAAAAGAGTTATGCACGCCCTTTGCCATTTAGTAGTAACTGGTAAAAGATATAATTAAATGTTGTAACAATAAGCATTGAATAAAACTTGAGATCACTTATAGTTAAGGGTCATAGAATTCTGAATATATATCATAATATCTGCTCTTGTTTATATGCCATGTTTGACTTTACAAAATTTTACATTAATAGTGCATGTGTTTTAGCCTGTGATTTGATTCATTTTATTACATGAGTGTGAATGATTTTAATTATTAGGGGAATACAACATGTAATCAAAACTAATAATGCATGATATAAAATGTACTCCAATATAACCATAGATTTGTTTAAAAGTGAGAGTCATAGAAAACTAAAATGTAGATATTACAAAAGAAAAACTTTTGTATATAGAGATTAGTAAATTCTCCTGAAATCTAAGGTCAAAATAAAATACTTTTAGTGTCAAATATTAGATTTGATATCAAAATAAAGCGCTTATAGTGTCAATGATTATATCTAAGGTTAAATCAAGTTCTTTTAGTCTTAGATATTATATCTAAGGTCAAAATAAGGTTCTTTTAGTGTTGAATGTTCAAGAATTTATCTAAACCCTAAGACAATTTTTTTGAAGTAATGGTCAAATAAAAAGCAAGTTCACCAATATGCTTTATCTAATTTAAATTAATTGGTTTATTAACCATAATTTAAATAAATTGAAAATAATACAAAAAAATGTTATAAATAAACTTGTGACAAGAAGAATGAAAGCAAAATACTAAATCTGATAAAGTGCGATCAAATGAAAGAAGACCAACTATGAATAAAATAACAAACTTAATTGTTAACTGTCTATGATCTAAATGCATGAAATAGATAAATGATTGTAACTAATGAACAAAAACCAACGTTGCAAGTGCATGAAGATTGAGACTAAAACTGATGAAGGACAAAATTGTCCAACTTTGGATAGGATTGATTACCACCATAGTCTTAAGTTGGTTGATCTTGTCTTCTACTAAAAATCAAGGACCACCAATGTGACAAACAATTTGAACAAGGATTTTTTGATTTTTCAGTCTCATAATTATATATTCTTACATCTATTTTGTAGTTTGTATAAAGCCTTCCACCCCCTTGTATTATTTTTGCCCTTCAAGTTCTCTAGCTAAGCTTCTTGTGAAAATCAAGCTTGAGGTACTTGTATTATACCGGCACTTTCAATAGGATTCCTTAGAAAATAAAGTTAATTTATTTTTTCTCTCTATATCAAGAAGAATGTGACTCTAGTTTTGTCTGTATTCACTTACATCCTAACCTCTTTACACAATAGTTTTAGAACACTCAAGTGTTCTCTTAAACTATATGTTGTTTTTACAATTAAGATAAGATAATCCCTATATAGGAGTAACTATATTACATAACTAGCTAAGAGAATGCCACCTCGAACAACTTTGTTTATTCACTTCTCTAACTTATCAATGTATAACCCAAACAAAGTGGATAATAATCTATTTATACATATTAGATGAAAAATGATGTACTGTAATATGTATAAAGTGAAGATGACTTTCTTAGAGATGTCATCCATATAACATATTATTTATTGGCTCATACTTGACATTAATAAAAACAAAATTCCACATCCCTTCCAGTGTACTTTTCTATCATGGGGCAACTGCTAGTTAAATAAAACACTAATATTTATTTTTTGGTGGGACCTCTCTTTAAGAGGAGTCCCATGTTGGGGGATACTACCTCTACAATTTTATCTGTAGTGGTCCCATGCAGCATCAAAAGTTTAAAAACCACTAAAAAAATTTGCATCTTAAATTAAGGATTGATGATTGTTTACGAAGAATCTTTTGAGGGATGGGAAACATTAGGTGTTCAACATTTGTAGTTGTTACTCATATTTTTTTGTTGCCAATTATAAGTTTGTCTCTAATCAAACTTTTTAATTTATATTTTAAACATTTATTTGTTGATTTAAAAGTGCGCATTTATTAATAGTAATGGAATAGTGCAACACCAATCCTACAAAAAATGAGTGGAATAAATCACTCCCTAGAATGCACATTGCATGAGATTAAAAAGCCTCAAGAAAAAAAAAAAACATCACAATGCTAAAATTAATGTTGTACCATAAATAAGGCATAATAAAAGTGCAATTTAATAAAAAATGATAATAACAAGAAGCAACAATCATAAAGACCAAGGCTATTAGGTAGTAGCTGTGAATATGGTGACCAATTTTTTTGGATAAAATGCTACGAAATTTTATCTATGACATATCTTGCATGAAATTTAAAATATCATAAAATCATTCAAAGAGAAAAATACTACTAAAATTTCTCAATAGTGCCCTTAAAAAGAAATAACTAGCAGCTGTGAATATGGTGACCAATTTTTTTGGATAAAATGCTACAAAATTTTATCTATGACATATTTTGCATGAAATTTAAAGAATCATAAAATCATTCAAAGAGAAAAATACTACTAAAATTTCTCAATAGTGCCCTTAAAAAGAAATAACTAGCCTCCAACATAAAACTGTGACTACTACATTTATATTATAATAGTTAAACTTGACGTAAAATAAATCAATGAAGCTACCGCTACATTTATATTGTAATTGTTAAAATCAAGGTGAAATAAATCAATGAAGCTAGGGCCTAAATTTAACAACCGATATACCTATCATGAATTTCATTAATAATAATTTTCTCTTTTCCCCTTCCTTTATCACTTCATTGTGTTTGACAGTCATGGTTGGGCCACTCTTTTTAAGGAGGGGGTCCCTAAAACCTATCTTCATATAGCTATGTGAAGGATTTTAAATTTAAAATCTTTCATTTATTGTATCATGATCAATGTGGGACTAAAGGCTTGGTGTGGCAGCTCCCTCATGGGTTACAAAGGAGTTGTGCATGAATAATATTCTATGCCAAAGTTATTATGATCTGAATGCCACTAGATGATATGGACCCATTGATATTTATGGATGTCCTACGTGCATGTGACATTGAGGTTGGAGGCTGTTAAAATAGGTTTTTGAAAGGAAACACGAAAAAGGCATTAAACAGGTTTTGGATGATGCTGAGGCTGGAGGATGGATGTTGGATGCTGGACATTGGAGCCTTGCTTCAATCCATTTATAGATCTAACATGGTATCTATATCAGCATCAAGTTTCACTTGACTCCAATCCTAATACTTTATTTATCTAGGCTTTAGGGTTACAATTGAAAATGTTTGTTTTATTGTGAATAAAGAAAAGATGTTGGAGAATGCAAAGAACACCACACCATATTAAATTTGAGATATTGAGAGATATATGGGGTCATAAACAAATCCATTATGTTTAGCCATATATATAAATACATACATATGTATATATACATATACATATATATGTGTATAGATATATATGTATATATTTGTGTGTGTGTGTGTGTGTTCATAGAGGCCCTATATATAATCTAAAATAATCCTTGATTTAGACCGTATGTATCTCCCTACCCCCATCTATATATATCATAACAAATACTAATCCATGTGGACATAATTAGATGTATAGGGTATTGGTCAGACAGACTTGAAAGATCTATATGGTTTGGAAAGTTCCCATATAGATATATAGGCAAATGGATAGGTCCCTAATAGATATATAGATAGATGGATAAATGCATAGGTCCTAGATATATATATTGATATTAGTGGTTTTATAAAGTAAAATAGTGTAAATTACAACAAACCAAGCTTCCATGGTTAAGGTTTGTTCTATTTGGTTCATTACTTCAAATATTTTTAGAGCATCCTTAAAAAATACATTTTGTACATATCCTGCAAATCAAATCATTCTACAAGACCAAAATTCTTTTAGCCATGTTGTCAAATAGTCCTCTTAGTTTATGTCTACTTCCACATTTTTCATATATGTCTATCAAGGCACCTAAATCAACACTCAGAAATTCCTCATCCACCCTTAAGAATAGAAAACAACCATTCAAATATGTCAACACCATGTAAGTTACATACCCATCCTCAATTATTATAGGTCATGTATACCTAAGCATTACCCATAATGGATTGTCTCACCATTGGTGACATTGCATCATTGATTCATGCTACACATGACACATGTAAACATATTGCAATCAAATCATGATTCACACCTAGTACAAATGGGTATGCAACTTACATGGACTCTACATCTATAATTCATCATTTTATATTTGTTAAAGGTGGATGCAGATGTCATGAGCATTGACTTAAGTAAGGCAAAGCTCCATGTTTGATACAAGACATTAAGGTCCCAACATCTATATTTATGTATACTACTTATAAATACAATATATTATATAGATAATTATTATATATAATTATAAATATTCATCATCAAATGTTATTATAGTATATTAAAAACTATCATTATATATAGAACATAGTATATATTATTACTAATATATGTAATAACATATATATATATATATATATATATATATATATATATATATATATATATAAAGAATCAAAAATAAAAATGGTCGGTGGAACAAGGGCTGTAGAAGGCGATGATAGTGAGGAAGAAGATGAAGGAGAGGGTGTGCAGAAGCCTACATCTTCTTGGATTGATATGGTTAGGGACACACCCACTCTTGAAGATACATGCAAGGAACTTTTTCCCATTTTTTGGGTAAAGAAGTGTTGTTGGAAATTCTAGATGAATAAATTGATAACATAGAGAATCGATACCAAAATAGTCTCATTGGAAAATTAGTAAGCTTGAGACATAAAATTGATGTGGTGAGGGATTGGATCAGACTCCCAGCTCTTCCACTAGAATTCTGGAAGGATAATATTATGATGGGGATTGTGAAATCCATAGGGATGCCTGTAGCCATTGATTTTGTTACAAAAGTAAGAATAAGACTCACATTTTCTAGAATCTATGTTAATGTGGAAATTGATAAGGATCTTCCAAATTCCATTATGTTGAGATAAAAATTTGGTATTTGGATTCAAAATATAGTATCTAAACATGCCAATGAAATATACCCCAATTGTTGTTCCTTTGGGCACAAATGCACAACAAATTTGTTTGGAGATCAACAAATCAAGGAAAAGGAGGTGTTGAAGAATACCAATGGTAGGTTGAAGGATTTAAATCATGAGATTGTTTTCCCCCAAAAATATCACTCATTTTTGGGATAACATTTGAACTATTTTGGTCTTACAGACCAAAATTGTCTCTTCCCTTTTCAAAATTTGTCTTGGGCATTCAAATTCCCCATTTTTCGAGCTTCACAGCTTCTGCAGGTGGGTTCAATCAAAAGAATTGGTTTCTAACAATTGGTCATTTTTAGAATTGGTTCATCGCATTGGTTCAAACAAAAATCTCCATCGGTAAGCATCAATAGCAAGTTCAAAGTTTGGTTCGATGTCAAACGGTTCAATGGCTGAGTACAACCAAGCAGTTCAACGCTTTATTTCACTCAGGTGGTTCATTCCCTTTGTTTCAACGTCTTTTGGTTCAATCAAATGGTTCGTCAGTCGGTTCAAAGCTTTGTTTGAACTGTTGAACCAAAACTTGGTTCAATGGTTGGTTCAACATCTTGGTTCAACGAAAAGGTTCAACATTTTGGTTCAAAGGCATGGTTCAAAGGCAAGTTCAATGTTTAGTTCAATGCTTATTTCATCAGCTCGATTCATTTAAATTGAACCATCAGCTTGAACCATTTTTGGTTCAACCGATTGATTCAATGTCTTGGTTCAACGGAATGGTTCATTGCCAAAGTTCAAAGGGGTGGTTCAATGCAAAAGGAAGCTTCTCGAAGGACAAGTGCCCTTGCGGAGGACACTTAATCGATAAAATCACCCTTCAGAAGGGTCATTTTCAAGGAAGCCGAAAGGTAATTCTTTTAGATTTGTTTAAGGCATTTAAAATTGGTTTTGCAAACTTTTTGTCTGCAATAATTTTCCCCAGGGAAAATGTCTGCGGGAGGAAACGTAAGAAAAGCCCAAGGGAATATCCAAAGGGTCACCTGAAGAAGCCGAAAAGGCCATTTAAAGACTGCCTAAAAGATAGATATCCTTGTGGGAGGCTATTATGACTCAAAATGGGTCATTTCTCAAGGCCCGATAGGGAAAGTCCAATCTAGAAAAATACCAAGCAAAAAGCTGAAAGAAGACTAAGGAATGACGCACGCAAAAATGTCAAATTCAACACAGTGAACTAGCCGTTGATCCTTTGAACATACAGATTAGAACACATTCATAGATTTCAAGGCCAAGACTAGCAGAAAGCGGCGAAGGAATAGAACAACAAACTAAATCCAGGACCCGATTCAATTAATCAAAAAAGGAGGAACGATGAAGATAAGAGCAGATCGCCATGTGGACATTAAAAGTTGCAAAATTTCAATAAGCATGACTTGTTTCCCTGCATTGATAAAATCAAATGGGTAAAATGCCCCTAAGTTCCAACATGTCTTCTTAACAGATTCCAATGCAAAATGATGTATTTACTGTTCCCAAGTCCTTCTTGAAGAGGCTATATAAGGGACTTTCTTCTATTGTAATAAGGATCTCTTTTTTGACATTTAAAACGAAACTCTACCCGAATTGTAAGGCATTACTGAGACTCTGAGCTCAAATTGCTGATCATATTTTTGTTACTAGAATAAGAAAGCAAGTGGTTTTTTAGACTTTGTGCTATAATATCTTTGTTATTGAGGAAATTGTTCTTATATCTTTTTCTTCAATATATCTTTTGTTCCTTTAATTCAACAAGCAAAATTAGTGACAGTAGTCAAGAAGGTGTCCTGAAGAGTCAATTGTGGAGAGACCTTGTGCCCCCATAATTACCTTTAGTGTGTTTTCTTTTCATTTCTGTGTAAAGGACCTTGAGGTGACTTTGTGCCCTCATTATCCTTCGTATCTTACTCTTAAGCAATCCAGGTGAAGGCTTTGTGCTACATCTCGATTTGCTAGCTATTACATACTTTGCTACATTTTGTTGTTACTGCTAGGAGTATTCTTGTGGTTTGCTAAATAGTACTTCTGAAAGAAGAGTACTGTCTGTCATTTCCCTTGAGTTTTTCCTTTGATCCGCGTGCATCATCTCTGAAGAAAGAGAGATGGATGGTTTGTCCTACCCATGAGTATTATTTTCTTTTTATATATATATATATATCATACCTACAGGGAACCTCCCCTTGATGAGAGGAGAGATCAATGTCTTTTTGATGTGGTAAAACTACACAGTTGGATGACTAATCTTCCTACTTTAGCTGATTAGACCTATTTTGTTTATCAGTACGCTGATCGACAAAATATTCAACCAATAGTTTTTGGTGACTCCGTTGGGGACACAGTAATTTTGTGCAATTTGGAACCTCAAGTTTTAGATTGAAACATCACCTATGTCTTACCCATTATCATTATCACCTTATCCATTATACAGTCTAGTGACTCCCATCTGAGTCTTACCCATTATCCATTTATAGCCTTACCATTTTTCATCCATCTCCATTTTCATCCATCTCCATTATATTATCTGGTCTACAGAAATAGAGCTGCTGGGAAAGAAAGTGCAGTTTGAAGCCTCAAGCTTTAAGCTGAAGCAAGGCCAGTTTCTTTTCCATTTTTGTCCTATAATCTGGCAACTCCACTCACATGTGTTATCCCTATTGTTCATAATTAAATCATGGTAGTTCGAGGCCCTTGGGGTAACTCTTTTGGCCCACTCAACTTGACTCCACCTCTGCATGAGCTACCACTCAGTTCAAGGAAGAATTTCCCCAAATTCTTTGGTGATGGAAGAGTCCACCCTGATGAACACATTTTAGCCTTCACCATAGCCTGTGGTGTGATAGGGGTGGAATTTGAAGACGTGGCAGTCAAGATTTTTGTGGAGACACTACAAGGTGCTGCTGCAAACTGGTTCTACCATCTGCAAGATGGATCAGTGACTGAATGGGATACACTTAAAGCCAAGTTCGAAGCAAGATTCAAGCCCATAGAAAATGCACATGCCTTTCTGGCCCAGTTCACACAGATGAAGAAGGAACCCCATGAACCTATGAGGGACTTCATTTCCAGGTTCAACAAGCTGAGGCACATGATTCCCATGATTTCCCAACTGACACCTCAGAATCTCATTTGTTTCTTCATCAATTCATAGTTGCCTGAAGTGAGTTTTCTATTGAGATGGGCTAGACACATAGACCTTGAGGCTGCTCAAGACTTGGCTACTGAGCTAGAAGATGATCTTATCTTGGTAGGAAAGATAAGGAGAGATCCTAACATAAATAGAGCTTCATCATCTTCTGAATATTCATCTACAATCACCACTGATCTAATGGTGCAAAAGCTGGCAAATGAATTGCTAGCCTTGAAAAGGCAAATGGCACAAAGTATGTCTTCTAATCCTCTATATAAAGATATACCAAGGAGGACATTCCCTAATCAGCCATATCAAGGCAATGCTGCCAGAAGTCAAGGGCAACAAAATCATCTTCCTCCCCCATAGAGGAATCCTGCCCTTGAAGCACTTCGTTGGATATCTGGAAACAGAGCATGTTTCCTATTTCCCACCTGAGTTAGAGTAAGAAAAAGGCACTGATATCTTCAGGGAAGATCGAGAAGAATCAGCTGGTGACTCCCACATTGGTTTCCTGAATTACCAGGATGAACTCAGAAGTGAAGGTGAAGCAGTCAAAGGATCATACACAGTATTCACTAGGTCCCAAAATCAGTTAGCCCAACAGGCTGACAAAGAGAAGATAGAGGAGCGACCCCAACCAAAAATTTCAATTGCTGAGTAGAGAACCCCTCTTCCTTTTCAATCAAAGGACCCAGTGATTACCAAAGAAGTAAGTACATCAAACATCTCTGTACCTTCTACTTCAGCTTCACAAACTAGTCCTTCCCCTCTCAAAAATCAAAAGGATGAACTCCCATCCTCTCTTCCAAATCCATTCTAGTCATTTGACATGATTGATCATGTCAAGGAATCTAAAATTCAAATGACTGAGTTTGAATCCCTGCAAGTCAATCTTGAGCAATTGGACATTGATGGAGAACTAAATGCAGACCTGTCTGAGACAAAATACGTGGTCACCCAAAAATCAGCCCCTGCAGCACAAATTTTGTCTGAGTCTTCAGGCAGGGGTAATTATTTCTTTACCATAGAGGATGTTCATGTTTTTGTAGATGAAAGTCCTGTAGCTGACAATTCAAGAATTGATCCAAACAAGACTTCAGGAGAATTGGTAGGATGTAGTATAAACAAGGAAGGATCTTCCATCTCTAATGAAGAGAAATTTGATAGGAGATCAACTTTTGATGATGACATCAATTCTTCCACCAATGATGAAGTTAGAACTGTGTTGATATCTCCTCAAGGAGATATTCTTCCTTCATGTAATTTGCAAGTCAGCAACACCAACAACACAGCTGGATGTGAATCTCTGTTGCTTAAATTGAAGATTGCTCAAGATGAAGAAGTCAAACTCCTTCACATCAAAGGAGATGTTAATCTGATAGTTTGTCAGGAGTTTGATATAGACAATCCAATCATATGCTGGATTGAACTAGAAGAACAACCAATTATGGTAATGGACCACGCTGCTGTAAATCAAAATTAAGCAAAGGAACCCTTCACAGGAAGAGCAAGGAGTTATGGTTTTTAGTTTGAAGACCACGTCCTACCACAGAGCAAAAAGAAGGAAAGACCAAGAGGAAGATGCAAAAAATTGGTTCCCTAGTGGAGAGCTCCATTCGCTCATCACCATTTTTGGGGACAAAATGTCTTCTTACTGGTTTACCAAGATGGCACACTATTTTCATTGTCTCTCAAGAAGCAGCATCTGAAATACTTCAATTCTTGAAGTATCAGATCATTGCATATGTATATATGTATATTTGTACAATTTTTAATTCTATTTTGTTTTGTTTGTTTCCATTTTTGATGCCTTTCATTTATGGATAGCATGACTCCGTAACCCAATGGCATACTTGAAGACACTGGAGATTCTAGATTCTACTCCTTTCAATTCATTTTGCAATTGATAGAAGTTCCCCAACTGGAGCCAGCTATTGTCCCCCAAAAATATCACTCATTTTTGGGACAACATTTGAACTATTTTGGTCTTACAGACCAAAATTGTCTCTTCCCTTTTCAAAATTTGTCTTGGGCATTCAAATTCCTCATTTTTTAGGCTTCACGGCTTCTGCAGGTGGGTTCAATCAAAAGAATCAGTTTCTAACAATTGGTCATTTTTAGAATTGGTTCATCACCTTGGTTCAAACATAAATCTCCATCAACAAGCATCAACAACAGGTTCAACGTTTGGTTCATCTTTTGGTTCGATGTCAAACGGTTCAATGGCTTGGTTCAACCAAGCGGTTCAATGCTTTATTTCACTCGGGTGGTTCATTCCCTTTGTTTCAGCATCTTTTGGTTCAATCAAATGGTTCGTCAGTCAGTTTAAAGCTTTGTTTGAACCGTTGAACCAAAAATTGGTTCAACGGTTGGTTCAACGAAAAGGTTCAATGTTTTGGTTCAAAGACATGGTTCAAAGGCAAGTTCATTGTTCGGTTTAATGCTTAGTTCATCGGCTCAGTTCATTTGGCTTGAACCATTAGCTTGAACCATTTTTGGTTCAACCAATTGGTTCATTGTCTTGGTTCAATAGAATGGTTCATCGCCAAAGTTCAAAGGGGTGGTTCAATGCAAAAGGAAGCTTCTCGAAGGACAAGTGCCCTTGCAGAGGACACTTAATCATAAAAGCACCCTTCAGAAGGGTCATTTTCAAGGAAGCTGAAAGGTAATTCTTTCAGATTTGTTTAAGGCATTTAAAATTGGTTTCACAAACTTTTCGTCTGCGGGAATTTTCCCTGGGGAAAATGTCCATGGGAGGAAGCGTAAGAAAAGCTCGGGGGAATATCCAAAGGGTCGCACGAAGAAGCCCGAAAGGCCATTTAAAGACTACCTGAAAGATAGATATCCTTGTGGGAGGCTATTTCGACTCAAAATGGGTCATTTCTCAAGGCCTGAAAGGGCAAGTCCAATATGGAAAAATACCAAGCAGAAAGCCGAAAGAAGACTAAGGAATGACGCGCCTAAAAATGTCAAATTGAACACAGTGAACTAGTCGTTGATCCTTTGAACATACAGACCAGAATACATTCACAGATTTCAAGGCCAAGACTAGCAGAAAGCGGAGAAGGAACAAAACAACAAACTAAATCCAGGACCCAATTTAATTAACCAAAAAAGGAGGAATGATGAAGATAAGATCAGATCACCAGGTGGACATTGAAAGTTGCAAACTTTCAATAAGCGTGACTTGTTTCCCTGCATTAATAAAATTAGATGGGTAAAATGCCCCTAAGTTCCAGCGTGTCTTCTTAACAGATTCCAATGCAAAATGATGTATTTACTATTCCCAAGTCCTTCTTGAAGAGGCTATATAAGGGACTTTCTTCTATTGTAATAAGAATCTCTTTTCTGACATTTAGAATGAAACTCTGCCCGAATTGTAAGGCATTACTAAGACTTTGAACTCAGATTGCCGATCATATTTTGTTACTGGAATAAGAAAGCAAGTGGTTTTTTAGACTTTGTGCTGTAATATCTTTGTTATTGAGGAAATTGTTCTTATGTCTTTTTCTTCAATATATTTTCTGTTCCTTTAATTCAACAAGCAAAATTAGTGACAATAGTCAAGAAGGTGTCCTAAAGAGTCAACTATGGAGAGACTTTGTGCCCCCATAATTGCCTTTAGTGTGTTTTCTTTTCATTTCTGTGTAAAGGACCTTGAGGTGACTTTGTGCCCTCATTGTCCTTCATATCTTACTCTTGAGCAATCCAGGTGAAGACTTTGTGTTGCATCTCGATTGCCTGGTTATTACATTCTTTGCTACATTTTGTTGTTACTGCCAGGAGTATTCTTATGGTTTGCTGAATAGTAGTTTTGAAAGAAGAGGAGTAATGTCTGTCATTTCCCCTAAGTTTTTCCTTTGATTTGTGCGCATCATCTCTAAAGAAAGAGAGATGGATGGTTTGTCCTACCCATGAGTATTATTTTCAATATATATATATATATATATATATATATATATATATATATATATATATATATATATATATATATATAAAACATACCTACAGAGAACCTCCCCTTGATGAGAGGAGAGATCAGTGTCTTTCTAATGTGGTAAAACTACACATTTGGATGACTAATCTTCCTACTTTGGTTGATCAGACTTATTTTGTTTATCAGTATGCTGATCGACAAAATATTCAACCAAAAGAGATAATGATAAAAAAGTGAATTTGAGGTTGGAATAAAGGAGATCTTGGGGAACAAAGGCTATCTGGGGTAAGTCAAATCACTAGATGACCATTTTCAGCCTATAGTGCTTTTCACCAACTTTGATATGAATGATTTAATTCTACCATAGAAACAATAGACCTATCTAGATAATGACCTTGCCAAGAAGGATGGGTGATTGTTGGATAATGATGGTTCAGTGGAAGAAATAATAAAGTTAGTATCATAGAATGGTAGTATGAATGTTGTGAAATTTTTGAAATCCAAGGGTGTAATGTTTTTGAACCCTCTATCTTAGATAGATTCTATGATAGAGATTAATCATCCCTTGGTTACGATTAAGGTCTAGGATGAATATCTTCAATGACAGTATGGGAAAAATTAAAATGGACATTGATGTCCTAATCCCAATTTGTTTGGATAAACCTCTCCTTGAAATTAATGAGGATAGGATTTCAGAGGGTGAGGAGGATCCCTTTGACAAGTGTAAAACTAGTTTGGAGAGTGAATTAGCATTCTTAAAAATTTAAAAACACTCAACTAAGAAAGGATCCTATGATTTCTACACACCTGGTAAGGATTGCAAAACTAGTTTGAAGAAATTATAAGGTTTGAACCCTCGAGATGAAAGACTTAGAAGATGATTTCATCCTTTATGTGGAAATCTTGATCACTAATATTTTATCCAGGTTTCATTAATTATTTCCAATCATTGTAACTTCACTAGGATTTTAAATTTATTTGATCATTGTTTAGTGGCATAATGACATTGGTTGAATTTTTAATTTTGATTTTTTATTTGAGTTTGCTGCTCTCGAAGTGACTTAACTTGTTACCATTTATCTTTGATTTGGTATGGGTTGACCATTGGTAGTTTGTTTAGGGTTTTTAGGTCTATTTGAGGACTTGCTAGATTTCTATTCTCTTCCTTTGATCTTGCATTTGGCTCCTATAGTTGAGTTTGGTCTCTGAGGGACCCTTTTTATTGTTCTCTTTTTTAAGGGTGCTTTTTTGGGTGTTTCCTTGGTTGTGAATTCCCCACAAAATCCTTGTCTAGATTATTTTATGGATCCCTGAGTGGGTATTTCTTCTTATGGTTTTTACTTTCAGGGACCTGGGTGCCCCTTGTGCCTAAGACTAGATTTTATAGTGTGTTCCTCTTTCTATACTTCCTTCATGATATCTCTAGGGACTTAGACCTCTTGTTATGTCCTATGTTAGATTCCACATCATCTATTCTAGAGACATGGGACTCCTTTGCTTAGGATGGTTCTGGATCCAGTCATATTATAGAATGTAGGGTCCTCTAGGGGATCCTGATGCTTCTTTAAGAGACTTGGGCCTCTTACTCCATTAGTCCAAGATTGTTTTCATTCCATCTAAAATAGGTTGGTTCCCGCACCAAGCAAAAGTGGTTATTGCTCTTTCCATTATTATTCCTCCTTTGTCTGGGTCCATTCTGCTCTTTTTATTGTTGTTTCCTTTTATGGTAGGGTCCTTTTTGTCTTTTTGGTGAACTATATCTTCTTCTATCTTGTGTATGCCAAGGTGAGTTGCAGACTTTCTGATGTGTGGGTTCCACACCAGTCAAAAGAGGGTTTACCTTAATATGAACACACACACACACACACACACATATGTATATATACATATATATATGTATGTATATATATACATATATATGTATCTACACACACACACACATACATATATATATATATATACATATATATATATGTATATATATATATACATACATATATATATATATATATGTATGTATATATATACATACATATGTATATATGTATATATATATGCATATATATATATAATAATAATATATCAATAAATTATAAATTTGTATCTATATTATATTTTGATTAATATAATTTTAATATTTTAACTTATATCCTTATCATATTTATATGCATGTGTGGTACACCTATCATGATATTTTTACCTTGTATAGGTATTAGGCTTGTTAGAATCATACATGTATCTGGTCAGATAAGCATTTGAAAAAAGTATTAGGTTGATGTGCATGAAGTTTTGAGGTCTTCAGGCATGGCATCACCATATGCAATTCTACGCACTAAAAGCAGGGCTTGTATAAATTATTTAATGCATTAGTGGGTTCATGTAATCATTAAAGATGCATGAGTGCATTGGGGGGTTGTGTGTGATACATATTGTAAATGTGCATTGGAATTTATGGTTTCTCTTATACCTCCATGAAGAAACTAATGTGCTTGTGAAAATGTGAGGAAAACCATTTAAAGGGACATTTATAATTTTGTAAGTTTTCAAGGAAATATGCTTTGTTTGGATAGTGTAGTATATTTTATAAAATATATTGAATACAAAATACAATTAAAGGATATCATAGTAAGATGGCATGATCCAAATATTATAATAGTAATATTAATGCATATTTATGAAAAAGGTAGCATATAACAAAGAAAAATATATGCGAATATAGGAAGCACCAATAAGAAAAAATAATTTACTCGTTACTTGGGCCCCCATGATGTTGGTCATATGCTTTCTTGCGTATAAATGTGCCATGTTTCAAAACTCGATATTATAGTCTACATCTATACCATGGTATTTTGTGTCATAAATCTTATCATTCAATTGAGTTTACTATTTTTTATGAACATCATATTAATATTTACACACTAATGTAGGATTGATTGCCAATCGACCACATTTTCTCTCAACCAATAACTCCTCTAGCAGAACATTTGCACTATATAACTAAATGAGCCACCTTATGTACCCATGTTGCATGCACTTCAGAAAATATTTGACACTCACTTCAATAGTAACAAAACAACCAATATAGAGTCTATAACATTGATGTATTGCCTGACATTAACAACATTTCATTGTTGATTCCATCTACATCTCAGGTTTGGAGTCCTTTTTTAATGAAATAAAACATGGTCCATAAAATATGCCACCACCCTAGAAGCTACAAAAATATAGGGCATGCAAATCCAACAACTACCCTAAAGTGGAGGCATGTATATGATATGCACCATTTGGTGTACAATAGACCCTAAAATACCCTGTTATTACCCCTCATCATCACCATCCATCTCACTTTTTAATATTTCACCACTTGCAAGTTCTTTTTGGGCTTACCTTTATTCCATGTGTATGATTATGGTGTCTTTGTATGTTCTTAACCCTGATGTAATCTAGCTTGGAGTCAATACATTCACAACATTATTAAAGATAAGTTTTAATATAAGATTTGGAACCTCAATGTATTATTTCCATATCAAAAACATTACAACACTCATTTTAGTCACATAACAAACAAAAAGCCTTCCCACATTCAAATTATCCTCATGTTGTATTTGTTCATCCTTAACAATAGCAATTGTACAATAAAAAAACTCACCACCTTACAAGATTTTGACCCCTTTCTAATGAGTGCAGATCATGTAAATATAATAGCTACCCTAAATATATATCTTATGTGCAATACTATTTCCCCTCACCATCACCATGAAACTAACCTCTTCATACAACACATTATCACACTGTAACAAGGAACACATAACCTCATTTTGTATCCTTACCTCCACTAGAACCTCCCTAATACCAATAGAACTTGATGTGATACATGTGCATGAATTTTGACACAATGCATTTTAACACATATTTGATTGAATTTTTATTTATACACTTCTAAGTTGAATATGCCTAAATCGATGTAATTTGTTGTCTGTTGGTAAAGAGGGTTTTTATTTAATTTTGGTTTTACATGAGACACAAAGCTTTAATGCAATCAAATCAACTCTTGTGATGTATTCATCAACAAAATCTCTTTGAAAATGAAGCTTATCAAGAATCATAGCTTCTTGTCTATGAGACATATGAACTAAAAAAAAATAGATTTAACCTCATTGATAACTTGCATTGTTACAACACTAAAAAGTTGTATCTTCTTATTGAAATTCAAGGCATCTTGAGACAAAGCTTTGCCATTCAGGGAATAATCATCCATAAATTTTAAATGTGTCATTGGTTTAAGACCTCAAATAAGAGTAATGCCTTAAATAGTTATATCTCTTCTACCTATGATGATGATTCTTCCCAAACTTTTTAGAAGAATGAAAAAAAATATGGAGAAAGAGGGTCTCCTTATCGAATGCTTCTAGAAACCCCAAAAGACCTAGTGGGAGTGCCATTAATGAGAACCAAAAAAGAAATTAAGGAGATACAACCTTTCAAACAAAGAATCTAATCCTTAGAGAAACTGAAGTGTTAAAGCATTCTTAAGAGAAAGACCCAATTGACCCAGTCATATGCTTTAGAAAGATCCAATCTAATAAACATAGCTAAAGTTTTTTGGCTATGTATGGAATGGATAAATTGTTGAGCTAACATGATATCATCAAGGATTTATCTACTCATAATATACCCCTTTTCTCAAGGGAAATAAATCTATAGAGGAAGGGTTTCAGTATATTAGCCATGATTTTTGAAATTATTTTGTAATAAACATTATAGAGAGCAATGGGATGAAAGCCAGAGATATTCATTAGAGCCTAGATTTTAGGAACCAAGGCAAAACCATGAATTTAGCTAATCTAGATTCTTCCACAACCTCTAATAGGTCCTTATGAATAATGTCCTAGAATTTTTGATAAAATTTAATAAGGAACCCATTTTTATGATGGGTTTTCCCCTTGCTTATACTGAAGACAATTCTTCTTAATTATTCCAAGAAAATTGTAGCAATAGGATATCAATTATCCTTCATTGTAATAATAGTAAGAATATCTTGGAGAATCTTTTGTTAGACATCCATATCCAAAATAATAGCACAAAAGAGTTGAGAATAATGTTTGAAATGCACTATGAAGATAACTCATGAGCTCCATTGTCCAAGTCATGAGAGGAAATGTGGTTGAAGGATCTCTGCATAAGAATGGATTTGTGAAAAAGTCAGTATTTTTGTCCCCTTCTTGAAGCCACTTAATTCTATATTTTTGTTTCCACATAATTTCCTCTCTTATATTCCATTCCTTCATCTATTTAATCAAATCAAACTCCTCTTATTTGAGTTCTTTAGTAACACTATGTATGTAGATGGTTTTGATGACCTTTTATAGACTATCAGATATCTCTTGATTTTTTACTTTGATATGTCCAAATTTAACACAATTCCTTTTCACTACTTTGGATTTCACATATCTGAGATTCCCATGTTTTTTCCATAATATTTTAGCACCAGAAAGAAAATCTTACGCATTACTGACAAGCTTTGTCATTCCTAAGCTACCACTTTATAAAGGGAAAGGTAATATTGAGAAACATCTTCATTCATTCCATGCAACATGCTTGGATTATGCTTATAATGATATATTATTAACCAAGTTCTTTCCAAGAATACTAAAATATTATGCTTTACTATGGTTGTACTATCTTCCACTTCAATCAATTAGAGCATTCAACCTTTTGGTAAAGCAATTTTTAGTACACTTTTCTATCAACACTAGTGAAAATATATCTTATGCACAAATTTAAAAACTCAAGCAAAGGTCAAATGATCTAATTACTAAATATGTTAGATTCGGTACAAAACTATTCTAGCTAAGATGACAAATTCTATGGTAGAAAATGAATTACAAGATATCTTCACACACATTTTTCAATCACCACTCCTTTTTGCAGAAATATGTACATTTTAGTACCATGAAGAGGCTTACCTTTCATCCACCAGTACTATTTTTTTTTCTAATATTAGCATGTTGAAGCCACATCAACTAGAACCAAAAAGAAGAATTTGGGCATTCAGAGTTCTAGAATTCCATCCTAATTAGCCAGTGATCTAACTTGGTATTGTTGAGAATTACGGATTTGGGGATTTGTCCCTTGACAAGAAACTCCTCTAGTAGTAAAAATATATCTAGTATTTTAGTAATTAAAGCATAACCAGATATGTGATTAGACCACATAAGGAGCCCATTATCAAGCTTAATGTCAATAATATTAAGAGAAGATATGTATTCCATCATAAGACTAGAGTCAACATCAAGTTTTATATTATTGCCATTATTTTATTATAAGGAAATAATTGAGTTGAATTCCACTCCAGATAGGACCTATGATCCAAAAAAGAGATGAATGATATATTCGAGACTCTTCCATTACTTATTTTATCTTCCAAAGTTGTAGAGAGGTAAGTATTAATAAACAAGACCTACTGCTTAAAATATATGATGTGAGCAAGTATAGATATGATTCCCTATGTAGCCATAATGTCAATCGCCATAATTTACCTAGAGTTCTAAAAGTAAGCAATGCCCCTAAAATCTCTTCGAGAGTCATTAGACAAGACATTAGCAATTGACCATATCTTCTTAGCCAAAGTTTTTATGTTATCACTATAGACTTTATTTTCCTAAAACAAAAAAAACATATGAGGAATGTGAGCTTTCAACATTCTAATTATTTCATTGTATCTAAAGGGGTAACTTTTAAAACCCCTAATGTTTCATGATATACACTTTATGTTGAACTAATCATGTCCACTTGGGATATCTCTTTTGCCCTCCTTAAATAGACTAATTTTTCTCCTTCCCTTTGAAGGTGGATTGCCTTAGATTTTCTCCCTACCTTCTGATTGGTGTCTATGTTCATTTTTTAATTTGAATCTTGACTGATCTCAGTTGGCTCCATAATGGAAAGGATATCTAGGGATGAAGAGTAGGGGTCTAACACTCGAAAGGGTGTCAGGGGGGTGATCTAGAAGATCACATGAATATGTACTTATTTTGTAAAGTTTGTCCAATTTATGTTTGCTAACATGGATTGTATCCTTTTGAGATATTATGGCAAGATCCCAAGATTTTGGAAATCTAGTTGTGAGAAGTTTGTCTTCCCAAATCAATTAGGCTATGTGGAGGATATTTTGTAAACTCCATTTTAGGAATTTTAGTTTCCATAGACAAATCACTGACGTCTGGAGGGTCATCAACAACCAAATAGCCAAAGTTATTTTTCAGAGAAGAAAGGCCCAGATGTAGGGTTCTTGGGTTTAACAATATGCTTCCATTTAGGATACTGAGAGACCTCTTTATCAGGGGCTTATTTAGAGTTCTCAAAAACATAGATTTCACAATCCTTAATTGAATGCCCATATTCAAGGTATAGTCTACACCTAAAGGGAATATTATCATAATCAATTTGTTATTCCTAGACCCCTTCCCTAAATTGTAACATAATATTTTTAGGAAGAGGGTTGTTAAAATTTATAGGAACATAGATCTAAGAATAAACAATATGATCATAATGCATATAACTATCACCCATCAAAACTTGACTATGGTATTACTTATTACTACGAAGGCAGTTGGGTTCTAGAATTCACTTAAAGTCCAGAAAGCCTTACCCAAATTTGTCCAACGTATGTTAAATCTTCTTATACCTTGAAAAGAGAGTGTCATGGCCTCATAAATAAACCATCTCATCTCATAAACTAAGTACTCCTTGGAATATCTGTTACCAATCCTCTTCATGAGTAAACACCACAAGGAAATATCAATCTGAGTAAACCAAGACTTGAAACTCCCCATACATTATCTAGGATTTTGATGCCTAGATTCTAAAATTTTACAAGGAAGGTTGGAATCCCAAAAATTTATAAATAAGAGCACTCTATCTGCCACTTTCATGCATCCTACCTCAATTTTCATAGTATCAATTTTTGGCATGTGCAGGGGCTAACAAAGAAAAACCCTACGTCCATTAATTGACGTAGTATCTTGAGAAGTCTGTAAAGCTTCTTTAAACTTTAAATTTGTAAGGTTTTGATCCATAACTTACATCAGTATTATTTTTAGGCTTTAAACATATTTCCCTTGTTTTATTCAAGTTAATTTCGGTGAAGTTTTATATTATTAACAATTTTGAATTAATTTTATTTTTATGTAATCTCTTAAAAAAATGAAAGATGTGATAAAAAATGAAAGAAAGAGTAAATGAAATGAGAAACATTTAAGAGTCAATTTTTAAAAATCATATAAATATTATTTAATAACCATTTGTTTTGATCATAGGGGATAAATGACCATTCAAAAAATATAAGATTTAAAAACAAGTAAAAAAACATTTCAAAATTAAAATACTAGAAAATAGAGAAAAAAAAGAATTGAAAAAAATAATAAAAAATTTGTCTTTACTAACCGTTTATGTTGTGAAGAAGGTGGTGGTAAAAATAATGAAAAAAAGCAAAAAAACATTAGAAATTTAAATAGGGAGGGTAATGGCAATGATGGAGGTGACGGTGCGTGCTGCGAATGTTGGGGCGTGGGCTGGTGATCCTGGAGGGAGGTCGGGTTTTGTGAAATCTACGGCAGAATCGTTAGCCAAAGGGAAAGAGCTGGTCTATTCTAGTGACCGTGTGAAATTAAATAAGGTGAATGGATGTCTCCCACGCTGCCAGGACAGGCCCATTCTAGTAATTCCCCCAAAAGATGTGAAGGAGGATGTCGAATACCTCTCAGCTCATGCTCTGATCTGTAAGTTTCTAGGCATTAGAATTTCTATATCAGCTTTGGAGGCCTGGATTCGATGAACCTGGTAGGTGGAGGGTGACCTTGACATTATGTTACCTAGGAATAGTTATTTTTTGGTAAATTTTTCCTCTATATCGGACCGAAATCAAATTTTTGGAGGAGGACCTTATTTCTTTAAATGGAGTGGCCTATTTTTCAAACCCTGGCATATAGGGTTTAACTCTACGGAGGATCTGCCAGCACGCGTGCCTGTTTGGGTGTGCCTCCCAAGACTTCCTCTAGAATTCTGGCATGAGGATATTCTGCAACAAATAGCTACCATGCTAGGTACTCCTACTGCCATAGTGCACCAATCGCTAGACAAAAATCTCATCTTGTATGCCCGTATCTATGTAGAGATTGACTTAAATAACCCCTTGCTAGACACGATGGAGATATGCTTGGGATCCTCATCATGGCTTCAGTAGATTGACTACGAATCTATTCCCTTTAGGTGTAGAATCTGCCACGAATACAGACATCTACACCGTCAATGCCCGCAGGTATCAAGAGCCAATGAAGAGACTACCAACAACACCAAAGGAGCAGTCCCTCCAGCCCACCTGGCAACTAGAAATTTTTAGCAGGGCAGTGCCACAAAGGAAATCGTCCCTTCAAATCCTGGGGCCATAACACAAGGACCACCTAGCTTTATCGGGAAGGATAAAGATGGATTTACCCAAGTTAGGTGCCAGTCGAGGGGTCGGGGGCAGAAGCGTGGAAATTAGGATCAGCAATTGGAGATGGGCTTCAACCATTTTGAGACTCTTGAGAATATGGCCATTGAGGATGGTATCCTTTTTAGCGAACAGGGGGAACCTGCGAATTGTGAGGGCAAGGACTCCTTCCTCACTAAATCTCAGGATATGCTAATCCAGTTGACCAGGGAGATTTCTCTGAATCTGGAGGAAGGATACCTAGTTGTTTTCCCACCCCATCAGGACAAGGATAACAGTTGGGTAGACATGGTTAAGGAGGCAGAGCTTTCTAGGAAAGAGAAGGCCTTAACTTCTGCACTTGGCCTAATGCAAAGGCCTTTCAAAATAGTTTCTTTTAGTACACCTTCCAGAGTGGGACGCAGGAAGGACCAAGAAAGAATCAAACTTACAGGAGATCTGCTGGTAGAATCAGGTGTTGTCAAGACCCTGGATGAACACTTCCCTCCCTCCTCCCAATGATTGTGCTATCATGGAATGTAAGGGGGTTGGGTGGCACCCCCAGACAAAAGGCTATCCGTAAGTTGGTTGCTGATCACACTCCTGATATCCTTTGTATTTAGGAGACTAAACTGGTGGTTGAGGCTATGTTTACCTGCTTGCCCAAATTTTGGCCTTATGGGCAATGCCAGTGTGTAGGGGCTTCTAAAAGTGCTGGGGGCATAGTTATATGCTGGGATCTTGGTAAGGTCACACCACTCGACTGGATTGCTAGTTCCTCATCTCTCTCTATGGTTGCCTCTTCTCTGGATACCAGGGAGCTAATCTTGGTTACCTCAGTGTATGCACCAGTGGATATCTCGAGGTAGCATAAATTTTGGGAGCATCTACGACAGATTAGAAGCTGTCACCCTTTCCTGCCTTAGATTCTGGCAGGAGATTATAATGTAGTCCTTTGCTTGGAGGAGAAGAGGGGAGGGGTAGCACGCTTAGGAGCCTCATCTGAGCTTTTTCACCACAATCTAGACTTGCTTTGCCTATCTGATGTCAAACCGTCTAACGATATCTTCACCTAGAACAATAGGAGATCAGGTAAGGAAGCTATATCTGAATGCTTAGATAGGTTCCTTGTGTCTTGTTTTTGGAAATCTAGTGCAATTTCTCTGGCCTCTAAAATTCTAGACTAGAGAGGGTCTGATCACTGGCCCATCAAGCTCACCACCAGTCATATTGTGGGGCCCAAGAAGCATCCCTTTAAATTCTAGCTAATGTGGCTTTGAGACCTAGCTCTCTATGATTTGATGACCCAATGGTGGGACAGGGTGGGCCGAAATATGGTATGGCTATGTACTCTTTTGCTAAGAAGCTTCAGTTTGTGAAGAGGAAGCTGCAAGACTAGAATAGAAACTGCTTCGAGAATCTCTATACTATGAAGAAAAAAGCTCAGGACCAGCTGGACTTAATCACTAGACAGATTCGTGACGTGGGCTTCTCTGAGGAGCTCCATAGGACAGAGCTTCAAGTGGTGAAGGATCTTGCTGAATGGGAACTTCGGGAAGAAATCTTCTGGAAACAGAAGGCCCGAATTGATTGGCTCTAGGAAGGAGACAAAAATACAGCTCTTTTTCACAAGTCTATTCAGGCGCACCGCAATAGGAATTATATTACCTCTCTTGTTACCTCAGATGGTACTTGTATCTTGTCCTCTCTAGCTATCTCTCAGGAGGCTATTCACTTCTTCTCAGTGCTCCTTTCTGGGAATGCGCCTATGGCTGATAGGGAGGAGAACATTGTTTTATCCTGTATTCCTCTTGTGATTACAACGGCTATGAATGAGATGCTTATGTGACCAATTAGCATGGAGGAAGTTGAAAAAGTAGTCTTCAGCATGCGTAGAGGCAAAGCTCCAGGTCTGGACGGCTTCCCAACTGAATTTTACCAAGATTTTTGGGGGATTATTTGCCAGGACCTCTTTGATGTGGTGATGGAATCTTTCACCAACAAAGAGATGCTTAAGGCTCTTAATGCTACTTTCCTAGTGCTAATCTCGAAGAAAGAGCAGGCTAATCAGTTGGATCTTTTCATGCCTATTGTGCTCTGTAATGTGGTGTATAAAATAATTACCAAGCTTATTGTGGAGTGGCTTAAGGTGTGGCTGCCCATGGTTATATTAGAAGAGCAAGGCGACTTTGTGACTGGCAAGCAAATTTTAGATGGGGTGGTGATTGCCTCGGAGGAAATACACTCTATGAGTCTATCTCAAGAGAGAGCCATGTTCGTCAAGCTTGATATGGCTAAAGCCTATGATAGAGTCAACTGGATTTTTTTACACAAAATCCTCTTGGCCTTTGGATTTAATCAGGCTTGGGTTCGTTGGGTGCTAAGTTGTGTGATTACGCCATCCTTTTCTGTTCTTTTCAATGGGGAACCATCCAAGATTTTTGGAGCCTCCAAAGGTCTTTGTTAGGGGGATCCACTCTCATTGTACTTGTTCATCATTCTTGCAGAGGGATTGGGGCAACTTATAAAATATCAGGCGTCTCAAGGCACAATCCATGGATGGCAGTGGGGGAATGGGCTAACTATGCTGACTCATCTCCAATTTGTGGATGACACTATCCTAGCTGGGAGAGCCTGGGTTAAGGAGGTGAAAGCATTCCGAGCCACCTTGGATACTTACCTGGCTGCCTCAGGGCAGAAAATTAATGAACATAAGTCTTCCATCTATTTTTTTAATACTCTGGAGCCCATCCAGCAGAGGATTACCACTACCCTGAGATTCTGGATCCAATCTCTTATGGTGACTTACTTGGGGATCCCCTTAGTGGTGGGAAGACAGCCAAGGCTATTTTGGCATAATGTCCTAGATAATTTAAAACAAAAAGTCAGTCACTGGACGCACAGGTGGCTTTCTACTGCAGGCAAGGTGACTCTCCTGCAATCCGTGATTCAAGCATTGCCTATATACCACAGTATGGTCCAAGCAGCTCTGAAATACTTTCTTAATGAGTTTGATGCACTTTCTTGGCAATTCCTTTGGAGCGGCAATTTACAAAATTCCAAGTGGAGCCTCATCAGTTGGAATACTATGTGCCAACCAAAGAGGGAAGGAGGTCTCAGCTTGCGCTCTGCCATCTTGTCTGGCTAGGCTCTTGCGGCCAAAATTTAATGGAGATGGTGCTCCAATCAATCTCACCTCTGGGCTCGTATCCTTTCTTCGAAGTATCTTTCGAGAGTTGCTCCGTTTGAGGTCCCCAGATTCCCCATCACAGGGAGAGGTTCTTTGGTGTGGAACACTCTCAAGCTTGGGGCTCACCTGGTGCAGCGTAGCCTTTTTTGGATTTGCCACAGCGGCAGAGAGGCGCTCTTCTGGCACGACTCATGGGATGGAGTTCCTCCCCTCCTATCTTCTCATCCACATTTACAACATCTTTGTGAGTCATTTTTGTCAGAAGGGTGGGATACAATTGAACATTATAAAGAAGCTTTTAATCTGGGTATGTCTGTTGGTTATCGATGGAAAAAATCTTTTGATTGGCTGTCGAGAGGGACTGAGGGAGAGAGACTGGAGTTATCTCAGATCCTTACTGCCTGTAGATGCAATTTCCTATAGGGGAGAGATGTTTTGGCCTGGGGAGGAGCATCTATTGGCTTATACTCTGTTTCTTTCGGCTACCTTGAGCTGTCTAAGCAATATTTTGGGTAGATTGACTTCCAGTGGGAAAAGAAAATTTGGAGCTCTTTCTCTTGGCCAAAATGCAATTTTTTTCTTTGGACTCTCACTTACAATAGGTGCTTGACTTGGGAGAATCTATGCAACAAAGGTTTTCAGGGGCCTTCCATTCGTGTTCTTTGCCGCAGCAGTGGGGAGACTATCTCCCACCTGTTTTTTCATTGTTCTTTTGCCAAATGTCTTTGGCATCTGTGGTGGGTGATGTGGGGCTGCTCGTGTTGGCATGCCTCCTCCTTGGTTGACTTCTGGGAGCGCCTAGGACGTCCTCCCTCCAAGGCCTCTATCTTGCAGACTGCATGGAGTATTGGCCCAACCTTTATTCTTTAGAATTTATGGATTGAAAGGAATAGGAGGATCTTCCAAAATGTTAGCATGGAGCTCAGGTCTATCTGGGTGAAAATTCTTTCTGCTCTCCAAGAGACCCTTCAGGTCAAATGCGACAGCATGGGGGACCTGTGTCCTGAGGATGTTGCGATATTGGATAAAGTTTCCCCTGTTCTGCCTACCACAACTGCTCCCTTCCCTCCCACGTGCCCCATGCAAGGAGCTAGACATCAGGTGCATCCTATCAATCACGTTGGTTGTTGGACACCCCTGAGCATGGAATTATAAAGATCAATACTGACGGGTCCTCTAGGGGGAACCCAAGCAAAGCTGGGATAGGAGGCGTTGGAAGGGACAGTGCTGGAGTTGTTTGTTTCTTTTTTTCTATTCATATGGGCCTGTACACTAATAATCTTATGGAGGCCATGGCTATATTGGAGGCTATACAAATATGTTGTCAACAGGGATGGCGAAGCATTGTTTGTGAATCAGACTCACAGGTGGTGGTTAACCTGTTGAGTAAGAAGTGTTTGATAACGTGGATTGGCAGCTGGCTGGAATTGTTCAGCAAATTCTTCAGTTAAGTTCTTCCTTAGATTCGGTTTATTTTAAGCACATTCCCTGGGAATGGAATGGAGTTGCTGATGTTTTGGCCAAATGGGCATTTGAGCATGGTTTGAATTGGCATATTCATGACCAAGCGATGTTGTCCCCTGAGTTTTCTTGTCAGTTGGCTCAACTTGTTGAGCAAGACTTGGCTTTGTAATTTTCCCATTTTTGGGCTTTTTAAATAAATTTTTACCCCTTTTTAGTTTTAAAAAAAATAGGGAGGGAAAAAAAGCAGGCTCAACTATAATGAGGAAAAAAACAAAAAAAAGGGGCTCAAGTATGATTTGGAATTTGAAATTTATCAAATGGTGCACTTTGTGAAGAAAAATAAGGTTAGCGATTATAAAAGGGAAGATCTCCATTTGATGGATCATCATTGGGTGTGGGGATTCAAAAAAATCAACAATTCTGTTGATATCAATCTCTTGCTTAGGCTCATTAGGGGGAGGAGGAAAAGAGAAGAGCTGATGCGGCCAAAACGTTACTTGTTGCTACTATTGAATCACTGTTTTGAAGGATCATCATTCCCTGTTGCTGCTGATAAACATCTCATTTGATTATTTTCATTTTGTTTATGATTTTTTTTGTATGTTATTTTTTTTTGTGTTTTAACATGCCAATGCTTTAAGTTTGTGCTGTGTTTTTTAAAATTTTGGGAAGTTTTTGTATTTTTATTTTAGTTTATGTTTGTGTGTCCTTTTTTTTTTAATATGTTTTTTGCTTTACTAGGATTATTTTGTTTTTTTAGGGGAGGCAACAAAATATATAAGGGAGGCTGAAGAATAGGCAGGGGATCCATGGACACATTACTTTTTTCAGGTAACAATCATAAAATTATTGAAATTATTTGGATTATTTAGGTTTTTTAATATTTGGAAAGTCTTTGTATATTTATTTTAGTTTGTGTTTGTCTATTATTTTTTTGATTTACTAGGGTTGTTTTGTTTTGTTAGGGGAGGAGACAGAACAAATTGGAAAGGTTGAAGAATAGATAGGGGATAGATGGACACATTACTTTTTTCAGGTAACAATCATAAAATTATTGTAATTATTGTAATTATTTATGTTTTTTAATTTTTGTTGTATTAGTTGTATTTTTTATTTATAATTTTTTAGATATAATTGCTGAATCATATATTTATTTTTAGATTGTTGTCTTGTCTATTATTTAGAATTTAGTATTTTGTTTTGCTTAAAATAGTTTAGATATGGATAACTTCTAATTTAATTTCCTCATAGTTTCTTTGTATTGGCTGAATTAAATACATGGCTTAAGGATTGAGATGTTGTAGGTATTTTTAAAATTATTTTCTTACATTTAATTCATTAGTGTCCTTATATACAGAGGACTTAGGGATCTTCGTTGTGCGGTTGGAATCAATTGAAGAAACTCTTCTTTAAAATGGTGTATGGAAATATTATATGGGTTGCTTGTTTGCGATATGGGGATTAATGAAGAAACCCAATTATATTTGAAGAATTAGGGGTGAAAATTATAATCATGTTGCCATTATTTATTAACAAAAACCAAACACATAATAAAATAAGAAACTTGAATAGTCTTCAGATATAACATCTTGAGTTTCTCCTTTGAACAAGTGGTCAGATACATTTTAGATGTTTTAAATTTTGCAGCCAATAGGTTGTTCAAAGCTTAATATATTCTGAATATGCTTATGTTTGATCAATATTTGTATTTTATAAATAGATAAGTGGTTATATAATTTTCCTGATTTTGGCTCTATATTTTCATTTTGTGTGTGTACATTTTTTATTGCCCAAAAATCAATCCCCCTATTTTTAATAAATAGGTAATGGTTGTGTGTATTACTACATATTGGGTATCCTCTACTTTGGATTCCATTACACTTAACTCTAATACAATGAAGTCAATATAAGGGGTCATTACAATTTGCCAATGTATTTCAAATTCATTCCAAAAAGCAAAAATAATTTTGAAATAAAAACCTCTTGAAATAGTAAGGAAAAATAACAAGCTTAGCTATAATAGTGATCGTAAATACAAAATAAAATAGTATATTCAAAACATTTAAACTTGCCCAAATTAAATAAAAAATTAAAATTTAAAAGTCTAATAGTACTTTATTTTAAGAGGGGTTTATTTAAGGTTTTGTTCACTGTAAGTACAGATCCGCACACCATGAATTAAAATTTAACAAGTTCTATCATCATGTTATTAGTGGATAAATTAATTTACCCTTATCTCTATTTATTTTATTTAGTTTAAAGAATCAAAAAGAAAAAAATGAATGAATCCATATGCTTTGTTACTCATCATGCATTTATAAGTAGAATTAGTAGCATAACTTATGCTTTTTCAGATTTTGATTCTCAAAGTAATAGAGAAGAGAGGATAGGTATACATAAAGTCATGGTTGAAGAAGAGCTTCATATTCCTAAGGAAAAAACTAGATTGATTAGTTTGTTATAATTAGAGGTTGATGGAAAAGCAAACATCATCACCTATAAAAGGTGATATCAATTTCAAATTCCTCCTCTAAAAAATAATCTAGAGTTTGAAACTTGAGGAATGGCCAAACTTGTTGGAACTTATGATCTCATGACAAACCTCACAATATTTTCTGTCATAACTTATCCCTATACTTAAACAGTCTCTTGCCCATCGCTTGGTGTTTCTTGAGACCTTAGGTCTTGGTTATTTAGCTCATGTCACATCACCTCTGGAAGCATAAATCAATCACACTTTACTAGATATGTATCCTCCTTGGGAATTTTTTAGGGACACAGGGTATTTATTATTTGATCTGAGATGATTACCTTCTGATGCTGACATGGCCAGGAGAGGAGATCATGTTTTATACTTGAAAATGTACATTTAAAAAAAGTATTTTATAAGGCCATGGTTGATGATGGGGCTGAAATTAACATAGTCCCATTTTGTTTTCTTAACTAATTGGGCTATGGTAAAACTAAATTTTTATCCACCAAAAATACCCTACAAGGCGATGATAAACTCAAGTCTTCTTCTATTGGTACCATAGTTATGCTTATAACTTTATGATCAGAAACCATACTCACATAGTTTTACATCATAGATAAGGATATCAATTAAAAAATGACATTTGGAATGTCATAACTCATACAATGAAGGCCATCCCTTCAACCTTAACATTTAATTTGATCCCAATCCATTTGATGTACACCAGACCAATCTTAAGAGGAAACTAGGCTTCCAAATCAATTATCATCTTCCTAGAAACCAAGTGAACAAATTTCCTCCTCCTATAAAAATGAAAACAACCCATTACAATAGCCAAATGGGTGCCAAAAGGCAAACCCCAAAATATCCAACCCCTATCAAACATGAATCAAGATGAAAAAGTGGTCGAAACCACAAAGAAAATAACATAAGAGGAGGAAAAACCCATAATGGTGGTAGATATTCTCAAGATCCTAGAGAAACACAAACCTATTATCCTTCCTTTTTATCTTCACAAAGATTGGTACCTATAATCCTCACAAAAATATTTAAACTATAAATGTTTTTAAAAATGTTTTATGGGAGGAGGGAGTAGGGGGCATGAAATAGATGGATAAAACCTAATTTTATATCAATTTCATGGATTTTATTTAGATAACGACATGGTTTTTAGAGTAGCAATACTAATTCTCTTAATAGTTAGGACACCCTTCATAATATCATAGCTGAGGTAGATTTTTTTTTATTCAATTTTTTTCTAAGAGAATGGATGTATTATTTTGGAAAATTTGTGCCTAAGATGAAGTTATTAAATTGATTTTGGTTGTATGACTTTTTCTTAATGCATTAGTGATTGAACTTATTCTTTCAAAATGTACACATGTATTTTAGTCTAGAGCAAGAGGAGCATGTGATGATATAGAGAAAGACTCTTGTATTTTCATCTCCTTGGAAGGCATGACTGATTCTCTACTGTGAAAATTGGCATCTATTTTCAATTAGATGTGAAGGTCTACTTGAGTAAGTTGATGGATGGCTATGTATGTCTGCTTAAATTATGACTATAACTGTAATACGTCCTTGAATTCTGCAACTCAAGTGAATGTCTAAAATTTTTGAAGACCCATTTTCAAATGAACATCATTTTGAATTCAAGAAATAATTCATCATCAAAATATTATTGGATTCTATTGGAGTGATACTTAATCTGAGAGAGTTAAATTGACTATCAGCATTCAATTTAGGTGGATGCAAACTCATTATATAATCAAGAGTAATTTATGAGCTTAAACCACTTAAGCTTTTCACAAGAAATTTTAGGCCTCAACTCAAAATTTATTTAAGGAAGCATCCTCTCCCTGCCCACCCTTCACACTTTCTCTCTATTCAAATGGAAATTTAATCACTAAAGTTTCCAAATTAAGGTTAGGAAAAAATGACCAGAAATAATAAAAAAATAATCTAAAATATTTGGCTCTTTCCATGTGGCTTGACTAACAATTCTACCTTCAGATCTAGATCTCATTGAACTAGACTGGCGTGACTCTTAGAAATTTGGTTTGAAGGAAAAAATGTATTTCATCACATGCATTTCATTTTTCCTATTTGAGTGCTTGTGAGGTACCATAGTTCTAAGAATTATGCTTTTCATATTATCACCTGGCATACAAGTAAAGGTGTTGTTGAAATCAAGGTTGAATCATAAAATGGCATATGTGAAGAAAATTATGAATGGCTAGGCTGGGAAGGAGAGAAAGAGCTATTTTTTGTATAGTCTATTTGCATTATTGGGTCTTGTTTTATATTTCCTTTATTTGAACCAAACAAAATAAACTTAGTTTCAACTAGCTGATCAACATTGCTATAATTGTTCAACTTGGAGCATAAAAAAATGGACACCTTCATATTACCCATAAGATCAAGTATGTGATTAATCTTTCTTCCCTTTTTTCCCCATCTATAATTATTTGTTTTATTGTTATGATGTTTCCCAGAATGAGATGGGTACATCCAATAAAAATCTTTTCCTTTAGAATTATCTATTTTCCATGATTTGGATATAATAACTTATTCAAATTCATTAAGAGAAAATGTGAAATAAGGAAGGCCTTTGGTATATTTAAGGTGAAAAATTCCCTATAAAATTAGAGGATTAGCAGGTGAAGATGGCATACTTGAACAAGGAAAAACAATTTTTAACATAAATAGAAATAATTTCTTTGAGATCTTTTCATGTTTTGGTCTAGAAGAACTACATCTACTTCTTGATATATGTAGAAATTCTTACATGTAATATCATTTTATGATGCCATAAATGCCTAACTATATGGTGAGGTTTGTATTACATTGGAAATTTTTGATGTTTTATGATTCACTCAAGAAACACCCTATGGAAGAGATTTTCTCAGAGATATATTTATTCTGATGCCTCCATTGGGCATTATGATTAATGATTCTAGTTATGTAGGAAACTACATATGATATCTAGAAAAAATTAATAGTGATTAATAATAGAAATTAGGCCCATAGGAAGAGACCCAAGTGAGCATTATAATTAACAATTCTAGTCATGCTATTTTGGAGGCAACATGAGTGTTCTAGTTAATACTTGAACTTTGAAAATATGCCTAATTGGGTAGAAACACTTCTACCTGTAAAATGGACATATAGGTGAGATTATTTGGATTTTACTATTCCCAAGGCTAAGGTGATTCCTCCATCTATTAATTATAATATTTGAGTAAGTTTGTTAGGGCTAGGGTGATTCCTCCAGCACTAACTTGGTCATATTAATAAGTTTGCCCTAAGGTTTGAGCCTTGAGATAGATTTAAAAGGCTATTTAATTAAGACACCAGATGATCTTATACGTAGATACAAGAATGATGAACATGATTCAGTCTCCACCTCAATTATATTTTCTAATTCATAGCCTTCTTGGTCATCATTGACTCAAAGTACTCTGATTGAGGACTGGCCACATATATTATGAGACTATTATGAAGATGACTAATGAGATGAGCTTCAATTTTGATCATAAACATAGATGAATAATGATATGAGCTTCACTTATATTCATAAACATAGATGACTAATGATACGAGCTTTGATTATGATCCTAAATACAAAATACTATAGTATATTCAAAATAGTTACACATGCACAAAATAAAAAATAAAATACAAGCAAACATTACACCTAAATGAAGTGCCTACATACACTTTTATTAAGACATGTCAACCTATAGAAATCTTTACTCCATTAATGCAAGCGTCAATGTGTTTGGAATGGAATATATGCTTATGATACGGTATGGGCAGTTGCTTATGCTATTTATTATTTTTATTGAAAAAAGGGAAATATTTATTTTACATATTTTACTTAGCTATCTAATGCAAGTGGAAGTGAATTAGAATTATTAGAGGTCAATGTCTTTAGAGGAGGTTCACAACTACATGCAATATTACTATAAATTAACATTATAGGCTTAACTAGTCATGTCTAACTAGATGAGAGGGGGACTTGTTTTGTTCAACTATTTTGAGATAATTGATATTGTTAGAATACTAGGAAAATATATTTGGGTTATTTTAATTCCTCCTTAGATTAGAGTTCTAAGCTCAAACAATGAAATTAGTTTGAGTAAAAATGTCTATGATCTTATATTAGATAAACATTGTAGAGATTTATAGGTCTTTCACAAAATTTTTGACATCCTCTTATAAATTTTAAACTATATATTACAAGTGGGAAGGAAGGCCACATGAAATCATTACTTATGGTGGCTGTGGATATCTTTGATTGTCATTACAATATCATACACGATGCAATTTTTCTTTCCCCAGTGTAATTTATTTTCCTAATGATGATAGTGACTATACATTTAAATTTATGGTGCATTACAAAAAATGAAGCATATGCCCAACCAATTTTAACAATACTCCCTTGAGTTTCCCAGCTATCCTTATCCCCATAAGTTGGAATATAATTATATGGTTTGCCTATGCAATGCCTCATGGTTGTTTAATATTCTGATTAGCATGCTTTCAACCATAAACTAAAAAACATCTCTTTATTTCCTGAGGTATTTGTATTTCTTGAATCAGTTAGCTTTATTATTTAGATATTTGTCTTTGTATGTGAGTATTTTTTGAATATGGTTTAGGGTTGTGTCAAATGTTGTTGGGAATTCAAAATATTTTATAGACTTTCTTTTTAACATTAACTTCCTAATATTTTATGTACTAGCTAGATTTGTTGAATTTGAACCTCCTAGTATCAATATATGCCAACTACATGACTTATGAGATTAATTATATACCACTCAATTCAATGAAAATTGAGTTACTAACTATACATTTTTAAAAAATTTAATATTTGTTCAGATTTAAAAAAATAATTCACCTAAATAATTTATAGGTTTAAGACTTTTGGCCATACAAACATTTCCTCAAATTATCACTCATGATTTAACAATCACAATCAAGTTAATTAATACTTATTTTTATTGATGTAGGTGAATGTAGGAGATTAAAGTCTACATGGGGACTTATGATCAATCAAAACATATGAAATATGTAATACATTCTTTGTAAGTGTACATAAATTTAAGCATATTTTTTATTTTTTTGTGTATCAAGATGACAACTTTGGATTACATCTTATATTTTTGAATATGAGATTTTCCAGGTAGCTCTTCAAGAAACATACAAGGTTGTGTAATAGTTTAGACATAGTGAGGGATCTTTATTCAAGGTATTCAAATCTAAAAAGAGAAGAAAATATCGAAACAATTTTGGTTAGGAGCAGTGTAGACATAGTGAGGTCCATTTCTTCAAGGTATTCAAATCTAAGGAGAAGAAAATATCTAAACAATTGTGGTCAGATTGACCTATATATTGTAATATAAAATTGATTTCAATAAAAAATATTTTGATATTAGAGGGGCTCAAATCCCCTTAGAACCAAAGGAATGACTGTTGGCCGTGGTCATTCCTTAAGGTCTTGTGTCTTTTTTTTTGTAATTTTTTAAAATATTCTTTATTTTGAGTTTTTATTGAAAATTTATTTTTAATAGGATAAATAATTTAATAATATATAATCTTAATAAGCAATGACATTGCTATATTCATAATTTGCAAAATGTATTTACAAATCACAAAATACTTTCCTTATAAAAATGGTTCCATTGATAGGTGTATAAATAAATTGACACCATAATAATTACATAATTAATTTGATAAAAGACCCCTCAAAACCCACTTTATAAAAAACCCTTTCCACATTATCGAAGACACTTTACTGAAACACAAGCATTTTCCATACAATTGTAGACACTCTCGAGACAATTGTAGACTCTCTCAAAGACACTTTAGTGAAATACAAACATTTTACATGAAATTGAAGACACTTTAGTGAAACATAAGCATTTGGACTATTCAAAAAATATTTTTAAATAAATAAAAAAATACACTATGTACAAAATAAAATAAAAGAGCAGAGTTCAAAATAAATAATGTTACGTGTTATTACATTTCAAAATTATGTAAAATAAATTTTTTAGTACTATGTTTAGATAAGTACTAGGGTTTATGGGTCCCTTTATCTATATTATAAATGATACATTTATACAATAAACCCCAACCATTAAAAATTCTAAAAATAAATTGAGGTCCTTCAAGATACAAAGCCACCAAGTGGAAACAAAAATACAGTTCTAGGCACCAGATTTACCAATTGGATGGAAAAGGTAATACATAAAAATAGAGAAACCAAAATGATATCCTTCTACTTGCAAACCAAACAACAACGAGACTTAAACATCTGCCTCATCTTCTAGCTTTACTTCAAGAACCGCTACACATTCGTCACTCACTACAACTTGATGAAGCCAACCTTTCTTCCCACCTAAAGACAATGTTGCTTGATTGCTCACCAAATAGACATGCATAAATGCTATTACTGCATGACAAGGGGCATAAATGAAACACAATAGAGCAACTCACTAGGGTTTATCCACCATTTGACATAAAAATGACACCACTTCCACTCTTTCTCTATAGTGGTGAGCTTCCTTCCAAAGTTCAAGACCTACAATGGGACACTAAACCTGCTCCCAAGGAGGAGAGGATATGAATTACCTACCTTCCAATAGAGGATGATGGATCTTGTTCTCAAAATCTTTGATATACCCTAACAAATAAATAAATCAAATTTTGAGGTCCCTAAAAATATAAATTAGAATAAATCCAAATCCATTATCACCTAAGAAAGGGAGATCTTAGAATGGGCCTACATTCAAATTTACCAAATGCTCTGTCAATCCTTTTTTGTGCATCAGAGAGATGAAGAAATCCAAAAGCCTAGCAACCAGATTCTTATCCTGAACCACAACCAAGA
The DNA here is from genome assembly GCA_037957365.1 of Torreya grandis. Lineage (NCBI taxonomy): Eukaryota > Viridiplantae > Streptophyta > Pinopsida > Cupressales > Taxaceae > Torreya > Torreya grandis. Next base: position 1,666,933 of record JARHVA010001383.1, on the reverse strand, counting down.
TATTTGAAACAAACAAAGCAATGATATCAAAGTTCCCTCTACTTAGAACACTTTCCACTAGATACTCTTCACCTAGAGTAAAGATTATTTCCTATAATATTTCTTCTGTTAGGGCCCAAAAAATGTTCCTGAGTCACGCTCTAGTTGTACCTTCACAAAATGCTATCTCCCTGACAATACTACCCCATGAATAGTTGGTATCTTGAGGGCTGAAGCTAAATTTTGATCTATTCCTGCCTCCTTAGTGAAAGATAATTTAAAATCAAGAATGCAACACAGAGAAGGAGAACATGGTATTGAAAGGAATAAAGAGAAGTCTCTCAAACAAACAACTTAATTAATGATTATCATTCCTCAATGCTTATTCAACTCTGCCACCTTCTATTCACATGCAAGAGAGCCAAAAAATAAGGAGCCAAATTATGACCAATTAAGAGCCTAAAATTATATTAGATATGCCCTCAAACTCTTCCCATTTCCCTCTATGATTATCAACAATGATTGATGCATTTTGATCAACTCCACAATTGACGAGAAAATCTGTTGTAACATTAGTTGCCCTAATATAATGAAAACCTTCCCATGCACCAAAATCCTCAATACATTCCCAAGATTTAGAAAGAATTTTATCTAGGTTTCATGAAGAGGTTAATGACTTATTTAAATCTAAAATGATTATTTGTGAATCCCATTCAACCTGAAGCTTTATAATACCATACTAAGAAGCCAAATTCAAGTCAAGCACCAAGGTTTGAGCTTCTACTTCATTATTTGTACCATACTTCAATTTATTAGACACAACCTTAATAAGTGAATCACTATAGCCTCTGATCATGTAACCAGCCCTAGAGGCTCTAGGGTTACCCCTAGAAACCCCATCAAAACTCAATTTGAACCAACCAGGGGGGGAGGACACCATTCTACCTTCTTCTTTCAATTTTATTTTTTAGAAACTATTATTGACCCATTAATAGGAGAAAATTTCTATAATATTATTCATTTATAATGATTAATAATGTTTATGTAGGAATTGTTTTGAGTTACTTAGAAATAGTAGGTCAAAGTAATATGTTAGGCAGGTATAGGTTTGGTAGAATTAGTGGGTCCAAGTAATATGATAGGTAGTTGTAGGTTAGGGGAGGCCATATAAGCTTCCACCTTCATGTCTTTGGCCTTTTTAGTAGAGAATAAAATATTCTTGAAGCTAAGAGAAGTTTGGTGTTTAGTTTAACTTTTTTTATTTACTATAGATTTTGAAAAAATTATAAATATGAACTATTTGAATAAAAAATAAGAATTATATTAAATGGTCTTTAAGAACAATTAAGGTCACGATATGAAAGATAGAAATTATATTTTAAAATAATCAAAGTTAAATGTTTTTATAAATGATGATTATAAATTTTTATTAAAAAATCTTAGCAAATGAGTGTCATTAAAAAGAGCCAATAAGAAAAATTAATGATTATTTGTATGTTACTTAGAACGTGTCAAGACATAAATATAATTGACTTTTAATAAATTCAAGATGTGTCAAAATATATTATTTAAATATATATTATGTTGTTTTAAGTGCTAGATCAACAACTTATATAATACAAATTGAGAAGCATGTTTATATTTCTTGTAGTGAGTCATAGCTTTAAACTATAGAAGATTATAATTAGCACCAATTTTATTATAAAATTATTAATCATTAAAATTTGAAAAAATAGATCATAATAATTTTATAAAATTTCAATGATAAAAGGTATTTTAATTTTAATGGTTCCCAACTTGGTTTTTCTAAAAGAGCCACTAATTTTATTTAAAACAATGTGTACAATTTTCATAAATATATTCTATAAGCACTCATCACATTCCATTATAATTGGAATATTGATAATTCACATTAGAAGCACTCATCATGTTCTATTATCATTAAAAGATTGAGAATTCATACTAGAATTTAGTATTTTTAAATAATATATATCTTTTATGTATTCAAATGAAAAAAAATATGAAATTCATTAATCTTGTATTCTTCAATGGAATATAATGCAAGTTTAATTTTAAAACATGGCTAAATCCATTTCAAATAATAAGTTAATAAACATTATCAACAATACCATTAGTAACATGTAATGCAAGTAAATGAATTAAAATTTAATTATGTAGTTAAAACATGTGTAAGTATAATAAATACAATAAAAAATGCTTAATATTTCTAGAATTAATGTTTCCATATGAATTAAGATGACAGACATAGGGTTTAGAAGGGATATCTTGAATAAATTAGTCATAGAGTTGTCACCAAAATTGAACCTAAAAATGAACATTCAATAATGCCAACAATTTTGTCCAAAAATTTACATTTGATCATTGAGAGCGTTGCCACTTTTATGTAGATGTCAAGTGTTCCTCACTTTTAGTTAGGTGTTAGGAGTTTTTTGCTTATGGTCAAGTGACACAAAACTCTAAAATGACTTGATGATTATAGTTCTTTACTTATTATCTTTGGTATCTTTACTCTAATCTGTGTGTTATGACTCTCGTGTACCTACAAAACAAACTTTATTCTTTGACCTAGAATGGCTCCAAGATAACTATGACATTTGAAGGCTTTAAGTAAATCAAAATAACTTTATGGAGCTACATTATATTTTTGAATACTATAACTATCTTGTTATCTTTTAGGGCCCTAAAGTGTGGGAATTGTAATATAAAAATAGTGAAAAACTCATTCGTGTGCCAAAAATGATCTACAAAAAATGCTAGCTTAAGACAATGATTACTTGATCCCTTTTAAATGCTTACAAGTGCTTAATGGAATGGTGTGAATGCTCAGTGTGATTATTGATATTTATTATATTTAAAACTAAATACAAACCTTGTGTATTTATAGAGAATTAAATTCAAATTATGACCTATTTGTGTACAAACTAAGATCAAACAATTATAAGTAAAAAGGATGAAACAAAGGGGAGGAATGTGCCCTAACTCAACAAAGACCAAAACATGGGATTGGAAGCATAAACAGAGATTTTGAGAATATTAGGAGTGTCAATGCTTTTGGATTATAATATAAAAAGCACATGAAGAGAGGAAGAATACATTGAAAGATGACAAATATGCATGCCTAATTTACACCAATAAGAAGTACAAAAACATATGAATTAACACCTACTAATATGCTCAAAGACATTTTTAGGTGTCTACATTTTTTAGCACTTTGTGGTGTCCCTATAAACACCCACTTCAAAGTAGAAATAAGATTTTAAAAAAGTATATAATTATAAACTAGGGTTTTTAAAATTGAAATGATATTTATAGAAACTTGTACAATAAGTTTTATTTTTTTACATATGCATAGGTAAATATCAAATAATAACAAAAAATGTTTAAATTTGAAGCATTGAAAAAAAATTCCATTTGATGGAGATAAAATGAAGTGAAGTCTAAAAAAATAAGAGTATATCTTCAGTTTAATTTGAGTAAGATTTGCATAGAATAAGAACAAAATATAGGTAAAATCATAGCAAAATTTAAACCACTAAGAATTTCCATCATGATAAAATTGTATAAGAATGAAAAATATATAATATGTTTGTTCCCATTGATATTTAATAAGGGCACATGAAACATAGTAAAAATCATATCTTGAGGTACAAGGAAATGCTACCAAACATCATGTATAATCGATAAATATATAATACAATAAGGTATATATCACACAATTTATTAATATGAGAATTTGCATGTTACATATCACCCTAACGCACCATAAAGTAGTGTACCGAAATAATTTAATTGAACATACAAAGTAGTGGCGAATGAATAGTAGTGACATTTTTGGGTTCTTACCCCAATATAATAAAATAAAAGGGAAAAATAGAAAATATCACCTTATTTTTACCTTTTATTTTTTTAATAAGAACCAAAGAGAGATTTGTTACCATAGGGACTCAATAAACATTCTTGGTACATAGATTAGATTATGTGAGGGCACATACCACACAAACTAAGGAGCAAAAGTTGATAAGCCATTATAAGCATTTTTTTTAATTTTTTTTTTTAAAACTATGCATATATGGCAAAGGCATTTTTTTACCCTAACTTGGGCCCTATATTCTTGTATTAGGTATTGCATAGTGTTGACATCATTTTTATAGTATTGTACTTACTTTCCATTTGCATTCTTGGTATAGAGGATGTTAGGGATGAACCAAGTAATTATCCACATGCACCTCCTCATAAAGAGTCACCAACAAAAAATGAACATAATTCATGATAATATCATGGGTGGACCAGGGATAGATATATGAGGTCTTATTCTTGCACTATGAACCGTGTTATTGACACATATGTTGTAGAAAAGGTACCTTGATAGGAACCTAATGCTTTTATTATCATCTCAACAAATAATTTCTATTCCATGTAAAAAAAAATTATGTGTTTTTATGGTATTGTAGCTCTTATTTTTAGTGAATAATTTTATATAATGTAGGTAGTGGCTATAATAAGATTGATGGAAAAGAAGGAATATGTCTTTCATTTGGGATTTCTGATGAGAAATTATCATATTTTCCTCAAATTTATTATAAAGGATATTGAAATGATAGAAATGGAATTTTAAAAAGTTATTTGATCCAAAACTCAAAAGCTTTGGTTGAAATATAATTCAAAAAAATAAGAATAACACAATTCAAATAATGCTATCTTTGAAAAGAGATGTTTTATTGATCAAATTTGCAAACCCAAACATATGCCTATCTCTGAGAAGAGATGTCTAATTTCCATTTTGAGTTACATCTTAATTTATACATGTTTTGAAGGTGGGAGGAGGAGGATGTGGAAGGTCACCAATCTCGAGGGAGATCTAGGGGTTTAACTTCCATGATTTACAATAATATAGAATTTGAGGAATTACTATTTTTAGAAACTTACTATTTTTAGACTGCACTACTAAAATTGAAATTTGGGGCCCTTCCATTTAGTTTTCAGGGGTCATAATTAATTTATAATATATCCATGCCATCTCATGATTTTCCTCTCATTATTATCTTTCCAACGGTTCAAACGGCGAGTCAATTGGAGCTACGGTGCAAAAGTTATGGCTCCCAGAAGTTCCGCCATCAATTGGGGTGGACCCATCACCCGAATTGTCATCTGAATTGTTGTCCGGATCATTATTTACTTTCATCATGTTATTTATATATAAATAAATGGCCGAAAATAACATATGAATTATGGCACTTACTTTTAATAAAAATAACAATAGGATAAAACACTTTGTTGATTTCTCTTATAGTTTACTCATTGTTTATGCATAATAATATTAAATAGTTTGAACGGGGTTATGTGGTCACTTGAATAAGGAAACAAAGTGTGAAAATATGCTATATCATGACTAAAAAAGCCTAGACATCTTCAACAACTGGTCTTGTCTATTTTTTATATAAATTTTATTTATAAGTATTATTAGTTTATGATGCACACAAATAATTGTGTTTTCCTATCAATATGATTCCTTTGTATTTTTAAATCCTCGATCATGAGCAAAGACTGAGATTTTGTCTTCCTTTGTCTTAAAAATCTAACTCCACTTCTGACACCTATTTAACCTAGAAAAAGGGGTTAGAAATATGGGTTGGACAACCCTAACCAAACCCCACTAGTTTTTATCATTTCCTACATTCCACTACTTTGGAATGGGATAAAGCCACATGTATTTCTCAAACCTATTTGCATTTGTGCTTGATAATGTTTTGATATAATGTTCTGCATAAATTTGAATTTTTCCACTTGATAATATGCAACTTTGACATTGTGTTAGTGTTCAAACTTGGCTTAAAGACTATTCTTTTGAGGAATTTTTAGATTTGGATGTTTAAGGATAGTCCCTCAATGATGTGTAAATATTTTAAATTACTGACCAAGTGAGAGCTAGATACCCAAATCCTTAGGCTTGATGTGTATATTATAGATGCATATTTGTTTACTTTCCCTCCATAACTAACATATAAAATGTGTAGGTTGACCCAAGGGAGGGATTTTATTTTGAAAAATATTTGTTAGAGAAACCCATGACATTGTTGATGAAGGTAGATATTTTCAATAGCCAATAACACCCAATAATTTTTGGTGTTTTCTAGGATGGAGGTAATGTGATTCTAGAAAATGGAGACAATTTGCATAAGACAATAACTTGCTTTGGCATATATTAGGGAGATCTTGTATATGATTGAAAATAAATTGCGAAGGCCACGCCTATAATAGATGAATAGTTAAGAGAGAATATAATCATGATAAAAATCATATATGTCAAAGATAATTCAAAGCTTATGCTTTCAAGTGTATAATAAAAAATTAATGCATCTATACTTAGAGGGCACAACATAAAAAAAAAACCAAGGGATAGGGCATACTTTAAAAGGTTAAAAAATGGACCTAGTCAAATTGGATAACCATAAGTTTGATGGTATAGATTTAAGTTCATGGATAGGTCTCATGGAAGAGTATTTGAAGCTTCATAATATACCAAAGATTGAAATGGTTGACATAGATTCCCTACATTTATAATATAAACCTTATTAGTGGTATTAGTAAATGATGAGTGGCAAGCAAGGGTAAGTGCTTAATTAGAAAGAATTTATTAATGACTTAAAATCCCACTATGAGAAACCATGGAAGGAAAGCTATTTCATCTAATTAAAAAATCTGAAATATATAATATCTGCATTTAAATATAACATTGAGGATACAAGATTAGAAATCTAGACTCAAGATTTGACACCTTATCAAAGGTTACAATTCTATTTCAATGAACTTCATTATTGAATTAGGAACCAAATTAATTTGTAGGAGAAGGGAGGAGAGAGAGGAATGAGAGGAAAAATAATAGGGGAACATCAATATATATGGGAAAACATGCCAATAAGAGATTAATACAAACCCATAATTTATAATCATGTAAAACTCAAGTGTCTACATGTGTGTGTGTCCCTCACCCTGTAACACACACACATAGTACTTTATGTCATTGGTGTTGGAATTTGCATCATTAAACTTTTTTTTTTTTTTTTTTTGATTTTCAAAGTTTGATGCTTACTCAACCTAAATGTGACTCCAAACTAAACATAAATTAAATAAAAATGTGTTAGTCATTGCATTCATAAATTTAACATCTAAAAAATAATGACATCCAATTATTAAAATATATATTTTTGTAATTACATAAAAATATATTATAATTATCTTTTTAAATAATTGGTGCTAAAATAATGCAGAGCCTTAATAATAACACTTGAATTTGTGTTATAAAATTTTACAAAAATTTCAACCAAACTTGATGTGAAAGTGATATGAAAAATATGTAATAGTGTTGACTTTGGATCAATTTATTATTTGAAATTTTGATGCACTTAAATTTTTATGGTAAAAAACAAATAAATTTATTGACTTTTGATGCTAAAATAACATTAAAGGTGATGCAAATTTGAAAAAATGTAGTAACAAGGGTACCATAGTAAGCATGATAATTCTAGTATTATATATGTGCCCCAAACTTGAAGACACCTTAATGTAGTGCCCACTTGATCAATTTATCACAAAGTGGAATTTAAACTTGGGTTGATCACTTATAAATATACTAATGTACCATCACACCACCATGCAATGTAAGTTTAAGAAAAAATACTAACATCATTATATATTATATACTTTAATATTCTCAAAATTTTAAGAATCATATTGACAAATTAAGAAATGAAATAACTATTCTAATTATGGGTCATATGTGGAATTGGGAATGATAGTTTTAACAAAATCAAATAGGCCATAGATATCATATGTAAAATCCAATGTTTTTAGTCTTGGCATGAATTTAATGAATATAAAAAATATAAAATTAATTTAATTCCTCTCTTTTTTATTTTTTCACTTTCTTCATATTGGAAAATGTATTTTCCAATATAATAATATAATAACATGGTGCATCAACATATACTATTTTTATAAAATATTCAACCTCTTAAATATCAAAGGTTCAATTCCCTTGATTTAGCCAACAAGGGTGTTAGGTTGTGGAGCTAAAAGCTTCACTGATGCAAACATGGAGGTTGCTGAGTGTCACAGTAACTGACGTTGATCAGAGGTAGACAGGAAGCTGTCGACATCGGTCATAGATCGGCCGACGTCGGTCATCTGTGGGCAGACAGAGACCAACATCGGTCACCTATGTGTGAGCATGCATTTGCATGCATTTACAGAATTAGACTTGGTCTAATTTAAGGAGGTCCGAGTGTTTACATGTAAAGACTAATTTGAGTCTTGAGTCTGTGTTTCTAATTATTGTTTGTATGGGATCTATTTAAGAGACCCATGGGCTGTATTATAATTTGAAGGATCATAAGGACTTGCAAAGGCAAGGACAAGGGTTCTTCCAAGGTATGTAAGATCTAGGTCTGCAAGTGTGCAAGACCAAGTTGATCTGCAAGTGTGCAAGATCAGGTAAGATCTACATGGTGTGTAAGATCAATTGATCTACAAGGTGTGTAAGATCAGGTAAGATCTACATGTGTAAGTAAGGTCAATTGATCTACAGGTGTGTGTGTGTGCAAGGTCAAAGAAGATCTGCATGGCAGCAAGATCAAAGGAGATATACAACACAACAAGGAGCAAGATCAGGGAGATCTTCTTGGAGTACGTTGAGTACTTAGGGGACTAGAAGCTGGCAACAACAGTTTTGTTGATTGTCACTTATTGGTGGACTGGTAGTATTGTTACTGACTGGTGGAGGGAACAACTCTGTGTTTGAGTTGTTTGTTGGACCGTAATTGATAGAGTGAACTCTTGAAGGAGAATTACTGTATTCCCAAGAGGTGTGGGAAGCCTCAGAGGTGTGGGAAGATTATGGCATCTTCATTGTATTTCCTTCTGGAAGATTATTAATACAAGATTGTATTGTCTCTCATATTCTGTGTTGTTTCTGATTTCTAGTTACTTATTACTTCTGGTTTAATTCCATGTTTAGTTGCTTATACAAAGGTAATCATGTGTGCTCTTCTGGAGCAGAGATCCTGACAAAGGGCCTAACCCTTACCAATGCACATTTAATTTTGAGCAGTGAACTTCTATGAAGCGTATATTTTATTTTGGAAGGGATAGGAGGGTGATTTTATTTTCACCATTTATATTTTTTGAGTTATTCACTTTGGTAGAGTTATATTTTTACACTAAATAATCTATTTCTTAGAATTTTCAAATTTTTATAGATTTTTCTTCATAACACTTAGTTTTTATACCTTCTGAAGGTCTTAACTTTTGATAGGAAACTCAGATGGAGGCACTATTTTTTGAAAGAACATTATTTTTATGTTATTTTCTACCGTGGCATCATATTTTTTATTATTTATCTCTAAATTTTACTTTCAATAAAATTTTATACATTTGTAACCGTGAAACTTGTTGTAATCAAACTATTTATAACTTGTCACATTAAATTCATAATATACTAGAGATTGAAATGGTTGACATAGCCTCCATACATTTAAAATATAAAACTTATTAGTAGAATTAGTGGATGATGAGTGGTAAGTAAGGGAAAGTTATTAGTTGGAAATAATTTACTAATGATTTAACATCCATGTATAACAAACCACAAAAGGAAAGTTATTTCACCTAATTACCAAATGTAAAAATATGGGATTTGTAGCCAAATTTAACATTAAGGATATGCTATTGGAAATCCATACTAAAGATGCAACACTTTATCAAAGGCTACAATTATACGTCAATGGAAATAATGCTTGAATTAAGCAACATGTGCATTTGTTGGAACCTTTTATAAATAGGAAAGTTATGAAAGAAGCAATACACATTGAGCAACAAGACTCTACTACCAAGAGATTAATGCAATGCAAAAATAAATGGTGGAGAAATAGAAATGAGACTCATATTTATAACCAAAATGTGGCCAAGCCTTTTGACCCAATCCAAATTGCTAAGCTCTCATTTGTAGGCAAAATAAATATAGTAAGATATATGTTGACATTATGACAACAAATGGTCTAGAGGTCATAAGTGTATCAATGATTTGGAAAAACTAATTATTATTTCGAATGAGGTTTTAAAAGATGAAGAAGTAGCTAAAAATAATAATAATTAGGACATGGACATGAACATTTTAAGGATGAAGAAATCCCTATTATCTACATACATTGAAGGGGGTAAGCCCAATCCACACACTCAAAGTGGTTGGTCATATCAAGAAGAGAAGGATGACAATTTTGGTCAATATAGGTCATAAAAGTAACTTCATTGACATAAGAATAACTAAAGAGTTCAACAATTTGTTTGTATCTAGTCTCTAATTTTAAAGTCAATATAAGCAAGCTAAGTCAAATAAAACTTAAGATAGTGAAATATTGAGATAAGAGCCCTTATTTCCCCATTTCATCTTGTATTTCATTTACACACATATAAATGGCATAGATGATTATTTAGGCATTTTTATCACATTTTATACTTTTTTTGGATGTTTAATTACATGTATATTCATTTATGTAACTAGAATTTGCTTAATTTTCGTTTTATACAACTAGTTCATAAAATTTTAGTGCTTAAGATATCAAAATTCTAAAGATATAATTTAAAAAAAATAGATACACATGTTTGTGTGTATAATTCGATAAAGTGTTTTTACATTAATATGTAATACATCTACCCATAAAACATTGAAACTAGGCATAATCAAATCTAAAAAGTAAATTACATTTCATAAAACTAGTTTGTAAATTTTTAGTGCTTAAGATATAAAAAATTCAAAGGTTATAATTTATTTTTAAATAAATAGGTACATATGTCTATGCCATTTGATAAAGTGTTTTTATACTAATATGCAATACATCTACCCATAAAACATTACAACTAGGCATAATCAAATTTAAATAGTAAATTAAACCTATTTATATAAAATAAAATTCTCGAGTATATTAATAAATGATAAAAGGTGGTTTATGAAGGCTATATGATTTTTAATGAATATAGAGAAGAACACCATAAATAGATAGCGTAGAATAAGTCCATATGGAATGATTAAGAAAACCCAAAAAAATTAGAGTGAACAAAGATGGCCTTTCCAATGCAATATTCTATAAATGTTAGTGTACTATTTTTTAAAGTTATGTGGAGGGTAAATATAATTTCATAATCATTTTTTTAATGTTCTAGTTTTATAAAAACCTTGTTTGATTTTATAAAATTGCATTCAAATATCTATAGAATTGATGTCATTATCCAAAACCCTAACAAATAATCACATACTAAAAAAATGGGGATGCATTTTGGGTTTTATATCACCCTTCAATTACTATCAGGTCCCTAGGCGGAGAACAAAAAATGAAATGAACATTAAATGCATGTCAACAAGTGGTATATAAATACAAAGCCTAGTACTTTATGAATATTTTTTGATAGAATGAGTGCATGGAAACAAATTAAATTCCTTATTTTGTTCTTGAATTTTTTGATTAATGCTTTAATTAAACACTTTTGCACTTTTAAAATAGATTCCTTCAATAAAAGTGTGTTTATTCCTTGTCTATTTTTATCATCATATATGCACTGATGTATTGTGTATTCATACAAGGCATGTGAAACCCAAAACAAGGGTCATAAGGCTCACCTAAAAATTATGCATTGTATAGTTTTGGGAAGAAACCTAAAAGTTAACAAAAATTAAGAAGGGAGGAAAGATAGGAATGAGGTTAAAAAGAATAGGGGATGTATTATAAAGATTAATATTAAAAAAATATTAGTCTAATTATGAAAAACTACTAAATAAAATTAGAATATGTGAGATATGTAATTAATATACAATAATTATTTTTAAGTTATTATTCTTTAAAATTTGATAAAAAGTAAAAGTATTAAAGACAAATAACTTAGCTAGAACTTGGATCTAAAAGAATACAACATAAAATGTGTAATTGACTATATGACTCTATGAGGTCAATATGAATTAGAGACAAGGTTATATTAGATCCCAAAATAAGAATGTGTTATTTAGACAAGACTGACCTATGTTGGCATCTATAGGGTGTATAGACATCTGCTAAGATTTTTTTGCCATTACAAGTAAATTCAGATCAATGTGCCTTCTCCTATAGATCATGTGTGTATGATTAGATTTGTTTGATTTATTACAGGAGTCATTGTGTACCTTATACTTCACTTTCCACCCTTTCTCAATGAAATTGAAGAACAAGTGCAATGAAAGTGGAAAAATGGGTTATGGGCTAAATTACTTCTTGACCTCAACACCCCATGTATCAAGCACCGCCTACATAATGATACTCTAAAGAGGTATCAAAATAAATGCCATTCTCCCATGCTATGGTGGTGTGTGTCAAATGTTGGTTTAATGTTATATATTAGTACAATCCCAGTATAAGTAGGTGATTAAACATTGACTTGTGACATGTTGGTGTATTTAGACCTAGTTTAGGGCTACTTGGGCTGTATAGACTTAAAATTAGGAAGAATAGGGGATTTCCCTCTATTTTTTTAGTATGTATTTGTATTTGATGAATTAGATAGCTATATTATTTAGATATTTGTCTTTGTATTTGAATACATTTTGGATATGGTTTAGGGTTGTGTCAAATTTTGTTGCTAATTCAAAACATTTGTTAGACATTTTTTTACATTAATTGTCTAATATTTTGTTCACTAGATAGCTTTGTTAACTTTTAACATCCTAGTATCAATATATGTAAACTACATGACTTATGAGGTTAATTATAAACCACTTAATTGACCAAAAATTGTAATACTAACTATATATTTTTTTAAAGTTTTAATATATATTCAGATTTAGAATATCAATTCATCTTAATAATTTACAAGTTTAGGACTTGGAAGGTGCACTATCTTCTAATTCTTAAATTTTAATTATCTTAAGACTTTTGGGCATACAAAAATTTCATCAAATTATCACTCGTGATTTAAAAATCACAATCTAGTGCACATTTTTCCACTGCTTACATTGGTTACTTATTTGTGAGACCAAAATTATACCCAAATTAAAATGTTCCCAAAGATAATACTTTTATTTGTTTATATATTTATAACTCATTAGTGTATAATTTGTGATCTATTATGTCATTAATTTCTATGGAATACATTGGTCATTATCCATATTGTTAAATTATAACACTATTTTTATTGATGGAGGTGAATGTAGGAGATTGAAGTCGACATGGGGACTTATGATCAATCAAAACTTACGAAAGAGGTAATAAATTATTTGTAAGTGTGCATAAATATAATATATTTTAAAGTTTTTTTGTGTATCAATATGACAACTTTGGATTGCATTTTATATTTTCAAATTTGAACTTTTCCCAAGTAGCTTTTCAAGAAGCATAAAAGGTTGTGTGGCAATGTAGAAATGGTAAGGCCCTTTCTTCAAGCTATTTGAATCTAAAACGAGAAGATAATATATAAACAATTTGGTTAGATTAACATAGTAGCTTGTAATGTATAAAAATGATATTAATAAAAATTATTTTCTTTTTGGAGGGGATAAAATCCCCTTAGGCCCAAAGGAATGGACTAGCATGGTCATTCCTTAAAGCTCTTGTTTATTTTGTAAAGTATTAAGTTTTTATTGAAAATTTATTTTTAATATGCTAAAATAAATTATTAATATATAATCTTAATAAACAATGATATTACTATACTAACAAGTTGCAAAAAGTATATACAAATCACAAAACATATACCTTATAAAAATAATTCCCAAAAAAATGGACACAACTATTAAACTCTTGATTTATGTGCATAAAAAAATTGACACCACAATAATTACGTACAACTTACTTGATAAAAGACCCTTCAAAACCTACTTTATAAAAAACCCTTTCCACACTATTCGAGACACTTTAGTGGAACACAATAATTTTCCACACTTGACACAAGTGAATAATTTTTTTCATAAAATGCATATTAATTTTTAATTTTTCTAAATTTTTACACTATAGTGAAACATTCCTATTAGGATTATCAAACTTAAAACTTAAAAACAAATTAATATTTCCAAAATTAATGTTTCCAAAAAAATAAAGATGACAAACATAGATTTTAAAGGGACATCTTGAATAAATTATTGTCACAAAATTGTCACCATAATTGAACCTAAAAATGAACATCCGACAAATGCTAACAATCTTGCCCAAAATTTTGGATTTGATTGTTGAGAGTGTTGCCACTTTTAGTTAGGTGTTAAGGGTTCTTCACTTCTACTTAGCTATTAAGAGCTTACTGTTTATGGTCAAGTGACTTAAAACTCTAAAATGACTTGATGATTGGATTTTTTAGCTTATTATCTTTGGTTTCATTACTCTGATCTATGTGCATGACTCTCATGTACCTACAAAACTAAATTTATTCCTTGACCTAGAATGGCTCCAATGTAATTGTGACATCTGATGACTTTAAGTAAAACAAAGTAAATTTATGGGACTACATTATATTTATAAATAATATAATTATCTTGTTTAATTTTAGGGCTCTAAAGGGTGGGAAATGTAATATAAAAATAGTAAAACACTTGTTTGTCAACCAAATGTGATCCATAATAAATGTTAGCTTTAGACACTTATAAATGCTCTAATAATTACTTGATCCCTTTAGAATGCTTATAAGTGTTCTGTAGAATGGTGTGAACGCTTAGAGTGCTCATTGCTATTTATTATATTTAAAACTAACTAAAACCCTTGTGTATTTATAGATAATTAAATTTAAATTAGGACCCTATTGGCATACAAACTAAGATCAAACAATTATAAGAAAAAAATATGAAATAGAGGGGAGAAATGTGCCCTAAATCAACAAAGATGAAAAAAATGGGACTGAAAGCATAAAGGGTGCTTTTAAAAATATTAGGAGTGTCAATGCATCTAGATTAGAACCCAAAAAGCACATGAAGAGAGGGATAATACATTGAAAGACAAAAAACATGCATGCCTAATTTGGATCAATAATCATACCCAAAATATATAAATTAACACCTACTAATAAGCTCAAAGCCATTTCTATGTGTCTATATTTTTTTATCACTCTGTGGTGTGACTATAAGAATCAAATTCAAAGTAGAAAAAGTATATATAAAATTTATATAACTACAATCTAGGGTTTATAAAATTGAAATGATGTGTCTAGAAGCCTACTAAATAACTTTCCTTTTTCTACACATGCATAGGTAAGCATAAAATAATGACAACAAATATTGAAATTTAAAGCATTGAAAATAAAATGCATTTGATGGAGATAAAATGATGAAGGTAAGTTTAAGAAAAATCTGAGTGAAGATTGAGTACAATTTGAGTAAGATTTAAATAGAATAAGAATAAAATATCAATAAAATCAGAGTAAAATTTGATCCACTAAGAATTTAGATCATGAATAATTTATATATTGAAATATAGGTAATGATAAAAGTAATAAGAATGAGAAATATATAATATATTTGTTCCCATTGATATTTAAAAAGGGCACATGAAATGTAGAAAAAATAGTAGGTAATGCTTAATGTTGATATCATTTTTATAGTAATGTACCTACCTCCCATTTTCATTCCTAGTACAAATGATGTGAGGGATGATCCAAACAACTATCCACATGCATCTCATCATAGAAATACAACTAAAAATTTTTATTAATCCATTATAGTATTGTGGGTGGATTAGGGATAGATATACAAGGTATTTTTATTTTAACTTGAACTATGTTATCAACACATATGTTGTAGAAATGGTACTTCCATATTACTTGCTCATCCATATATTCAAATTACCTTGGCAAGAAACTAATAATTTTACTACCATCTCTGTAAATAACTTATGTTTCATAAGAAACTTTTATGTGTTGTTTTGGTATTGTAGCTGTGTTTCATAGTTCTTATTTTTGGTGAATAATTTATATAATTTGGATAGTTGATACAATAAATTTTATGAAAAAAAGGAATCATATGTCTTTCATTTAGGATTTCCAATAAAAAATTGTAATATTTAGGATCAAATATATTATAAAATATATTCAAACATAAAAATGGAAGTTTAAAAAGGTATTTTCATCTCATCATGTTATTTATATAAAAATAAAGGACCAAAAATGCTACAAATCAAAGATGCTTCCACCTTACAAGATGCAAATCCATTTATAATGGATGTAAGTCATGTACATCAATTAAATACCTTTAATCCAAGTTTGGTGTACAATATGGGCCCTCTAAAGTACCATATCACTTGAATTTCCCTAATAGCCCATTGCATAGTTCTATACGTGGAAGCTATATAGGATTAGGGTCAGAGGTGTGTGGCTTGCATCAATTTTTTGAAAAAAATATGGGGACAATGATGTACATGTATACACAATAAGTATACAACCATATATTTAACTAACCATGTATTGAAAGTTGGATAAGGACGTCATCAAAGCATGGAAGAAAGGTCAAGGTGATAAAGAACATGCACATTTTTAATTTAATTAAAGAACATGTAAGTTATTATATGTATCAAAATATGAACTATTAGAGATGTTTAGTGCTTACATGTGCTATTTAATGTATCTAGACTCATGCTTCCTTCCATGTGTCTTGTCATCACTCATTTCGTAGGCTATAAGGATTCACTAGTTGAGATAATGGATGAATGATTGGTGATAATTTTATGTGGTGTCCACATAATACACTAAAAAGGGGAACACTTAAATGGGAAATATACTGTAGAAATGCACGTAACAATTTTATGCATAAGGAGATCAGATGATGTAATAAAATCCAGTCATCAAGCACTGGTTAGTAGCTATCAATATTTTGAAATTACAACAAGCTCTCTGAGTTATTTTACCTCTATAGAATGGTTTAACTTGTCATAATACTATCAAGCTACCCTTTTGTTCAAGATCCATTTGAGCTTTCCTCTGGTTTATTTGACCTTGTGCTTTGTGTGTTTATTATTTTTTGAGTTTCTCCTTTGATAATTTATTGGTCTTGTGAAACTTGGGTTCTTAGTCTGCTGGATCCTCTCACTTCATTTCAGTTAGCTCGAATACCTTTATTAACTAAATTGGGATCATGTTTGTAAATTTTTATCTTGGGTATAACTCAATTTATTAATTGTTTGAATTAATTTTATTGTTCCTTGCATGACCTGTGGGTTCCCTCTTGAGCTTGAAGAACCTCTCAGGCTCATTATTACTTTGCTGTAGTCATCTATGCCATGCATCTGAGATCCTTTAGGAAATATGAGATCATTATGCTTGACATGTATTCACCAACTTGACTTGGAATTGGATTCTCCTTATGCCTATTCAAACAATGTCAAACTCTATATCGGTCTCCAACACTGTTTTAAAAGTGTCCCAAACTCATTCTAAACATTGCAGTCCCATACTTAATATGTACAATGTTATAATATATTATATACTATTTTTATTGTTATAATATATATACATATATATACATATATATATATATATATATATATATATATATATATTAATATATTTATATTATTAATAATATATTGATTTTAATCATGTTGAGGCTGAATTTTTATTTGTATCTAGCTTGGGTGTAAATCCCACATCGATCATATTGTTTTATGAAAAAGTCTTTAAGACCAAAAGTGAATCAATATGAAAAGTGAATTTGTAAAAGCTCCAAACCTTGATGCAAAATGTGTAATAATTAGTATACATAATTTTATGTTGGCACAACAAAATCTTAAGACCAAAAGTGAATCAATATGAAAAGTGAATTTGTAAACGCTCCAAACCTTGGTGCAAAATGTGTATTAATTAATATACACAATTTTATGTTGGAACATGTCAAAAAAAAAATTCTCTCTATAAGGTTCACATTTTCTCTTTTTTCCCCTTTATCATTTCATTATCTTTGACAATCATGGTTGGGGACCTACTATTAATTTGCATATATCCATGTGAAGGCTTTTCAATTTAAAATCATTCACAGGTTATATCATGATAATTTTGGGAATAAATCTTGGTATAACATCTCCCTCATGGGACTAAATCTTGGCATAGCATGTCACCAGATGATGTGGATTTATTGATATTTATAGATGTGCTACATGTTAGTGATGCTAACGCTGGAGGCTGATGAAATAGGTTTTTGAAAGGAAACACCAAAAAGGCATTAAAAAATGTCATTGTGTTTTACATTCATTGTTAGGGCCCTTTTTTTTAAGAAAGGGGCCCTGCCACCTATCTTCATATCACTATGTGAAGGCTTTCCAATTTAAAATCTTTCATAGGTTAAATCATGATCGATGTGGGAATAAAGGCTTGGCATGGAGCTCCCTCATGGGCCACAAAGGAGCTGTGCATGAATAATATTCTATGTCAAAGTTATTACGATCTGAATTCCACTAGATGACATGGAGTCATTGATATTTATGGATGTGTTGCATACAAGTGACATTGAGTCTAGAGGCTAGAGGATGTTAAAATAGGTATTTAAATGGAAACACAAAAAAGGAATTAAATAATCTCATTATGTTTGACATTCATGGTTGGGGACCCTTTTTTTGAGGATGGCCCTTCCACCTATCTTAATATCACTATATGAATGATTTTTAATTTAAAAGCTTTCATAGGTTATATCCTGATCAATGTGGGACTAAAGGCTTGGCATGACAACTTCCTCATGGGCCATGGAAGAGTTATGCATGAATAATATTCTATGCCAAAGTTATTACGATATGAATACTGCTAGATGATGTGGAGTCATTGATATTTATGGATGTGCTGTGTGTAGGTAATGCTGAGGCTGGATGCTGGAGCCTTGGTTCAATCCATTTGTAGATCTAATGTGGTATCCATATCAGCATCGAGTTTTACTCCACTCTAATCCTACTACTTTATTTATCTAGGCTTCAAAGTTGTAATTGAAAATGTTTGTTTTGTTATGAATGCAAAAAAGATGTTGGATAATGCAAATAACAGTGCACCAAATTTTTTAATAATATAAAACCTAATTATATTCTATATTTAATTTAATATTATATTTAATATATTATATTATAATTTTTTGATCCATAATAAATTTGTTAAATTTTATATTACACACTATATTTTTTATATAATATTCATTGTGTAATATAACAAGGCCTCCTTAAATATATATGTTTACACTATTTTGTACATCCAACTCTATGTTTATCTCTTATTATGTTTATCTCTAAGTATGTTTATATTTTATATTACACACACACACACACACACACACACACACACACACACACACACACACACACACACACACACACTATATATATATATATATATATATATATATATATACATATATAATATGAAAGAGAGATTGAGAGATATATGCATTCATGTACGAATCCATTATGTTCAACCATATATATATAAATACAAACATACATACATAAGTATATACGTATGTATTTGTATACACACACAGACACACACACTCACACACATATATGTATGTATGTATGTATGTGTATAGATATGTATAGATATGTATATATGTGTATCGATATGTGTGTGTGTGTGTGTGTGTGTGTGTGTGTGTGTGTGTGTCTTTGTAGAGGCCCTATATATCTAATCTATCTGATTCCTTGATTTAGACCATATGTATCTCCTAATGTATCTCCCTGCCCTCATCTATATATATCGTAATAAATACTAATCCGTGTGGACATAGTTATATGTATAGGGTATTGGTCTGAGAGACCTAAAAGATCTATATGGTATGGAAAGTTCTAATATAGATATATAGGCAAATGGATAGGTCCCTGATAGAGATATATCTAGATGGATAGATGCATAGGTCCTAGATATATATATTGATACAAGTGGTTTTATAAAGTAAAATAGTGTAAATTAATTTAAACAAAGCTTACATCAATAAGGTTTATTCTATTTGTTTCATTACTTCCAAGAATTTTAGAACATCCTTAAAAAATACATTTTGTGCATATCCTCCAAATCAAATCATTCCATGAGACCAAATCTATTTCAGACATGTTTTCAAATATTCCTCTTAGCTTGTGTCTACTTCCACATTTTTCATACATGTCTATCAAGGCACCTAAATCAGCACTTGGGACATCCTCATCTACTCGTACAAATAAAAAATAACCATTCAAATATGTTGACACCTTGTAAGTTACATACCCATATGCAATGGTTACAGGTCATGTATACCCAACCATTACCCTCAATGGATTTTCTCACCATTGGAAACATTTCATCATTGATTCATACTACACATCACACATGAAAACATAATACTATCAAATCATGACTTACACCTAGTACAGATGGGTATGCAACTTGCATGGAATCTAAATTTGTAATTTTTCATTTTATATTGTTAAAGGTGGATGAGGATGTCATGAGCATTGACTTAAGTAAGGCAAAGATCCATGTTTGATACAATACATTAAGGTCCCAACATCTATATTTGTGTATATTACTTATATATACAATATATTATATAGCTAATTATTGTATAAAATTAAAAATATTCATTATCAAATATTATTATAGTATATTATAAGCTATTATTATATATATTAATCAATTAATTATATATAAAACATAGTATATATTTTTACTAATATATGTAATCACACACACACACACACACACACACACACACACACACACACACACACACACACACACACACACACACACACACACACACACACACACACACACACACACACACACACACACACACACACACACACACACACACACAAACACACACACACACACATACACACACACACACACACACACACACACACACACACACACACACACACACACACACACACACACAAACACACACACACACACACACACACAAATAATCAAAAAGAAAAAGGTGATGGTAGTGAGGTAGAAGATGAAGGAGAGGGTGTGCAAAGGCCTACATCTTCCTGGGATGATATGGTTAGGGATACACCCACTCTTGAAGATACATGCAAGGAAAAGTTCCCCATTATTTTAGGTAAAGAAGTGTTGTTGGAAATTCTAGGTCAATAAACTGATAGCATAGAGATTCAATACCAAAATAGTCTCATTAGAAAATTAGTAGGCTTGAGGTATAACATTGATGTGGTTAGGGATTGGTCCTGACGAAGGTGGGGATTGAAGGAATAGGTGGAGATAGTGGCCATGGCTAATTATTTCATCTTGTATTCATTTATGAACCAAGAATACTACCTTTACATTTTTCAATTAGGACCATGGATATTGGGTATGTCCTTTCTGATATTATACAGATGGAATTATTGTTTTAATGCTCTCAAGGAGTCTTAGATTGTTGTTTCCATTTGGATCAAACTCCCATCTCTTTCATTGGAATTATGGAAGGATAATATTATAATGGGTATTATGAAATCCATTGGGATACCCATAGCCATTGATTTAGTTACAAATGCAAGAATAAAACTCACATTTGCTAGAATATATGTCAATGTGGTAGTTGATAAGGTTATTCCAAATTTCATTAAGTTGAGATCTAAATTTGGTATTTGGATTCAAAATATAGTATATGAACGTGTTAACAAAATCTTCCCTAGTTGTTGTGGCTTTGGGCATGAATGCACAACAAATTTGTTTAGAGATCAAAAAATCAAGGAAAATAAGGTGTTGAAGAATATCGATGGTAGGTTGAAGAATTTGAATCATGAAAGAATGATAAAAAAAAGGTGAATATGAGGTTTAAAGAATGGATATATTAGGGAGCAAAGGCTATCTAGGCAAAGTCAAATCACTAGATGACCATTTTCAGGCTATAGTGCCTATTGCCAACTTTGATATGAATGATTTTATTCTACCTTAGAAATAAAGGACCTATCTAAATAATGACCTTGTCAATAAGGATGGATGATTATTGGATGATGATGGTATAGTGGAAGAAATAATGAATTTGGTACCACACAATGGAAGTACAAATGTTGTGAGCTTTTTGAAATCCAAGGATAATGTTTCTAAATCCTCTATCTCAGATAGATTCTTGAAAGAACCTAATCATCCCCTTGCTATGATTAAGGTCCTGGATAAATAACCACGATGATAGTATGGGAATAATTGAAATGGGAGTCAATGTCCTAATCCAAATTTTTTTGGACAAACCTCCCCTTGGAAATAACAGGGATAAGACTTCAGAGGGTGATGATGATCCCTTTGACAAGTGTAAAGCTAGTCTGGTTAATACATAGCACTATTAAAATTTTATAAGTGCTCCACTAAGAAGGGATCCTTTGATTTTTACACACATGGTAAGGATTTAAAAACTAGTTTTAAGAAATTAGAAAGGCACCCCTTCCAAACCCTCATGCTGGTAGACTTAGAAGGTGGTTTCATCTTTTCTATAGAAAGCCTAATTACTGATATTTGCTCTAGGTTACATTAATGATTTCCAACCATTGTAACTTCACAAAAATTTGGCATTGGTTTGACCACTATTTAGTGGTAGAATGATGTCAGTTGAGGTTTTATTTTTTATTTTTGAATTTGAGTTTAGTACTCTTGAAGTGAATTAACTTGTTATCATTTATCTTTGATCTGGTACAGATTGACCGTTGGTAGTTTATTTAGGGTTTTTGGGTCTCGTTGGGGACCCAATATATTTTTATTCTCTTCCTTTGATCTTGAATTTGGAACATATTTTATTTTTCCTCAATTATCTTGATTGGGTTTGGGTCTTCTGGGGATCCTATTTTATTGTTATCTCTTTTTTGGGTGTTTCCCTAGTTATGGATTCCCCCTGGAATCCTTTTCTAGATTATTATATGGATCCATGAGTGGGTCTCTCTTCTTATGGTTTTTATTTTTAAGGACCTGGGCCCCCCTTGTGCCCAAGAATAAATTTTCTAATGTGTTCCTCTTTTTGTACTTCCTCTATGATATCTTTGGGGACTTGAACCTCTTGTTATGTCTGATGTTGGATTCTACACCAACTATTCTAGAGACCTGAGCCTCTTTCTTTGCATAGGATTATTCTTGATCCAATAAATTTTTTGAATGTAGGATCCTCTAAGGGATCCTGAGGTTATTTTAGAGACCTGGGCCTCTTATTCCATTAGTCTAGGCTAGTTTTTGGTCCATCTAAAATTGGCTAGTCCCTGCACCAAGCAAAAGTAGTTATTGCTCTTTCCACTATTGTTCCTCCTTTTTCTAGGTCCTTTCTAATATTTTTGTTGTTATTTATTTTTTGGTAGGGTCTTTTTTATATTCCTAGTGAGTTGTATCTTCTTCTATCTTATGTATTCCAAGGTAAGACCCAGACTTCCTGATGTGTCTAGGTTGGGTTTCACACTATGGGTTTACCTTAATATGAACATATATATATATATATATATATATTATAAATTAGTATCTATATTATATTATGATTAATATAATTTTAATATATATATATATATATTAATATTTTAACATATATCCTTATCATATTAATACACATGTGTGGTACACCTATCATGATATTTTTACCTTGTATAGGTGATAGACTTGTTAGCATCGAATGTGTATCTAGTTAGGCAAGCATTTGAAAAAAGTCTTAGGCCAATGTGTACAAAATTTTGAGGTGTTTAGGCATGGAATCACCATATGCAAATCTATTGTGCACTAAAACTAGGGCTTGTAAAAATTATTTGATGCATTAGTAGGTTTGTGTAATAATTAAAGATGCGTGAGTGCATTGGGGGGTTGTGTGTGTTACATCCTCCAAATGTGCCTCAGACTTTATGGTTTCTCTTGTACCTCCATGAATAAACTAATGTTCTTGTGAAAATGTGAGGAGAAACTATTTAAAGGGACATTTATAATTTTGTAATTTATCAAGGATGCTTTGTTTGGATAGTGTAGTACATTTTATAGAATATATTTAATGGAAAATATTAAAGAATATAATATTAAGATGGAATGATCCAATAAATGAGGAGATTATAATAATAAGACTAACATATATTTATAAAAAAGGTAGTGTGGATTAGGATCCACCTTTTATTGTTTTGAAGCAGTCCACATTTGGTCTCGAACTCGCTCGGTGTATTCAGTAGTTCTACTTTTGGCTTCTTCTTGTCTCGGGGCCACTTTTGGAAATTTTGCCTAAAGTATCAATCTCCTTCCACTTCTAACACATGGTATCCCAGTGCTTATTTTTCATGAAGAAGATATTGGTTCACTCTGATGTAGTGCCAACTTGACATGTGGCAATCCATTACTATTTGAAGCTAATTCATTTTAGGTCAGAACACTAAACAACGTCATTGGTCGATGGGATGATGGGCAGGTCCCAATGAGAATTTTTAGAGCTATACACATTCTCCATGTCATGCCCTCTTTCTCATTTTTGAAAGGCAATGCCTAGCTCCCTAAGAGAGGCATTTATTTGACATGTGGCATCCTGACATTTATCTAATATTGGTTTTGATATATCATACCTTGGGGTAGTGCCATTAGCCAACTAGGAGAAAGAAAGGGACCTAGGATGTGGTTACAATAATAAGGATAAGAGCCTTTCCATATGGCACCATGACACTTGTCGAAGGCAATGTTTTCCTATCAGAGCTAAGATTTGTACCATTGGTCAAGGCAAGTAGATCCCCATTTCTAACAGTATAATAGAAGCAACTCTAGAGATTGACAAGTGGCATCATTGTGCTCCTCTTGAGCATCATGACCATAAAAAGAAAAAGAATTTTCAACATATCTAGGATATGAAGGCTAACTAAAATCATGAACTTGAGTCCTTTATTCAATCAAAATGACCTCATCATAGGCACAAGTACTAGGATTTTTGGGTGTCGCTCCCATGAGATACTACTCTACCTATATATTTTGGGCTGATCCCTTGAGGGAAGGATTATCATATACCTTGTATTTTTCCATTTATAATAGAATAAGAGCAGCAATAGCTAGTAATTTTTCATTATCTGACCTTAATAGGTGCCCCTCATAGGTGTGATTGAACATTTTGTGTTATTCTCTTGAGGCCTTTTGTATTTTATTCTCCACTTAACAATGAAGAGGATGTGGTGTTCTGTGTTAATTTGAGTGAAAAATTACTTTTGTTAGTTACTTCCTTTCTTCTAATTCTATAGTATTTATCTTTGTTCATATTATGGACTTTAATTCTTTCTTTATGCCCCTTTAATAGTCTTTAGTGTTTAAAGATTCAATCTATTTTATGCAATTATAGGCCAATGCTTTAAATTTATTGGTGTATTACCTTATTTAGTTTCATTTAAGTATTATTTTTAGTTATTTCTTATCCCTTTTCACCCCCCAAATCAAATCGAAGAGCCTGCTTCTCAAATCCTAGAGGTTACTTTACAAACTGTAATTTGGTCCCACATATGTAAAGCTTCCCATAGGAGGTTGTTTAACCTAAAGCAAGAGTTTTAGGCATCAATAGTTTTTATTTTTTGGCATGCTCAATGGGACAAATCTACTAGTCTACCTGATTAGAATTCAAAGTTCATGAGCCAAAAACACATTACAAGATCATAAACAATGAAGAATTAGAGCCTACTAACACTGCCTCTAGGAGCTCCAACTCATCAAAATACTTTAGGGTCTAACATTTCTCAGTAACAATAGATGGGTATTTTAGGCCGACTAAGAAACTTTATATTATGGGATAACATTAACCCACTTATCCTTTTGACACCCTCGATTGTATGGGTCCTTATTCTTGTGAATGCCTTAAAGGCTTTCCATAAATTCTCAAGGGAGGGTTTCAAGACCATAACAAAACATCTCTAAGATGTTTCAAATGTATGCACTATGCACTATGTTATGTAATAAAACATGGCCTTAAGGCTGCTAGCCACCTCTTTCAAAGGGTAGGCTCTTAATTGGTACTGATCCTTGCCGCCCAACTCCATAGCCACTTGGGATGACTTTGGAAACAAATTATTTGAGTGGTTTAATGAGAAAGTAGACCGATTTTCCCTTTTACAACAACTAATAACAATCAAGAGGGCCCCACAAGAGGCCACTATTGATTTTAATACCAAATTTGAAAAAACCTAGCAAAGGATCCCAATAATGGCTTGACTACCCATGGACATGGCCATTATTTTTTATCTCAAGGATTTTAATTTAGATATTGCCCTCATGATCTAGTTGCTTGGATGTTAGACACTACCAAATGCTTATAATATGATAGTAAGGGCCAAAAATAATTTAATAGATGTAGGAAAGATTCCTCCTTAGTCGTCGATGTTGATGTTCCTAGAAATATCAATGACACCATAATAAGAAGTCCCAAGTACCTTAGGAGAACCACCTTATATGTATGCATATCCACCCACTCAGGTGAGGACATCTACTAAGTCTTCACTAGCCACAGAGATGAATGACATGAAGAGTATAATGCAAAAAAATTCTAATGAAATAGGCATCAGGATATGCCTCTAAAGGCCCCTTTTAATAACTATCAAGATTAGAGAGCACTGTACCAATATAAATAATATTAGGAGAGGAAAAAGCCAACCTACCAAGCACCAAACCATCAAGTGTCAAACCATCATATGAGACCCATGAATCAAATGGTTGTAATACTTAATACCTTACATATAATATTTCCAAGTGTGAACAAAGAGCTAGTTACTAGCCAAAACAACTTGGTGGATGATTCTAATTCATGGTACTTCCCATGTAACGATGCACATGGTCCTCGAAATTACCCAAGAGGAAATCTATAATAGAAAGTCACTGAGTAGCACCAAGAAGGGAATGCACCTGATTTGACATATGTATATCAATCCCCAGGTGTGGAGAACATCATATTAATATTGTATATGTAAGGAATGTCCCTTGAACAAGAAGAAGAGATAGCCCCAAAACATTAACTCTTCTCATGGGTAGAAGGTGAAGATGTAGTATATGTGAGAGAAGTTACTATATATAGAGCTTCACAAGTTTAATCAGAGGAAGGGATTGGATAAAAGCCCCAAAGCTATCACGAGACCCAAAGTGACCTTTGATAAAAATTGATCACCCCAGCATCCAACACCGACATATCCAAAGTGAAGAGAAATAATGCATAATAAGGTAAAATATCTTGAGGTCCCATCTTTGGGGTTATACAATGTAGTGCAACAACTAAAGAGGGTTTCAACCAATGTTTCCCTCTAGGATGTCTTATCCATAATTGAGTAAAAATCTCTACTAAAAGAGGCCTTGGAGGAATGAGGAAAACACATGCAAAGAAAACTGAATGTAGAGCCCATAAGGACAAAGGGGAAAGAAGCTATCATGAGTGTGAAACCCTAATACCATCCATATTCATCAATTCTAAAGAAGGGGTAAGCAAGACAAAAGCCACTCTATTCTACTTAGCACTTCTTATGGGGAAGAAATTATTGCACAAATACATGATTGATTTTAGTGCTAGTACAATAGTGATGCCCAAGAAGATAGTGGATGCATTGTAATTGTAGTATGAACCATTAAATAAAGGGGTCATGCAGTTAGATGAAAAGAAGGTCCAAACCTTGAGAATCATCAGGGATCTTCCCTTCACATTATACTCTTATCCTAATATTATTGTGCCATAATATATTGTAGTGATAAACATCCTGCATGTATTTAGGCTATGTCTATCAAGATATTTCACCACCAAGATAGGCAAGTACCTATCAATGGATCAATCCCATTTGATCTTGAGGACCAAATATGGTTTAAATTTAAATGTGTTATTTGAACCACTTCACTTAGAACACATAGTGGACAAAGTTAATGAACTTCAAAGTAACACACACCTCTTTATCAAAAAGGGAGACTCATTATGTGGAAATTCTTAAAGGGGAATATGTAATAGACACTATAATCCTAGAGGAATAAACCCTTGTTAATTCATTCATTGAGATCGATGCATTTGAAAAATTTGATGCCACTAATCTTAGGACCTACGTAATCTATGACAAAGACTAGGCCATTCCCAAGGTCATAAAGAGGAAAGAGGACCAGAGCGAGGAGCCTAAAGGTGAGTCCAAATTTTAGACTCTACATTGTAATGGTGTAAAGTACAAGACTAATGTCTCCTTCTAGGGAAGAGACCCTCTAAACCTTCTAATTCCAATTTGCTTTCATAAAAATTGAGGCTAAATATAAAGTGTTGGTCCATGGCCTCAACCTATTCAAGTAGATGGGCATAAGGTAGTTGAAAGTATTCGATGATTCTGAATTGGTGGTAAGGTAGGTAAGAAGAGTTATGATTGTGAAGAATGTGCACATGAGATCTTATTACCACTATATATGGGATTTAATCAAAACCTTTCTTTTAAGCCTTCAACATTTAGATCATCCTAAGGGACACAAATGTAGAATTAGATAGGATGGTAATGATTTGCTCCCAATTTGACCTAGTGACAGACTTATTCACAAATGAGCAAGTAATATGGGTAATCATCAGGCCCACCATTCTTGATAATGACTAGAATTGGCAAGTATTTGAGAATGATGCACAAATTGCCATGTTACTCCAATAATCATGTGAATTCATGGAACAACTATAGAGAAATATCAAGGAAGCCTAAGAGGACCAAATCATGAAATTGAAGACCAACAAAATACCAAGGGCCCTCATCACCCTAAAAATTTTGTTTAACTCTGATGATGCAAGGAAAAATGAATGTAAGTTCATTGTAGATAAGAGTGGATACTCCAAACTTGATGTCAAAGTTGGAAGTAAGATAAAGGTAGGAAAGGAGGTTCCCCAAAAGGATAAAGAGTGATTGGTTTTTTCTATGATAAGTACGAAGGTGTCATCACATGGACCTACAATGAATTAAAATGGTATGACCACAAGGTCATTCAACATACTATAGACTTGGTGGAAGGAATCAAAGGCTATTAAACCCAAAAATTAAGTCCTTCATGCTTCAAGAGTTGAGGAAACTAATCAACTCAAAGATCATATACCTGATCAAACATTCGACTTGGGTATCCAATTTAGTTCCTACATGGAAAAAGAGTGGAGAGATTCAACTGTGCATGGACTTTCAGGACTTGAATAAGGCTTCTTTGAAGGATCAATACCCCCTTCCCTCTATGGATTAGATTATTAAGATGGTGGTGGGTGCATAAATGTTTTCTCTACTAGATGGATTCTCTAAATATAATTAGGTATGCGTAAGTGAGGATGTTCAACACAAGACCAATTTCACTACAAAGTGGGGAACCTTTACATATGCAAAGATGCCTTTTGACATTTCTAATGCTGAGGCTACATTCCAATGAGCTATGGATGTAGTTGTTTAAGACCTAATCAATAATATCATCCTCATCTATCTAGATGAACTCACTATATTATTAAAGAATAAGGAAGACCACTTCAATCATTTAGAGAAGGTTTTCCAAAGGTTCCAAGAATTTAGGGTGTCTCTTAACCCCAAGAAATGTATCTTTGGAGTCCCATAAGGCAATCTACTTAGATATTTATTATCCAAGGAAGGGATCACCACTGATCCTGAAAGAATACAAGCGATTAGAGACTTAGCTCTACCCATGAACAAGAAAGGGGTTTAGTCTTTGTTTAAGAAGATTAACTTTGTTAGTAGATTCATATTTGACTTCATGGGATTAGTAAGGCCAATCATGCTGATGCTGAAGAAGGAACATGCCTTCAAGTGGACACTCAAGGGGAGAGTAGCATTTGATAAAATCAAGGATGTGATATCCATTGTGCTTATACTAGTCAACCCTAACTTTTCCAAGGATTTCATAATGTATATCTATGGGAGTAAATATAGACTAGCAGCTATGTGAACTCAAAAAGAAGAGGAAGGAGGAAATGAGAAATTGATTTCATTATAATTGAGAACATTACATGGATATGAAGTCAAATACAACTTTGTTGAGAAACAAGGTTTTGCCATTATCAAGGGCCTCAAAAAGTTGAAGCACCTTGTGGTGGGTAGTAAAATAATGGTGTACATGGTACAATCTAATGTCCAAAAATACATAATGGAAGGGGAAATCAAGGAAAAATGGGCCAATTGGATCACCAGGATCCTAGAGTATGAAAATGAAGTCAAGTCGACTAAGGTGATCAAAGGAAGAGGAATCCATGAGTACTTAGCCAAATGCATAAATGTCCCATCAAAGGAATAAGACACACCAGAGGATATTTTATTAGACCAATATGAGACTGTCAAGTCCCAGGTTATACATAGGATCTACTACATGCAAATTGGTCGGTATCCTGATAGTCTCCTTATGCATAAAAGACATTTCTATTGATTACAAGGGGATAATTACACACTAGTCTAAGGGGTCTTGTTCAAAGAAAAATTTGATGGAGATTTGTTTTGATGTGTTGAAAAACATCAAGATAAGAAGATCATCCAAGATATGCATTTTTCTCCCATAAGTGGCCACTTCTTAGCAAAAACCACCATGACCAAGATCATTCACATAGGATACTGCTAGTCGACCATGTTTGTGGACTGCCCTTAAGCAATCAAAAAATACCAAAAATGCCAATTATTTGTAGGGAAGAGAAAAAATGTGGACATGCCTCTAAACCCAATTATTACTAATGAACCCTTAACATAATGTGGTTTATATTTCATAATAATCATCAATCCTATCTCCAATACCGATCACAAGTGGATACTTACGACCACTGAATAATTCACTAGGTGGATCAAAATAGTCCCACTAAGGGAGGTGATTGAGAATATGATCCTCAACTTCTTGGAGGAGTTTGTAGGAAGGTTAGAATCACCCAAGATGGTTATATTCAACAATGTAAAATCCTTCCTCAAGTCCAATATTTTTGAGTTCATGCTCCAAAATGGTATATTCTTAAAGACTTTGTCTAATTACTACCCACAAGGGAATGGATTGGCAGAGTCAACAAACAAGAACCTTATAAGGCTAATAAAATGAATGGGTACCAAATGATAAAGGGAATGGCATATTCATGTGAAAATGGCCTTATGGGAAGACCACATCCCTCCCAAGTAGATCCTAAAAACTTCCTCATATGGACTTGTGTATGAGAAGGAATTAGTCATGCATGTTCATTAAAAATCCCTACTTTATAGCTTTTGAAAGCTATTGAAATTGTGGAAAATGGAGTGATAGAGGTTAGGCTTATAGAGTTACTCAGCCTCTAAGAAGTGAGAGAGTAGGCAAGCGATGAAAAAATCACCTAGTAGCAAGTGGTCAAGCAATGGTTCGACAAGAAATTGTTAAAACCGAGATTCAAACCCAAGGATTTTATTTTCAAGTATGATCAAAGGGCCAAAAAACCCAACCAACATGCAAAGTTTGATTCTCTTTAGAGAGCACTATTTCAAATCATTAGAGATAGATAGGGGAATGATTTCAAGATAGAAGATGAAGAAGGTAATGCATTGGAGATATTTATTAATGATACCGATTTGAAGAATTTCAACTAGCTTACTTGCCTCCCCCTTGCATTTAGTTAGTTAGTTTCCCCTTTTGCTTGTGTGTTTATTCTATTAGTTGTCATTTCCATTATGTTTATTTCCATTTACTTTGTTGTTTCCCATGAATAAGTTCCATTGGTACTAGTGGCTCCTGTCATTTCCATGTGTCCTCATCTTAGCCTTCCTAAATTTAAAAAAATTCTTCAAAAGATGGTTATCTACCCACCTCTTTTATCATTAATGTCAAATGATCCATATTGAACAATTCCCCATAAGGATCAATACAAATCTCTTGCAAGTGGCCCCTCAAGCATGCATACTTCCCTTAACATTTATAGGGAACCCTAATTTCAAAATATCCCATGATATTTATGCCTAAGAGCATCAGTGTATAAATACCCCTCTCCTCACTGAGCCGAATACTTAGACACATTAATATTTTGAGAGTATTGAGTAATTGAGTAGAGCATAAAGAGTAGAGCAATGAGATGAGAATTTTGAGACCCAGTGAGTAGAATTTGTTAATCTAATATCTCATTTGTGATAAAGTGTAATTTTGAAGAGGAATTTTATGGATGGAGACTCCCACATTTTTGTTGAGAGGTGATAAAAATACTAAAAGGCACATGACCTACAGGTTAGGTAGCCATGGGGACCTCCCCCATCAATATGTCATGAGAAATTCCTATGCTTCCATCCCTACTCATCCACTGGAGAAAGTGCCAAACATGAAGAAGGTAGACAAATAGTACTATAGAGACCAAGCATTGGTCACTAACTTTGTAGATGATATCTTTGATCCTAGGCTAGCCAAGAATCCCAAGAGATTAAGAGAAGGCACCCACACTCATATGATTGAGAAGATCTAGAGGAATACTTATGACTCATTTGGATATAGAATGTCAGACTACACACTGACCCAGTTCATGGTGCCCTATGTTCATCCATGCTTAGAGATCATTTCCCTCTACATAGAGAGGTATGACACCAACACTGGCATAATTATGAGAAACACCCATTTAAGGGTGAATATCAATATGGATGCCATAAGGGAGATATTTTATCTCCCAAGCAACCCCAAGGCAAAAATATATAGCATGTAAAGACTTTAGGATGTCTGGGACACCTAGGTCTATGATAAATTGCACTTCCTTAAATTTATCCTCTAGAGAAGTTACATGAAGACTCCTCATCTATCCATCCCCCTGGTAAGCTTCCCCATAAAGTACCTAAAGGATGCCCTATCCATTTTGGCTTTCATCTTTAGGATGGACTCAGATGCCAATGTTACTAATTTATAGTTAGGAGTGCTCTTCCTCTTGACTATGATGAATAAGGGGGAGGTATACAAGATGGATTTTATAGATTCCATTACCACCACGATGAAGAATGAGTTGGAAAAATTTTCAATGCTAGGTACCTTTTGGTATTCCTCTTTTCTCTTACATCTCATTATGTTCTAACACTCCTAGTTCTTCTCCACATAACTCAATCTCAACTCCTCTGAAATGGGCATTTTCCCCAACATGGTGACCTCAATAATAGTATAGACCTAGATATTATCAATCACATAGGACTAATATGAGTTTTTGGAGCACTTTTTATCTCCAATCCTCTTTGACCTCAGCTGAGAGGTTATTACATTTAGGATGATAGACACGTAGCAGTCATGGCTCACCAAAAGTAGGGTCCTAGTCGACTGGTTTTGGGGAACCCATTTTAAATTCATTCAAGCACATGGGTTCTAATTTAGACCTTCTAGCTCCCATACCTACTAATATATAGAACCCTATTCCTAGAGTTGGCTCACCAACTCAATATGGTAGACTCTGTATATGAAGTAGGGAAGAAGAAGAAGGGTTTATATGATGTCCCCTTTGTAAGAGGAGGCATCATAGTGATAAATAGGTAGTAAGGGCACTTTATCATAGCTAAAATTGTATATCTTGGCATAGACTTGATCAATGATATATGGAGATATGATCCAATTAGCTACACACCATCCTTAAAGACTATCAATCTACCCAATCATCATCTCTGGCCATATCTTAAATAACAGAGGTCACCCATGAAGGATGACATAAAAAATTATGTATATCTATCCCAAATCTCATTGGATGCCTGAAAGCTATGGGAGTCCTTCTATGACATGGTCTAGACCTTCACCTCCAAAAATTTAGTGAAGGGGCTAAGTACATATCTCACCGAGAGAGATTTGAGTGAATAAAAACTAGCCACCTATACAAAATATAGGAAAGAGATCAGCAAGCCATACTCTAACATTGAGGATGAGGAAGGAGATGAAACCTTTGAAAGTCTTTGGGATGAGCATCATCTAGAGGAGAGCCTAATGGAAGGAGGATTCTCTCTTGAGATAGTGATAGAAGAATAAAAATATACCCTCAAGGAAGAGGTGGGAGACATGCCTTCAAAAAAGGAAGCTAAAGTCATGTAGGTTTGGAAGCCTTCAACTTGGATACTACCCATGTACCCATACCCCACATCCTCATAGCAATATGAAGCCTCTTCAGAGCACCTCATAGCTAGGTCATCCCAATACAAGTAGCTTGAGGTACCAATATCTGTCCCTCTAATAGCACCCCCTAGAAAAAGATACACTTCTCATTAACCCTTCTTTATACTTTCATCCCTCTCATCACCTTCATATCTCTCTCCATAGTCTCACCTCAATTTGTGACACTCTCCACTACCCAACCAATTACTTCTCTGGCCCCACTCTCCTCTTCATCCACCCAGTACACCACCAAACTTTCACTGCTCTTATCTACGATCCTGATCTCCTCCTTTATGCCTTTCCTTACTCCACCTTCATCATCCTCATCATCTTCCATTATGGCTGAATCATCCTCCATCCCACTTTGTGGTTTCTCACTTTTCTCTCCTTCTACCCTCACCCTTAATCCATTCACCTCTAGAGGAACAATGTCTACTACTTCACAATAGTAAGTGATCATTCCATTCATGATACCTTAAGGACTCCCATTCATAGGGAAAAACATACAATCACCTAAACTATACCATCTATATATGGACACCGTGAGAAGGGATCGAGAGGCCCATATAGAAAATAGAAAAAGGGAAACAATTCAAGTCCCCAATAATATTCACATGTGGTCATTCTTTGACCCTGCACAATAGTCCCTCATGATTACACATTTGGCCCCTCAATTAGTCAAGCCCTAAGACCAAATGTAGCTAGGGGACTACATGACACAAGCTGTTTGCCTCAATCTCAGCTAGGCTAGGCCCAATGATAGGGTTAAGCTGATGGAGGAAACACATAAGTCTATGACTATATACTACATCAAAGTGACCTGATAAGTAGAGAAGACCAAGCTATAACTCACTAAGGTGAAGACCTCAACACTACGGCTAAAGCCAAAGACATAGAGCTCAATAAAGTGAGGTTTGATCTTTAGATCCATATCTATAGTGAGAGATTTTAGGTAAAAGCCAATTTTAAAGTGGCCATAGAGACCAAGCTATAGGAGAAAGAGACTAATCTGATGTAGACCCATTAAAATCTCTTAGATTCTAATTGGGCTCTTCAATAATTATAATAGTAGGCCCAATAGGAATCCTCAGTTAATGACTAAGAAATTATACAAATAAAGAATGACCTTTCCACTCGTACATAGACCATAGATATTCTCCCTATGGTTCAACAACTATATGCATATTATTAGGAGAAAATCAAAGGTGCAACCACAAATCTAAATCCAACACTCAAGTTCATCACAGACTCACAAAAGCTAGGCTCTGAGGTAAGTGCATCCATTTTGACCAGGTCATTACCTTCATGTCACCCAAGGTCTTAGATTCAAAAATTCTATTCCAAAAGCTTTATGTCACTTCAGATGAAACACTACAAGTAGTAGAGGTGGCTGACCAAAGGTAAGTGGAAAAAAATTTAATGAATTTATAAGCTACAACAAGGAAACCATCAAGTGTAAGGCATTGTTTAATGCCTTAGAAAAGGTGGTCCAAGATAGGTGGGGGCAGATTAAACAATTAGTCTAATTTATAATCCCATCCCCATTCTTGGTAAACAATAACATCCTCCTAGAGTAACAAATGAAAGCATTACTAGAATATAAATAGAATGATCACACTGCATTCACGACTCTCAGTTAATCACTTGGTGTCTCCAAAGTGGAAAAGATATTATAACCACTCGCCTAACTAGAGTTATAAATGATGATGGTATTTCAAGGTCTAAGGAACATCTCCTTTAAAGAGATTATTTATCTTGACAGATTCTTTGAGGCTCTTAAGAAGAAGTCCCATCCCAAGGAGGAAGAGTGGGTGCCTTTGTAGGTAGCTCTTTAAAAGTTGTAAGCTCATAGACCTTCCTCTTGTTTCATGAATTTTTCCTTGACTGGTCCACGTACCATATTTTTTTGTTCTCTTATCCACAAGTGGACACCCCTATGAGTAACCAAGAACTATGGATCAGGATACACCTTTTATTATTTTGAAGCAATCTGCATTTGGTCTCGAAATTGCTTGGTGCATTTAGTAGTTCTACTTTTGGGTTCTTATTTTAAGGCCCCTTTGGATATTTTGCCTAAAGTATTAGCCTCTTTCTACTTCTGACACATGGTATCCTAGTGCTTGTTCAACATGAAGAGGCTCTAGGTTCACTCTAGTGTAGTGCCATCTAGACACATGATCCAATATTATTCGAAGTTGATTCTTTTTAGGTCAAAAATATGAGCATCACCATTGGTCGATGGGATCATGGGCAAGGCCTAACAAGTAATTGTATAGGTAGATTTGGATTCTCCACATGGTACCCTTGCACTCATTTTTATAAATAAATGTTCAGATCCCCAAAATAAGCATCTATTCAACACATGGCATCCCAACACTTATACAAGGGTAGTTTTGAATTATTAGACCTTTGGGCAGTGCCATTGGCCAATGAGGAGAAATAAAGGGACCCACCATGTAATTAAAAAAAAAGATATGAGACTTTCCTTGTGGCACCATGGTACTTATTGAAGGTAGAGTTTTCTTATTAGAGCTAAGAGTTGTGCCATTGGCCAAGGTAAGTGCATTCCCATTTCCAATGGCATAATAAAAGTAGCTCTAGA
This sequence comes from Torreya grandis, assembly GCA_037957365.1. Classification (NCBI taxonomy): domain Eukaryota; kingdom Viridiplantae; phylum Streptophyta; class Pinopsida; order Cupressales; family Taxaceae; genus Torreya; species Torreya grandis. Next base: position 1,630,341 of record JARHVA010001383.1, on the reverse strand, counting down.
GATTGAAACATGGCATCACTACAATCCTCTTGAGTGTTATGACCATAAAATGAAAGAGTAATTGTGCTATATTCAAGATCCATAGGATAATTATAATCATGAACCTTAGTCCTTCATTTAGTCATAATGACATCATCATAAAAATGAGTACTAGAATTTCCAGGTGTCACTCCTAAGGGATGCTACTTCACCTATATATTATGGGCTCATCCCTTAAGGGAAGGATTATCTATACCTTGTATTTTTCCATTTTCAATAGAATAGGAGTAGTAATAGCTAGTAATTTTTCATTCTATGACCTTAATAGGTGCCCCTCATAGGTGTGATTGAATGTTTTGTATTGTGCCCTTGAGGCCTTCTATATTATATTCTCCACTTAAAAATGAAGAGGATGTGGTGTTCTATGTTAATTTGAGTGAAAAATTATTTATATTTGTGTCTTCCTTTCTTTTGATTCTATAGTATTGATCCTTGTTCACATTATGGACTTTAATTCATGCTTTATGCTCCTTTAATAGTCTATAGTTTCAATCTATTTTATGCAATTATAGGCCAATGCTTTAAATATCTTGGAATATCATCTTAGTCATTTTCATTTCAACATTATTTCTAATTCTTTCTTATCCCTTTTCACCCCCCAAATCAAATCAAAGAACCAGTTTATAAAATCCTAGAGGTCACTTTACAGACCATAATTCGGTCCCACATCTGTACACTTCTCATATGAGGTTGTTTAACCTAAAGCAAGAGTTTTAATCATCAACAAGTAGCATATAACAAAGTAAAATATTCAAGAATATAGGAATCACCAAGAAGAAAAAATAATTTACTGGTCATTTGGGCCCCCATGATGTTGGTCATATGCTTTCTTGCATAGAAACATGCCATGTTTAAGAAATTGATATTACAATAGACATCTGTACTGTGGTATTTTATGTCATCAATCTTATCATTCAATTGAGTTTACTATTTTTTATGAACATCATATTAATATTTACACACTAACCTATTATTGAATGCCAATCGACCACATTTTCTCTCAACCAATAACTCCTATAACATAGCATTTGCACTATATCACCAAATGAGCCCCCTTATGTACCCATGTTGCATGCACTTCAGAAAATATTTGACCCTCACTTCAAAAATAATCGAATAACCAAGATAGAGTCCATAACATTGATGTGTTTCCCCACATTATCAACATTTCATTGTTGAATCCATCTACATCTAGGATTTGGAGTCTTTTTTTAATGAAATAAAACATGGTCCATGAATATTCCACCACCTTGGAAGCTATAAAAATACAGGGCATGTGAATCTAAAAATTGCCTTGATGTAGGGGCATGTATATGATATGCATCATTTGGTGTACAATAGACCCTAAAATACCCTGTTATTACCCCTCATCATCATGATCCATATACCTTTTTAATATTTCACCAATTGTAGGTTCTTTTTGGGCTTCCCTTGATTCCATGTGTATGATTATGGTGTCTTTATATATTCTTAACCCTGATATAATCTAGCTTTAAGTCAATACATTCACAATAATATTAAAGATAAGTTTTAATATAGGCTTTGAAAACTTAATGTATTATTTCCAAATCAAAAATCTTGCAACACTAATTTCAGTAGCATAGCGAATGCAGAGCCTTCCCACATTCAAATTAGCCTTAGGTTTTACTAATTCATCCTTAACAATAGAAAATCTCCAATTAAAAAACTAACCACCTTGCAAGTTTTTTACCCCTTTTTAATGAGTGCACATCATGTAAATCTAATAGCTACCCTAAATCTATATCTCATGTACAATACTATTTCCCCTCTCCATCACCATGAAGCTCACCTCTTCATATAACACATTAACACAATATAACAAGGAACACACAACCTAATTTTATATCCTTACCTCCAATAGAACCTCCCTCACTCTAATGGAACTCCTTGTGATTCATGTGCATGGATTTTGACACATATTTTATTGAATTTTTATTTATACATTTCTAAGTTGAATATGTCTAAATCGATGTCAATTGTTGTCTATTGGTAAAGAGGTGCTTTTTTAAAATTTTGATTTTACATAAGACATAGAGCTTTGATTCAATCAAATCAACTCTTGTGATGTATTTATAAACAAAACATATTATAAAATGAATATTATCAATAATCATAAATTCTTTTGTATGAGACATATGAAATAAAAAAAATAGATTTATCCTCACTAATAACCTACCCTATTACAACACTAAAAAGTTTTATCTTCTTATTGAAATTTGAGGCATCTTGAGTCAAGACTTTGCCATTCAGGGAAGAATCATCCATAAATTGTAAATGTGTCATTGGTTTAAGATCACACATAAGAGAAATGCCTTAAATATTTATATCTCTTCTACCTATGACAATGATTATTCCCAAACTTTTTAGAAGAATGATAAAAAATAAGGAGAAATATGGTCTCTTTAGTGAATGCCTATAGAAACCCAAAAATACCTAGTGGTTATGCCATTAATGAGAACCAATAAATAAATTAAGGAGATATAAAATTTCACCCAAATAATCTAATCCTCAGAGAAACCAAAGTGTTGAAGCATTCTTAAGAGAAAGGCCCAGTCGAACTTATCATAGGGTTTAGAAAGATCCAATTTGATAAACATAGCCAAGGTTTTTTGAAGATGCATGGAATGGAAAGATTCTTGAGCTAACATGACCTCATCAAGGATTTATCTACCCTCAACATACCCCCTTTCTTAGGGGAAATACATTTATGGAGGAAGGGTTTCAATCTATTATCCATGATTTTGGAAATGATTTTGTAAAAAAACATTATAAAGAGCAATGGGATGAAAGCCAAAGATATTCATTACAGCTTGGATTTTGGGAACCAAGGCAAAATAATGACTTTAGCTGATCTGGATTTTTACACAACCTATAGTAGGTCATTTTGAATACTATCTTAAATTTTTTGATAAAATTTAATAGGGAACCTATTTGGCCTAGGGGTTTTCCTCTTACTGATACTGAAGGCAATGCTTCTTAATTATTCCAAGGAAATTGTAGCAATAAGAGATCGATTATCCTTCATTGTAAAAAATAGTAGGAATCTATTGGATAATCTTTTATTTGGCATCCATATCCAAAGGAACAATAGAAAGGAGTTGAGAAAAGAAGTTAAGCACAATTTTTAAAATGCCCTATAAAGATAACTCATGAGTTGTATTGTCTAATTCAAGAGATGAAATGTGGTTAAAGGATATTTGTATAAGCATGGATTTGGGAAAAAATCCAGTATTTTTTCCCCTTCTTGAAGCCACTTAATTATATTTTTTTGTTTCCACATAATTTCCTTCCTTAGATTCTATTCCTTTATTGGTTTAATCAAATTGACCTCCTCTTATTTGAGTTGTTCCGTAATGTTGAGTATGTAGATGGTTTCAATGACCTTTTCTAGCCTATTAAATGTCTCTTAATTTTCTAATTTGATATGTCCAAATTCATCACAATTCTATTTCATGAGTTAGGATTTGACATATCTGAGAATCCCATTTTTTTTCATAATATTTTATCACTAGAAAGAGAATCTTACCCATTACTGATAAGCTTTGTCATTCTTAAGCTACCATTTTATAAAGGTAAAGGTGATATTGAGAAACATCTTCATTTATTCCATGCAACATGCTTGGACTATGCTTATAATGATAAATTATTAACCAAGTTCTTTCCAAGAATACTCAAATATTATGCTTTACTATGGTTCTACTATCTTCCACTTAGATCAATTAGAGCATTCAACCCTTTGGTAAAGCAATTTTTAGTACACTTTTCTATCAACAATAGTGAAAATACATCGTATAAACAAATTTAAAAACTCAATCAAGGGTCAAATGATCTAATTATTGAATATGTTGGATTCGATACAAAACTATGTTAGCCAAAATAACAAATTCTATGGTAGAAAATGAATTACAAGATATCTTCACACAAAATTTTCAAGCACCACTCCTTTTGCATAAATATGTACATTTTAGTAGCATGAAGAGGCTTACCTTTCATCCACTAATATCGAATTTTATTTATGATATCAACATGTTGAAGCCACATCAACTAGAACCAAAAAGGAGATTTTGGGCATTAAGAATTCTAATTTTCCATCCTACTTGGCCAATGATCTAACTTGGCATTGTTGAGAATTGTGGATTTGGGGATTTTCCCATTGACAATAAATTCCTCTGGTAGTAAAAATATGTCTAGTATTTTAGTAATTAAAGCATAGCTAGATATGTGATTGGAACACATAAAGAGCCCATTATCAGGGTTAATGTCAATAAGATTAAGAGAAGACATATATTCCATCATAAGACTAGAGTTAGCATCAAGTTTCCTGTTGTTGTCATTAATTCCTTCTAAGGTAATAATCAAGTTGAAATACCCCCTAGATAGGACCTAAGATCCAAGAAAGAGATGAATTATGTATTTAAGACTCTTCCATTGCTTCTTTTTTCTTCCAAATTTGTAGAGAGGTAAGTGTTGATAAATAAGACCTACTGATTAAAATACATGATGTGAGTAAGGATAACTAGGATTCCCTATGTAGCCATAGTGTCAATCAACACAATTTTTATGGAGTTCCACAAGCAAGAAATGTCCCCGAAATCTCTTTGAGAGTCATTAGACAAGACATTATCAATCAGCCAGATCTTCTTAGCCAAAGTATTCATGTTATCACTAGAAACTTTGGTTTCCTGAAACAAAAAACATATGAGGACTGTGAGCTTTCAACATTCTAATTATTTAATTATATCTAAAGGGGTAACTTTTAAAACCCCTATTGTTTCAAGATATACACTTTATGTTGAACTAATCATGTCCACTTGGGATATCTCTTTTTCCCTCCTTGAAGAGACTAATTTTTCTCCTTCCTTTTGAAGGTGGATTGCCTTAGATTTTCTCCCTACCTTCTAATCGGTGTCTATCTTCATTTCTTTATTTGAAGCTTGACTGATCTTAGTTGGCTCTAGAATGGAAAAGATATCTAAGGATTAAGAGTAGGGGACTAACAATCGAAAGGGGGGTAGGGAGTCATCCAAAAGATCACATGAATATGTACTTATTTTGTAAAATTTGTCCAATTTTGTTTCCTAACATGGATTGTATCCTTTTAAGATATTATGGCAAGATCTCAATATTTTTGAAAGCTACTTGTGAGTAGTTTGTCTTCCCAAATCAATTGGGCCAGGTGGAGGATATTTTTTAAATTGCATTTTAGGAATTTTAGTTTCCATAGACAAACTACTAGTGTCTTGAGGGTCATCAACAACCAAATAGCCAAAGTGATTTTTAGAGAAGGAAGGCTTAGATGTGGTGTTCTTGGGTTTAACAATATGCTTCCTTTTAGTATATTGAAAGACCTCTTTATCAAGGGCTTCTTTATAGTTCTCAAGAACATAGAGTTCACAGTCCTTAATTGAATGCCCATACTCATGGCAAAGTAAACGCCTAAAGGGAATATTCTCATAATTAAATTATTATTCCTAGACCCCTTCCCCAAATTGTAACATAATATTTTTAGTAAGAGGTGTAGACACTAAATTTGTACACCTTGTATCAATATTATGTATCGTTATGTCATAATACCCTCCCCATGTGTAATTATTTTTATAATTACATTTTACCATCATTTTTTCCTTTACCACCTATGTTAATAAGTTAATTACTATGTTCATATAGTAATTACCCCTTTTATTTTACCCTTAAAATCATAAAATCTAAAAATTCAAATAAAAGCTAAATTTTATTTCCTCCTAACAAACTTACCCCATGGTTAAAACAACCCAAACAACCTCAGAAGTCATTTTAATCCTCTTTTACCCTATGCTAGGCCATTAGAACAACATTTCCTTTGACTCCACCCATTATGGGTAAATCGACGTCGATCCTCCATGATCGACACTAATCAATTAAAATCAATGTCAATCTATAAATCCATAACATAGCTCCATTGATCAAGAGGATGGTGACAGTGCTTTTGAATTTGAAACTTTGCCAAAATCTCACTGTAGTTTGCTTATAGACATTGTGAAATCTTTGTTATCTTGTAGAATCTCCACTTAAGGAATCATCAAGAGAATTTTGTGAAGATTCTTCCCTCATCCTGTTAAGTTTATTTTCAATTAAAAAGGTTAGTGTTGCAATTTATTTTTGTTTAATTTCTCATATCTATCATCTTCTATGTTTGATTTTCATTATTTGACATTTAGTTTTATCTATTTTATCAGTTTTCTAGGTCATTATTATAGTCTAATTGATATTCAATTTTCTCGCACAGAATCGATATCAATTAATCTAAATTGACATTGATCATGTTGGATCAACATCGATCCTTATCAATTTAATTAAAGTAGTTTTAAACATCTTATTTATCTCTTAATTCTCTGTCAAAATTGTTTTCTAACTATAAACCTCTATTCTATCTCTTTTCCATTTTGTTTTTATCATTCTATAAAAAAAACAAAGTGTTATTATAGTCTATTTTTACTATTTAATAGTGTTTCACAAAATTGACATCAATTCATCTGAATTGACATCAATCCTATAGGATCAACATCAATCTCTGTTAAATCTTTAAAACTTTTTATAAAATATGTAATCTATTTTCTAAAAATTCTATCTATTCATGTAGATGACCTTACCTAGTTTAGTGCATGATTCAGATAGCATATTTGATCTTCCCATAGTCCCCCTTCCTCTCTTTGCAAACCTCTCTTTGCAGATCAGAGTGATATAGATTTTGAGCTAGGACTTTGTCTTGTGATTTTCATATGTGGATTCACTTATATTAATGAGCTATTGGCTATAATTCAAGAAGACATAGACACTGGTAATGAATTTTGGGATTCATATTTTGATCATATAAATATTCTTATTGATTAATCATCTTTAGCATTGTCTACTTTTATCTATATCTATTTTTTTAATTTCATGTTTATGAATAAATTTGAATGTTTAAACATGGGTTGACATCAATCTGAGAAAGCATACCACTTCTTGGGACTGGTTTATACCTATTATCCCATCCATCTATCTAGTAATCAATTTTTATTTAAGTGTGGTAAATTGTAGGTCATTCTTCCCCAACCAAAGAGGAGTTCTCACAATCAAGCTTGATCAACTGTGCACAACCATCCATATCTCCAAGTAATCTTAAATACCCTACTTATACTTTTTTTTTAGTAGTTAGTTAAATCACATTAAAGAAATGGAAAAAACTACTCAAACAAGAGGGTTGTTAAAATTTAAAAGAACATAGATATGAGCGTAGACAATATGATCACAATGCATAAAATGATCACCCGTCAACATATAAACTTTCCTAGGGTATTACTTATTGTTGTGAAGGCATTTGGGCTCTAGAATTCACTTGCAGTCTAAAAAGCCTTACCTAGACTAGTCCAATAGATACTAAATCTTCTTCTACCCTTAAAAGAGGGTGTCACAGCCTCATTAATAAACCATCTCATTCCATAAACAAAGTACCTCCTTGGAAGATCTGTTACTAGTCCTCTTCATGAACCAATACCATAAGGAAATATCAATTTAAGTAAACCAAGACTTGAAACTCCCCATATGTTATCCATGATGTTGATGCCTATATTCTAAAATTTTACAAGTTAGGTGAGAAGCCCAAAAATTGACAAATAAGAGCATGCCATCTGCCACTTTCATGCATCCTACCTCAATTTTTGTAGTATCAATATTTGGCATGCCCAGGGGTTAACAAAGAAAACCCCTACCTCCATTGGTTGACATAGTATGTTGAAAAGTCTGTAAAGCTTCTTTAAACTTTAAATTTATAAGGTTTCGATCCATAACTTATATCAGTATCATTTTTAGGCTTCAAACATATTTCCCTTATTTTATTGAAGTTAATTTTGATGAAGTTTTATCTTATTAAGTAATGATTTTGAATTATTTTTATTTTTATTTAATCTCTTTATATATATATATATATGGGGTAAAAAATGAAAGAAATATTAAATGGAGTGATAAACATTTAAAAGTCATTTTTTTAAAATCATATAAATCTTATTTAATAACCATTTATTTTGATCATAGGGGACAAATGACCATTCAAAAGATATAATAAGATTAAAAAAAACATTTTGAAATTAAAATATAGATAACTACTAGAAAATACAAAAAAAAACAAAAAAAGAAAATGGGAAAAAGTAATAAAAAATTTGTCCTTTACTAACCATTTATGTTGTGAAGAAGGTGGTGGTCAAAACAATGAAAAAAACAAAAAAATTAGAAATTTAAATAGGGAGGGGAAAAAAGCAGGCTTAGCTATAATGAAGGAAAGGGACGAGATGGTGTAGCCAAGGCATTCCTTCTTGTTGTTGTTGAACTACTGTTTTGAAGGATCATCATTTCCTGTTGTTGTTGATCAAGATCTCATTTGATTTTTTTCATTTTGTTTATGATTTTTTTTGAGTTTTTTTTTTTTATGTTATTTTTTGTTTAAATTTTTGGGAAGTGTTTGTATTTTTATTTTAGTTCATGTTTGTCTATCTTTTTTCTTTGTTAGGGTTGTTTTGTTTTGTTAGGGGAGGTGAAGGAAAAAATAGGGGAGGCTGAAGAATAGGCAGGGGACAAATGGACACATTAATTTATTTAGGTAATAATCATAAAATTATTGGAATTATTTACATTATTTAGGTTTTTAAATATTTATTATATTAGTTGTATTTTTTATTTATAATTTTTTAGATATAATTGTTGGATCATATATCTATTTTTATATTGTTGTCTTGTTTGTGTATTTAGAATTTAGTATTTTTTTGGTTCAAAATAGTTTACATATGAATAACTTTTAATTTAATTTCTTCATATTTTCTCTATATTTGCTGAATTAAATACATGGCTTAAGGATTGAGATGTTTTAGGTATTTTTAAAATTATTTTTCTTATATTTACTTCATTAGTTTCCTTATATACAGAGGGCTTAGGGCTCTTAGTTGTGTGGTTGGAATCAACTAAAGAAAATCTTCTTTAAAATGGTGTATGGTAATAGTATATGGGTTCCCTGTTTGGGATATGGGGATTAAGGAATAAACCCAATTGTATTTGAATAATTAGGGGTGAAAATTCTATTCATGTTGCCATTTTATATTAACAAAAACCAAACACAGAATAAAACAAGAAAACCTGAATAGTCTTCAGATACAATAGCTTGAGTTTCTCCTTTGAACAAGTGGTCAGATACATTTTAGATGTTTTATGTTTTTCAACCAACAGGTTGTTTAAATTTTAATATCTTCTAAATATGCTTATGTTTGATCAATATTTGTATTTGATAAATAGATAAATGGTTCTATATTTTTATTGATTTTGGCTATGTATTTTCATTTTGTGCATTGAGATTATTGAGATTTTATTATTCTTAGGGTTAGGGTGATTCCTCCAACTAAGTGCAGTCTTTGGGTTATCAGGATTTCCTGTGTATTATCCCTTCTATAAAATCCCCCCCCCCCCCCAAACTGAGCTCTAGTTTGAGTAAGTCTGCCCCAGGGTTTGAGCCTTGAGCCTTGTCAGCTTAAAAAAACTATAGATTAAGGCATCAAATGCTTTGCTACCTAGATACAAGTATGATGAACATGATTCATACTCCACCTCATCTATATTTTTCAATTCATAGCCTAATTGATCATCATTGACTTAGAGTACTCTGATTGAGGATTAGCCATAGAAATCATGAGACTATTATGAAGATGACTAATGAGATGAGCTTCACTTATGATTGTCAACATATATGACTAATGAGATGAGATTTGATTCTGATCCTAATTACAAAATAATATAGTATATTCAAAATAATTAAACATGCCCAAAATAAAAAATAAAAAATAAAATACAAGTAGACATTACACCTAAACGAAGTCCCTACATACACTTTTAGTAAGACATAACAATCTATATAAAGCTTTACTCTATTAGTGCAGGCTTTAATGTGTTTGGAATGGAATATATGTTTATGATATAGTATAGGAAGTTGCTTATGCTATTTATTATTTTTCTTGAAAAAAGGAGGAAACATTTATTTTACATATTTTACTTAGCTATCTAATGTAAGTAAAAGTGAATTAGAACTAGTAGAGATCAAGGTATTTAGAGGAGGTTCATAACTACATGAAATATTACTACAAAATAACATTATAGGCTTAACTGTTCTAGTCTAACTAGATGAGAAGGGGACTTGTTTTGTTCAATTTTTTTGAGATAATTAATATTGTTAGAATACTAGGCTAATATGTTTGGGTTATTGTAATAAATTTTTAGAATAAGGTTGTAAGCTCAAACAATGAAATTAGTTTGAGTAAAAAGGTCCATGGTCTTATATTGGATAAACATTGTAGATATTTACAAGTCTTGCACAATTTTTTTGACATCCTCTTATAAATTCTAAACTATATATTACAAGTGGGAAAGACATTTCTTATGGTGGCTATGAATATATATGCTTCTCTTTAAAATATCATATATGATGTAGTTTTTCTTCCCCACTGCAATTTATTTTCCTAATGATGATATTGACTATACGTTTAAATTTTGGTATGCTACAACAAATGAAGCATATGCCCAACCAATCTTAACAATACTCCCTTGAGTTTCCTAGCTGTCATTATCCCCATAAGTTGGAATATACTCATATTATTTTCCCATGCAATGCCTTGTGGTTGTTGAATATTCATGTTAGCATGCTTTCAACCATGAACTAGAAAACATCTTTATTTCCATAGGTATTTGTATTTCCTGAATTAGTTAGCTATCTTATTTAGATATTTGTCTTTGTATGTGAATACGTCTTGATTATGGTTTAAGGTTGTGTCAAATATTTCTCTAAATTCAAAATATTTTATAGACTTTTTTTTAATATTAACTGCCTAATATTTTTTGCACTAGCTAGCTTTGTTGAATTTGAACCTTCTAGTATCAATAAATGCCAACTACATGACTTATGAGATTAATTATATACCACTCAATTCAATGAAAATTGAGCTTCTAGCTATACATTTTTTAAAGTTTCAATATCTATTTAGAGTTAAAAGAAAAATTCATCTAAATAATTTACAAGTTTAGGACTTTTCGCCATACAAACATTTCCTCAAATTATCACTCGTGATTTAACAATCACAATCTAGTTAAGTAATACTTATTTTTATTGATGTAGGTGAATGTAGGAGATTGAAGTCTACATGGGGACCTATGATCAATCAAAACTTATGAAATAGTAATACATTATTTGTAAGTGTGCATAAATTTAAGCATATTTTTTATTCTTTTGTGTATCAATATGACAACTTTGGATTACATCTTATATTTTTTAATATCAGCTTTTCCAAGTAGCTCTTCAAGAAACATAAAAGGTTGTGTAAAAATTTATACATAGTGAGGCTATGTAGCAGTGTATACATAGTGAGGGCTCTTTTTTTAAGGTATTCAAATCTAAAAGGAGAACAAAATCTCTAAACTATTTTTGTCAGGAGCAGTGTTGACATAGTGAGGGCCCTTTCTTCAAGGTATTCAAATCTAAGAAATCTAAGAAGAAGAAAATATCTAAACAATTTTGGTCAGATTGACCTATATATTGTAATATAAAATTGATATCAATAAAAAATATTTTGTTATTAGAGGGGCTCAAATCCCCTTAGAACCAAAGGAATGACTGTTGGCCATGGTCATTCCTTAAGATCTTGTGTCTTTTTTTTTTGTAATTTTTTTAAATATTCTTTATTTTGAGTTTTTATTGAAAATTTATTTTTAATAGGATAAATAATTTAATAATATATAATCTTAATAAGCAATGACATTGTTATACTCATAATTTGTAAAAAGTATTTACAAATCACAAAATTATTTCCTTATAAAAATAGTTCCATTGATAGGTGTATCAATAAATTGACACCATAATAATTACACAACTAATTTGATAAAATACCCCTCAAAACCCACTTTATAAAAAACCCTTTCCACATTATCAAAGACCCTTCAAACCTCACTTTATAAAAAAACCCTTTCCACATAATCAAAGACACTTTACTGAAACACAAGCATTTTTCACACAATTGTAAATACTCTCAAAGATAATTGTAGAAACTCTCAAAGACACATCAGTGAAACACAAGCACTTTCCACACAATTGTAGACACTTAAGTGAAACACAAGCATTTGGACTATACAAAAATATTTTTAAATAAAAAAATACACTATATACAAAATAAAATAGAAGATCAGAGTTCAAAATAAACAATGTTATGTGTTATTACATTTCAAAATTATGTAAAAGAATATTTTCAATAATCTTATTCATTTATAGTGATTAATACTGTGTATGTAGGAATTATTTTGGGTTACTTAGAAATAGTAGGTCAAAGTAATAGGTTAGGCACGCATGGGTTTGGTAGAATTAGTGGATCTAAGTAATGATAGGTAGGTGTAGGTTAGGGGAGGCCATATAAGCTTCCAACTTCATGCGGTTGGCCTTGTTAGTAGAGAATAAAATATTCTTGAAACTAAGAGAAGCTTGGTGTTTAGTTTAACTTTTTTATTTACTATAAATTTTGAAAAAAAATATAAATATGAACTATTTGAAATAAAATAAAATAATAATTATATTAAATAGTTTTTAAGAACATTTAAGGTCATGATAGGAAAGATAACAATTATATTTTAAAATAATCAAAGTTAGATGCTTTTATAAATAATGACTATAATTTTTTATTAGAACAGCTAAGCAAAAGAGGGCCATTAAAAAGAGTTGATAAGAAAAACTAATGATTATTTATTTGTATGGTATTTAGAGCTCATCATAACATAAATATAATTGAATTTTAATATATTACAGATGTGTCAAAATATATTATTTAAATATATATTATGTTGTTTTAAGTGCTAGGATGGAGATATAGATCAACAACCTATATAATACAAATTAAGAAACATGTTTATATTTCATGTAGTGAGTCATAACTTTAAACTATAGAGGATTATAATTAGAATAAATTTTATTATAAAATTATTAATCATTAAAATTTTAAAAAAAATATTAGAATAATCTTATAAAATTTCAATGATAAAGGTATTTCAATGATAAGTCATTAATTTTGTTTAAAACAATATGTACACTATTCATAGATTTATTGTAGAAGCATGCATCACGTTCCATTATAATTGGAGGATTGAGAATTCATATTAGAATCACTCATCATATTCCATTATCATTGGAAGATTGAGAATTCATATTATAATTTAGTATTTGTAAAATATATATATATATATATATATATATATATATATATATATATATATATATATATATATATATATATATATATATATATCTTTTTGTTAGGATAAATCAAACCCAGATCTATCCCCAAATTACATACAAGAGAAACTATGAAATGAATTAATCAAACATTCTGAAAATAAACATAAAAATGCACATAATAGGAGACGTCAGATTTAACATGGCTCACCCAATATGAGCTACATCCACCAAATTTGTTCAGTATATTATTTCCAGCAATAAAAGGGAGAAATAAAATCTTGTAACAAACCATGTTACATGTCTCTACCTTTTCCACCTCCTCTTTATGTACAATATTTCATTATTAATCAAAATCATACATCTCAACCATATATCAATACATTTAAGGGTAAAAAAACCTAAACATAAACTCTACCATTAGATCTGGAAACCTTAATCAATGGCCCAGATTGACTATAAAATTACAATCAACCATTAAGGATTCAAAGAATGGGATCCAAACCATATTGAAATAACATCAAAATTTTAACCTCTGATCCTAGAAGACAATCAGGCTCCACACCTAACACTTTTATGGATTCAAATGAAAAAAATATGAAATTCATCAATCTTGTATTCTTCAATAGAATATAATGTAAGTTTAATTTTAAAACATGGTTAAAGCCCTTTCAAATAATAAACATTATAAAAAATACCATTAGTAACATGTAATGCAAATAAATGAATTAAAATGTAACTACGTAGTTAAAACATGTGCATGTAGAATAAATACAACCAATAATGCTTAATATTTTTAAAATTAATATTTCCAAGGGATATCTTGAATCAATTAGTCACAAATTTATCACTAGAATTTAACTTGAAAATGAACATCCAATAATGCCAACAATTTGGCACAAAAAATTGGATTTGATCATTTAGAGTGTTGCCACTTTTGTGTAGGTGTCAAGCATTCCTCACTTCTAGTTAGGTGTCAAGAGATTTTTGCTTATGGTTAAGTGACATAAAACTCTAAAATGAATTGATGATTCTATTTCCCTACTTATTATCTTTGGTATCCTTACTCTAATCTCTGTGTTATGACTTTCATGTACCTACAAAACAAACTTTATTCTTTGACCTTGAATGGCTCCAACGTAACTATGACATTTAAAGACTCTAAGTAAATCAAAGTAACTTTATGTAGCTATATTATATCTGTGAATACTATAACTATCTTTTTATCTTTTAGGGACCTAAAGTGTGGGAAATGTAATAAAAAAATAGTGAAACACTCATTCGTGTGCCAAAAATGATTGACAAAAAATGCTAGCTTAAGACAATGATAAATGCTCTAATGATTACTTGATCCCATTTGAATGCTTACAAGTGCTTAATGGAATGATGTGAATGCTCGGTGTGATTATTGATATTTATTATATATAAAACTAACTACAAACCTTGTGTATTTATAGATAATTGAATTCAAATTAGGACCCTATTGGCATACAAACTAAGATCAAATAATTATGAACAAAAAATATGAAACAAATGGGAGGAATGTGCCCTAACTCAACAAAGACCAAAACATGGGATTGAAAGCATAAAGGGATATTTTGAAAATATTAGGCTCATGTCAATGCTTTTGGCTTAGAACCTAAAAAGCACACGAAGAGAGGAATAATACATTGAAAGATGACAAACATGAATTCCTAATTCACAATAATAAAAAGACCAAAAACATGTGAATTAACACCTACGAATATGCTCGAAGACATTTTTATGTGTTTACATATTTTATCACTTTGTGGTGTCCCTATAAGCGCCCACTTTAAATTAGAAATAAGATTTATAAAAATTATATAATTACAAGCCAGGGTTTTTTAAATTGAAATGATGTTTCTAGAAACCTATACAATAAGTTTTATTTTTCTACATATGCATAGGTAAGCATCAAATAATAACAACAAATGTTTAAATTTGAAGCATTTAAAAAAATTCCATTTGATGGAGATAAAATGAAGTGAAGTCTACAAAAATCAGAGTATATCTTCAGTTTAATTTGAGTAAGATCTGCATAGAATAGGAACAAAATATCGATAAAATCATAGCAAAATTTAAACCACTAAAAATTTCCATCATGAAAAAATTATATAAGAATGACAAATATTTAATATGTTTGTTCCTATTGATATTTAACAAGGGCACATGAAACATAAAAAAAATCACATCTTGAGGTACAAGGCAATGCTACCAAACATCATGTATAATCAATAAACATATAACACAATAAGGTATATATATCACACGATTGATTAATATAAAAATTTGCATGTTATATATCACCTTAGGGCATCATAAATTAGTGTACCAAAGTAATTTAATTGAACATACAGAGCAGTGGCGATTGGATAATAGTTACATTTTAGGGTGTTTGCCCTATCATATATAAAATAAAAGGGAAAATAGAAAATATCACCTTATTTTTACCTTTTATTTTTTTAATAAGAACCTAAGAGATACTTTTTACCATAGGTAATCAATTAACATTATTGGTACGCAAATTAGATTGCGTGAAGGCACATACCACAAAAACTAAGGAGCTAAATTTGATAAGTCAGTATGAGCATTTTTTTTTCTGATTTTTGAAATTTAAAATTATGCATATATGGCAAAGGGTTTTTTTTTACAACTTGGGCCCTATATGCTTATAATAGGTATTGCATAATTTTAACATTATTTATATAATATTGTAACTACCTTTCATTTACATTCTAGTTATATAGGATGTGAGGGATGAACCAAACAATTATCCACATGCACCTCCTCATAGAGAGCCACCAAAAAAAATGAATATAATTCATGATAATATCACATGGGTGGATCAGGGATGGATATATGAGGTATTATTCTTACACTATGAACTCTGTTATTGACACATATGTTTTATAAAAGGTACCTTGGTAGGAACTTAATACTTTTATTATCATCTCAACAACTACTTTCTATTCCATGTAATAAAATTTAATGTGTTTTTATATTATTGTAGCTCTTGTTTTTGGTGAATAATTTTATACAATGTGGGTAGTGGATACAATAAGTTTGATGAAAAATAAGGAATTTTATGTCTTTCATTTGGGATTTATGATAATAAATTGTCATATTTTCCTCAAATTTATTATAAAGGATATTGAAATGATAGAAATGGAAATTTAAGAAAGTATTTCATTTCATCATGTTATTTATATATAAATAAAGGGCCAAAAAGAACATATAAATTATTGCACTTGCTATTTATAAAAATAACAATAAGATAAAACACTTTGTTAATTTCTATTATAGCTTAGTCATTGTTTATGCACAGTCATATAAAATAGTTTTAGGGGGTTATGTGGTCAATTGCCTAAGGAAACAAAGTGTGAAAATATGTTATAGTATAACTAGCAAAGCCTAGACATCTTCAACGACTAGTCTTGTCTATTTTTTATAGAAGTTTTATTTATAGGTATTACTAGTTTGTGATGCACACAAATAATTGTGCTTTCCTATCAAGATGATTCCTTTGTATTTTCATTTCCTTGGTCATGTGCAAAGATTCATATTTTGTCTTCTTTTGCCTTAAAAATCTAACTCCACTTTTGACACCTGTTTGACCTATAAAAAGGGGTTAGAAATATGGGTTGGACAACCCCAACCAAACGCCACTAGTTTATATCCTTGCCTATATTACACTACTTTAGAGTGGGATAAAACCACATGTATTTCTCAAACCTATTTGCAATTATGATTGATAATGTTCCGCTAGAATGTTATGCATAGATTTGGCTTTTTCCACTTGATAATATGTAACTTTGACCTTTTTTTAATGATCAAAATTGTCTCAAGTACTATTCTTTTGAGAAATTTTTAGATTTGGATGTTTAAGGATAGTCACTTTATTATTTAAAATTTTAATGCACTCAGATTTTTATGGTAAAAAATAAATAAATTCATTGAGTTTTGATGTTAAAATAGCATTAAGGGTGATTTAAATTTAAAAAAATGTAGTGACAATGGTACCATACTAAGCATGACAATTTGAGTACTATATATGTGCCCAAAACTTGAAGATACCTTAATGTGGTGCCCACTAGGTCACCTTATCACAAAGTGGAATTTAAACTTGGGTTGCTCACTTACAAATATACTAATTTACCATCACACCACCATGCAATGAAAGTTTAAGAAAAAATACTAAAATCATTATAAATTAGACACATTAGTATTTTAAAAAATTTAAGAATCATATTGACAAATTAAGAAATGAAATAACTATTCTAATTACAAGTCATATGTGGAATTGGGAATAATAGTTTTAACAAAACCAAATAATAAGGTATTTTTGGTCCACAAACATCATATGTAAAATCCAATGTTTTTAGTGCTAGCATGCATTTAATGAATATAAAAAATATAAAATTAATTTAATACCTCTCTTTTTTATTTTTCTAATTTCTTCATATTGGAAAATGTATTTGGAACTTGTTGAAATAGCTAGAGTTTCTTACACCATTTTAATCCACCACATGCATTATTAATATATTAACATGGTGCATCAACATATACTATTTTTATAAAAGTTTCAAACTCTTAGATATCAAGGGTTCAATTCCCTCGATCTAACCTCCAAGGGCCTACCCCTTACCAATGCACATTTAATTTTGAGCAGTGAACTTCCATGAAATGTATGTTTTATTTTTGAAGGGGTGGGAGGGTGGTTTTATTTTCACCCTTTATATTTTTTGAGTTAGTTACTTTTGTAGAGTTATATTTTCACATTGAACAATATGTTTCTTAGAATTTTCAAATTTTTATAGATTTTTCTTCACAATACTTAGTTTTTGTACTTTACAAAGGTCTTAACTTTTGACTGGAAACTTAGATCGAGGCACTATTTTTTTAAAGAACATGATTTTTTATGTCATTTTATATTGTGCCATCATATATGTTATCATTTATCTATAAATTTTAATTACATTAATTTTTTTTACATTTATAACCGAGAAACTTGTTGTAATCGAACTATTTATAACTTGTAACATTAGATTCATAATATACCAGAGATTGAAATGGTTGGCATAGCCTCCATACATTTAAAATCTAAACCTTATTAGTAGTAGTAGTGGATTATGAGTGGTAAGTAAGGGAAAGTTCTTAGTTGGAAATAATTTACTAATGATTTAGCATCCATGTATGAGAAACCTCAAAAGAAAAGTTATGTTACCTCATTGACAAATCTAAAAATATGGGATTTGTAGACAAATTTAACATTGAGGATATGATATTGGAAATCTAGACTAAAGATGCAAAACCTTATCAAAGGATACAATTATACATAAATGGAATTAATGCTTGAATTAAGCACCATGTGCGTTTGTTGGAACCATTTACAAATAGGAAAGCTATGAAACAAGCAATATACATTGAGCAACAAAACTCTACTACCGGGAGATTAATGTAATGCCAAAATACATGATGGAGAGATATAAATGTGACTCATATTTATAACCAAAATGTGGCCAATCATTTTGATCCAATCCAAATTACTAAGCTCTCATTAGTAGGTAAAGTAAATATAGTAAGATATGCGTTGGTATTATGACAAAAATGGTCTAGAGGTCATAAGTGTGTCAATGACAATAATTAGGACATGAACATGAAAGTTTTAAGGATAAAGAAATCCCTATTGTCTACATACATGTATTGAAGGGGATAAGCCCACTCCACATACTCAAAGTGGTTGGTCATATCAAGAAGAGGAGGATGACAATTTTGGTCAATACCAGTCATACAAGTATCTTCATTGACATAAGATTAACTAAAGAGTTCAAATAATTTTTTATCTAGTCTCTAATTTTAAAGTCAATATAAGCAATCCAAGTCAAATAAAACTTAAGATAGTGAAATATTTAGATAAGATCCCTGATTTCCCCATTTCATCTTATATTTCATTTATACATATATAAATGGAATGGATGATTATTTAGGCATTTTTATCACATTTTCTAGTTTTTTTGGATGTTTAATTACATGTATATTCATTTATGTAACTAGATCTTGCTTAATTTTCATTTTATACAACTAGTTCATAAAATTTTAGTGTAGTGTTTAAAAAAATATGTATGTATGTGTGTGTAATTTGGTAAAGTGTTTTTAAATTAATATGCAATATATCTACCCATAAAAAATTGAACTAGGCATAATTAAATCTAAATAGTAAATTACATTTCATAAAACTAGTTTGTAAATTTTTAGTGCTAAAGATATAAATATTTCTAAGGATATAATTTATTTTTAAATAAATAGGTACATGTGTATGTGTAATTTGGTAAAGTGTTTTTATACTAATATGCAATACATATACCCATAAAAAATTACAACTAGGCATAATCATATTTAAATAGTAAATTAAACCTAATAATATAAAATTAAATTTTGGAATATATTAATAAATGATAAAAGGGGGTTTATTAAGGCTATATGATTTTTTATGAATATAGAGAAAAACATCATAAATAGATAGTGTAGAATAAGTCCATATGGAAAGATTAAGAAAACCCAAAAAATTGAGAGTGAATAGAGATGACCTTTCTAATGCAATATTCCAAAAATGTTAGTGTACTATTGTATAAATTTATATGGAGGGTAATCTAATTTGATGATCATTTTTTTTATGTTCTAGTGTTTTAAAAACCTCGCTTAATTTTATAAATTTCCATTCAAATATCTATAGAATTGATATCATTATCCAAAACCCTAACAATCATCATGTACTAAAAAAATGGGGATGCATTTTGGGTCTTATATCACCCTTCAATTACTATCAAGTCCCTAGGTGGGTAAGAAAAATTGAAATCAACACCCAATTCATGTCAACAAGTGGTATGTAAATACAAAGCCTAGTACTTTATGAATATATTTTGCTAGAATGAGTGCATGGAAACAAACCAAATTCCTTATTTTGTTCTTGAATTCTTTGTTTAATTCTTGAATTAAACACTTTTGCTCTTTTAAAATAGATTCCTTCAATAAAAGTGTGTTTATTCCTTGCCTATTTTTCTCATCATATATGCATTGATGTACTATTTATTCATACAAGGCATGTGAGACCCAAAAAAGGGGTCATAAGGCTCACTCAAAATTGTGCATGGTATAATTTGGAAGAAACTTACAAGTTAACGAAAATTAAGAAGGGAGGAAAGATAGGAATGAGGTCAAAAATAATAGAGGATGTATTATAAATATTAATATTAAACAAATTTTAGTCTAATTATGAAAAAATCTGAGTAAAATCAGAATATGTGAGATATGTAATTAATACATAAGAATTATTTTTAACTTACTATTCTTAGAAATTTAATAAAAGGGGAAAACATTAAAGATAAATAACTTAGCTAGAACTTGTATCTAAAAGAATACAACATAAAATGTGTAAATGACTGTATGAATTTGTGAGGTCGTTATGAATTAAGGATAGGGTTCCATTAGATCTCAAGATAAGGATGCATTATTTAGACAAGACTGACCTATGTTAGCATTTTTAGGGTGCACAAACATCTACTAAGATGTTTTTACCTTTGTGTTAATTTAGATCAGTGTGCCTTCTCCTATAGATCATGTGTGTATGATTAGATTTATTTGATTTATTATAGGAGGCATTGTGTACCTTATGCTTCATTTTCCACCCTTGCTGAATGACATGGAGGAATAAATGCAATGTGTGGATCAACAATCCACATTGACATTGACGATCAGTCAATTCCCCTCTTTGATCTTGCTTGACAAATACATAATTTTTAGCACCATCTGGTAGATCCCCTTACGGGCCTTTCCTCTTTCGGGCCCCTTTTCTTAATTTTTCCTAAGTCGTAGCCTTCACCCACTTTTGACACTTGGTAACACATCGCTCATCTGAATCAATAAGACTTTTCTTTTTGTAGGGTGGGGTTTGAGCTCAACATGTGATGGCCCTATGCTCTCTAAAGCTTTTTATTCTAATTCAGGCCTCTAAGCAATGATATTGGATGATGATGTGGGTCCCCATTTTAGGGCAAGGCTTTTGATTTTTAAAGGGATCAAAGTTGTTGCATGTAACATAGGCAGTACGTTTCCAAGATCACATGCATGGTGCCACCTCATTTATCCCAAATGTAGTGGCTTTAATAGAATGATGCAGTCACATCATATCTAGGATCAAGAGGCTAATTACACTTATGAGCTCAAGCCCCCTTTTTAGTTGAAATAATTTCATCATGGGTAGGGGGAGAATGTCTAGGTGTCTCATCTTTTGATGTTTGCCTCACCTATTTATTCAGAGCTCATTTCTTCTTGTAGGGGCTAGTGATCATTTTGATTTTTTGAATTCTCATCTCTATGAACAACCATGGTAATAGTTTAGGATAGTAGCAGTTAACATTTTTTCTACTATGTGACCTTAATAGGTGCACCTCATGGATGTTAGTGGATGCTTTGTATGTGAATTTTATGACTTTTCATATTTTGTTCTGCATCCCTCAATGAAGAGGATGTGATGTTTTATGTTAGTTTAGAGTATAAATTTGTCTATATGTGTTATTTCTATTATTTTGATTCTATAGTGTAGATTTTTGCTTACATTATGGATTTTAATTCATGCTTTAAGATCCTTCATGATCTATAGCATTAGGGATTTACACTATTTTATGTAAATATAGGTAAATGTTTCAAATCTCTCGATGCATTACCTTAGAATATATTTACTTTCCATGTTATTCATTTTGTTACCCTATCCCTTTTCACCCCCTAAATTAGAAGAAGTGTTGTTCTAAAATATCAAAGGTTGCTCTATACACCACACTCAGTCCCACATCTATAGAGCTTCCCATAGAAGTTGTTAGATCTGAATAAATAGTTTTAGGCATCAACAATTCTATTTTATGGCATGCCTAGTGGGACATTATCCCACAATCATCTGATCAACTAGAAGCTTGAGTTTATGAGCCACAAGCCCATAACAAGATCATAGACTACAAATAATCTTAATATACTAACTCTACCTTTGGGAGCCCTAATTTTAAATGGGCCTTTGGTTCATTTGTTGCACATCAACAACATCAATAATAAATGGCACATCCAAGCCCATCAAGGACCTTTGTGTTGTGGGATAGTGGTAGCCCACTTATATCTCTGACACCCTCAGTCATATGGGATCTGATCCCCACCAATGCTTTGAAGGTGCTTCTCAAGTTTTTGAAAAAGGAATTCAAGATGATGATTGAACACCTCAAGGATGTGGTTAATGTGTGTATTGTGCACTACATAAACACATAAAACATATCCCTAAGGCTACTAGTATCCTCCTTCAAAGGGCAGGCTCTTGACTAGTATCAATCTTTACCAACCAACTTGATTAGGACTTGGGATGACCTAGGCAATAAGTTCTTTGAGTATTTTAATGAAAAGGCAGATCAATCATCCCTCCTACAATACTTGATAACCATCAAAAGGGCCCTATAAAAGGTTATGGTTAATTTTAATACCAAATTTGAAAAGACCTAGTAAAGGATCCCATTGGTGGCTTGACCACCTATGGGCATGGCAATTATATTCTATCTTAAAGCCCTAAATTCATATGTTATGGTCATTATTCAATCATTCAGAGGCTAGACACTATCAAATGCATACAACATCATGGTAAGATCTGAGAATAACCTAAAAGATATAGGAAGACTCCCTCCTTAATCATTGATGTTAATGTTCCCTAAGATATCTATACCTCTACTAGAAGAGATCTCAAGTACCTAAGGAACCCCACCCCCTTCCATGTAAGTGTATCCACCTACTTAGGAGAGTGTTTCTACTTCATTGTCATTGATAGCCAATATGAATGATATGAAGAGCATTTTGAGGAACTTCTCCAATGAGATAATTAATCTCAAGAGGTAGCAGGTTGTACCTCTTAGGCCCTCTTACATCAACTACCAAGAGAGAACACCACCTTACTAGTAGAATCAATACTAGGAAAGGAAAAAATTGAACTACTAAGCTTCAAATCATCAAGAGCCAAACCATCACATGTTACCTATGAATCAAATAGTTGTGGCCCTAGACCCTTTACATAAAGTGTCACCAAGTGTGAGTAGAGAGCTAGTGGTTGATCAGAATAACATGGTGGATGATTCTAACTCATAGTGTTTACCTTGCAATGAACCCATGGGCACCAAAATTTTCCAAGGAGTGAATTAAAATAGAAGGTCATCAAGAAAAGATGATAAGGGAGTGTATCAGACTTAGCTTATACATACCAATATCTAAGAGTTGAAGATGTTGTGTTGATGGCATAAATGTAGGGTGTGTCTCTAGAGTAGGAGGAATAAATAACCTTAGATAATGAACTTTTATCATGGATGGAGGGTGAGGATGTGGTCTTCGTGAATGAAATGTTGATGTATAGAGCTTTGTAGGTTTAATTGGACTACTATACACACTCTAATAAAAGACTAGCCAAAATTACTAAGGCTTCCATGAGGCCCAAAGTGACCTTCAAAAAGGCTTCAGAAACACAACCCCAACCTATAGTCTACTTAAGTCAAAATTAAGCAGTGTATAATAAAATAAAAGACCCTGAGGTCACACCTCTGAAGTCATACAATATAGTCAAGTAGTTGAAGAACGTGCTTGTTAATATCTCCCTTTGGGATGTCCTATCCATCCTTCAATAGAAGACTTTACTAAAGGAGGATTTAGAGGATAAGGATAATCCTACTCAAACCAAACTAGCCATAAAACCTAAAAATGGAAGGGAAAAAGAAGCCAACACAAGCACACAACCCCGAAGTCCCTTTATATTCATCAACACCAAGTAAGGGGTAAGCAAGACAAAACCCACCCCATTTTATTTGACTTTTATTGTGGGAAATAAGTTTCTACATAATTCCATTATTGACTCTAGTGCAAGCACCATGATGATTCCCAAATAGATAGTCGAGGTGATACAACTAAAATATGAGCCCTTAAACAAGGGGTGATGTAACTAAATAGGAAGAAAGTTAGACATTGGGGATCATCTAGGCCCTTCTCATCACATTGTATTATTTCCTAAGCATCAATGTGCCTTAATATATTTTGGTGATATACATCCTACCTATTTTTGGGTTATGCATATCTAGATATTTTATCGCTAAGATTGGTGGTTACTTATCATTAGACTAGTCTCACTTGATTTTGAGAACCAAATATGGGTCAAAGTTGAAGGTGTTGTTCAAACCTCTTCACTTGGAGCATATAATGGATGAATTAATGACAAAATTCAAATGAACACACACCTCCTTATCAAATATAGAGACACACTACATATAAATTCTCAAAGAAGAAAAGATAGTTGACAATAGAAGCCTTGAAGAAGAGGCCCTGATCAATTAATTCATTGAAAATGACCCATTTTCAAATTTTAATGCCACTAGTCTTGAAACATATGTTATCCATAATGAAGACCAAGTCATACCTAATGTCAAAAATAAAAAAGGAGATAGAAGTGGAAGACTCGAAGATGAGTTTAAATTCTAGATTCTACATTTTGATGGTGTGAAGTGCAAAACTAGCTCTAGAATTAGTGTCTGACTGACATACCCCTCAGGAAATGAGACCCTCTAAGCCTTTCAGTTCCAATTTTATTATGTAAATAATGACATCAAATAAGAGGCCCTAGTCCATCATTTTAGCCTCATTGAGTGAATGGGTATCATCAGCTGAAAGTATTCGATGATTCTAAATTAGTGGTAAGACAGGTGAGATAAGTAGTATTCATGAAGATTATAAGCATGAGATCTTACCACCACTACATATGAAACCTAATTAAATATTTTTAAGCCTTAAATATATATATCATCCCAAGAATTGAAAATATAGAGGTCAATAGAATGGTAATGGTGGGCTCCCAATTTGACCCAATAATAGAATTATTCAAAAATGAGAAAGCAGTGCAGGTAATCATCAGACCCACTATCCCAAAAAATGACTAGAGCTAACAAGTTTTCAAAAATTATGCTCATATTATGATGTTACTTAAACAATAATTTGATTTTGTAGATCAACTATAGCTAAAAATTGAGGAAGCCTATGAAGACCAAATTATATAGTTGAATACCAACAAGCTCTCGAAGGGTCTCATCACCTTGGAGAATATTTTTGATTCTGACGATGCAAAGAAGGGCAAATGCAAGTTTGTTTTAGATAAAAGTGATTATTATGAAATCAACATTATGAGAGGAATAAACTTTAAGGTTAAAAAAGAGGTTCCTCAGAGAGACAAGGAACGGTTGGTGTCCTTTTGTGATAAATATGAGGGTGTCATTACATGGATTTATGATGACTTGAAAGGATATGACTGAGAGGTCATTCAGTACACCATATATTTTATGGAAGGAGCTAAACTACTTAGATAAAAATAAAGGTTAGTTAACCCAATGATCCAGGCAACAATTTGAGGTGACCATTCAGTGGTAGTTAGGTGGCAGTCAACTCCTCAACTTTTGTAATTTTTTCATTTCATTTTGTCCTCGATGGCAGTTAGGTGGCAGTCAGATCCTCGACTGTTGTATTGTTTTCATTTTGTTTTGGTCCTCGAGTGATCATATCCTCAAGCATTGTATTATTTCAATGCTGTGAGTGATTATATCCTCGAGCATTGTATTATTTCAATGTTGCAAGTGATTATATCCTCGAGCATTGTATTGTTTTAATGTTGTGAGTGATTATATCCTCGAGCATTGTATTGTTCAGTCATCACCATTAATTCCTCGATCCACACAATCTCCTGAGGTGGCCTTCAAAAATATGTATAAATGTATTGTAACCCAAAAGGGGAAGACAGACATCTCTTCTCAGAGATAAGTGTATGTTTTGGCAAGACATCTCTTCCCAGAGATAAGCCTATATTTGTATTGAAATCTGTAAGTAATACGACATCTCTTCTCAGAGAATTCATTATTATTGTGTCATTTTTGTGCTATTGCAATCTTCATCAACCAAAACTTTTGAGTTTTGGATCAGTGGTATCAAAGCGGTTTGTCTTGAGAGTGTATGTTCCCAAGGATAAGGTCAGGATACAAGAAACTTGGGTGGGAAGCAACAGAGCTTCCAAATGCTCCACTTATGCACCCCAAATGACCTCAAATGGTAGACAACACCGAGACATCTGATCCTTTCAAGAAAATGGTGAATGAAGCCCTCCAGTGGCAACAAGCACAGATGCTCCAACAATTTGCTCAAATTATTCAAACACTTCTGATGGGAAATTCTGGCTCTGTGGCTACACATCCAGCCTCCTCATCGAGGGAGCTTCTATTCAGTGCCCCAACACCCTTCAAGGTTTAGGTAAATTTTGATATTCCCACATTTGAAGGCAAAATCAATGCTGATGCAGTGGAAAATTGGTTGGATCAACTGTCGTCCTATTTCTCTGTAAATAAGTTCACCAATGGAGAAAAGATCACTTTTGCTCTTTTGAAATCAACATTGCCCATGAAAAAATGGTGGGAAGTGTACAAAAAGAAGTTCAATGCGGATATCATTGGCCTTGGGGTGGAACCCACCTCGAATGATTTTACAGAAGCAGTAAAAGAAGAATACTATCCCCTCAATGCGTATGATGATTTGTACATATAGTGGCAACAACTTCACCAAGGCAAGGACCAATCTGTGCAAGATTACACAGACACTTTTCATTCTTTGTTTGCAAGACTGGGCATTGAAGAAAGTGAGAAACATAAAACTCTCAAATATCATGGTGGACTACAATGGTATATCTGGGGGGAAATGGATCTCTTCAATTTGGAAACCATCGGTGAGGCATACAAGTTTGCCGTAAAGATTGAGCAGAAGCATGAAAGAATGGGTATAAAGAATCAGTATTCAAAATGGAAAAGTGATAAATAAGGCCAAAATTGGAAGCAAAAGGAAGGAAAGACTGGAAAGTGGTGTGGTTATCACAAATCTGGAACTCACTCCAAAGAAGAATGTCGAGCTATCAAATCACTGCTTTCTGAGTCACCATCCACAACATCTACTGCTCTACCTCATACAAACCTTGTAGTCAAAGAAGTTGAAGAAGAAATTATAGATGTTGATCCTAAAGCCATTGTAGCTTCATCACAGACACATGATGAGATGCTAGATGACAAGGAAAGGTTGTTTCACTCTAAGTTATGGGTGAAAGGTAACCCTCTACATTTCATTCTTGATAGCAGAAGTCAAAAGAATTTAATCTCTACTAATGTTGTGAAAAGCCTAAATTTGTCCATGAAGCCTCACCCAAAACCATATAGTATTGGATGGTTGAGCCTAGGGAGAGACCTCTATGTCACCCACCAATGTCTTCTCTCATATGCAATACAACCTTTCCAAGATGATGTCTTATGTGATGTGGTCAATCTAGATGTTTTTGATGTACTCTTTGGTCAGCCATTCATGTATGATCGACATGGTATATACGAATCCAAAACTAGATGGATCACTCTCACTCTTGGAACAAAGTGCTACAGGGTACTAGAAGTACCACCTTCCACATCTGTCTCTCTGCTTAGTGCCAAGAAATTTGTTTTCATGATGGTCAAGCCACAGGAATCCAAAAGGGCCGATGTTACAGCCCTAACAACACAACAACATAAGCAAATAGATACTACACTGAAGAAGTTCATAGCCTTCCATCCATAGACTAATGGTTAGATAGAAATGGTGAACAATCAGGCCCTGCACAGTTCCATAAACCACAGTCCCTTCCAAATGTGCATCGAGAATCAAATCAAGACACAACTACCCCACCTGATGGGAAATATTGACGCAATGGAGACCATTGCTTTTCAAGGAGGGAGGAATAATCTAGGAAACAATTCAAGGTGACCATTTGGTGGCAGTTAGGTGGCAGTCAACTCAACTTTTGTATTGTTTTCATTTCATTTTGTCCTTAGTGGCAGTTAGGTGGCAGTCAACTCCTCGACTGTTGTATTGTTTTCATTTTGTTTTGGTCCTCGAGCAATCATATCCTTAAGTGTTGTATTATTTCAATGCTGTGAGTGATTATATCCTCGAGCATTGTATTATTTCAATGCTGCGAGTGATTATATCCTTGAGCATTGTATTGTTTTAATGCTACGAGTGATTATATCCTTGAGCATTTTATTGTTCAGTTGTCACCGTTAATTCCTTGAGCCACGCAATCTCCTGAGGTGGCCTTCAAAAATATGTATAAATTTATTGTAACCCAAAAGGGGAAGACAAACATCTCTTCTCAGAGATAAGCATATGTTTTGGCAAGACATCTCTTCCCAGAGATAAGCCTATATTTGTATTGCGATCTGTAAGTAATATGACGTCTCTTCTCAGAGAATTCATTGTTATTGTGTTGTTTCTATGCTATTGCAATCTTCTTCAACCAAAACTTTTGAGTTTTGGATCACCCAAAGATTGAGTCCTTGATGGTACAAGATCTAAGGAAGCTAATTGATTTAAATATCATATATCTAATCAAACATTCAACTTGGGTTTTTAATTCAATTCTTATACAAAATAAGAGTGAAGAAATATAATTATGCATGGATTTTTGAAACCTAAATAAGGCATACCTAAAAGAGCATTACCCTCTCCCCTCTATGGAGTAAATTCTGTAAATGGTCGTAGGGGCGGAGATGTTTTCATTACTAGATGGTTTCTCCAGGTACAACCAAGTATGGGTGAAAGAGGATGATCAATACAAAACCACCTTCACCACAAAGTGGGGAACCTTCACTTATGCAAAGATGACTTTTGGCCTTTCTAATGTTGGCGTGACATTTCAGTGAGTAATGGATGTAGCATTCAAAGGGATAATAAATGAGATCATTCTTAACTACCTAAATGATCTCAGTGTATTTTCTAAGAAGAAAGAAGACCACTTCAATCACTTGGAAAAAGTCTTCAGAGGTGTCAAGAGTTTGGGGTGTCCTTAAACCCCAAGAAGTGTGTCTTTAGAGTTCCCTAGGGGAAGTTGATTGGGTACATGGTATCTAAATATGGGATATCTATTGATCTAGAAAGGATAAAATCCATAAGAGACTTAGCTTTACTAGTAAAAAAAAAAGGGGTACAATATTTCCTCAAAAATATCAATTTCATTAGTAGATTGATATAAAACTTTACTGGATTGGTTAGGCCAATCACCCTGATGCTTAAAAAAGACCAAAGTTTCAAGTGGATGCCTGAAGGGAAAGCAACATTTGAATAAATCAAAAGCTCTATATCCACCATGCCTATAATTTTTAACCCTAATTTTTCCAAGAATTTAATTTTATATGTCTATGGTAATGAGCATAGCCTCGCGATTGTGCTAACTCAAAGGGAAGAGGAAGAAATAAAAGAGCACATGATCATGTTCTACTCTAGAATGCTACATGGGTATGAAACCAAATACAAATTTATATAAAGATAGGCCTTCACCATCATCAAAGGCCTTAAGAAGTTCAGGCACCTAGTGGTAAGTAGCATGATAATGGTGTACATGGCATACTCCAATGTCCATGAGTACATTATGGAAGGAGAGATCATAGAGAATAAAACCAATTAGATTGCCCAAAAACCTAGAATATGATGTAGAGGTTAGGCCAACAAAGGTAACAAGAGGATGAGGAATTTGTATGTACTTAACTCAATGCGTAGACACCCCAATAGGGAATCAAGATTCACCTAAGGTAGTCTTAAGGAACCAATTCAAAAGAGGTGGATCATGGGTGACCAACAAAATCTACTTCATGCAGATCAGTAGGTATCTTAATAAGCTCTGCATACAAAAGACATTTTTACATACTACAAGGATATAGATACATGCTAATCTAAGGGGTCTTATTTATAATAAACTTTGATAAATATCTCATCTAATGTGTGGACAAACCTCAAGAAGATAAAATTATCCAAGATATGCACTTTTCTCCCCTAAGTGATCACTTCTCAACCAAAACCACCATGATAAAGGTCTTATGCACTAGGTATTATTGGTTGACCATGTTCATAGACTGCCACCAAGCACTCAAGAAGTGCCAAAAGTGTCATTTCTTTGCTAAGAAGAGGAATAATTTAGTCATGCCCCTCAATCTAATCATAATTGATGAACCCTTTACATAATGGGGCTTATATTTTATCAAGATGATTAACCCAGTCTCTAACATAGGCCATAAATGGATATTGACAACCACCAACTACTTCACCCCATGGACCGAGGTGATCCCACTAAAGGAGGAGACCAAAAATATGATCCTCAGATCCTTAGAACTCCTCGTGAGGTTTGGCCTACCTAAAATGGTCACCTTTGTTAATGCAAAGGCCTTCCTCAGATCTAAGATCTCAAAATTTTCACTCATAAATGGCATATTCCTAAAAACGTCCTATAATTATTACTTATAAGGGAATGGGTTGGTAGAATCTATGAACAAAAATTTGATTCAATTGATCAAGAGGATGAGTGATGATAGGTAGAGAGAGTGGCACTTACATGTAAGGATGACCTTATAGACCAATCACATCACTCCTAAATAAATATTGAAAACTTCCCTATATGAACTTGTATATGGGAGGAAAGTGACCACACCAATATCATCATAAATCCCTGCACAACAACTCCTAAAGGCATTTAAAATTGAAGAGAATGGGGCAATATAAGTTCAGCTTACCAAACTACTCAAGCTCTAGGAAATAAGGGAGTAGATAGGTGATTCAAAGATCATTTATCAGCATGCAATAAAATGATGGTTTGATAAGAAGTGGTTAGACCCTAGGTTTAAACTAGGAGACTTAGTTCTCAAATATGACCAATGAGCCATGAAACAAGGATACCATGCAAATTTTGACTCCCTTTGGAGAGGATCATTTTGCATTATCAATGATAGGAGGGTAAATGCTTTTGAATTAGAAGACCAAGAGGGCAACACATTAGAGATCCCCATCAATGAGATAAACTTAAATAATTTCAACTAATTTGATTGTCTTCCCCTATATATTATTGCTTAGTTTCCCTTTCCATTTTATGTTTCCTTTTCCTTGTTCTTTCCCTTCTACAAATAAGTGCCATTGGCACAAATGGCTGACCTAGTCACCATGCATCCTTCTCCCCCTAGTTATCTCAACTCCCCAAAAACATTCTTTAAAGATGGTTATCCACCCACCTTACCTTACATTAATATCACATGCTCCACCAAGCACAAACTCCCATAATGATCACCATAATTCTCTAATGCATGGCTCTTTAGGCATGTATGCCACCTCATTATTTATGAGGGTGCCCCTTTCCAAAATTTCCCATACTAGACACACCTAATAATGATGATAGTTCATAAATATCACTTATCTCCTTCCAATCCAAAAACTTGACACTTTGTGATTTTAAATAAAACATTGATTAATAGGGAAAAGAAGAGAGTTTGCAGGACAAATGAGGTAGTAACTATCAATCCATTGTTACAGAGAGTAGAGAGGGGGTGTTGAATCAGATACAAATATGGAGGCCTCTACATCCTCATCTGATAGTGGCAAACCTCTCTCAAATTTGAGAACTTGTAGTTTAAGTAGTGGAGGAGACCCTCCCTTTAAGTACATAATAGCCAAATCCTACACTTTAGCCCCTACTCAAGTGAAGGAGAAGATGCCATATACCAAACTGGCAACCAAGGGACCCTACAGAGACCAACCTTTGGTAACTTATTTCATGGATAATATATTCAACTTGAAGTTGGACAAAAACCCTAATAATTTGAGAGAGGGTCTTTATTCCCGAATGCTTGACAAGGTAAGCAAGAACGATTATGACACTTTCATATGAAAATGGTGGGAGAACATGGTGCCCCAAGTACATCCATGCCCTGAGATTGTTTCCCTCTACCCAAGAAGATATGACACCGATGCTGGAGTGATTACTAGTAATTCCCACTTAAGAGTAAAAATTAGTGCAAAAGATATTATAGAGATGATCCAACTTTATTACGACCCCAAGGCCACCATCTACAACATTGAGAATCTCTAGGTTTTCTGGTATTCCAAGTTTAAGGATAAGTAAGGTTTCTTTAGGAATCTCCTCAAATGAGAGGTCATCAAGATGCTTCCTCTACCCATGCCCTCATTAACCTTCCCCATGTACCATTTAAAATATAAATTGTCTATGTTATCTTCCATCCTAGGCATAGATGGTGATGTTAATGTTTGTGACTTTTAGTTAGGAGCACTTTTCCTATTAATATCAAAAGAAAAGGGGAAATAATACAAAATGGACTTTGTCAAAGCCATTGCTTCCACCATGAGGAATGAACTAGAGAATTTCTCAGTAACAAGTATATTTTAGTACTCATCCTTCCTCATACACCTGATCCAACACCAGCATTCCCATTTCTTTTCTAGGTATTTTCAACTCAACACTTTTGATACTAAGGGTTTTTCCAATATAGTGGCCCCCATCACCATATGGACCAACATTCTATCAAATACTTGGGACTACTATGGGTTCTCAGAGTAGTTCATGGTTCCAGTTCTCATGGATCTTAGTCGAATGATTGACACATCCAAGATGGAAATTTATCAACAAGCTTAGCTCTCAACCAATAAAGTCCCAGATAACTAGTTCTGGGGAACCCACTTCTCTTTCATATGAGTGCATGGTTTTAGAGAAGAGCCCTTCCAACTTCCTCACACATTGACAGATATAACCTTAGCTCTTTAGTTGGCTCACTAACTTGATGTGGTAGACCTTGATTATGGGTCTAGGAAAAATAAATAGGGTATATACAATGTCCCCTTCTCAAGGGGAAGCATCATAGTGCAAAAAAGGCATTAAGGATGCCTCCTTATATCCAAGCTAGTGGAACTTGGACTTGATTTTATAGATGACCAATGGGACTATGATTTGATAGGATATATACCTAATTTGAAGATTTATAACATTCCCAAGCATCAATTTTGACCCCATTTAGATCAAAATAAGTCCCCCATAGAGGACATTCCCTAGAATCATGTGGACTTATTTCAGTTGTTAAAAGATGCCCTTTAACCATGGGAGTCTTTTTATGCCAAGGTCTAGAAATATGACCCAACTCAAAAATTATCAAAGAGAATGAAGGGCCAGCTCTCCCAATTGACTTGGAACATAGAGAAGAAAGATGGATTCATTAAATATAGGCTTGAAACTGACAATGCATCTAAGGGATTGTACAAAGATGATCAAGATGAGAAGTTCAAAAAACTCTAGGATGAGTTTCACCTAGAAGAGGTCAGGTCTGAGGAAGAATCCACTCTTGAGTTTGAGATGGGAAGGGTCAAAGAAGAAGAAAATACACCCCCAATAGAGAAATCAAAGGTAGTGGCCACCCAGAAGCCTTCAACATGGTTTCCCCCCACACTTTCCTATCCCATGGCCCCACAATAACAATAGGATCCCTCTGGGAACCTTGCATCTAGGTCATCCCATCTCAATCACACTGAGACATCTATTTCCATCCCTCCACCAGCTTCCCCTAGAAAAATATCCACTTTGTGGATCCATTTCTTTCCACCTTTGCATCTTTCTCCACTACCCCATCACCCCTAGCATCCGTACTATAGGTTGAAGTTCCTCTTGTTGCTCACCCTAACACCACCCTAGATTCAATCTTCTCTTCTTCCACTCAACCTTTCATGGGGCCTGACCCTTTCTCTTCCACTAGCCCCATTTCCTCCTATATGCCTTTCCTCACTCGCTTGCCTTCATCATTTGTCTCATCCTTCCTCATAATGCAATTCCCATTCACCCCACCCTATGGACTCCCATATTTCTCCCCTATAACTATTCCTTTTCCTTCACTCCCTTCAATAGGTTTAGGGTTTGATGCTTCATATCAATAATTGGCTATCACATTCATGCTTCTGTAAGGGATTCCCTTGGCAAGAGAGATCATTCAAGCACCAGACTAGTTCTAATAGTAGGTAGATATATCAAGGGTAGCTCAAAAGGCCCAAGTGAAAAATAAAAGGGGGAATAAGCTGAGGCTAATGCCTAGACTCACATGTAGTCATTTCATGAACCAATGTAGCCTTATATTATGTTCACTCACTTAACTCCCCAAGTAATCAAGCCCCTTAAGTAGATGTGATTGGGAGACTACACTATCCAAGTTGTCATCCTTAACCTTAGTCAAGCCCAACCTACTAATAGGGCCAAGCTTATGGAAGAGACACAAAATTACATCATAATTGACTATGTTAAGGTGGTCCATCAGCTAGAGAATACCAAGGTGGAGCTCTCAAAGGTAAAGATTACAATCGACCACCTAAATATTGAGGCTAAGGCTAAAGATATTAACCTCAATGAGGCATGGATTGAGTTACAAGGTAATATCTTGAATAAAAAATTCTAAATGAAAGTCAACATGCATATAACCACTGAAGACAATATGTGAGAATAAGAGATAGAGTTGAATGAGATTCACCAAAAGATCCACAATACAAATTAGTCGTATCAACTTTTACAAAACCAGACATAACATGACTCCTCGATCAAGGACTAGGAGATTGAAAGGTTGAAAATAAACCTCACCACTCACTCATAAGCCATAAAGATCCTTACCATAGTCAAAAAACTATAGATATCCTATTGGGAATGGATCAAGATCACAATGGCAAACTTGAAGATAACTCTGACCTTTATCATAGACATGCAAAAGCTATCCTCTCAAGTGAATGCATCTATTGACCAGGTGATTGATTACATTTCCTCAAAGGTCATAGAGTCATAGAGCCTTGTTTAAAATCTTGATATAAATTCTCTTGAAACATTAATGGAAAATGGGGTAACCAATTAGAGTCAGGCAATAGTGAAGGTAAATGATTTTCTAAGTTGTAGCAAGGCAATAAATAAGTGTAAGGCATTGCTTAATGCCTTGGATCAAATGATCCAAGAGAGGCAAGGATGTATAGAAAAATTGGCCTAGTTGGGAATTCCCTCCCCTAGATAACATCATCCTCCCTGAGGACTGGGTTAAGATATTATAGACACCTAAATCTGGCCACTGATAACCTCTAACTAGGCTTTTGACCAATTTCCACCAAAGTACATAATTTTGATTTAAAATACTAAAATGAATTAAACAATTTGAAATTTATATAGTCAAGTGCCAATTTTGGATAGAGTATCATTAAATATATCAATTCAATTTATGGGCCAGCTAACTTTGATCAAATCATTTTGAGTCAAAATGATAATTTCACACCTGGATGTCCTGAATTGCTCTTTTTTGTCAAATCTCTTGCACAAGACATGTGCCTTTGTTATTTGGTGTTGATAAAATCCTAAATGAAATAATAGATCCAACGCATCTGACATTGACTTCCAATTCCAATCTAGTCAAATTTTGGACCAATAACAAGACATTTTAACCAATTTGATTAATTTATGCACCAAGAGCCAAAATTTGCACTAAAGTTGACTAATCATGTTTTAGGTTAATTAAACCAAATTAGGGATTTCATTTAATTTTCCATGGAACTTGTTGAATAAATCTTTATTTAAAATTTATTTTTATTAACTACATCATCAGGTGACATCATCATATGGGGTGGTATCCATAAGTCATCAATGCATAAAATATCAAGATTATGGGTCTCCCATGTCTCATTAAGACCCTCCATGCCTATTCAATACTCCTCTATCCTAAATATTAATAGGTATATTTTTATAATGAATTTAATATTTAAATTTATTCTTAGCCACACATCTCAATCTTGAGATGGATGATTCAGGTTGATTCTAGCCATTTTTCAAAATATATAATTAGAGAGGCCATGAACATCATTTCTAAGCTATTTTGGTGCAAATTTATTATTCTCAAATATCTTAAAGAATATATTTTGTTTCAAAGTTATTATGATCAAATATCTTCAAGAAGCTTAATTTGTGCAAAGTTATAATGCAGGATTGATTCCAAAAGCTTCACTCAAATTAGTGTTACCATGCCAAATTGATTCC
The DNA here is from genome assembly GCA_037957365.1 of Torreya grandis. Lineage (NCBI taxonomy): Eukaryota > Viridiplantae > Streptophyta > Pinopsida > Cupressales > Taxaceae > Torreya > Torreya grandis. Next base: position 1,594,009 of record JARHVA010001383.1, on the reverse strand, counting down.
AAGCCAAGCCAAGCCAAAGCCAAAGGTGCCAAGAAGATATGGAGGTAGCTAATATTTAATTTCCAAATATTTCATGAGAAAAAAATTGACCAATCCACTACTACAAAGTTATTTGGATCATCCAAGGAAGGTGAAGGAATTCTTGTTTTTCGTTACTTTTTAGTTGTGTTTGTCATTTGTTTTTATTCCTAAGCTCATCCTAGTAACTAGGCAATGTTAGTTTAGTGTGTTTTTGATTTGGTTTAATTCACTAACATGATACTAATCTCCTCTTCTTAGTCAAAATCTCAGTTCACATAATGTTACGCCTGGTGAGATGATCTTCATGAGAGCACAATCCACAAACTTTTTTTGTGTTTCATAGTTTTGATTCTCTTTCTTTGTTGTTTTTGCTTTGAGTAAAAATGGTCAATAAATAAGTCATAAAATTTTATTTACTTAATATTTTTGTTTAAATTTTTTTTATTAATATATATAAATATGTCATTGATATTATCTAAAAATTTTTCAAAACAATTCTTTATATTTTAGAAGTTATAGCTATTTTTATAACTGTCACTTTTTGTTTTTATTTTTCTGGTAAAAATAGTTATAACAAAGTTCATAAAAAAAACATTATTGAATTTTTGGAATTAAAATTTTTCATAAACATTCACCCTAGAGTTATTGACAACCTCTAAAATTTTTATAGAAACCAAACATATATTTTAAAAGTTATGTTAAAAATACTAACTGCAAGTTTTTATATTTTATGTGCAGGATTTTATGTGTTGTGTTATATTTTATTTTTAGCCTTCTAATTTGTTGTTTTAAGGTGTTAATATATTTAATATTGTTTTTTTTTAGTATTTTATTTATATTTATTCTAACATTTTATAACCTAACATAATTAGTTTTGGGGTGATGCCTTAAGGGTAGATAGGTAACCGACAGACTTCAAATTTGTTAAAACATGTTTTAGACCATCTTTGGCATGATTTTAAAATGAATTAGAAACATTATTTTGGTGATTAAATTATTTTTTTTAGCATTATTTTTCAAAATTAAAACTAATACCAAAGGTTTAAATGAACACCACCTTATTTTCTGAATTTGGGCTTAAAAATGAACTCACCTTTCCAAGCTTTTTGTATTCACTTAGTTGTTTAAATTAGATTTTTGTTTTAAAAAAAGAGGGGTGTTGCATGTATGCTCTTCCATTTGTCCCATTTAGGGAACCCTTGGAATCAAAAGCTCCATTCCTATTTCAAATATCCTATTCCAAGGCTTAGAAATAAAGTCATCTAAATCACTCCCCAAAAACTCATCAAAGTTTGGGTGACCTTGAAAATGACCCTAAAGTCTTTCTATTTCATGATTTCTTTATTTTTTTGAAAACTTAGATTACAAGGGGGACTTCATCACCTCACACAATTTCTTTAGGGATTATTTGACCTAGGGTTTCACCTCCTGGCATTGACTTTATTTGGCTCCTAATTGGAGTTGCACACAGGACGTAGTGGCACTTTAGACATCGCACTACACTGAGCGAACAACAAGATGTAGTGGTTGCAAAAAGCAATGGACCTTTTACAATAAACCAAGTGATATAGAACCAAAATCCATGTTTTTATTTTGCATTGTTTGGCATTAAATTCATTGTGCAATTGATTCCCCTAAAATGTTCAGAAACTTGTAGATCTTAGACAAAACCCCACTTGCCACGGAAATATTGTTGGTGCAAGGTGCACTCAAGGTCCATGTCACAGTACTGTCATTTGAGAGAAGGGAGGTGTAAAACCCCTACTATATAATGTGCCTTTACTTTTGGATGAATACTTAAAATCCTCTCAAATGATGTATATTAATGGATTCCAACAATACTAAGCAACCTTGTCAATTTAGATTTTAAGAGAGATTAATTAGTTGGTTTTGTCATAGATTAAAGTCTTGTTTGGAGTCAAAACTTGGTGTAAACAAATGATATGAACCAAAACACATGGTCCTCATTTTCCTTTAAACAAAGAGGCATTATGCTGCTCATGTGAAGTCATAAAATTTGCCTTGTTCAAAGTCCATCAAAACTTTGGAGTCATATCATCCACTTTGGCGCAGTTACGTTGCCCAGCTGAGTCTAGACCTTTGATTTTTTTTATTTAAGTCCTTAATTTATAATATAAATTCCAAATTTCACCTTCATAAGTTCATAGGTTTGATGTGTTAATTGGGTTCACCATTTTCACTAAACATGAGGGAACTTAGGTTCAATTTCCAATTTAGGTTGAAGGATATTTTTAGACTCAAGATCATTATTACCACTTCATAGACTTAAGCAATTTTGTGCTAAACACTTGCACTTTGAGTCTATGCACCACAACGTTTTGAATCAAGAAAAGTAGTGTTATGCTATCAAAATTATGGGAAACTTTCTTTTCCTTAGATATTGTTTGAAATAAACATTTAGCCATACCTTTTGGGTAGTGTAGCATCGTTATGCTGCCCAAAACATTTCAAATATTATTTCATATATCCTCTTGCATAGATTTAAAATTTGTTCCTACATTTTCAGACCAATCCAAGTGTACTTTTTTGATCCTTTATCTAGCATAATTATATCATTCACTTTTGTCTATCTTATTTGTCAAAAGAACCAAGTTTTATACCATTATTTGTGAGAAAATAAACTATCTCTAAAGTGCCTTTTGTTTCATACCTTATACCTAGTTGATCGAGTTCATGTCCAATAATCAAATACCTAGTGTTTTTTAGAAGTGTTTCAAATCCATTAGATTAAAACTTTCATCTATTTCAAAGTCTAGATTTTGACGCCATTTGGCCAAGAGTCCTAGCACATGCCTTATTTGAGACTAGCTTTTGACGCCATGTTTGCCCAAAAGACAATAACTTTTAATTTCCTAGATTAGACTAATTTGAAACACTTCTACCTTAGAGTTTGGAATTTTTATTTTTGGCCTATTACTTTCTCATCTTTATGTGAAAAATGAGACATTGGACATTTAACGCTAGCTTGTTTCTTCACTAAATCTTTACATAAACATTTTGATCTTTTTGATGAATCTAGACCAAGTTTGAACATCATCTATTTTAGACATAGTCTTTTTTATATTTTGTGGAATTATTTTACCTTTTTATTGCAAAGGCATTGACTATTGACCCCAATATGTATTCCTACACTCACAATGGACTCATGTACAATCTAGGGATTCATAATGTGATTGCATAGGAAGAAATGGTGCAAAACCCCTACGTAGATAATATTCCTTATGAGATGGATTATTATCCTTCTTATAATACTCAATTAGGGTCATAAATACAATATCTCTTAGCTAACTATTTGGTTAACACACCACCTTATTCAGAACAAGACCAAAAACAAACCACACAATACCTAGCTACAATACCCATAATGGATGAGCCAGTTCTTCAACAGTCATATTATACTAATATGGCTTCCACATATGATTAATTTTTGTTTGAGAAACATTTTTTAGATAAAAAATATGATATTTTGGTTATATCCATAGAGGTAGGGGAAATTTTTCTCATAGACTTCCCCCATGAAAATTTATCAAGCCTAGTAAGAGTGCCCCACAACATAATTTATGATCAACAGGCTTCTTTTAGCAATCCTTTGGCTTTAGTCCAAACAAAATATCAATTACCTAATCTACCTAATAGAGGAAAAAACATCATGGAAGACCACTTTAATTAAATGCAGACAACATATCAAACCTACCTAAATCTAGCATGTAATTTCAATCAGATGAACATGGTGAGCAAACCTCTTATCGACTTAGTTCCTTTAATAAGAGTTTTGATAGAGTTAACTGGTTAAGAGAATTAGATTTTAGACCCATTCATGCAAAATATTTTGGTAGACAACTTACTACATATTCCCATTATTTAAGAAGTGTCTTCTGTTTCTATGCAGAATAATGAGAAAAATATAGTGGATAATGTGCAAGTAACGTCCAATCCAAATCAAAGTGGTACTAACACATAAACAACTAGTCAACAACATGTTCCTATAGTTAATACCATGAGTATACCATCATACCAAGGAGTAGGAGTTTATGCATCCTAACCTCAACCAACTACTTCATCAAGTGTGCAACCAACAGGATTAAGTTGTCAACTAGCAACCAATGCCACGCCTCAATAGCTGAATGTGATGAATCATACTCCTCCTCAACAAGTGAATAGTAATATTCCACAATAGTAGGTAAAATCTAGTGTATCAAAATAATAGAGGCTAAATATATTTCCACCTCAAATAGGGGTAACTAATGTTCCACCTCATCAGGTAGTGGTAAATATACCTCCTCAGTCATAGTCTAGTGTACCAATCAAAAAGCAAATGATGACTAGCCAACAACATGTAAATATTGGTCAATGATAGATGTCAAATCTTCAAAATGCTTTCACTTCCTAAAAATGATTCATGCAACAAGGAGGCTCCCATGTTTCTCAAGTACATACTAGACAACAATCAGTTCCAAATGTGCCACAAGTTCAGAGACAGGGTCTTGGTCCACAAGTTCCCACTCAATAACAAGGTTTGATTAGTCGGCAACATATCCCTTTTCAACCACAATAGGCACAACATGGTTATATCTTTCCATCCCAACAACAAAATCTTCTAATTCAAACCTTCATAGCCAACCCAAACTAGAATATTACACAAATAAATGTGCAATTTCAAGTACATCCTAATTTACATATGCATATTCCTGGTCTATTTCCCAACCAAACCAATATATCCTAATAGATATCTCCATCATACCCTGGTCAAAGTGTCCCACTTTTGACCACCCAAACATCTAACCAAACCAATATTCTCACTCAAACCAATGTTCCTTCCAGTTTCTTATCCCAAAAATTACAATAGATGAAGGGTGCAATTACTACCATTCAGGTTCAGAAATAGAATAAAAATTTTAAGTTAGATGACATGTGTTCTTATCTATTCAACATAGAGTACTTACAGATACCATTTCCTCCAAGATATGAACCAACAAAATTTGATGAATACAAAGGGAAAGGTGACCCTAAGGCCCATTTAACTGAGTTTTTTATCACATGTCAACCAATGGCATATAGCGATATATACCTTTTGTTGTTTTTTCCAAGGAGCTTGGTTGGACAAGCCTTGGAGTGGTTTTTAAATTTGCCCAAAAATTTAGTAACAAATTTTGTTGATCTTTCTGATAAGTTTGTGCAACACTTTTCCTATAATCTCAAACATGAGATTTAATTGGTTGAATTAACACAAGCAAAGCAAAAAGTTGGTGAGAGTTTTGCAAGTTATCCACATTGATGGAGAGCCCTTACAAGCCTTTTTACCCATAGTTTACTAGATAAACAATTAACCACTATGTTTACAAAAAAATTACATAGTGAGATAGCTTATCATTGAGAACTACAATGTGTACATACTTTCAAGGAGATCATTGATAAAGGTTTGTTGATCAAGTGAGTGATCATAAATAAAGGAGTAATCAAGCTTAATTCCACAAATTAGAATCAAGGTACCAATTAGAGAAATGACCAAAATCAACATCCCATTCAATCGCAAGCATCGCAACTGACACATGCTAATCACCAAGAAAGATTGAAGCAATTTAACCATAATATGAATGTTATGGGAAATGGAGTAACCGAATCACATCATTTCCAAATAGTGCAAAAATAATTTGCACCACCTTTTCAGCTTACTCCTACTCAAAAAACTCTCCAACTAATGTCGCAAGCACAACAACCAAGACCTATGCAATAAATATAACATCCTTTACCATTACAAACCCCTCCTCCAAGGAGAACTATGCCTACACATCGTGTCTTTAGTGACCTAAAAGAGCCTATCTAATCTATATTGTTCAAACTTGCCACCTCTAATCCGATTAGTTGGCCTATACCAAAGCATTATCTGTAAGGCACTTCGTATCCTAATTGGTTCCATGAAAATGAATTTTGTGAATATCATCTGGTTAATGGACATAATCTATGAAGATGTGTTCAAATCAAGCATTTGATTGAGAATATGTTAAATAATGGGGAGATAACATTGGATAATGGTGCTTCCACTTCCAATTAAACTCTTAGAATTTATCAAAACCCCTTTCTGTGACATAATAATCAACAATAACACTGGCCAGTGCAATAACAAAATTAATAGTATCAAAATCAAAGGCTGAACCAATAGAACCAGTAAAATCAATAGTAGAACCCAAAATGATAGAATAATGAACAAAACCAAGCTCAGAATGGTAACAACCAACAAACCTACCATGTAGTTGTACATGACTACAATAGGGTTGTAGGTCATATTGCAGGGGGTAACATTAACACCATCTCCATTAATCCTAGACCAAACATTAATTAATTTAGACCATTGCTAAATAATAACACTCAATCAAATTACATGGATAATCCTTTTTTGATCTGGGACTATATACAATCAAGCCAACAAACTTGAACTTCCACTTTTGGACCTTATATTGACAACTCATCCTTGCCACGTGACCACATACAAATGCCCCGACAACCAAGACTTGTATTATCTAGCCCCACACCATTCCCAACATTTGTTAGTGATCATGGTCTAGTATATAATCTTGATTGTGTAATCACAACTCAGAGGTTGAAGATTACTATCCTAGGCCCACAACCATCTGCTACTTTATTTGTTATCCAACCAATCATTTAGCATTGGAATAAACCATTCAATACTAACCAAAACAAGAAGTTTGATATTGTGGAACAATTATAGAAGACACTAGCATAAATTTCTATTTTAGATTTGTTGTGAATGTCATTAATCCATAAGAACATCTTGAATGAGTTTTTAACCTAATCTATTGTTCCTAGTGACATATCCCTTGATAAATTTAAAGATTTGGTTGGACACCTAGCTCCAACCCAACAAGTCACACATTACCAAAGTGATATGTCTTCTCTTGGCCCGCTCCATAATAATCCATTGTACATAGAAGTTTATATAAAGTGGCATAAAGTGAAACATATCCTTATAGACAATGGATCAGGCCTCAACATAGTGTCTCTAAAGCTCATCAAGCTTCTTGGGTACATAATGGTAGATCTCTAACTAGAAATGATAATCATTAAATCCTATGATAATAAAGAAAGAGAATCACAAGGCATCATTAGTTTGTCAATTATCATTGGGCCTTTGACCCATGATACACTTTGCCATGTGCTTGATCTTGAGTTATCATACAATATGCTTCTAGACAGTCCTTGGTTACATGAGATTGATGCAGTCCCATCAACATTGCACCAATGTATCAAGTTTTCCCACTCAAGGATAGAAGTGAATATTCTAGGAGATTTACACCCATATGAACACTACAAACATCTTGAGGCCAATTTTCAAAGCTATAATTATCAGTATGACATGAATCTAAGTTCCAAGTAGGATAAAAGAAAGGCCATACTTATTGATTCTTCACTGGATAATTTCATAGATCCTAATACTTTGGATTCCCTTTCCCACATGCCACCTCCTAAAGCTTTTAATCATTTCACTATTTTAGATAATGGACCAGGAGAGTATGTGACCCATGATACATTTAATATTGTCCATATTCCTCAAAATTTAAAAATCTTTAGGTGACCTAAAGTCACCCTACATATGCATTAGCAATGAAAGAACAAATATAAGGGACCTATCACATTTGTACCAGCATCTGGCCTAGAACCTAAACCTATTGATGGGGATGAATCATGGCTATACAATGATGACCAAGATTATTGTTATAAAAGTGCAAAGTATCATATTCTCAATAGGATCATGGAGCATCACAATTATGAAGGAAGAGGCCTTAGACTGAATCAATAAGGAACCATTGAGCCAATTTCCATGACTAAGTATGAAAGACCTTATGAACTTGGATTTAAACTACCTAGGGGTGACCCCACATATCTTATTCAAATTCCATTACCAATACCTAGTGAGGATGGTGTCGATAGAGAAGTAGAGTTTGATCATACCCTCACCTTTGATGACCTAGATGAGACTAATCTATTCGATACCAATTTCATTTGTACCCTTACCCCCATCATTCATCACAGCCCATTACCATTATATTATCCATAAATGATAGATTGGGACTAACAAGAATCCACTTTGTTGATTGATGAGTCTCAGAATGATGAGGCATTCTATGATTTTTTAGGGCTTAGATATAATGTTCTATTGGGAAATCACAAATCAAGATTCTCAATCACATTGGATCCTGAAGCCTATTTTGGAGAATGGGTGAACACCCATAACCAAAAACAAATAAGTAAAACATTGAGGTCCCAAATTGAAAACATCTTTGAGGCACTTTTTGACCAAGGAAAAACTAAAGATAAAGGTGAATCTAATGGTGAAAACCTGTTTCAGGTGCCATTAGATGAGGATGTTCATTCTTCTTTGAATTTAGACTAGGAGACCACCAAGGATGAACTTGCCTATGGATCCAAGTTTATTTTTATGTAATAATGAGTATTTAATCGAATTCTTCAAGAATTTTTGACTATTTTTGTCTCATGGCTAGATCTCCCATTAAGGGACTCAGATTCATCATGCCTAGGAGAATTTGAAGAGCAAGTCCTAACAGAGGACCCTGATATAGTCTAATAGTTCAAGTCTTTGCCAACTATCCTAAAAGATGGTTCTACCCTTATAGTCAAGAATATAATAGAGGTAAACATCAAGACTCCATCAGACCTGAAATGGATAAAATTAGGCATGTCTCTCATTGAGGAGGAATGTTAGTTCTTTACATCTCTGTTGAGAGACTTTGTAGATAACTTTGTGTGGGCCTATTCTGACATGCCAGGTTTGGACCCCACCTTGGTTTTACACCACCTTATGGTCAATCTTGATGCCAAATCAGTAAAATAAAAGCTATGTAAGATGCATCATCACATTGTTATATTGGTAAATAAATATTTGGAAAAACTCTTAGAAGTAGGATATATCCGATCCATTGACTACTCATAATGGATATCTAATGTTGTACCTATTAGCAAAAATCTTGAAGGAATCAGAATTTGTACCAATTTTTGAGACATCAATAAATCTTGTCCTAAGGATGACTTTTTATTGCCTAATATTGACATGATCATCAACTCAATGATAGGTTATGAAACGCTTTTAGTCATGGATGGAATTTTAGGATACAACCAAATTAGAATAGCACTAGAAGATTAACATAAAATAGTGTTTACCACTCCATGGGGAACATTTTATTATTAGGTAATGCCATTTGGTCTTAAGAATGCTGGAGCTACATATCAAAGGGCCATGACTATCATATTCCATGATATGATGTATGATATTGTTGAAGACTGTCAATGACATATTAGGAAAATCTAAAACCAGGGCTGACCATCTACCAGTGCTATGTAATATATTTGAAAGATTGTGAGAGTACAAAGTCAAACTCAACCCAAAGAAATGTGTGTTTGGAGTAACCTCAAGAAATTTACTTGTCTTCATTATGTCTTGTAGGGGCATTGAAGTGGATATGGCCAAAGTCTATGCTATAATAGAGATGCCACCACTAACCAATTTGAAGCAACTCCATAGTTTATAGGGCAAGATTCAGTCAATCCAGTGCTTCATCTCTCAATTCAGTCAATCCAATGCTTCATCTCTCAATTAGTAGATAAGTGTCATCCATTTTCCAATATTATAAATAAGGGAGTTGAATTTTACTAGGATGACCACTACCAAATAAATTTTCAACAACTCAAGGACTATTTAGTTAATCCACCTATTTTGTTACCTCCTATGCCAAGAAGGTTGTTCTTATTGTATCTATCAGCTACTGACAAAAGAGAATACAGTATACTACTTAAGTCATACCTTAGTCACATATGAACAAAACTATACACCTATTGAAAAAGCTTGTCTGTCCATGCTCTTCATAGATTAAAAACTATGGTATTACATGTTTAATAATAAGACCATGGTCATTTCAAAAGTAGATCCACTCAAGTATCGACTATCTAAAATAGCTTTACAAGGTAGGATGGCCAAATGTATCATGCTTGTTAGTGATTTTGACATAGAGTATGTTAATTAGAAGGCAATCAAGGGGCAAGTTCTTATAGATCAACTTATTGAAGCACCTCTTACAGACATAAAGCCACTCACATTTCATTTTTTTTATAAATCCATAATGATCATCATTGAGACACCTCTTGAAGAGTAGCACTAGAAGTTGTATTTTGACGGTTCATTTACTACACATGGATCAAGGGTAGGCCTCTTATTTTTTACACCATAGGGGGATCTAATCCCTAAATCATTCAGAATCAACTTTCCTTATACAAACAACATGGTTGAGTATGAATAACTTATCATAGGACTTCGACAGGTAGTGCAATGGAATATATCTCATCTAAAGGTTCATGGTGACCTACTTGATGAAAAATGCACAACTAAACTCAATAATTTGTAGGCATATCAAAATGGACTCAAAGGACACTACAATAAACTTGTCAAATATAGAACATTTGAACTTGGTGATCTTGTTCTTAAAGAAAACCAAAAGAATACCATGGTTGAGAAGAAGCATAAAGGTAAATTCAAACCAAACTAGATAGGGCCTTTCATCATTCCTATAGGTTATGGATCAGGGGTATACAGGCTTGCGACACTAGATGGAGATGAACTTCTTGAGCCAATGAATATTATTCACCTCAAGTGGTACTATGCTTGAGCACTAAGGTGTATTATCTGTAAAGATCATTTTAGTGGTCCCATTTTATTACTATTATTCGTTGTACAAATATAATTTTTATACATCCTCTTAGCCTTATCCATTTTACCATTTTGTTATATTGACCAGATGTGTTCTAAAGCCTAGCTCATTTAACCTTGGTTTTTTCCATTCATTATGCATTTTTAGCACCAAGGAATCTGATCAATTTCATCAATTATTTCAAGTACTTCAGATAGAGATCATATTTTGAAGTAGTATGATAGATGTTTTGGTAGTTTCATCCTTCATTTATTATTCCTTTCTTATCACTAGTCTTGCTACTAATTATAACTGCCTTTGGGTAAATTAGTACCATTGATATATGACATTGTGTCCTAGTTATAACCACCTATGGGAAAACTAGGAGCAACATTTGTTTATTAAGTCTTGACGTACCAAATTGCCATTTCCTATGCCATACTATGCCTTTTTACCACCTGTGCCTATTTTGTTTGAATTGACTGTGACACTAGTCAGTTTCCTCCATTGTAGGGTGGAACTACAGTGACTTGAGGTCCTACTCTAGGACTATGTAGGCAGTGCTCAATACTTGTTGAGGTCAGCTTAGTCACCCTTTCCATCACACTCTCACTATTTTACAAGCAACCTAAGTTTGAACACTCTCATTATTTTATGAGCAACCTAAGTTGAATGCTCTCACCATTTTGAGAGATTGAACCATTTAGTGTCTCATCATTCTTGATCGAGTTGAGATACTTCAAAATTTTCAAAAACATTTGTAAAATCATTAGAAAAAAATAAAAACATTGACCATTTCTTTGCCTTAAAGATTCTAGAAACCCTTACTAAGTTGTAAGCAAACCACTTGTCACTTAGTTTCCCCATCCTTTTTGGCCTTTTCTCTCATGCACTTGCCATTTTGTAAGACTATTTCTATTCTTCTATCGTATCCATTCTATTTGTTTTCCCTAGTTATCATTTTTCTTCCCATTTTGTGGGAAAACTAAATTTGGCCTGAAGTTTTTTATTGGATATTATATCCATATAACTATGTAGGCAGTGTCCACTTGCCTAGTGCATATGGAGACAGCTTGGCCACCCCCTTCCTTTTCTCTTATTACCCCATTTTGTTTGTTTGTTAATTTGTCACCTATTTTTTAGGGGTAATGTTCATATATTTTCTATTACATTGTTTATTTGTTTGTCTCTGCTTATTTTGTTTGTTTGTCTACTTGTTTATTTGATTTTAGCATTGTTTCCTTGATTCAGTTTATGTGTGTTCATTGGGTGATTCCTTTCCCACACTTATACTTGAATCCATCCATATTCATATGTTTACATTATCATCATGGTTTTTATCATTGGTGCATTATTTTGTATTGAGTATTGGATTACAGGAGTCAGTCCTCATGCATATTTTAGCCAAGTCCTCATGATGTTATACCATGATACCTACTGATATGTGTTATAATAAACCTCAGCTTCAAGAAGTCTATTCAGTAATGGCAACATCAACATCTCTTTGGCATTAGCATCCTGATTCAATCCCAATCATATTCCAAATAGAGTAATTAACCATGAAATAATTTCAACCTTTATTGGTTCAGACAAGCATCTCCTTACTAGTAGGTTGTTTTAATTCATCATTACCCTCTATGTTAAGTTATCATCATCATTGACCAAGTTTATCCTATTTTCCATAATTGAGGTCTAATGATTATAAACACCTATGGGCAAATCATTACACACCATCCCACCTATATTTCTCAATGATTATAACTATCTTCAGGTAAATCATTATGTTGTCACCACTTTAATTTTTTTCCCCATATAGGGGTATGTTATTATCTGGTTTATCTATCCTAACTAGGGCAATTCCATATTCTCAATGATTATAACCACCTTTGGGCAAATCATTATGTTGTCATACCACGTTGCCACTATTAGGGTAAAATACTTATAACCGCCTTTGGACAAACCATTGTACACTATCCCACTTACATTCTAAGTGATTTTGACTAATTTTTCAAAATCATTATGTTTTCACCCCATCATCTTTCATTTCTTTCATCCCCTTCTTTCACTTCTTATCGAGGGACCGTTTGCCAACCTACTTATGCCAACCATTCCCTCGAAGGGGAAAACTATCATACAATTAATGTATCATCATTGTAGTTGTAGGCATATAAGACCTTTTCATTATTTGAGAAGACATTACTATGCTTATAGCTCACAACACCTTCCCAAATAGGGGCAAACCGTAGACACCTAAATCTGACCATCGATAACATCTAACCAAGATTTTGACCAATTTCCACCAAAGTGTACAATTTGGCTTTAAAATACTAAAATGCATTAAATGAGTTGAAATTGATATATTCAAGTGTCAATTTTAGCTAGACTATCATTAAATAGGGCAATGTAATTTATGGGCTAGCTAACTTTGATCAGATCATTTTGAGTCAAAATGACAATTTCGCACCTAGATGTCTTAGATTGCTCTTTTATGTCAAATATTTTGCACAAGACACATGCCTTTTTTATTTGGTGTTGGTAATATCCTAAATGGGATAATGGATCCAATGCATTTAACATTGACTTCTAATTCCAATCTAGTCAAATTTTGGACTAATAACAAGACATTTTGACTAATTTGATTAATTTGTGCACCAAGAGCCAAAATTTGCACTAAAGTTGACTAATCATGTTTTAGGCTAATTAAACCAAATTAGGGATTTAAGTTAATTTTCCATGGAACTTGTTGAATAAATCTTTATTGGAAATTTATGTCTATGAACTGCATCATCTGGTGGCATCATCATATGGGGTGGCATCCATAAGCCATAAATGCATAAAATATCAAGATTATGGGTCTCCCATGCCTCGTTAAGACCCTCCATGCCTATTCAATACCCCTCTATCCAAAATATTAATGGGCACATTTGTAGAATGAATTTAATATTTAGATTTATCCTTAGCCACACATCTCAATCTTGAAATGGATGATTCAGGTTGATTCTAGCCATTTTCCAAAATCTATAAATAGAGAGGCCATGAACATCATTTCTAAGTTATTTTGGTGAAAAGTTATTATGCTCAAATATCTTCAAGAAGCTTAATTTATTCAAAGTTATAATGCAGTATTGATTCTAAAAGCTTCACACAAATTAGTGTTACCATGCCAAATTGATTCTAAGTCAAGCCAAGCCAAAGGTGCCAAGGAGAGATGGAGGTAGCCAAGCTTCCATTTCCAAGGACTTCATGAGCACAAAACTCAGCAAGCCACTACTACAAAGGCATTTATAGCATCCAAAGAATGTGAAGGAATTCTTGTTTTTTCTTACTTTTTAGTTGTGTTTGTCATTTTATTTTATTACTAAGCTCATCATAGTAACTAGGCGTGAAGATGTTAGTTTAGTGTGTTTTTATTTGGTTTCATTCACTAACATGACACTAATATCTTTTTCTTAGTCAAATTCCTAGTTCACAAATACTGTTTCAATAGAATCAGGATGACTAGATCATCTTTGTGGCTCTTAATCAAGCACTTGATGCCTTTGAGATAGAAAAGGTTTTGCACCCACTTACCCAGTTGGAGTTCCAGGCATTGGTGATGGTTGAAGGCATAGAAAACATCTCCTTCAAGGAGATGATAGATCTAGATAGAGATTTTGAGGCTCTCAATAAAAAGACCCAACCAAAGGAAGAAGAATAAGTACCCTTATAACTGGCCCTTCAAAAGTTATAAATTTATGTTCCTTCCTCTTTTTTTTAGTTTTATTTCGACTGGTCTGCATACTAAATTTTTAGGTTCTCGTAGTTGTAGGTAGGTGTCCCTGAGAGTCACCAAGAACTATGGATCAACATCTACATTTGACATTGAGGATCAGTCCATTCCCCTCTTTGAGTTTGCTTAGTAAATATGTAGTTTTTGGCACCATCTGAGGGATCCCCTTTTGGGATTTTCCTCCTTTGGGCCCCTTTTCTCAATTTTTCCTAAGTCCCAACCTTCACCAGCTTTCAACACTTGGTATCATGGTGCTTAGCTGACTCAAGAAAACTTTTATTTTGCTTAGGTGGGGCATGAGCTTGACATGTGGTGGCCCTACTCTCTCCAAAGCTTTTTATTCTAAGTCAAGCCTCCAAGAAGTGCCATTAGATGATGATGTGGGTCCCCTTTTGGGGCAAGGATTTTAATTTTTAAAGGGATCAAATCCATTGCATGTAGTATAGGTAGTATGGCTCTAGGACCACATGTGTGGTGCCACCTCATTTCTCCCAAGTGTAGTGGTTTTAACATAATGATGCAGTCATGTCATATCTAGGATTAGGAGGTTAATTGTACTCATGAGCTTGATCCCCCTTTTCAATTGTAATGACATCATCATGTGTGGGGGGGAGAATCTCCAAGTGTCTCTTCTTCCAGTGTTTACCTCACCTATTTATTTAGAAATTTTTTCTTTTTGTAGGGGCTAGAGATCATCAAAAATTTTGACTTTCTCATCTCTATGAACAACCATGGTAATAG
Organism: Torreya grandis; assembly: GCA_037957365.1. NCBI lineage: Eukaryota > Viridiplantae > Streptophyta > Pinopsida > Cupressales > Taxaceae > Torreya > Torreya grandis. The sequence goes on along the minus strand of JARHVA010001383.1, from coordinate 1,578,742 downwards.
TTTAGGATAGTAATAGTTAACATTTTTTCTACTCTACCACCTTAACAAGTACACCTCATGGATGTTAGTGGACATTTTGTATGTGCCTTTTATGGCCTTCCATATTCTATTCTCCTCCTTCAATGAAGAGGATGTTATGTTCTATGTTAATTTGGAGTAGAAAGTTGTCTTTGTGTGTTATTTCTATTCTTCTACTTTTATAGTGTAGATTTTTGCTTACATTATGGATCTTAATTCATGATTCAAGTTCCTTCATGATCTATAGCATTAGGCATTTATGTTATTTTATGAAAATATAGGTAAATGTTTCAAATCTCTCAGCACATCACCTTAGACTAGATTTGCTTTCCATGTTATTCATTTCTGTTATCCTGTCCCTTTTCACCCCTAAATTAGAAGAAGATTCAGCTTCTAAAATCTTGAAGGTTTCTTTATAGATTGCACTCAGTCTCATGTCTATAAAGCTTCCCATAAAATTTGTTAGATCCGAAGTGAGTGTTTTAGGCATCAACATAGTGGAAGAGGAAAAATGAGTTATGGGATAAATTATTTCTTAACCTCAACACCCCATGTATTGATCACTGCTTACATAATGATACTCTAAAGAGGTATCAAACTAAATGTTATTCTCCCATGCTATGGTTATGTGTATCAAATTTTCATATAATGTTATATGTTGGTACAATCTTGGTGTAAATAGGTGTTTGAACATTGAAGTGTGACATGTTGGTATATTTAAACTTAGGTTAGGGCTACTTGGGTTATATGGACTTAAAATTGGGAAAAATAGGTGATTTACCTCTAATTTTTTAGTATTTATTTATATTTGATGAATTAGCTAGATATCTTATTTATATATGTGTCTTTGTATGTGAGTACATTTTGGATATGGTTTAGAGTTGTGTCAAATGTTGTTTCTAATTCAAAACATTTTAAAGACATTTTTGTAACATTAATTGTCTAATATTTTCTTTACTAGCTAGCTTTGTTAACTTTGAACATCCTAGTATCAATATATGTACACTACATGACTTATGAGTTAATTATATACCACTCAATTGAAAAAAAATTGTGATGCTAATTATAAAGTTTTTAAATTTTTAATATCTATGTTAAGGTGTGGAGCTAAAAGCTTCACCAAAGGAGCGTTTTGAAAAGTTGCAGGTTTACACAGTCATCGGCGTCGGTCAGAGCGACCGACGTCGGTCAGGAGTAGTGCAGGAGATGTCGGCGTCGGTAGGAATTGACCAACGTCGGTCACAAGAAAACAGGCAGGAATCGACGTCGATTACCTATGCATCCAGAATGCTATTTTTGTGGACATAACAGATTGTTTGCATGTTAGGATTAAGTGTTAGTCTTAAGTCCGCATCTCTATTTTAAGTAAGACTATTTGGATCCCTTGATTAGGAGGTGCATCTAATGGCTGTAGTTGTATGCTCATGTTTCCTAATTATTATATAATAGGATAGATCTTCATAGCTTATTGAGGAGTACACACAACTCTTCTTGTAGAACAATATTGTAAATTATATGTGTAGAGAGAGCTCTTGAGGGAAAGAGATCTAGAGAGAGATCTATACATCTAAGAGAGGTGTGGAAGAAAAGAAGTTTCTTCAATTGTATTCCTTATGTAAAGAGTTTAATACAAGTTTTCAGGGTGGTTTCTTGTATCTCTCATTGTTTGCTGTTATTTGATTCTAGTTACTTATCTTTCTGGTTTAATTCCACATTTATTGCTTTCATATTGTAATCAACATTGTTGGTTGATCCCCAACAAGTGGTATCAGAGCTCAGGTTCACTAACAGGTGGTTCAGATCTGTGTAGTGTGTATTGATTACAGGTTACTCACAGGGGTTTCTACAGGGATTTTTGTTTGAGTGGGAGAAGCAATGGCAGAAGAAAGTAAACTGAGAATGGAGAAGTTTAATGGAAAAAATTATCAACATTGGAGAATGTAGATAGAGGATTATATGTATCAGAAAGATCTATACTTATCGTTAGGTGGGGTTTCAAAGAAGCCCAAAGACATGGATGATGAAGAATGGAAAGTTCTTGATAGAAAGGCTCTTGGATCTATAAGATTGAGTCTAGCATCTACTATGATATCTAATCTATCACAGGCAAAGACAATGGTAGAGATAATGACTACATTAGCAAATTTGTATGAAAAACCCTCAACTTCAAATAAGGTATATCTTATGAAGCAGTTATTTAATTTGCATATGCAAGAAGGTGGATCTGTATCTAATCATCTAAATGATTTTCATGGAATTGTGAATCAATTAAGTTCAGTCAAAATAGTGTTTGATGATGAAATTAAAGCTCTTTTAATATTATGTTCTTTGCTTGAAAGCTGGCATAGCTTGGTAATGGCAGTTAGTAATACTGCATCTGCCTCAAATATTTTAAAAGTAGAGGATGTTGTTAGTGTAATCTTAAATGAAGAAATTCACAGGAAAAGCACAGAGGAAACATCAGGGAATGCTTTAAGTTTTGAGAGAAAGGGAAGGCAAAAAGAGAAGGGCAAAAAAGGGAGATCAAGGTCTAAATCAAAGGTGAGAGGTAGATCCAAATTTAGAAATGGCAGGAAGCCACAATGCTGGAATTGTGGAAAGATTGGGCACATAAGCAGAGATTGTTGGTCAAATACTAAGGAGGACAATCAGCACGAAGGAAAAGAAGAAGCAAAGGTTGCAGGTATTGCACAAGATGCTTTAATATTCTCTTTGCATAATAATATAGAATCTTGGGTGTTAGATTCTAGTGCATCTTTTCATGCTACCCCTAATAGAGAATATTTTAGTGACTATATCCATGGAGATTTTTGAATAGTGTATTTAGGGGATGATGAGCCTTGTAAAATTATTGGCAAAGGAAAAGTGCAGCTGAAAATGCAGAATGGAAACACATGGGTGTTGAGAGATGTTATGCATGTTCCCAACTTGAAGAGGAATTTGATTTCTGCAGGAAAGTTAGGGGATGAGGGTTGTATAGTGACTCTCACAACTGAATGTTAGAAGGTGACCAAGGGTGCACTTGTAATGGCCAGAGGTAAGAGAGTAGGTACTCTCTATTTATGTAATTGTGTTACTAATTCTCTTTCTGTATTATCTACTTCAGATGTGGATGCAAAATTGTGGCACTCAAGGCTTGGCCACATGAGTGAGAAGGAAATGTCCATTCTTAAGTCAAAAGGTAAGCTTTCAGATTCGAAAAGCATAGACTTGGATTTTTGTGAGCATTGTGTGTTTGTAAAATAGAAGAGAGTGAGTTTTCTTAAGACTGGGTCAACAAAGAAGAAGCATAAGTTGCAACTTGTTCACACAGACGTGTGGGGATCGGCTCAAGTTGCTTCTATTAGAGGATCACAGTACTATGTTTCATTCATAGATGATGCTACAAGAAAGGTATGGGTCTATTGTATTAAGAAGAAATCTGATGTATTTGAGACTTTTAAGATTTGGAAAGCTATGGTTGAGAATGAAACAGGCAGGAGATTGAAGTGCCTGAGATCTGACAATGGTGGTGAGTTTTGCAGCTATAAGTTCAGAGATTATTGTTATATGCATGGAATCTACAGGCAAAGGATGGTTCCAAGGACACCTTAGCAAAATGGAGTTGCTGAAAGGATGAACAAAACAATAATGGAGCGTGCAAGGTGTATGAGAATGCATGTTGGTTTGCCCTTAGTTTTGGGCACAAGCTATTGACACTGCAGTGTACCTAATTAACAGAGGACCCTCTATAGCTCTGGATGGTGGAATTTCAGAAGAGGCATGGATAGGTAAATAGGTAGATCTCTCATATCTTAAAATTTTTGGTTGTGAAGCCTTTGTGCACATTGAAAAGGAAAATCTCATCATAAATATAGATGAAGTTCGTAGAGATATGAAAGCAAAACAACATTATAAGAATTATTTATTTAGGATGGTTGGTTTGGGTTAAGAAATTTATGGGTATGGGGTAAGTATATAAAGTTAGGGGATAAAAAAGGGTTTATTTGTGATTTTTTTTTTTTTAATTAAAAAAAATAACTTTTTTAAATAGAAAGAAGCTGGATGCTAAGTCTATGAGGTGCACATTTATTGGCTATGGCTCTGATGATTTTGGATTTAGGCTTTGGAATCTAGGAACTAACAAAGTAATTAGGAGCCGTGATGTTGTTTTTAATGAAAAAGTGATGTATAGTGATCAGCTTAGGAAGCTGAATCAATCTGGGCAGAGCAATGGAGAATTAGACAAGGTGACAGTCCAAAATGAGCTTGCGGGAAAAAAATAATCACTTGAAGGAAAACACAGAGATCAACGTCGGCAGGTCAGGAACCGACATTGCAGAACAAAAACTGATGTCGATCATACAGAGATCGACGTCAGTGGGACAGGAACCAACGTCGGTCATGAAGAACTAGCGTCAGCCAGTAACAGGCCTGGAAGTGACCGAGGTTGGTCACTGTCAGAGAATTTGGATGGACAGTGTGTTGTGAACGAGTCTCAGACGCCCATCAAGAGGTCAAAAAGGGTAAGTAAACCTCCAATTTGATATTCTCCTTCATTATTCTATTTATTGCTAACTGATGGTGGAGAACCAGAGAGTTTTGAAGAAGCAATACATGTGGAATCCAAGAGTCAGTGGGAGTGTGGCATGGTTGAGAAGATGGAGTCCTTGAGAGAGAACCAAACATGGGATTTGGTTGAGTTGCTAGCTAGTAAGAGGACACTGAAGAATAGATGGATCTACAGGTTGAAAGAAGGTGAGAATGGACAGATGAGATATAAGGCCAGGTTGGTAGTGAAAGGATTTGCACAAAAACTAGGTATTGATTTTGGTGAGATTTTTTCTCCTGTTGTTAAAATGACTTCTATACGAACTGTACTGTTTAGTTACTATTGAGGATTTTCATCTTGAGCAGCTTGATGTTAAGATAGCGTTTCTTCATGGAGATTTGGATGAAGAAATATATATGGAATAGCCGAAAGGATTTGAGGTCAAAGGTAAGGAGAAGCTAGTGTGCAGATTGAAGAAACGCTTGTATGGCCTCAAGCAAGCTCCTAGACAATGGTATCTGAGATTTGACAGATTTATGACTAAGCATGGCTATAATAGGTGTCAATCTGACCATTGTGTGTATTTTAAGAGATTGGATAATGGTAGGTACATTATTCTATTGTTGTATGTAGATGATATGCTAGTTGCAGGATCACACATGCAAGATATCTCTAAGCTTAAGGTGAAATTAGCTCACACATTTTCCATGAAGGATTTGGGAGCAGCAAAGAAAATCCTTGGCATGAGCATTAAGAGAGATAGGAAAAATCATAGGTTGATTTTGTCTCAAGAGGATTATGTGAACAAGGTGTTGAAACGGTTCAATATGCAGGATGCAAAATCGATAAGCACATCTTTGGCTGGACATTTTAAGTTGAGTAAAGAACAATGTCCTAATTCATATGATGAGGTAGAGTACATGAAGAAAGTTTTCCATATTCTTCCATAGTAGGGAGTTTAATGTATGCAATGGTTTGTACTAGACCGGATATTGCCCAAGCAGTGGGAGTTGTAATTAAGTATATGGCCAATCCAGGAAAGGAGCACTGGAAAGCAGTTCAGTGGATCCTTAGATATCTTAGAGGAACCAATAGTAGGCATTTGTGCTATGGAGGTTTAGATACTTCTTTACATGGTTATGTAGATTTAGATATGGCAGGTGATTTGGATGGCAGGAGGAGCACCACAGGATATGTTTTCACTGTAGGTGGAATGGTGGTTAGCTGGTTATCAAAGTTGCAGAAGGTTGTTGCCTTGTCAACTATAGAAGCAGAGTATATTGCAGTCATAGAGGCTAGCAAAGAGATGATATGGATGACACGGTTCATGGAAGATCTTGGAAAGGAGCAAGAGAGTTGCAGATTATACAGTGATAGTCAGAGTGCAATCCATTTGGCTAAAAATTCAGCCTTTCATTCAAGAACAAAGCATATATAGCTTAGGTACCACTTCATAAGATAGGTATTGGAGGATGGTGAGTTGAAGTTGGAGAAGATCCATACAGATAAGAATCCTGTGGATATGTTAACCAAGCCGGTTACAAAGGAGAATTTGAATCTTCATTCAACTTCAGTTGGTCTTCATGATTGAGTTGAAGATGGAGGAGCTAGAAGATGTTGTTGTACAGGTATTGGTGTAGCTATTTATCTCCAAGTGGGAGATTGTTAAGGTGTGGAGCTAAAAGCTTCACCAAAGGAGTGTTTTGTAAAGTTGCAGGTTTACACAGTCACCGGCGTTGGTTAGAGCGACCGACATCGGTCAGGAGCAGTGTAGGAGATGCCGACGTTGGCAGGAATCGGCCGACGTCAGTCACAGGCAAATAGGCAGGAACCGACGTCAGTTACCTGTGCGTCCAGAAAGCTATTTTCATGGATAGAACAGATTGTTTGCATGTTAGGATTAAGTGTTAGTCTTAAGTCTGCATCTCTATTTTAAGTAAGACTATTTAGAGCCCTTGATTAGGAGGTGCATCTAATGGTTGTAGTTGTATGCTCATGTTTCCTAATTATTATATAATAGGATAGATCTTCATAGCTTATTAGGGAGTACACACAACTGTTATTGTATAACAATATTGTAAATTATATGTGTAGAGAGAGCTCTTGAGGGAAAGAGATCTAGAGAGAGATCTGTACATCTGAGAGAGGTGTGGAAGAAAAGAATTTTCTTCAATTGTATTCCTTCTGTAAAGAGTTTAATACAAGTTTTCAAGGTGGTTTCTTGTATCTCTCATTGTTTGTTGTTATTTGATTCTAGTTACTTATCTTTCTGGTTTAATTCCGCATTTATTGCTTTCATATTGTAATCAACATTGTTGGTTGATCCCCAACAATCTATTCATATTTAGAATATCGATTCATCTAAATAATTTAAATGTTTAGGACATATAAGGTGCACTATCTTCTAATTCTCAAATTTTAACTATCTTAGGACCTTTTACCATACAAAAATTTCCTCAAATTATCACTTGTGATTTAATAATCACAATATAGTTCATATTTTTCCACTACTTGCATTGGTTACTTATCTATGAGACCATAATTATACCCAAATTACAATGTTCCCAAAGATAATAATTTTATTTGTTTATATATTTATAACTCATTAGTGTATAATTTGTGGTCTATTATGTTGTTAGTTTCTATGGAATACATGGGTCATTGTCCATATTTTTAAATTATAACACTTGTTTTTATTGATGGAGGTGAATGTAAGAGATTGAAGTCTACATGGGGACATATGATTAATCAAAACTTATGGAAGAGGTAATACATTATTTGTAAGTGTGCATAAACATAAGATATTTTAAATTTTTTTTGTGTATCATGATGACAACTTTATATTTCATCTTATATTTTCAAATTTAAGCTTTTCCAAGTAACTCTTAAAGAAGCATACAAGGTTGTGTAGTAGTGTAGAAATGGTGAGGGCCCTTTCTTCAATCTATTTGAACCTAAAATGAGAAGATAATATATATAAAAAATTATTTAGATTTTTTTTAAGATAGGTTAATAATTGGGTTAAAAGGGGCCCATTCCCAAATAAAAGGAAGCTAGAAGATAAATGTGAATAGTAGCAAAACAAAAAGGAACAAAACAAGAACCTAACAGGAAAACCCCATACTACCTAAAAGATATTAAGTTTTAGAAAAAACCCAAACCAAATAAAAGAAAATAGAGAAGGACCAACTAATTAGATTCATAATAGATGACCAATTTCTTTACCTCAAGACTTTCCCCTTTGTTACTCATTTTCTCTCTGGTGTGGTTCTCAATAGACTAGTCTTTTTCCTCACCCTGCCTCTTACACTTTAGACTGGTAAGCTTGGGTTCCTCCTCCGTCTCAAACTCCTTGTTATTATCCTTTGCTTCATCCCTATGAGAGTTGTTGTTACCTTTGGAAGTGAGCTCATTGATAACTGCATGTTCTTTGTCCAACTCCATTTCTTTCATCCCATGAACTAGAATCCCTTTAAGTTTGTCAACTTCATCTACAATTTTGTTGCACAATAATTTCTGGATCGATATCTTGGTGAATAGATTATCAATTAATTACTCAATTTCTTCCATTTTATTAGGATATATAACCCTCCAATACCTACTATCGATGGGAAACATGTATTTAGGAATCCCCCTATCCTTACCTCTCACTTTCAAATCCTCCTATGAAAACTTAGCTTTAGCTCCTTCAATCTAATCCTTCCCATCTTTATCAAACTCAGACTCTGTGAATAAATCCTCTTCTATATCAAATTATTCCTATTAAATGGGGATGTTAATTGCCTCCATGTAAATTTTTGACCATAATGGTTCCCCCTTCTTGACCAATAATAGTATCAGCCCTTGGTGGATAATATCCACTGAGGGATTGCTCTTGAAATTCATAATCATAGCTTTTAGGGATTTCAAAAAGAAAAATGGAAGACTAATAGTATGCCCCTTGAAATGATTAATCAAGAGAAAGTGATGAGATAATATTACCATGTGTTTACCCTCCAATGTGATGTAATGCATGATTTGTTAGCAAACAACAGGCCACTTTCTTGGTAGGTCATTCCTCACAAACCCTTTTTGGGGCACAGCCTTGGGTTTCTTCTTCTCTTTGCTAAAGAAAACATTGATGAGTTCTTCCTTCCTCTTTTTATCCTTAAAGGCTTTGACCCCTAAACAATCCATACCCATTATCTCCCTAATAAGATCTTCAGTTATCATAATTCTAAGCCCATGCATGCAAACCTCTATATCCTTCCATCCTTACATGAAATCCTTTGACAAACCAGTATCATGTCCAACTAGCCACTCCATGAAAGTTATTAAACCTCCTTTAACCATCTTGTACCAGGCATACTAATCTCCCTTGACATCCTTATAGGAGATGGTTTTGAATCAATCATGGTCACCACCCATAATGTGTTTCTGTAAACTTCTTCTATAAACTCTCTGATTCAAACCCTTAGAACTAGAGTGCATGTTCAAAATGGAGCCAAACAAATTATTATTCAGGGAGTTCAAATTGAGTTGAGCATGTAAAGAATTGATAAAGGACCAATTTATGATTTCCTTAAATGTATTGACATCTAATATATTAAGATAGATTTGAATCATCATTAATAACCATCATTTCATTTTGTGGGGTGCCCTTTATCTAATTCAATAAAAGGAATGACACCAATTGGGAAATTATTGCTTTGCCAGCTAGTGAAGGAGCTTTTATGAACCCCTAGACTAGCCATTTTATTAGTGCTCTTGTTACCTTTTCTATATGCATGCACTATTATCACCCCTTTTAAAGAGGTATATCAGACTTTTAGCATCACTGATAATCATAGAAATATTATAAGATGATTTAGTCTGGACTTTAAAAAAAAATTGATATTCATTGAATCACCCTCGATCTGGAAACACTCCATGCTAAGACTTACTTTGATATTGATACCCCATAGAGCAGCTTAGGCTTCAAAAACATGATTTATTTGAATCCCTAGAGGACCTACATAGGTAACCCTAAGGTTCTTTTAGGAATCCCTAATGACTCATCCCACTCCTGCTAGGCCTAGATTACCTTTGGTAGCCCTGTCAAAGTTTAATTTAAACCAAGTGGGAGGAGGAATAGACCACTTGACCTTGGATCTATCGACACCCTACTTATGGGATTTGTCAAGGATGAAAAGATTGAATTGACTGAGAATCTAAGAGAAATATGGGGAACTAGGATGATCAAAGGAGGAAGCAAAAGACAACTAGTTTTCTTTCATAAAGGTCATGATTCTCTTGAAGCTATAAGAGTGGTTAAGCTTATGGTTATAAAAAATAAGAAAGTTTTTATAAATCCAAATACCCCAAAAAATATGGGGTAGGGCCAGGCTCCACCAAAATTTTAGTGGGGGGAATCCTAGGGTGGATTCTATTGGGTGATCAGATCCTTGATGGTTCATGAGATTACCACGGAGAAGTTAGAAAGGCTGAATAAAGAACAAAAAATGAAAGAAGAAAAAGGATAGGAGAAAAATAAATACTCAATGGATTTAGCCTCCTATTTGTAAAGCACACAATGATTGGGGATAGAGATACCCCTCCTCATAAGATTATCCATTGTTAGCATATTATTCTAGGTTACCAGCCAAAATAAGAGATTAATCTTTAGGATGAGATTTTTTTATCCAAAGATCATTCTAATTTTCCTCAAGTTTCCCCTATTCCCAAAGAGATATATCCAGATTTAACTGAATAGAAGTTGCTAGAATATTATTTCCAAATTAGAGCATCTTCTTTTGGGAATATGTTGATGTGAATGTTCTGAAGAGTTAAATTTAAGTCTTATAGGAGACGAGCTTGTTGCTTATTCAAGTCTTATTTATCCAAAATTTTCCACATTTTTTTGCCTTCAATAACCTCCTAGTAATCACATACCTTATGACCAATGGTTTCATTGAAAAAAGTGAGGAACTCCATATCTTGAAAAGTGCACGCTAGAGGAGTTTGGATCTAGGAATCCTACCAGAAATCAACTTTATTGCCTTTGCTAATGTTCCATTTAAGACCTTTTTTGAGGATATCCTAACTTGCTCTCAAAGCTTTCTAAAAATTTTAACCATTTCTTGGGCCATCATCTGTTAGGAAAAAGTGTCCTTCCCCAAATTTTAAGTATTGGGCCCTAATAATCTTAGTCCAAAGGTTGTCTTCCTTTATCAGCCTCTATCCTTATTTAGCTAGGAGGGTTTGGTTCATAGATCTCACCCTTCTCAACCCCAATCCTCCTTTTAAAGTCAAATACAAGCTTTGTTCCATAAAATAAGTGGAAATTTGAATCTATCCTCTGATGCTCTCCAAAGAAAGTTATTATGAATTTGCTTGATCTGATCTACCACTTTTTTAGAGATGACAAATAAGGACATGAAATAAATTCAGATAATTTGTAATGAACTCTTGAGAATTTGAAATTTTTTAGCTTGTGACAATAAATTCCCTTTCCACCTAGATAACTTCTTTTGAATCCTATCTATGAGAGTATTCCAAAATTTAGTTTTCATAGGGCCATCAAGAAGAGGAATATCAAGGTATAAGGAAGGAATATTATTAATAATGCATCCATAATTCTTAGATATATTTTCTTTCAAGGCAATCAGAGTATTGATGAAGAACAACAAACTTTTGAAGAAGTTGACACTTTGACCAGAAACAATCTCATAGATTTCCAAGATTTTTCTAAAACACTTGGCTTCAAAAATTGAATCTTTTCCCATCTTCAACATATCATCCATGAATTTTTGGTGAGTGACAGGTCTAATATTTGGATCCTATGTGGTTCTTTTATTAATGTTAGAAGTTCTAGCCTTATCAATAATTCTGCTCAGAGATTCAGCCATGATGATAAACAAGTATGGGGAAAGGATATCACCTTATCTAAGCCCTCTTTCTATTAGGTAGAAACCAATGGGAGCACTATAAATGATATAAAAAAAAATGGGGGCTGATATGTAGGAGTTAATCAAGTTTCTAATAGACTAATCAAAACTGAATCTGGTGAGAATTTTGTTAAGAAATTGCCAAGAGACCTGATCGTAAGCCTTATTCATATCCATCTTGAGGAACATTCCTTACCTAGAGGAAATAGACACCAAATGGATGGTTTAATGAGATATGATAATACCATTCAAGATCTATATACCAAAGATGAAGGATCCTTGTTATTTCATAATCATTTTATCTAATAGTAATTGGATTTTAAAGATAAAAATTTTGTGCAAATTTTGTAGAAGGTAAAACATAAACTAATGGATCTAAATTCCATCAATTGAATGGCCCCCCATTTTATTGGGATGAGACCAAGAAGGTGTTATTAAAATCTTGTATCATAATTCTAGCTTTAAAAAACTCTAAAACTTCAAGACATACTTCATTTTGAATAATATCCCAAAAACCTAAAAAAGAGTAGAGGAAAACTGTCAGGTATAGGAGCTTTGTCCCATTATAATGAAAAAACAATGGATATGATTTCATCATCTAAAGGAGGGAAAATGATGGAGGCATTGTCTTATTTTGAAATAACCCCTTATATAAGGTTAACCACTTGATCTTCTAACTAAGCATCCTAAGAGGGCAAAAAAGCCAACAAATTTTTGTAAAAGTTTACTTGTTGAGTCTTAATGTCTTTTTCCTCCTTATACCATATTCCATCTTCCCCTTTGATTTCCAAAATGAAAAAATGTTGGAAATTCTTAGATGTAGAGGTTTGGAAGTACTTAGTATTTATTTCTCCCTCTTTTATCCAGACCTTCCTGGATTTCTACCACCTATAAGTTTCTTCCTTGGCTTCCAAGTTATGGAAAAGACTTAGGAGCTCTTTTTCTTTAGCCTGCAGGGAAGGGATAAAACTGAAAGCATTGGTTTCTAATTAGATTTTGCTAATTTATTCATCAATGACATATTTTTTAAGTAAGATTCTCTTAAAAACTTCCTTGTTCCAAAATTTGGGTTTATGTTTGACATGTCTAAGTTTCATGGCCAAATTGTACATGGAAAAGCCTTGGACTAGGAATTTCCACTGTTCCTTAATAAAATATTCCAAGGTCTGGTTAGAGAGACACATTTTCTCAAATATGAAAGTAATAATTTTAGATTTGGACATATTTTCACTTTGGAACAACAATGGATTGTGGTTAGATATGATCCTGGGAAGAGAAGAAAGTGAACTGGTAGAATCGAGGTTCTAGTTCAATGAGATCAAAAACCTATCAAATTTGAATTGAATGAGATTGTTACCCAATATTATATTAGACCACATGAAAGGATTACCCTTTAAATCAACATCAATTAACATTGATTCAATGATAAACTCACTTAGCTCTAGCATGTTGTCATTAAGGGAAAAAATTCCCCCTTTCTTTTCCCCGAGGTTCAGCGGTGAATTGAAATCCCCTACCACCATCCAGCACTGATTTTTAAAAATATTTATAATGTGTTTCAAGTTCTTCCATAATTTACTCCTATAATTCTTGAATTTTGGAGCATTAACATTAGTGAGGACCTAGTTGCTTTTGTTATGGATATCATGGAAAAAAATCATGATGTGGGAGTTAGTTTCTAAGAGGGGATTGCCAACCAAAACTATGGGGTCCCAAAACACTACCAGACCTCTTAAGGCACCTCTAGAATCACTAAAACTATAATATGATTTATCCCAAATGTTAGATTTAATAGACAAGAGTTTTTTTGTGGACCTTTTAGATTCTTGAATCATTAAAATAGTAGGTTTATTCTTCATTATTAAGTTCCTTGCTAGCATTTGTTTCCTAAGATTGTTTAACCCCCTTATATTTCAAGAGAGGATTTTCATTTATTATTGTTTTGTAAGTGTCTAAGGGTCATCTGTATACCATTTTCTACCTTTTTATCTATTTTTAGTTTCCTAGCACTTTGAGATGAAGGTTTGCCTATAGATTTCTGATCTTCTCTAATTTTTGTTTTTTTCCTGCCTCTTTTCTTTTGGACTTCCTTCCACTATTCCTCATTTGAATCCTTGGAAAGTTCAAACTTTCTTCTTTGTTTTTAGAATATCATTGAACTTCAATAAGGGAGAAAGGCTTGGACTCCCCTAATCATTTGGTCAATGTTAGAAGGATCTAAGAAGGCTTAATTTCTTGTAGAACTTGGTCCTTAGCTAGCAATGCAAAAATACAAGCAATGATACAAGGTGAGTTAGGATTAGGATTGTATTAAAATCACTTGAGGGGTGGAGAGGGAGATACCATAGATGCAAACACTAATTCAGCTAGGATGTCCCCTAGAGGAGAAGAAGCTTTGGTATGGACACTTGCAACTAGCTTGTAGGAGAAATTGAAGCAGGGGCAGCCTGCATGGGGGCTAAGGATCCTCAGAATCATGAAAGGTCTCAGAGGGGTAGCATCTGAGAATTTTTTTCCCCAAACTAAAAGGAGCCAAAGTAGGTTTAGGAGGGGGAGTGGGGGATATTTGAGGGGGGCAGAGGGCGGTGGGCAGAGGGGACCATGAGGGAGGGTTCTGGATAGAGGCTTATTTAACCTAGATGGGAAATAGGGGAATGGGAGGCTTCTTGTTCAAAGGGAAGTTTTTGGTAGAGTGTTTCAAGAAATCACATCTTTTGAAGATTTTTATTCCCTTTCAAATTCAATTCTTTGGTTCTAGATCCCATATTTGGATTTAATCTTAATAGAGTGAATCAGGGGTTTATTAGTTGGAATGAATATGCAAACTCGATTTGTCAAAAGTATTCATCTAGATTTGATCATAGGGTTGATTTAAATGGGTTGACCAAGATCCCTGACTATCCCCAAGATGACCTATAGTGCCCAAAATTCTATAGGAATCTCTTACAAATGAATCCATATGGGAATATCCTCTAGGAATGAGTTGTCAAGGTTAAGACCTACCTTCCACTTTCAAAGGTTGACTATAGATTTACCTATAAACTAAGGACCTCCTTTGAAGATCCTTATATAGTCTTGATAATGGGTAAAATTGAGAAAAAAGAAATTCTTGGGCATGGTGACAATGTTAATTTGACCTTTTGGTTTCCACTTGAGGTTAGCCCACTTGTAAAAAGAGTTTATATTCGGCCTAAAGTCATTGAATTTATCTAGAATAGAGTTCAATATAGATGAGTCAATATTTTCAATTATAGTGTTTGGAACCTTGAGACATACCTCATTTCAATTAATCATAAGAACTGAATTGATAATCAATAAAATAAATAAATTTATTGATTATCACATTAGTTAACATTAACATATCTAAAATGTCCCAATTGTGCTCTTCACAACATTTGTGAGACATTACCAATATTGCTACATTTTTTCCTCCCTACATTTTATCATTGTGACTTTTTTTTCATACTACATTTTTATTGATATGTTTTTTACCATTACATTTTTGTCCTCTACATTATCACATAGAGCTGAATTTCAAGTAGAAAGCTCCTCATTTCAAAAAATTCATCACTAGCATTGATCCTAAAACAAATCTCATTTCCTCTCTACCTATTACACCATATCATTTACAAGATGGAAATGTTATTCTTATCAAGGAAACTACCAAAATCAAATATGGTACCCCATCATGCCCTTGACCAATCACACTCTCTCAAGAACTTACACCAACTGAGCATAATAAATTTATCTTAATATTGATAAAAAAACATGAGACTTTCACATATCCCTACTAGGACATGCTTGGCATTTATCCTATCATCATGGTGCACAATATCATCACCTATCTTGATGCCAAACCTATGCGATAAAAATAATGGAAATTTCCACCAAAAGTTTCTAACTTATGCAATAAATAAATCATTAAACTTTTTGATACCAAATTTATCAATCCTGTGGGCTATTCAAAATGGATCTCAAACATTGTCCCTATTTTGAATAAATTTATCATGATAATTTGCATTTGCATCAATTTTCATAACTTCAATATTGTTTGTCCAAAGGATAACTTCCCTTTACCCTCCATAGATTCCATCATTGATTCCACTACTGGCTATGAAATGTTGTCTCTTATGGATAGTTTTTTGGGTTATAATCAAATTCACATTTCCCCCAAAGATCAATGTAATACAACTTTCACCATGGAATGGGGCACCTATTATTATGTTAAAATTCCGTTCGGCCTTAGAAATGTCAGAGCTACCCATCACAATGCAATGACCCATATTTTCCATTATTTTATCCATAAGATTGTGTAAACCTATGTGGATGACCTCATTTCCAAGTCTAAATTTTTCAAAACTCATCTTTATGATCTTGCTATCATCTTCAAGTGCCTCATCAAATACAAAGTTAAACTAAATCCCTATAAATGTGTCTTTGGCATCACATCTAGAAAAATTCTAGGATTCTTAGTCTCTCTTCACGGCATTGTTGTTTATCTTGCTAATATCAATGTTATTTTTAACATGCCCATCCCTCATTCTATTCTAGATATTTGCACTTACCTTGGAAAACTTGGGGAAATAAGATGATTTATCCTCGAAATGGCTTATCGCATCTCTACAACATAATTACCAATACAAGGCCCGTATTCCTAAATTTAAAAAAAAAAGAGTCAAAGTCTACACTTTTAATGTTGGTGATATTTTCCTTAAATTATAATACACTCATGATAACGAAGGTAATTATGCTCAAAAATGGTGGGGCCCTTACTTAGTCAAAGACATCGTTGGTCCTAGAACCTATCGCCTTCAAACTAATGAAGGTCATATTTTCAAAGAGCCCACCAATGTGCAAGTCTTGAAGAAGTATTTTTCCTATATATTTTCCTTCTTATCATGCTTTCAATATGATATCCTTCTCACATGTTTTTTAGGATATCTACATGTGTCTCACCCTCTACAGTAGTCTTGGTTTCCATAAACCTTGGTTCCTTCTTTTCGGTCATTTGGTTTCTTTTTTTCTCATGAGTTGCATTGTAAAACCATGGATAAAACCCAGTCTTCCTCATAATTTATTTTTTCTCTCATTGTTTCTTTATTTTATAATGTTTTTTTGTGCCCCCTAGGTTTTTCCTTTGTAAGTTGAAATGTTAGTCCATGGATAGGACTAGGCCTTCCTCATAAATGCCATATTTATCACTCTATTTTTTCATGATTTTGTGAAACCTCTTGGGTTTATATTTTATGAGTTGTAGTGTAAGACCATGGACAAGATCAGACCTTCCTCATAAAATCACCATCTTTCATTAATTACGTGTTTCTTTTCTAGAATGTGTTTGCAATGGTTACAAGTTTTTAATCCCTTATTCTCAGCTTTAGCTTTTACTTCTTTTGTAGATAAAATTTGCAAGACAATAGTATGTTAACATGTTTTCCTACACTTCCCTCATTATTATGTTAAGGAATCAAACTTCACTGTTATTGTACCCCTTTTCACCCTTTGTCACATTTTTTGTGATTTGAAGTCATTCAAATTATTTCATGTTTCATTCCTATTTAATTTCCTTTTATTCCACTTAGGATAAACCAAGGTCAAATTCAAAATAACACTTTTATTTCACTTGAATTAATGAAACTCTTAGACACCATGCTCTCTAAGTTCTCTTTTTTAGAAATTGAGTCCAAAGTTTTCCAGTGATAGTCATCTTTAGCACCCATTTTTGGTTTTTTGAATCCGTATGGAGGAGGAATCAAAAAATCCATCAAAAATGTTAAAAGCCAAATCATTTTCAACAAAAGGAAATGATACACAAGGTAACATACCAAGTCAAAAATAAAAATCATACCAAAAGATGTGATTAATAACACATCTCCTATCTCCAATCAAAGTATAAACTCCACATTTGGCCTTATGATAGAGCTGAGTTTCATTGAGGTGCAGTAGGCCATTAGATTAGAATAGGAGAATTCAATAAACTCTATGGTTATACCTACATTCTCATGCAAGTACCTAATTTTTATAGTAGGCTGACAGCTTTATAATGGGTTCTGAGGAATGAGAAACACATTGTGGGAAGGTAGGTCCATTTTAATTTTCATGCATATAGCCTTCTTGGGATGATCTACACACTTCATTTGTTGACCTAAGATTTGCATGGCTAGGAGAAGTGAGTCCTTAATGTCAAAAATCCTATTGTTTTGACAAACGTAATTTGAATGTCTTGATGTCGATAAAGATTTTCTCTACCTTGGTTTTTCCTTCATTTTCCCCTCCACCCATTTCATTTCCCCCTTGATAGACAAGTGTGATTATAAATATATTTTACCTCTTCTTTATGCCCTCTTCTTCACATATTGAAAACATGATAGCACCACTTTGTTTTAGTTTTACCTATCCTTAGAATAAAATAACATGCTTGAGTAATAGGGATTACTTTTTTACACTATGGCTTTACATATCTAACATTGTATTGCTTTATTTTGCCATTTACCATTTTTAAACTTCCTTTTTCTTGGACACTTGAGTCTATTTATACTTTCATGTTCTTTTTCCATTATTGAATGAGGTTGTCTTGTTACTCCTCATTCACCAATGTTGTTTTCCCTTTTATGCACTT
Organism: Torreya grandis; assembly: GCA_037957365.1. Classification (NCBI taxonomy): domain Eukaryota; kingdom Viridiplantae; phylum Streptophyta; class Pinopsida; order Cupressales; family Taxaceae; genus Torreya; species Torreya grandis. The sequence goes on along the minus strand of JARHVA010001383.1, from coordinate 1,560,669 downwards.
TTTCCATTGATTATTGAGTAAGAATTTTTATTGCTCACTCATCAATGTTGTTTTACCATTTTTCTTGCCTATCTTTGTTTAAGGATTATTACTGATTTCACATTGATGTTTGCTTACCACCATTTTTGACAAGTATCCTTAGTTTGATTTGGTGAGTTTACCTTTCTTACCTAAGGTTTACTTGTTTGAGTTTTTCGATCTTTAGTAGCCTTGGCTTTTTGATTACCTAATTTACTCTAACTTTTGACTTGGTCATTTGGTCCTAAATTATCATTTGTCACCCTAGCTTACCAAATTTCTAAGTACGTCTCATCTCCACTACATCAGTTATCTTGGCTTTTTTATGTTTGCTTGTTTTCTCTCTTTAGTTTTGTATCCTTGAGTTTGTCAAAAGTAGTCTCTATGCCCTCCATGATAAAAAATACAAACACAATAAACAACCATATAATTATAAAGGTAATTCAAGGTACACATATATTTATTTTTTTATTTATTTTCATTTTAATCATTTAATTTTAGTTATTTTATTATTTCAAATATTGTAATTTTTTAGCTTTAGTTTGTGTGTTGCTGTGTTATTTTCTAAAATCCCCATCCCCTATTGCACATGAGTGACATGTGATGAGCTTTGAGTGGGACATACGTATACATGTAGTATTTTAAAACTTTTATCAATTATTTATGTTTTTAATCTTGCAGGAACCCATTGAGTCTTAATATCTCTGAGTTCATGCCTTAAAGGGTGCACTGAGAAAGGGGTGGGCAGACCATTGTTGCTTCAAGGGATTCTTGTCCCTATACCACCACTTGTTATCAATCCAACCTTCTCTAAAAACACTCCCTTAAGCTTATCCTACTCTTTTTCACCCTACTATAGTCATTTTCTACTTTCATTATGCCTTCCCTATCCTAAAACCCTTTCCAATAGTTTACAATACAATGTCGGCCCCATCAAACCTGTACTCTAATTGACAAAACTCATTTAGGGTCTAGGTCAGCCCCTAAATTTGTATTTTTTAATAACGATACATATCTATTAGGCCAACCCTATTAGCTAAACTTTCAAAAAGGATCAGGTTATATTTAGTTATAAACACATTCATTTTTCCATTCTTAGAGACAACAAGAGTTAATTATTCATTTAAATGTATTTACAATCTGCTCTTCCACCATTCTACTTGAGGAGTTATAGCTTAGGTTTTACACTTGGATATTAATATTGTATTATGGAAAATTTTGGACGATTTGGCCTTTATTATTGATCTTTATACACAAAAATAACCTATTGTGAAGCACCTTTAGCCAAGCGAGAGATTGAGTCTCGATGGGTTGATCTTCAAGGTAAGTATCTCTAACTTTGATCCTCTCTTTTATTAGATATAAGTAGCATAAGTTATGGCTTTTGAATATATTTCCCTCTCCATATATTAAGTTTTTACCTATACATATTTTAATTAGGATTCTCTTATGCATGTTTAATTTATGTTTACTAACCCCACTTTGTGCCACAAGCTTTGGTGATCACTAGATTAGACTTTGTTTTACTTGTCATTTACTTTTTAATATAAAAACATAAGACCTAGTTAGGGTTATTACCTAGTTTTGCTTGACTGGAGGCTTTGGAACCCTCCCTAATGATTTTATTGTGGTAAGAGATCCCTTAGATAGGTCTAGTGGATCCATCTTGGTCATGACCTCAAATATATAATGTATCAACAATTGCAAGTGTAAGTAGGATTTATATTCTTCAAGCTAGGATTGATTTATAAATCAATTGCATTTCCCTTTACATACAGGAACTTCCTTATGATTTTAGGAAGTTGAAGGAGTCAATGCTTCTCAATATATCAATGAATAATCTAAGCAGTGTTATTCCCAGTGGTTTGGGATAAATGATTCAACTAGACTCAGATCTTTCTAGTTTCTCTCAAAAAATTCCCTCTAATCTCAAATATCTTAGCTATTTAGGCTTATTAAACTTGTCTAATAACTTTTTAAAGGAAGTATACCCCAAGGAGGAAAGATAAACTCATTTCCAAATTCATCATTCTTGGGGAACCCAAATTTATGGGGATGTCTCATTCCAAATAATTGTACTTGGTTAGAATTTGATTCTCCTCCTACTCCTACTAATAAAGAAGAGAAGAGCAAGAAATTTCCTTGGTGTGGTATTACAGTTAAATTATCATACGGGGAAAATTTTATAGGCATAACACCATTATTTATAGTAAAAATTAGGTGGATAAATAAATACTTTGAAAGAGTTGATGTTATTTTGAAATTTCTATTTCCTTGGCTCAATAAATGGACATTATGGCACTATAATTCCCTACTTACAATATAAAGGGTAAATCTAAGACTTTATTGTGCTTAAACTTAATCAACAAATAAATTCAGGGTTTAAAATAAACTTCTAAATTTTTGTAATGATTTGATATGTGTTAAGGGCTTTCATTTATGTTCAAGTGTTTGCAATAGTTTTAAATTCACTAGAAAACCATATTGGATGTTATGTTTACGTCGATAGGCATTCACTTATTAGATTAAGTCCTTCATTCCATATGTGATCAGTTATTCCCATTCAAAGTTGGAGGATGAAGAGGATTGTACTACTTTGTTGCTAATACATTCCAAAGGCCAATGGGTTAGAGGTTTGATGACTGGGATGCGTTAGCCTATTGGTGACTAGGTGGCATATATATAAGGAGGATAATTCACTAAACTTCATTAATGACATATATTATGATTTTTCATCAATATGAAGGTTGTATAAAATCTTTTTTTTGGTTTTTGCATGGAAAACCATTCTTTTTGCTTATTCAATGTAATAAATTTGAATGCATAGACCAGGGATTGGGCATGAAACTATTGTGAAGTCTGTTAAGTTTGAATCATATTGTCTAAGTTGGCAAATAATATTTAGGTTTTTGCTAATACAATTTTTTGTTATTTTAAAATAAGGTTTGCAATGTAAAATGTATGTAGATAGATGTCTTTATCATTGAGGAAGAATGTGTGGGTTTGAAAATTTGAGGGCCATAAACATGTATAATTTCTTGGTGGCATGTCCATGTGTGTAAATTTATCAGAAAAGCTATTCCTTCATTATCACACTAAATAAATGAGAAACTATCAAAACTATAAGATGTTTCAAACCAAAAATATTATGGAAAGCTATCTAAAACCCCTTTTCAATTCTTAATACAACTATATAACCATGCCGAAGGATGGTTGGCAAGGGTGTGTTGGCCTAATAGTGATAAGGTGGTAGTGTTGACGTAGGAAATTGCACCCGAGGCAAAGAGGTTGAAATCTTGCCTTCTCCTTGCAACATGGAAACTCCCCTCTTGCCTGTGGGACTAGCGAAGCTAGAGGGGAGAGTCTCTAGATAAGTGCTAGCTCCCTTTGATGCATCATTGTTTATTCCAACAAGTGCAAAATATAGGCATATATATATATATATATATATATATATATATATATATATATATATATATATATATATATATATATATATATATATATATAATGGGGAGGGTGAAAAGGGAAAGGAGATTGCAGGAAAACAAACCTACTCTAAAGAGGTGATGCACCAAAATGAAATGACCTTTTTACATCCACTCTCAAAATCAGACAAACACATTTATACGCTTCACACTTGGCAGAAGAAACAGTCTACAAAACTTGACAGGGAGGTTTAAATGAAAATACAAAAAAATGGAGGTTCACCAAAGGTGCTGTAAGAGGCACTATGTAGATAATCCCTTCTATTTTTTGCACCCCAAAATAGAACTCTTCTCTTGTCAGCTGCAGATGGCACCTTGTAGATAATTGGTGTGTTGGTGTTGAACCTGTGAGAGCATCAAAAGACAATGACTAAACACAAATCAACACTCTAGACATACACAGAATATCTATCCAAGAAGAGGTAAAAAATTTGTGTTTATAGATTCAGGTAGAAATTTTAGCAGGGCTGCACCTTATAAAATTTTGAAAAGATGATTCCAAAATGACCAATTCGCAATGTTATATGGAAAAGCCAAGGAGGCTCATTTGGCGCTCCTTCTATATTGAGAATTTGTAATTTGTAAAAACATTTTTTCACAATTTTACAAGGTGCAACCCTGCTAAAATTTCTACCTAAATCTATAAACATAGATTTTTTTACCTCTTCTTGGATAGATATTCTGTGTATGTCCTAAGTGTTGATTTATGTTTAGTCATTGTCTTTTGATGTTCTCAAAGGTTCAACGCCAACACACCAATTATCTACAAGGCACCATCTACAGCTGACAGGAGAAGAGTTATATTTTGGGTGCAGAAAATAGAAGGGATTATCTATAGAGTGCCTCTTACAGCACCTTTGGTGAACCTCCATTTTTTTGTATTTTCATTTAAACCTCCCTATCAAGTTTCACAGACTATTTCTTCTGCTAAGTGTGAAGCGTATAAATGTGTTTATCTAATTTTAAGAGTGGATGTGAGTAGGTCATTTCATTTTGGTGCATCACCTCTTTAGAGTAGGTTTGTTTTCTTGCAATCTCCTTTCCCTTTTCACCCTCCCCATTATATAGTTGTATATGTATGTATATATATATATATATATATATATATATATATATATATATGCCTATATATTGCACTTGCTAGAATAAACAATGATGCATCAAAGGAAGCTATCCCTTATCTAGAGACTCTCCCCTCCAACTTCGCCAGTCCCACAGGTGAAGGGAGTTTCCATGTTGCGAGGAGAAGGTAGGAGTTTGACCTCCTTGCCCTGGGTGCAATTTCCTATGTCAACAGTTATGGTACACCTGGTGGGACTCAAAGTTTGATAACTCAGTAAGGTTTCAGGATTGATGTTGGTCCTGTCACAACATTTTCACTTTTTCCAACATCTGGCGACTCCACTAGTAAGAGCTTCAATTTTCAAATTAAAACTAGTTTCTTAACTTTCTATGCCTAAAGTCACCACAAGGTCTGCTTCAAAAGGGGTTCCTTTCGATTTCATTGAATTACCTTTAAACTCTGCTAAAAGACTATGATTTGAGAGGACCCATCCTTATCCAACAAACAATCCTCCTAGACCTATTGAAAGAGACACAGTTGCAGCAGATACCTAGTTATAGCTAATCCCATCCACGGCATTGCCTTTTGCGGCTTTTCATGGTGAGAGCCCCTTGAATCTCCCACGCTATGATCCAATTCTAGGGATAGCTCTCAAGAATGTGCCTTCTTTCGATGGAGTCGGGCCTATTACAGTGGTCGAGCATATTAGGAATATTGCCAACCTTTGCAATAATCACAATGTAACAGAAGAAAATATTGCCATCAGATTGCTAGCATTGTCTCTAAAAGGCAAAGCTCTTGACTGGTACGGGACCTTACCTATGAATTCAATACATTCCTAGAATGAATTGGGGACTTAGTTGACAAATCATTTTGGGGAAAAGAGTGACAGACTCTCGCTTGCTGAGCAACTGACAACCATAAAGAGAGCTCCGCATGAGTATATGTAGGACTTCAACATGCATTTCCAAAAGACTTGGGATAGAATTCCCATCTTGGTAAGACTGACTCCCAGCTATGCTTTCTTGTACTACTTAAAGGCATTAAATAGTGATATTGCTATGATGATCCAATCTATGAGAGGGCATATACTACCTGCTACTTATGACATAGCCATAGCAGCCAAAAATTGCTTGGTTTAGGCTGGGAAAATACCCCCTAGGCCTCACATGCCACTTTTCCCAGAAATGATGCCCCTAATTCAAACTATTGCTCCCATAATAGCCCCTTTGCCTAGTGTTGAAAATCCAGCTACCGCTCTGTCTAATGAGCTTCATGAGGTTAAAAGCCTGTTGCAAAGCATGTCAAACAAACTTGTAGCTCTTAAAAGGTAGCAAGCTCAAAGCAACAAGCCGAACCTAGGATATCAGCACTATGGTCAAGCACCTAGACCCCCTTTTCAACGCTATAATCAAGGATAGGGTCAGCTCACTTAGACCAGGCCTTTTCAAAATTACAACTCAGGCCCCCTTTCATCATCTAAGGTTATGGTGCTAGTTCAGAACAATCTAGTACAAGAGCAACCAAGCTGTTCGACCATGGGATATGGTCAAGAACAAGTTGTTTACACAAATGAGATGATGAACTATTTTCAGAATGTAGACAACCAAACAGTCACTCAATCTTAGGTCTTCGAGCCTTCAATGCAACCCAGCACGAGTAGCAATCAGGTCCAGCCTGATTCCACTCTCATGAATCATATGGAAGGGGAATTTTATTCAGTGAATTATGTGGGCACTGTAGACAATCAGGCTGACTGTGTTTCAGCCAACACAAGATTTAAGAGAAGGGCAATGGGAGAAGCCCAGGCTACTACTCAGGTGGCAGCAGCATCTCCTCCACCGCACTCCAATTCAAAGGCCCCAAATTTTAGGCAGCCATTTATACCTTCAGCCCCTCAGCCTGCAGTTCAGCTTGGAATCAACCCCAAAGAAAACTTAAAGGGAGGCAGTCCCCAAGTCAATATAGTGGATTAGATGAAGAAGCTGCATATGAACATCTCTTTATGGGATTCATTATCTCTTCCATGCTAGAAGGAAGTTTGAAGAAGGAATTACATGAGCTAGATCGTCAAGCTACCCCGGTAAGCACTGATAATGTCTTGATGACAAATGGACAACCTTCCACTTTAGGTCAGTTCAAGAAAGAAGGAAACGTTCCCCCTTTTTATGTATCCTTAGTTATAGGGTATTTCTTGGTACACAACTACATAATTGACAGTGGGGCTAGCACCTCAGTGATGCCCAAGTGTATTGTTGACAAGATGGGACTAAAGTATGAAGAGATTAACAAAGGAGTCCTACAACTAGATGGAACACCTACAAAAATAGTTGGGATTGTGAAGGGTTTAGGCTTGACATTGCATGCTTGTCCAACCTTCTCAATTCCCCATGATATAGTGGTAGCGAACGTTCCTCCTTATTTTGCAATTTGCTTGTCCAGAGACTTCACATCAAAGATAGGTGGCTATCTAGCAGCGAATTGGTCATAACTAGTTTTTAGAACCAAGTATGGGACCAAGGTAAAAATTGAGTCTGAGCCACTCTACAAGGACCATCTAGAATCGTACTCACCCAAGGCAATGAATGTTAGTTACACCATCATTGACCCAGAAGAGTCCCAGACAGACCAGTCTCTGTCCTCTGCTCTTAAAGGAGTCACAGACCTAATCTTGGATGAGTGGGGAAATGATAACTTTGAACATGATCCTTACAATTTCATTGAGGAGATAGACCTTGGAGTCTATTGCATGCACGAAGAGGGTGCCTTCATGCCAAATATAATGAAGGCAAGCAAAGAAGACCTTGGCCTATGGTAGCTGTATTTTGATGGTTCCATAAGCAAGCTAGGATCTGGTGGTGGGGCAATGCTAGTTTCCCTTTCAAAAGATAGGTATTTTTCAGCTTTCCATTTCCAATTCTCTTGCACAAGTAATGTTGCAAAATATGAGTCTCTTATACATGGCCTTGAATGGGCAAGAAAAAGAGGGATTAAGGAGTTGCAAGTTTTGGGAGACAGCAAGCTAATTGTAAATCAGGTGAGAGGCCTGAATCTGACCAAGAATTCCCTGTTAAAGTCTTATGAGCATAGAGTCTAGGACCTGGTGGAAGATTTTCTTGCTTTCAATATTGCCTCCATTCTTAGAGAGCAAAACAAACGAGCAGATAGGTTGGTAGCAATTGGTGCTCAGTTTGATATTTCCAAAGAAATAAGTCGAGACTATGGTTCATGCCACTTGAAAGAGGTGGTTCAGCCTTCTGTCCCAGATAACATTGCAAATTGGCAAGTTTTTGAAAGTGACCAACAGATAGCTTTATTCCTACATGAGGAAGCTGAGTTCATAACTCAGAACCAAGAAAAATTGTAGCAGCAATATGGCAATCAGATTGTTCAGTTGAAGAACAATAAACTCCCTAAAGGTCTGGTCATGCTTGAAAGCATCTTCAATCGAGATGAACAATTGAGAAATGATAAGGCATGCATCACAACCAAAGAGGAGAATTACGAAAGGGTTTAAATCTTCAAGGACACGCTGCTTTCACTTAGAAAAGTTTGCACAATTCAAGAAAGGTGGGCTTTCGTTTTGTTGTGTCAGGAGTTCTTTGATGTCTTTGCTTGGGATTACAGTGACTTGAAGGGTTTTGACCCAAGACTCACCCAACACACCATTGAACTAGAAGAAGGTGCCAGGCTAGTCACATAGAAGCAAAGACCTGTCAATCTGACAATTAAGCCCCTCATGCAGAGGGAACTAGCCAAATTGATTGAGTCTGGAATTATATTTCCAATCAAACATTCCTCTTGGCTGGCCAGCCTTGTTCTTGTTAGAAAGAAGAATGGGGAGATCAAGCTGTGTGTCAACTTTAGAGACCTTAATAAGTCTCTTTAAAATACCATTATCCCCTTTCGATTATGGAGCAAATCCTTTAGAAGGTAACAGGTAGCGAGCGTTTCTCCCTCCTGGATGGTTATTTAGGGTATAATCAGATTCTAGTGCAAGGTTATGATCAACACAAAATAGCCTTCACTACTAAATGGGGAACGTTTGCCTACAAGAAGATGCCTTTTGGGCTATCTAATGCTGGTGCTACCTTTCAGCGAGCCATGGATATGGCTTTTGGAGGATTGATGAATAACAACATGCTGGTCTACCTCGATGATGTGATGGTATTCTCCAAGGAAGTGAGCCAACATATAGAACACCTCAGGCAGATTTTTGAAAGGTGTAGGGAGTTTGGCATCTCTCTTAATCAAAATAAGTGTGTGTCTCTTGTTCATGAAGGGAAACTCCTTGGCCACATCATGTCCAAGGAGGGTTTATCCATTGACCCTGAAAGAGTTCACTCTATCCTACAGATGTCCCTACCAAAGCACAAGAAAGGCTTGCAGAGCTTCTTTGGCAGGATAAATTTCATTCGGAGGTTCATTCCAAATTTTGTAGAGATAGTCAAGTCACTCACCCCTATGCTGAGGAAAGGTGAGGAATTTAAGTGGACAGCTCAAAGGAAGGATAGCTTTGAGGCCATCAAGTAGACCATAACCTGGGCTCCCACTTTGATCAGCACCAACTTTAGCAAAGATTTGAACCTCTACACTTTTAGCAATGAAGAGGTGATATCTGCCATGCTTACCCAAGCAAACGGTCATGCCCTGGAATAGCCACTTGCTTTTTTCAGCCAAGGGTTAGAGGATTTTGAAGTCAGATACACGTATGTAGAAAAACAAGTCCTAGCAGTAGTGTGGGGCCTAAATAAATTCAGGCATATGTTGTCTAATAGCAAGATTCACCTCATGGTCCCACACCCTAGCATCAAGGATTTATTGACCAATCGAGACCTGAATGAGAAGAGGGCAGGGTGGATTACCAAAGTGATGGAGTATGACGTAGACATTAAGATCACCAAGCTGGTGAGGGGAAGAGGCCTGTGTGAACAGCTCGCTATAGACTTAAAGCAAAAGGGGAAAGAAAGCTTGTTAATTCACGATGCAGCCACTGGAGAGGAACTAGCTATCATAAAGGATTAGACGTCAGACTTGAGACATTTCCTTATTACTGGTGAGTGCCCACAGGGTCTTGATAAGACTGGAAGAAGGTATTTCAAACTTTAGTCTCTCCCTTATGTCTTGGTTGATGGAGTATTGTTTAGGAAGGATCTCTCTAGGGTCCTTCTAAGGTGCATTGACCCAAACCAGGTTGATAAGGTATTGGTTGAGTTCCATGATGGGCCAGCAGGCGGTCACTTCGCTCCTAGAGCTACGGTAGCAAGGATAATGAGAGCTGGCTATTTCTGGCCTACTCTTTTCAAGGACACCCATGCCTGGGTAAGAAAGTGCCAAAAGTGTGCACTTTTTGATGGAAAACAGTGATTGGTTGCCATGCCTCTACAACCCATTCAGGTGGAGCACCACTCATGTAGTGGGGCCTGGATTTCATAGGGATGATCAATCCTCCCTCTAGTGCTAGGCACAAATGGGTCCTAATTGCTATAGATTATTTCACCAGGTGGGTGAAGGCTATTTCTCTAAAAGAAGCAAATGAAAGCATAGTCCTAGAGTTTTATGAGGACCGGTAACAAGATTTGGGGTCCCAGCCACCATAATCTCAGATAACGCCTTGACTTTTTTGGGAACCAAAACAAGTGAATGGGTGGTAAGGTATGGCATATACCTCAACACTTCATCAAATTATTATCCAAAGGGGAATGGGCTAGCTGAGTCCACCAACAAAAATTTGATCAGAATCATAAAGAGGACAATGGAGGAAAATCAGAGGACTTGGCATGCCAAGCTGAAGACAACTCTGTGGGTTGATCGAATCACTCCAAAGAGAGCTATCAAAAATTCTCCATATATGCTCGTATATGGAAGCGAAGCTAGGATTCCCATCTCAATTGAATTACCAGCATTGGATCTCTCTCGCTAGCTGTAGTTAGAGGAAGGAACCAACATGGAGGTCAGGCTGTGTGAGCTAATGGAGCTCCAAGAGGTAAGGGACTGGGCTATGGCTTCTGTGACTAGCCACCAATAACAAGTAAAAAGACACTTCAACAAGAAATCTTTGTCAAGAGATTTATCTGAAGGATACATTGTCCTGAAATGGGAAGAAGATCGAGCTAAGCCTGGAAAACATGCAAAATTTGATGCCCTATGGAGTGGTCCTTACATAATCACTCAGTTCAAGTAGCATAATACATTCCAACTCTCCAGGTTGGATGGTGAATAACTACATATCCCAGTTAATGGGATACATCTGAAGCATTGCCACTGAGTCCCCATTCATCTATACATATCTTTCCTTGTTTTCTTTCCCTGCTTTCCCTAAGTTCTGTTGCACAGGTAGTAGTTTTTTAGTCTTGTGTGTGCTTTCATTTCCTTGGAGGTAGATCTGCATGATTGATTCTTGGATCTTTTGGGGCTGTTGCTAACTTTTGTCAAAGCTGCATCTGACTCCGTGCCTAATGGACTGTAAGGTAACTGGATTCTAAGCATGCTTCCCCTGTGAGTCACCAATCTGTTGACCAATTTTTCCCATAGGAAAATTTTTGGTCACCTTCTTCCCTTGCTATTTAATACCAGTCATCTTCAGGTTGCACGAGTTTAATAGGTCTGATTCATGGCCTAGTTTAATTGGTTTAATGGCCTTTGGTTCAAAGGCTCCATCTTCAAGTTCAACATCACCAAGCATTGAACCATTGAACTATTAAACCATTCTTGGTTCAATGGCTTGGTTCGATCTCTTGGTTCAATGTGGATGGTTCAATCGGCAAAAGAGGCTCATCGGCGTTCAATGGTCAAACCATTGAACCGTTGAACCAATTTTTGTTCAATGGGTTCGGTTCAACGGGTTTTGGTTCAAAAGGTAGAAGCTCATTAGCTTCGGTTCATCGATTCATTAGCGCGCTTGGTTGAACCTTGAATCGTTAAACCATTTTTAGTTCAACGTAAAAGTTCAACGGGTTCAGTTCAACAAAAAGGTTCAATGAAAAAGTTCAATGAAGAAGGTCATTGGGCTTGGTTCAATAGAAATTCAGTGCACTTGGTTAAACCATTGAACCATTTTTTGGTTCAAGGGTATGCCCTTGGCCGAGAAGCAGTCCAAAAGGTTCAATACCCTTCCAAAGGGCCTGCGCTTCAAAGGAAAAGGACCTAGGCAAGGGTAGGTTCATTTGTTCAAAGTTCAAGTTCAAGTTTGTTGAAATTGGCTAAGTCCCAAATTCCTTTGGACTTTTGTCCGAAGGAATTCCTTCAGACAAAAAGTCCAAATAAATTCAGGCCACATACACCAAAGCTTCAAGCAAAGGCAGATAGAATTCCTATAGACTTTTTGTCCACGGGAAAATGTCTGCAAACAAAAGTCTGTGGAAAACAAGGCAAGGCAAAGACAGACCCAGGGAAATTGACCCAGGGAAATTATCCGTGGATATAAAGTCTACGGGAACCTGGGAGGCATTCACATAAAACAAAGGGACCATTTGAAGGATCAAAGGGACCTGTTGAAGGACCCTGAAGGGCAGATGCCCTTACAGGGGACTTTTGGCCCAAATTCAAATGAATGTTAGGTAAAAGAGTGCTCGAGGAGGTGCTCAGAGAAAGCGAAGCTGTAGAAGAAATTATATGAGCCTAACTAACGTTGTGATGGGAATGGTGACATCCTATAGGACGTCAAAATTAATGAAGAAAAGTAGCTATTTGCCTTCAAATGAAAGAGCGCTAACCATGGAAAAGGAGCTCAGAATGCAGCGACCTGCCAAGATGTTTGCCCCAGCGTCGAATGAGCCAGATAAGACAAAATGGACAAAAGACAAAGTGACAAGTATGGAATGAATAGGCAATTTAGTCCAAGTGGCAAGAGGAAGCACTAATCTGAGAAGTGACTCCAGCAAGTGAAATAGTGCCAGCGAATTGATCATTTGGGATGCAAGCAGCTAGTAAAGCAGTCAGTTTTCTCCATTTTACATTTAATGGGTAGACAAACTATGTATTGACCTTAAAAGGGCAGATTTTGATAAGACAAAAGAGCAGTTCATTAATGCTTTGAGCGACTTGTTCCTTCTAATGAATAGACGTGATACCCCACTTGTAAACAAGGAGCACCAAATGAGCCTCTTTGGCTTTTCCATATATATTGTGAATTTGTCATTTGTAAAAACATCTTTTCACAATTTTACAAGGCACAGCCCTGCTAAAATTTCTACCTGAATCTATAAACACAATTTTTTTTACCTCTTCTTGGATAGATATTATGTGTATGTCCTAAGTGTTGATTTGTGTTTAGTCATTGTCTTTTGATTCTCTCACAAGTTCAACACCAACACACCAATTATCTACAAAGCACCATCTGCAGCTGACAGGACAAGAGTTCTATTTTGGGGTGCAGAAAATAGAAGGGATTATCTACAGAGTGCCTCTTACAACACCTTTGGTGAACCTCCATTTTTCTATATTTTCATTTAAACCTCCCTGTCAAGTTTTGCAGACTGTTTCTTCTGCCAAGTGTGAAGTGTATAAATGTGTTTGTCTAATTTTGAGAGTGAATGTGAGAAGGTCATTTCATTTTGGTGCATCACCTCTTTAGAGTAGGTTTGTTTTCCTGCAATCTCCTTTCCCTTTTCACCCTCCCCATTATATAGCTATATATATATATATATATATATATATGCCTGTATTTTGCACTTGTTGGAACAAACAATGATGCATCAAAGGGAGCTAGCCCTTATCTAGAGACTCTCCCCTCCAGCGTCACCAATCCCACAGGCAAGAGGGGAGTTTCCATGTTGCGAGGAGAAGGTAGGAGTTTGACCTCCTTGCCCCGGGTGCAATTTCCTATGTCAACAGGTAGATAGGCAATGACAACAAGTCACTAAAATTCATTAATGACATGTATTGTGATTTTTCCTCACTTGTAAGGTTGTGAAAAAGCAATTATTTTCTTTTGGTTTTTGCATAGCAAAACATATTTTTGTTTATACAGTGTGAGCTATGCATGCATAGACCAAAGATTTAGCATGTAATTATTACAACATGGGTTAATTTCTATTATTTTTTTGTTACAACCAAATATTCATTTTGCTTATTTAGTGTGATAGCAAAGGGTTGGTTTTTTTAATATATTTGCCCAAATGGACTTGGGATTGGGCATACAACCATTATAAGATGGCTTAATATAGAATGAGTTTATTTGCATGAATGTGACAAGACTATTTTGTTTGTATAAGTGTTATTTCTGACATTGATTCATTTTTTTTACAATATAATTTATGGTGTAAAATGTCTATGTATAGTTTTTTTTATAGTCATGGTGGAAAGACTAAATGATTTGTAATTATGATTTGATGTCTTGTTTACTGGTAATGTATTGATTTTTATTGTTTAATATGAAAATGTAAATTGATAAGGGTTTTAAAATAGTTTTTTATTCCATTATAGCTTTGAAACATCATGTAGTTTTAATAGATCAACATGCATAGACTAGAGGTTGCATATGTAATCATTTTGAGGGCATTATATGGTTGTCTATGTGGTTGTGGAGGAAAGGATTGGTTCATAAGGGTGACAACCATAAAAATTGAAATTTTTTTTATTCTTTAAGATTAAAGTGGATATTGAAAATGGTTTCAAATAGTTTTTTTGGGTGGTTAGTTATTAGGTGGTAGTTATGGAAGGTTGAAAGGTGAATAAATGTAATTAATGATATATTTTTTTCTTTTTGTATAGTGAAACAATCTATTTACTTATTCAATGAGACAACAAATGCTTGCTTACGATTTTTTTTGTTTGACTCTAGTATTGTAGTATTTTTATCATGTAATCATTCTCAAGTCATTTTTTAATAAGGCTTAAATATTGAAATATTTAAAAATATTTTTGAGATTTATAGCTCTTCTTAGGATTTATATAAGAATAGGTTGTGGGTTTGAGGTTAATATTAAAAAAAATTAAGGTTTGTGGTGGAAAATATATATGGATAATTGTCTCTTTCCTTGTGGTGGAAAGATGTAATTTGTAATGGAGAGAGGCATAAATATTAAAATATTTTTTTTATCGGTGCTAAGTCTGCTACATGAAAGCTATTATTTTTGTTTTGTTTTCATAGAGAGAAACATTCATTTTTTCAATTTACTTATTCAGTGGAAAATTGAAGACTTTTTTTGGGATGGTTCTACATGCATAGACCAGATATTGGTCATGTAATCATTTATTGATATAATATTATTTTTTGATAAGGTTTGTGGCATAAAATATTTGTGGATAGTGTGTATCCTTGTGTATTTCTCTTCTTAGGATTTATGTATGAGTAAGTTGTAGGTTTGATATTGACATCAATTTTTTCAACAAGGTTTGTGGTAGAAAATATAAGTTGATAGTTGTCTCTTTCATCGTGATGCAAAGATTTATTATGTAATGGTAAAAGACATAAATCATGAAATAATTTGTTTTATTGTACAAAAGCAATTTTTCCTTTTTTACTTTTTGTATAGTGAAACATTCCGTTTTCTAATTGAGTGGGATAATGAAAGTGTGGATTGGTTAAATTTAATGGCACGGCACCCTTTTGTATATACCACATGGTTAGTAGTGAGTCAATGTAACCTTGTCGATAATTAATCTACCCCAGTGATGCAGTTACACAAAAATGTACCATGTGTCAACAATAGGGAAATCAATTGTAGGAACAGATGGATCAATTGTGTAGGTGTCATTGGTTTGATTTTTTTTAATGAAGCTTAAATCTCACTACACATCCAATAACCATATAACTACAAAGATCATGTTGCATTATGAATGATTATATAAACAAGATGATATTGGTAAACGAAAATAATAAGGAATGAGCTTGACAAAATACCTCTAACAATTGTGATATAAGGTTAAAGTGATGGTCTCTTATTAGGAGGAATGGAAATGTTATTTATTATTTACATGTGCATAAGGAAATGATTGATATGTAAATTCATGTTTATTTGAGGCATGTTTCCATTTACTATTTATAACATGTTTCTTTAATCATGCATAATGGAATATGATTTTTTGTAATTATAGGGTTATTGAGTGTACATAGTTTTATTTTTTGTTGTAGGTGTTCGTAGATTGATGAAATATGATTTATGTGTTTTCTATTTTTTTGGAGTGCCACCTATTGAAAAGAGACAAAATGAAGGTGTGGCATTAAAGTTTTTTTCCAATTGTCGTACTATTTTTATTTTATCTGTAAAGATGGAATGTAAAGTTGCCATTAGTTACATACAAAGGCTAAGGGGTTTTTTTTTTTGAAAATTATTTTATTACTATAAGATAAAATTGAATATTTAAGTAGAGAAATAAGGAATAAGAAAAATGTTAACAACATTAACCTAAAAATAAAATATTTAAAAAGTAAAAAATAATTTTGTTAACTAGTTATTTTGTTTTGAAGTTTTCATTTTTATTTTTTTAGATGTTTATGTGCAAATATTTATTAATTATATTTTAAATATTATTGGTGAAAATATTTACTATGTACCTTTAGTTAATTTAACTTAGGTAGTTAGCTTTTCTACCAAGGTTAGTTAGTGTGTACACATGCCCTAGTATGTTTTCAATGCTTAGCTACCTCATGTGTGCCACCATCATTAGATGCCACCTTTAATATGACCAATAGGAAAAATGAAGAAAATGTGTGAGTTTGTTATATATACTCTTCTCCTCTTTTATATTTCACATGAGTTGATACACCATAAATATAGACACATAGATGTTAAATATTTGAGGTAAAAATATGCAATTTATTGTTTTTCATTTTAGTTCTTCTGTTTTTACCACTATCTTGTGTGACTTATGCTTCAGTTCTTATTTGATTTTGGATAGACTATATCTTAATGTGATATCATATCCATTACATGTTAGTTTTATATAATAGAATAGTTTTTTAGGCAATGTTTCTCTACAACATAATAGAGCAAAATGAACACCACCATTATGTTTAGAAGGCCAAAAAACATAGGGATTAAATGTAAACACTTTATAGGTTTATAATAGGTAATCTAGGAAGTTTTTTGACATCTTTTAGCTTGTGCTCAAGTGTGGTCCTTACCATACAAACAACTTATTTTTTCTGGGTTTTTTTGTTTTTTGGAAAAAAAAGTCAAAAATATATTTTTAGTAGTCCATACATTCCACATGGTCTATATGGACCTACAATGTGTTCTTATCTTCAAGCCTACATGACACCATCCATACCACCTACATGGCCTACCTTATGGATTTTCTACATCGTCCTACTTGTGTGGCACCATTTGTATAATTTGGTGTCTTAAAGTACAATCTTATATGTCATCCTCCTATATGCCTTTCCATATTGTCATGTGGTGTCTTCTGGGCCAATATGTACACCTTTCTTATGATTATGTGACACCTTGTTACATCATATTTACTTAATGATGTCACATGTTGTATTATGATGTGGCACTCTCTACAACTATCTTACTTCCTATGTGGAACCTATTGACATCATTTCACCCTGTGTAGTCTTTAGCTCCTGATCACTAGCCTTACTAGCTATGTGATCGCCCATTCCATTGCCTAGCCTCTAATAGAATACCTACCTAAACTACCCATGTGACTAGTCCTAACCGCTAGTGGTCAAGATTTTATGCTAGCCCCATAGGCCTCTATGTGACCAATGGCCAAGTTGGTTTAGCCTTCAAGGTAGTCTAATTGCCCTCCTAGGGAAATTTTGGCATAATTTCACTCTGGGAGGTATATCACATCATCTGTGTGGTTTGGGAGGATTTTTTTTATAGATTTGTGTTTTTGACATGGACATAATGTAGCTGATTTTAGGACATTTTTGTAACTTGAGTTTTTCTATTACAGCATTTAATATAGGAGAACACTATGGAAGACCTCATTCAAGCACCTTCCTAGGCTCATATCATGAGTTCCAATTGGAATTTTCACATGTTTTCTTCTTTGAACTTATTTATTTTTGAGATATAAATAATGGTGTGGACATTTAAACATTTTGTCTTAAAAATTTTAATGCATGGAAATTTTATATCACTTTGAGGGTGAACTTTTTATCTTGTTGGGACCTTTCTTAGGTCATTTTTATTATATTTGAAAAATGTAATGACAAATTTCTTGTGTTTTTGGGCACATATTTTGGATATCATTTTTTTGAAGACTAAAGGGATAAGTCTAGTTTAATAGGTGGTCAAGGCCACCCATAATAATCTTTTGTAGTTTTTTGGATCTCTCATATAGATATTTTGCTAGCCATTGGATTTTAAAATTCAATTTTTCCCTACCTTATGAAGTTTACCTAACATGCCATTATTGTTAGGACCCTATTAAGTTTTTTTTTCTAATTTTCACATGGCAAATTTTTCGCAGGAGTGTTATATTTTTGAACATGTTTAAGTAATGGATTTTGGGCCATTCATGCAAAGGATTCCTTAGTTACTTGTATTTTTCAACATGATGATCATTATTTATGGCTTTTGGCATCCCCAACACTAGTCAATTTCTATGTTTGAAGTAGTGGATTTTGTGCCACTTGTGCATGATATTGTTTGCATTGTCGTGAGTTTATTCACCAACTTGAGCAAAATGTGGTTAGTTTAAACTAAAAATTCCACTTGTGTCATTTATTATGAGTCATTTGATGCCTCTTTTTATGTGCCTTATTACATTTTATAGGATATATTCTATTTCTTTTCTTAAAATAATCACTTTTGTGTACATGTCTATTTTCTTCATTTTAATGCAATAACAATTTTGATTTCTTCACATGCACATGTATATCTTATTTCGCACTTTATTTTTTATAACCCATATGAGGATTATAGTATGACTCATCTCTCTAAAGAATTCTTTGGTGTACTCATCTATATTTTTGACACTTTACTTGAAATTTATACCATCTCCATGTTGTGAGTGACATTTATTATACTTAGTGTCTATTAAGATTCAAAATCACCCACAAGTAGCCATATTTATTGGTATAAAAATTTGGAACATTATCTCTCAACCACCTTGGTGGTATAAAAATTTAGAATATTGTATATAAGCCAACATTCTTTTATGATATCCAGATTACCATAATATTTTAGTGTTTTGAGTAGTGGATTCATACCACTCATGTAGATATCATGAGTTTTTCACTATATGTTGAATTTTGTAGTGCACAACATCATCTAAGTGTGGATTAGGCCTCTTTTTAGTCTTGTGAAACTTACTAGTATTCTATAAAATCACTTGCTTCAATAATTTTCTATCATATCGTGGGAGACATCCATTGTTACCATTTTCCACCTAGCTTATCATTAAGGGGGTATGAGTATCTAATGCTTCCTTGGACCCTTATTACCCAATTTTTTGAGATTAATGTTTTTTTTGAGTGAGCCTCATGTAGAGCATGAGTTCCTCGTTTGACTTAGTGGTTATAGTGGCTCGATGCCCATTTATTTTGGAAAGATGAATTTTCATCCATATAGACACTTGACATCACATTGTATTTTCTTATTATTTGTTCATAAGTACCTCATCAAGCCTTATTTTTGTGACCTATTTTTTGAGGATTATAATAATCTTACTTTTTTATTTAGACCTTCTTAATTTTATCTTAATGGGGTATTGGGGAAAACAATTATTTTGCACTTTAAGTTAAGTTAACTTAACTAGTTAGCTTTTCTATTAAGGCTAATTAGTGTGTGTAAATGAAAAACTATGCATCTAATGCGTACCTGCTTCACATATGCCACCTCTAATGTGGACAATAGGAAAAAATAATCAAAGGTGTGACTTTTTGAAATATACTCTTCTCCTCCTTTGTATTTTACATGGATTAACACACCAAAAATATAGATTCACAAATTCTAAATATTTGACTGAATAATATGTAATATATTGTTTCTTATTTTAATTCTCCTCTTTTATCCTCTCTCTTACATGAGATACATTTCAATTATTATTTGGTCCTAGATAGACCATATATTAATAAATATGTTATTAATGGTAAGCATGTCGAGTTATCAAAATGAATTTTCAATTTTTTTCTCATTGATGATGAGCCTATATATAGATTATATATTTTTCAAAATGTTATTAATGGAGGCATTAGTATGGATTAATAACACATAAAATGAGCCTCTACATCCTTACATATTCATATATTAGACTTTCCACTATGGTGAAAGGTAGCTACACCATCGATTGGATTTATTGATGGCTGGCCAATCTATATATGTTATCTGGATGCTGACGAGCTAATGCATCATTTTCAATTGACATTTGCCTTTGTAGTGTAGTCTAATCATCTCTCACATGTGTTATAAATATGGAAAAGTGATCATATTTATCTTTTGGATTTTACAAGAAGTAGATTTTGATTTATGTCACAAAGATATAATAAAAATACATATATATTTTTAATAAAATTTATCTAGAAGAAACATCATAATAAATGACATTAATGAGCTTTGGTGACCTATCATCCTTACATATCTTTTGGTTTATTTCTTATGGGCCAATGCACTCTTGTTGGTGATCCTCATGCCCTGAAACATGACCATAATGGGAATTGAAAATGGCTTTTAGATAGTTTTTCTCATGCCATTCTTGGTTTGAAACTTTGTGCATTTATTTATCTATTTATTTATTTATTTATTAAGTGTGATAATTATACATCAATACACCAAGGATTGAGTGTGCAAAAATTACAAGTTAGTTTAAGCTTGATTCAATTTGTTTACATGAGTGGAGTGAGAATATTTTACATGTGTATGTTATATTTTAGAAATTGATATATTTATTTTTATTTTGTAATAAGGTTCATGGTGTAATTTTTTTGTGGATGGGTGTCTTTATCCTAATGACAGAAAGTGTGGGTTGGCAAAGGTAAGAATCATAAACTTGAAAATGATTTTTGGTTATAATTTTGTGTGTTGGCCATTTTTACGTGTATGCACATATATAAAAAAATTAACCCTTCGCTATCACACTTATAAATTTAAAAAATTTCAAAACTAATGTTTCACTATGTGAAAACCACAAAAAATAATAACTTTTTTGCAGTCTTCTTGTTAACATAAAATCAAAATAAATGTCATTAATGAAATTTAGTGACATGTATTACTTTTATATGTAATAACTCCTTGCATGTATGCTAATTAGTCTCCATATGCAACCCACGGTCCCTTTACAAGGTTGCATCAAATTGTGGCATTTGTCAATAATAGGGAAACCCAGTCTTATTCATCCTCTAACTTTAAATGGGGACTGTTGATAAGGTACACCATCAACAAGTAGGTAAATATGATCGTATTCATTCTCTAACATCTAATCTGGATTATGGTATGGAAGGTGAGTTTATTTCTATTGGGTTCATGCCTATTATCATAGTTAATATTTCAAAAAATCAAAACTATAGATCATTAATAACATATTAAAAAAACCAATCTATATTCAAGTTTTTCATCCATCAGAACAAGTTTCATATTAAAATTAGAGTAAGAAACTTTATATATCTATTTTATCTTGTTAGAGAACATGTTTTATGTCCAATTGTTTAGACAATTTGTAGTTAGGGTCAGTATCAGATCAAGACAGAATCTATAAACACTTGTATGTTATCTGAATAACTCAAAGAATTGGTTATGTTTTCATATGTTATTACAATATTATGTTAATTAATGGTATATAATCATTGGTTTCTTATTTTTAAAAAATTATATCTTCTATTATTTCAATATATTAAACTCAGCTATGGTCAATTGAATTTTAGTATTAGTTTATGGTGATATGCTTTCCATGCATTTTTTATTATTCCTTGAGATGTAAAGAATATTTTTTACTATAAAAATATAATATATATGTAATCTTGGCATCTATGAGAGAAAGTTTAAAATATATAGTACTTTTGGTTCTTTAAGACATAATTACAGGGTTAAAAGGAGTTATAGATATTTTTTTCATGCCATTGCGGGTTGTGTTTACACTAGAATTAATTATGAATTGAATTTTAACTCTAAATAGAAATGTAAACTATTGAAATATGATCTAAGATGATATATACAATAGAATATATTAAAATACAAAGATCTAAAAAAAATATAGAATCTTTAAATTTTCTATAAATAGAAACTAGGGTTAGGGTTGGAGAATTGTTCTTGCAAATGATTTGTTTCAGATTGTATTGAATTTATGTGAATTATGGATATCTAAAAGTACCTAAAAACATAGATATACTAGAAAATAGTGGCTTGTTGTCTGATGGGACAATTATGTAGGGGGTGGATAGAATCACAATGCATTGTTGTTTATCTATTGTGACTTTATCTTATCATAATGTGTTGGATCTAAAAATCTAGGTACGTTCGCTTGCATATGTATTCAACCTAACTTTTTATAGAACCCAAATTGATGTGTACAAGACCTATAAAATTAGAACCCTAATCCTTCATAAGTACACAAAAGGAGATTAAATGAAAAATGGGGAAAATAGGGTAAGTGTGAATGACCAAGCTATCCTCAAAAAACCATTTTGTTGATTGAGTGCTGCCTATATAGCCCAAAGGGCCTCAGGCCAATGTAGTTATCCCTTTAGGAAAGATCATGTTAATGCAACTAGCAAATTTGATTAGAATACTTGATAAGATATTCCCTAAATATATAATAAATAATGTTAGACTTGGCTTAGGAATGTAAAATTATAGAAAAATTGCAATTTTATAGAAGAGGTATTTTTACTCAAAAATAGATACTTTTAAAATCAAAAATATAGGTGCCTTGTAAGAGAGTGATAAGTCCTTTCAAGTGTGACCCTTGATGTTATTTTATAGAGAAAAATTTTGAATGTTCTTGATAACCAACCTATTGATATATGTTATAAATCCATTAAGAAGTGTGTCATTATAAAAGGCTAGTCATTAGAGCGTGGGAGACAAATACACACAACTAGATAGGTGTACAATGTGCCCCTATCTGCCTAGTGCAAACATGACCTGAAAGGATAAAGGCTTATGAAATAGGAGTGAAAATGAAGTATACATTGAATAGGGATGAATAGGGAAGTCTAAAATATGTTATTAGTAGTTACAAGACTTTGAAGGCTTGTAGAGAGATTACAAGTTATCATAATGATGAATTAACCAAACAAGGTAAAGATGTCAAGGACAAGAATTTTCAAGTATTTATTGATTAAATTCTAGTGTCTATATTCCCCCAATTTTTTATAGTGATGCAAAAAATTACTAAAATAAATGAAATGTAAATTTGAGTGTGTATACAAACTTTATTTTTATCATGAAGATGTGCATGCACCTTTGTTGATTCATGTGGAGAAGTGTTGAGCATGTGGCGAATTGAGAGTGATCGAGTCTCAATTTTAAAAATAAGTGAATCTGCTTAAGTTGGAAATATTATATGCTCTAACCCTCATAGACTACTCTATAATGTTTGAAGGGATGGGAACCAACAAAATGGTTCCCTAAAATGTAATCACAATGTTGAGCATCACTATGCTCTCACATGACTCACTTGTTGAAATGAGTCGTGTGAGAGCTTAGTGATGCTCAGAGTTTTAGTAACATCAGTACATAGATCACTAGAGTGTAACCAATACATTGAGTGTCACTAATATCAAATTTAGTCCACTTAAAAAATAAGAATCACACCACTACAAATAGATCTAGATTTTAACTATAAATTCTTGAAACTTTGAAACTTGAAAAAGAGAAATCTAAATTTTGTAAAGTAGTAGCTTGGTCATAAGTGAATATCATGCCCCATATACTATATAGAATACCAATTAGATATTTTAAAATATTGTAATTGTATTTACATAAGTGTACTTGCATAAGTGTTTTTGTGCTCAACTAGCTATAAGAGTGGAGTGCATAAGCAAGATGAATGCCCCCATTATCTAAAAAATTTGATTTTTTTATTTAGAATTTGTCAAATATGAAATGTGTTACTTGTGAAAGTTTGGAGATAAGTCCATTATGGTTCCCCTCTTTTGAGATGAGAGAATTTGCCTTCAAATCACTTGTCTAAAAATAAAAAGTGATCATTTGTGAAAAAAGTAATCATGTAATAGTATTTTGTAGATTTTAATTATTTTGGAATCTTAGATATGTACTTTTGAAGCATCTAAGAAAAACTTGTATATTGTATTACATCATTTAATTCAAGTATAGCATTGAATTATTGTATGAATCATGTGAATATCTTGCAAGTCGTGAATATGTATTGTCAACAAAGTATTTTTTTGAAATAAGGAGCATCGAAACACAAAGGCATATGTGCATGATATGTATCATAGAACCATAGACATATGTAATAGATAATTATTAGTGAATGATAATGACCATGGCACCATAGTATCTAATAATAAACATGTAATCAAAGTCACATAATGTTACACAAGAAGGCCCCAAGACCATATATGAGGTACATGTGAAATGTCACATAAAGTTAAAAAGTTTGAAAAAAATTCACACATATAAGGCCCAAAGGCATAATATAAGGGACATGTAAATGTCTCACAAACATAAAATGTTTAAGTCCATGCACACATGTCATGATTATTCCATACAAGCAAGATGGTGTATATTGAACATACACAAGACCAAGTCCACATACAATAAGCAATCAATTTGAATCATGGTATGTAATGAATCAATATTATAGATTAAATGCAGCTAGACTATTTTGAATATATGTGTCGATATTCATGTTAGAAAATAGTATATTCATCATGGCACACATAAAATATGAGTGAAGAGTAAGACATTTATTTTCATTATAGCTCAACATGGATAAGAGATTGTGGAGAAGTACAATTTGTAAAAGTGTTTGTAGAGAATAATGATATGCCCCCAATTGAGAAATATTATTGGGTAAAAGGGTATCTCAACATTAATACCTAATTTGTAAAAGTATGTCTTAGTTTGAAATTTTACTAATATCTAAATATGTGTTTTGTTTTATGATTAACAAATTGTATAAGAGATCCTTGTAACTGTGTTGCATTTGGAAATGGAGATTTAAAATGCACAGGGACAAGTCCATAGTAGGAAGATAGGTGTGAAATGTGTTGAGATCTATTTTATGTGATGCTATCTAGATTAAATATATACAAATTTTTTTGATCATGGTAGTTTCATTTACATATGATGACTTCCTAGTTATATAAAAATATGTCCTATTTGACACTCGAATACCTTATGAGAATAATTTTTTATTGAAATGTAATTAAATATGCTATGTAGTGAACATAAATATAGATGACATATGAAAAATATGTAATCCATAAACATAAGAATATGCTTATAGGTCATGTTTTTAGGTTTTTGCAAATATTTTGATTTTTTTGAACAATTGGGAATATATAAACATTTTTGTATTTATTCTATATTTGAAAATCAAATATGCATAAGTGAAAGTTTAAAAATTGTTGAAAAATAAGGTAAGAAGCAAGTATTTTAAAAGAGAAGGGGGAAATTCAAACAACCCTCAATAAGATGCTAAATCATAACATGAAAAGAAGGAAAGAAAGTGAAATACCCCAAATGTATATGTATATGTAGTATAGAAAATATGGCAAGCATGGTCATATGAACTCATGTAAGAGTAAATAGATGTGATCATGAAACTACATAGTTTTGGCATAGGTATTTACTACACATATGTATTTAACCTTGTTTAGGTTTATTAGGTATTTTAGTCATGATCACTAAATAATTATGACATTATCATGATGTCATCATGCAATTGTGAGTGTATGGGTTCACATAGTGAATGTATGGGGTCATCCATCCCACTTGGTTCCCTGAGTGCCTAGTCTACTCAAGGCACCTTTCCATTGTGTTCCCTAGTTCTCTCTCCACCCAAAAGTGGTGTATCCCACACACTCAAGTTGTTTGGGTGAGTCACTAGTCCACCTAACTAGCCTATTTAATGGAATTTTCTTCTTTGTATTTGGTTTGGAGTATTGATCATTGTAATCCATTTATGGCTGGAGCATTTAGTGAGGATTGTGGAGCTACTTGGCCCTTGTGCCATTTATATAGTGTGGTTGTAATCCTTGTGCTATTATGATACTTAAATAAGAGTTGGGTAAGTTGTGAGTTATAGAGTTATGAGCTTAGTGAGCTCTAAGCTTCGAGTCATTATTATACACTCCATCTCCACCTCATTATGAATACATATATTGTAGTTTTTTTCTCTTTTAGTTTATGGCTTTAATACTCATGTATGTTTGTTCTAAGTCACCAGTCTTGGACGTCCAATTCTAGATAATTATCACATGGTATCAAATAAGGTACTAATATATATCAAACAGCATTTATTCTATTGTTTTTAATAATCATAAATATTGAGTAGTTTATGTTTTTTATTCTCCATCATTGGTTAGAGTTAAATCCTCACATATATGTGATTTTTCCTTTGCTAACTATTGTATGGTACTTCCCATGTCATTTACATTTGCATATTTTTGCCTCTTTTTCAACTAACAAGTAGGTTAAATGGTTATTCTATTATGGTGGATGATCTTCTAGCTGTGAAATTATTATCTTTTTGAATGGCTTTGATTGGAGTGTTGCCATTAGTGGTTTGAAATTTATAATGAATAACATCACTCACTTTGTAGCTTATCCCAAGTGGTAGCAAAAATAATATCTTGCTTTGTTGACGAATTCATAGTCATAGGTTCAGGCCTTTATTAATAAATCACTCTTTTGGAAAGATATTGCTATGATTCCATATATTTGTCAATTTATTTGGCCTTCATGATGGTTAAACCTCCATTCAATGGTTTTTAAATTGACATATGTGCAT
The DNA here is from genome assembly GCA_037957365.1 of Torreya grandis. NCBI lineage: Eukaryota > Viridiplantae > Streptophyta > Pinopsida > Cupressales > Taxaceae > Torreya > Torreya grandis. Next base: position 1,534,281 of record JARHVA010001383.1, on the reverse strand, counting down.
ATAGGTCAATGTTCAAATCTCCTCTCCATTTTTAAAGCATGATGTTGTTGGCAAGAGCAAAGGATGTATAGTTGCATGTTGTGAATAATTAAGCCATAAGATAAACAATCATTCATGAAGGTGGAACAACTAATTAATATTTTTCTTTATGTGCATTTGGATCTCTCTTTTAACCATTTTTTTGGTAGACCTTTCTCTATTGGCAATTTCTCATAGCCTACCTACACTTCACATTGAAACTCCAAATCCCTCACAGTGTTTGATCAAGTGTGAGAGGGTCATTTGGAACTCATGGGGATATTGCATATGTATAAATCTTGCATATTGTTATTTCCACCACTTATCCTCATAGATTGTTATTGTTATGGTCTCTTCCCCTCATCATCCTCTCCAATTGTGTAATCTCCAAATCCAACTATACGTGTCAAACTACCTTTAGGGGTTTCCCCAATAAAATTGTGGTTTTATTTTACAAAAGTTTGATAATATTTTTTCAATAGCTGATATCATTCACATGAATGATATTATTAAATTATATAAAAATATCTTGATAAATATGTAGGTGGGATGTGTCTTTTTTTATGGTGGCAAACACACTAGGGAGAGTATTTTAGTGAGTGGGGGACCTTCCCATTTTAAATTGGGAATTTTTTTAAATAAATTTCATAAGGTGGAGATCATTATGGACACAGACATAAGGTGGAGATAATAGTAAAAGGATATGTTTTGTTTATAGTGGTGACCATGTGGGGATATTTTTTAATTGTTTTTTATTAAAAACAATAGAGATAATATATTATATGGGAGTAATAAGGAGATATTAAAGATCAAATATTATGATTTTTTGTTTGGTCATACCTCGAGTGTCAAAGATCAGAGGGTGAAGCTTAGTTTTTTAGGTGGATAAGCCCCTTTATAAGCAAATAAAATATTATTTCTTCTCCTTACTTATTTCTCTCATTGCTAACTCAAACATTCGCTTCTCTACTCATATAGACACATTATCAATAGAGCCTAACATCCTCCTACTTGCCTGTTCATCATTTCATTGGTGCCAATTTAATGGATATTGTACTGATATCTCATCTTTATGGATGTATTGTTAGTAGAGTTTGACATCCATTCCTTGAGACATTTTTTTTCACTCGAGCATTGATTGCTCTTATTTTTGTGGACCCATTTTAACTTACTTTAATATCCATAATTGGAGTGTGCATTGGTACTCAATCACAAGCATTGATTGATCTCACATATGTAGACTGGATGCATTGTCAGCTGAGCATGATGTCCATTCACTTGAGTGTGTTTTATAATTACAAACACACAAATTTCATGGCTGATTACTCTCACATTTTATGGATGTATTTTTAGTTGAGCCTAACATCCATACATTGAACATGCATTATCACTTTGCACTGATTGCTCTCATTTGACCTAACTCATTTTTGGTGTAGTTTGAAGTCCATCTCCAAAGAGTGCACAATTACTCTTAGTTTTGGTCATGTCAACTCCACTTGAGAGATAACTATTGATGAGGAAATTTTATTCCACACCAATGGTTCTTCTAGTTTTTCTAACTATCACATGTGCCCATTTAGTGTCAATTGCACACATTACTCTCATATTTTATGGATGTATTTTTAGTTGAGCTTGACATCCATACACTGAGCATGCATTATCACTTTGCACTGATTACTCTCATTTGACCTAACTCATTTTTGGTGTAGTCTGAAGTCCATCTCCAAAGAGTGCACAATTACTCTTAGTTTTGGTCATGTCAACTCCACTTGAGAGATAAATATTGATGAGGAAAGTTTATTCTACACCAATGGTTCTTCTTATAAATACCAACTATGCTTTTTAGCATGTGTATACAAAACACTTGCTCATGAAAAAAAATTATGCCATTCCTATATGGATAAATTCCTACCCCTACTGAATTGAGTCACTCTAATAAGTGGGTCAACACTTGTGACAAGGTTTTTGGCACCTTAATATTACATGTTTCTATGGATATTCATTCAATGTGGAACATATAGTGTGTCCTTGCACCATTTATATCATCTTACAAAGTCTTTTAATTGATCGTTTAGATATTTAAATGACTCTTCCTCCTCTTTTTATTGTCTCTTTAGAGACTATTATACTCTCTCATCCTACTTCTATTTCTATGATGATGCATACTAGGTAGATAGTGTTCTTCCTTCTATCAACCCACTCCTATGGGATGATATTTTTCTAGACCTTATTTGTCTTATTATAGAGTCTACATTTATTCCTATATAGTATGTTTCTCTTTAAGTTCAATTGCATATTTGCACTTTGAAGGAGTATAGTGTTTCTAGTGTGAGTACATTCATTAAGAGCTTTGATGACTCACATGTTCTTATGGATATTCATATTATAGATATGTGTGATTCATTTTTAGTATATTCTTCAATTTAAATATTTTTTGAGTCGTGTTCTCCTCTTCACATAGACATTCTTCTAGTGAATGTTCCATGTCATTCTTTGATTGGTCTACTTTAGTGGTATCACCTTCAGGTTCTATGAACAATCTTGTCGGACCTATTCCAAATATCTGATTTGGACCACATTTAAATATCTTTGTATTACTGCATTCATCTTCCATTGTGTAAAGGGTAGAGTTTCAGTACACACATCATGTTATTTCTTTGTCAAAGGGAAGAAACATTATTTGATGTGGATGGAGCTATTACAATCTTTAGGCAGAGGATCTCATCATTGTCCTTGGTCATTTTATGAGCAATACTTGGAGTATTAACTGCTTCAACATCATCATCTAAGGGATATCTTAGTCTCCTCTTCTTCTTTTCTCTCTTTTGGGGGGATCATGGGGAAGTTTTTTTCCTATGGGTTTTCTCCTTTTATCCACTTTATGAGAGATGTTTTTACTTGGGTGCCTTATCATGACCCAATTCTACTACCCACCAAAGCTACACTTAAAGGGGTGTTGGTGTAGGTATATACTACACATATGTATTTAACCTTAATTAGGTTTATTAGGTCTTTTAGTCTTGATTACTACATAATTATGACATCATGATGATATCATCATGCACTTGTGGGTGCATGGGGTCATATAATGATTGGATAGGGTCATTTATCCCACTTAGTTCCCTAAGTGCCTAGTCCACTCAAGGCACCCTTACATTGTGTCCCTTAGTGCTCTTTCTATGTAATAGTGGTAGAGCCTACACACTCAAGATATCTAGCTAAGTCACCAGTCCACCCAACTAGCTAATTTAATGGTATGTTATCCTTTGTATTTAGTGTGGAATATTTCTCATTATAAGCCATTTCTGACTTGAGCATTCAATGAGGATTATGGAGCTACTTAGCCTTTGTGACATTTTTTTAGTGTGATTTTAAGCCTTATTTTATTGTGTTACTTAGCTAAGATTTTTGTAAGTTATGAGTGATAGATTTGTGATCTTATTGAGCTGTAAGCATTGAGCCATTATAATGCATTGCATCTCCACCTCATTTTGATTACATCTATTACAATTTAGATATTTTCTAGTTTTTGGATTCAATAATTATGTGTGTTTACTCTACTATCATGGGTCTTGGTCACCTGATTATAGATTATTCTCACACAAATGAGAGTTAGATCATGTATAAATATGTAATAATTAGCAAATGGGTTGTCATGAAGTATGTGCATTGAAAGGTTAGTAAGATAATTGTCTTGGGTTGATCAAATTAGGTTGAGGAAAGCAAGGGAACAAGTGTCCCAATATTAAAGATAGAACAAAGGGATAAAATAAAATTGGATTAGGTGTAGAAGAACAAGCAACAAAATTAAAGATCAAAGAAGCTATGTAAAAGTTAGTACTAGGCAAGTACGTTAACCAATTATTTGGTTAGAGGAAATCTTTTATGGAGTACAAGTATAAAATGTGTATCCACTTGCTTCATTTTACATTAGACCTCTTATTGGAATAGGTTTCCACTATGTATAAATTTTTGATTCATTAGAGTGTATTATATGTGCCATATTTGCATTAGATATTGATGATGAGATATGCTTAGTTGTGTGTTGTTTGATTGTAACTATGTTCTCTTTAAAATTTTACCCATTGTACTATCTTATTGAAATGTTAGTGTATCATAATTACTACTGAGTGTAGCTCCCATTGATCTTTTCCATGGTCTCCCAAGGATTGCATTATATTTTTGTAAATTAGGATCAATTTGAAATAATGTAGAACATGATTTTGGGCCTAGTGTGATTATTAATTTAATAAATCCAATGTAATGCATGGGACCTAAAACTTGATTGAGATGTTATGCACCATAACCAACATATTTGAGAAGAAAAATACTAAATTTTTTATCCTCTTTTAGGCTTTTAACTACAACATTAGTACATCATTTACCATCCATAAATGGTTTTATAATGACAGGCTCTAGTTAAGAAGAAAGCTGATTTGGGACCTCTTTTGTGACCATATTTATAAGATTATTATTTGATTCTTGTGTTGAATTTATTTTATTAAGAAACCCCTATTTTAATATATTATAATTTGGCTTTGATGACTATATTTTTGAGTTTTGCCTTATTTGAGATTTTAAACTATTTTACTAGCACTCATTCTTTAGAAGATGTAATCATTATATGATTATAACTACTTGAATCAATGGAGTGTGGGATGCCCTATGATATGGTATTGTATGTATTTTTTATAACTTATTGATCTAAAATTATTGATTTACCATTATTTTTTAGAGGAGATATATCCCTACATTCACCTACTACGATTGATGTAAATAAATAATGAGATACGTTATCACAGTTATCAATGGGATTGAAATATATTTTTCACATTATCTAATTTGTTAATCCCTATGTATTCTCATCATCACTACTATCTTAATCTTATATTTTTCAATAACAATCATATGTATTGACCAATAGTGGCAATTTTTTAATGGACCCTATGGAATCTAAAAGAGGTAACTCTTACTTGTGTTCATTCATGATAGGTTCTTCAAGTTGTTTAGAGATGTGTTCCTTTGGTGAAATCTCTTGGATAAGCTCCTTTATGTGTTGAGTTATTGGATAAGTATGTTCCATATCAACTACTTTACTTGATTCACCCACCTCATAATTATGTATTTATGCAATTAGAATTGGTTGTTTAAGTGCTATGCAAGAAACCTTATCAAAATATGTGATTTTATAGTATCAAAAAAGGTGTATCATGTATTGGAATTGTAAACTCATGTGAATCATATAGAAACTTGATGCACTTATGAAATATATAAGGTATATCCAACAAAACATCGATCCAAGGTCATCATAATAATAGATTATACTGTAATTGAGCAACCACAATTTGAAAGATAATAGAGACCATTTTAGGATCTGCCAATATACCTAATGTGATAATTCCCATTATAGATGTTATACTATTATCAAAGCTATATATATGTTGTTCAAATTTTAAAAGTTTTTTCTTATTTAAAGAAATAATTTTTGTATGAAGTCATAAATAAAAATATATACTCTAGACACATTATCAACTAAAACTCTTGTAATCAATTTTCCTTGAATTTGAACCTGGATAAATAGTTGAATATTCTACTCAATAATGTGTTTTAGAGGTAAGTCTTATTTATCAAAATAAATAGTACCATCAACATATTTTAAGGTGCTCAAAATATAATAAAATGGAGTTGGTTGTGTGTTTATAATAATATTGGTATCTCACAACATTGCATATAGGATATCCTTTTAATTTGGTTCTCTTTTCAATAATTATAAGATAGAAATCTTGGTGTGTGTATTACACAATTGCTCAATGAGATCATACCCTTTGCATTGGAAAGATTATTTTGAATTGTGTAGAGGAGGTGGAGGGGGAATATTAATAATAAGTGCTTTGGGTTGGGAATTTAAAGGGGGTTTCCTTTTTCTAGTTTGAACAACATGGATTTAAGATTCTAAGATGATATGTGGATGAATAAGAGGTATATAATATCTAATAGAAATATGTTGAGGGTGACTAGAAGTAAGCAAAAAGGGTTTAGTACATGTTATTTGACATCTAATTATGATAGGAATCAACTTAGATTGAATGTTACAAGAAATAGTGGTAGCAAAGCATATGATCTCATGAGATAACATATCTTAACTTTATCTACAAGGGGTGAACTCTTCCTTATAACCAAGACGTCTAGTTTCAATATTGGTTGAAGTAGAGGATAGTTCTTATCCTAAAATAATATTATATTTTCCATGACCTAATTCATAGGAAGGGGGGGTTTAGAACAAAGGGGTGAAGAGTCAATACAAGCACAATAGGAATTAAAAATAACATAAGAGTCCTCAAGATGTAATGTGTTTTATTGATTAGATTCAGTTTTTAACCATGCTTACATATAATGACAAAAATGTTGTTGAATGGGAGATGTAACAATAAAATATATGATCCTATGTAGAATATGAAAGAGATATTCATTAGTTAAACCCATTTAAATGTAAAAGGAAATAACGCTTAATCTATTGATATATAAATATGAATGAATCAAATGAATTACGATTATTTATTTAAGATAAATCAAGTAAAACTACTATCTAAGAAGATAATGCAATAAAAATTTAAGGATCAAGGGTGATCTAGGCAAGGGTTAGAATGATTTGTAGGCTCTAATATATACTTTCTCATTCATTGATTAGTGTTGCCCCAATGTTTTAGAGCACTAATTATAGAGGTAGCACTATGACTGTAGCCCACTAACCCTAGTTTCAAGGGTAAGTTGAGAGTAACATACCTAGGTGATATATTCCTCTTAGGTGCACCAAAAATTAGATAGATAAAAAAGGTTTCCTATTGGTGTAAAAAATAGGATCCTAGAATTTATGATATATCATGAGGTACCAGGAAAGTAAATTACATGTTTAGGATTGTACTATGGCAATGAGTAACGAAGCAAAACCCATCATTCCATGATGTTTGTAAATAGAGCATCATGTAGCCCTTCACGATAATCATCAAATAGTTTTAAAACTATCAGAACATAGTTTCTAAAACAAGTAAATAAAAATAAAAATATATTAAAATAAAGGTGATTTTTTAATAGGAAAATATAAAATTTCAACCCAAATCAAAAGAAAGAGCCTTTGTGTTGATATCTATCTGAGGTGAAAAGACCAAATTTTCAGTTTCAAATTACTCCAAAGTTGAAAAATATGAATCATTATGTTACATATAGTATCCAAGGTTGAGGACTATATTAGTTTTGTATCAAGAATTTATAAAATTAAACAGAAACTCTAATCTAAAAATCAACAAGCAACTAGTGTTCTAACTAGTTCACCAAAATGTGTGAATAGAATTAATTATAAATTGAAAATTACCTATAAATAGACATGTAAATTATTAAAATCTGATCTAGGATGGTAAAAACAACATAATATAGTAAAATGCAAAGATCAAAAAAAATTATAGAATTTGTAAATTCTCTAAAAATAGAACCTAGGGTTGATGGTGATGGTGATGGTGATGGTGATGGTGATGGTGATGGTGATGGCAATGATTGGGTATAGATAGCCATAGGCTTATGGTATGTTATTAGTAGTAGAAATAGCATTGGGTGTAGAAGAGTAGGGGCACATGAGTTAACACATAGCAATGGTCAGGAGGGAGAAGATAATGGAGGAGAAATTTTTGAGGTGAGCTTAGGGGAGTGGGGGTTAGTGGATAAGCAAAGACTTCACAGGGGATGGAAAAAAAGATAAAGACCAAGTCGGTATTCTCATTTCGAAATTTGATCATGGTAATGTGCCTCTCAAAGATTTTTTAGGGCTAAAGTAGGTAGGTGTAGATAGAGGCCTATCTAGTAGAGGCTCATCTCCAAAGAAGTAGGTGTCTGAAGCAACAATAGGGGTGGCTAGGGTTTCCTCCAAGGCATTAATGTACTCCAATTTCATTAATGTCTCAAACCCTCTTCATACTTATGGATATTTATGCAAAGAGTTTATTCTTAGATCTCAGTCTGGCTCATATCCTTTTTTGATTCCTAGAAGTTAGATTCCACTAGAAAAGATTTATGAGAAGGATAAAGAAGCCATGGAGGGTTCAAAATGGAATACATAAGTAGAACCTACAAAGAAAGGATCCCTAGAAATAACCTGCTTATGTGATATCCCCTTGATTTTTTTTGACACTCCTATTCTAGAAATTTCAAATGTAGAGCTTTCAGTGATTAGTTTGGAAAGGGGGAACAAATCCTTGATTGATAGGTGTGTAGGGAATCATCCTTCTTAGGAAGTTAATTTAAAATGGTTGCATGGAACCTGGCCTACATTAAAATCTCCTCTCTCAATGTTGTCAAATGGTTTCTTTATGCTTTTATTTCAATCCTCGGTGGATATATATTTTGTGTGTTTGAATGGTCCATGGTTTGTTAGAAACCAAGGGGTATTTTTGTGTCCTTAGGCTCTCTTTTTTATTCAATTGCATTGGTTATCTCTCAATCCCTAGTATGGGTTAGATTTTATAATCTCCCCTTAGCCTTGTGTGATCTTGGTCTTCTCAAGTAGATGATTTCATCCTCCCATAGACTGTGGATCCAATTTATTAATTTTGAAGGACTTCCCTTTAGATGTTTCAAATGTAATCAAGCTAATCATAAGATTTTGTCATGCCTTGAGAAAGGTTTTAAAGGATCTCATGCAATGATCCTGAATAAATGGGTTGAAAAGATTGGTTGTTCAAATTGAGATTTGATTCATAGTATGCAATTCTCTTCAAAATCCACTTCTATTGAGGTTTCATCTTCGGTAATCTTTTAAAAAGTTTAGAATAGGCCTCAGAAGGGTGAGGTTTTGGTGGTAATGAAGGGTTAGATTTATATGGAGGCAAGGCATCATTCATCTCCCTTTTTGAAAGAATAAGTAGTTGTTAAGAATACAGGGATAAAGAGTGTTGACAAAGTTTCTCCATTATCAGATTATTCCAAGCAGAAGGAAGTCACAGAGGAGGATGGTGATGGTTGGGAGGAAGAATAAGAAGAGCTGGTTAGTAGGGAGTTTTTGTCTATATCTCAACATCCTAGTGATTTTAAGACTCCTAATTATGGCAAGAAATGGAAAATAGGTAGGAAAATGGAATTAGAAAGGTTACAACTTGATGCTAAGAATTCCATTGATGGCAGTACTCAATGGACAATGGAATCTTTACTCTCTAGCATGATAGGCATTTGTTGGTAGCAAAAGGTTGATTTAATGGCTGGGCATGTTGTGTTTCTAAGTAATTTATTGAATGGTTTCTATGTTTTGCTTTGTATTATGTTTATATTTTAATCTCAGGTTAGGTTCTAAGATTTTTAGTTTTGGATGATCTAAAAATTGATGAGGTTTTCTCGACTGTAGTATTTTTAATCTTAATCTTGATTTAACTTTTTGGGGTGACTAAGCCTCTTCTTATGCCCCAAAACTAGTTTAGGCTCTGGTAAAAAGTTGAAATCAACAAAAAAAATAGAACTAGGGTTAGGGTTAGATAATTATCCTTGTAAATGATTTATTTTAGACTATATTGACTTTTCGTGAACTATGATTGTCTGAAAAGACATGTAAACATATATGTATTAGAAAATGTGATTCATTCTATGATGGGACAAGTTTTTAGGAGGAAAAAATGAGCACAATACATTATTATTTGTCTACTATGACTTTGTCATGTTAGACTGTGCATTGGATCTAAAAATATAGGTATGTTTTCTTGCATTTATATGTGACTTATCTTTGTATGGATCCTAAATTGATGTGTGGAATTCTTGTAAAATTATATCCCTAATCCTACACAAGTACACAAAAGGAGATCAAATTCAAAATGGAAAAAATGGGGGAAGTGGGAATGGCAAAACTATCCTTAAAAAACCCCTTTGTTGATTGAGTACTGCCTACATAGCCCAAAGGGCCTTAGGCCAATTAAGTTCTCCCTTTAGGGAAGATCATGTGAATGCAACTAGAAATTTTTATTAGAATTTTTAACAATCATTTCCCTCAACCTATAATAAATAATTTCAAACTTATCCTAGGACTAAAAAATTATAATTTTACATAATATAGATCTTTACTTAGAAAATAGATGTTTTTGAAATCAAAAAGATAGTTGCCTTGTAAGAAAGTGTTAAGTCCTTTCAAGTATGACCCTGATGTAATTTTATAGAGAAATATCTTGAATTTTTCTGATAAATTACCTATTGATATGTGTCTAAAATCCATTAGGAAGCATGCCATTTTAAAAAGGTAGTCATTAGATTACAAGAGACAAGTTTGCACTACTGGACAAGTGTGAAGTGGGCCCCTATTTGCCTAGTGTAGACTTGTCCTAAAAGGATATAGGATTTTGAAACATGAATGATAGTGAAGTATCCTGTAAATATGGATTAATACATATGAAATAGGAAATTTTGAAATATATTATTATAAGTTACAAGCCTTTTAAATATTTCACAGAGATTACGGGTTATTGAAATGGTGAATTGGCCAATCAAGGTAATGATGTAAAGTACAAGCATTGTTAAGCATTTATTGATTAAATTTTAGTGCCTTAAATTTGAAACATGTATCAATGTCAAAAATAAAACTTACATCCACAAAATATTTGTGTTACATTCACACACAAAAAAAAAGAGTTTAACTCGCTTCACAATCATTGTATACTAATCCCTAGTCTAAGCATGCATAGCTATCACACTCAATAATTAAAATGTATGTGTTGTTTTCTTAAAAACCCCAAAAAAACATTTTCCATAGGTTGGATATTAATTTAAAACATATAATAAATTCCATTAAATAATTTAGTAATTTGTCGAGTTTTTGTATCTTCCACATGGTCAGAGATGGGCCAAAACACCTATATAAAAACCCTTTTGAATCTTCACTATCTTCTTGAAGAATTAAAAAAATTAATTTGAGGTTTATGCCTATTACTCTTTTAAACTAAGCCTTTCCACCACAACATAGAGATAACTATATATAAATATTTTCCTCTATATACCCAAATATTGGTCATGCAATCACTTATTGATATAACTTTTTTATGATGATATTTGTGGTGGAAAATATTTGTGGATAGTTGTGTGTACCTTGGTAGTGTAAAGTGTTAAATTATAATGGCAACAATCATAAACCTTTAAATGATTTCTCTTCTTAGGATTTATGTTTTAAAACTTTTAGAAACCATTTTCAATATCTATTGTAATCTTAAAGAATCAAAAAATTATTTTGAAGTTTATGTGTGTCATCCTTGTAAATCAATCCTTTCCATCACAATGACAAAGAAAACTATACATATAAAAATAAAAAAATGAACTGGCAATGACTACAAATGCAAACTCTGATCTATGCATGTTGAGCTATTAAAAGCACATGGCATTTGAAACCCACAAAGTCATAAAAAACACTACATCACCAATAGCCAACACATGAAATCATAACCAAAAATATTCTATCCTTTCTACCACAACAACATATAAAACTATTTTTTATTTTTTTAAAAAAAATTATGCCATAAACCTAACTAAAAAATAAAAATACTTACTAATGACTGTGTTCAAAAACTTTGGTCTATGCATTTCAAGCTATAAAAACTACATGGAGTTTCAAACCCATAATGACATACCAAAAACTATTTAAAGCCCCTTTTCAATTTCCACTCTCATATTAAATAAATGAAAAATAACAAACTAAATCACAACCACAAGTAGTTTTGAGGTTTATGGCTCTTAGCTTTGAAAATTAACCATGAGGATACAAACAAATATTCACAAATATTTTTCATTGTAAACCTTATAGTCAAAAAATATATATACTAGAGAAATAGATTCAAGATTAACCAACCTTATAGTCATTGTATGGCCACCCTAATCTATGCATACATGGTTATCACACTAAATAAATAAATAAAAATTTTATCTATGTGAAAACTAAAAACAGTGTCATTGATGAACTTTATCGACCTATCATCCTTGCATATATAATACCTCATCACAAATGGGCCAACACACCCCCATGAGTGAATTATACTCCTTGTAAGGTGACAACACCAAAGTGTGTCATGTGTCACTATTATGGGAACACAATCATATTCATCCTCCAAATTCAATTGGTGATCGTCGACCAGATCAAGGTATGAAAACTAAATGACATTTTAAACCCATGACAACAAAAAAAAAAAATCTAAAATAAACTTAAATAATAAAAAATACTCCATCACCAATACACCAAACCATAACCATAAATAATTTATTCTTTTTGGCATAACAAAAGAGACTACTATATACATAATTACTACATACACAAATTCTTATCTGTCAATGTATAACTATCAAAACTACATTACATTTTCAACATGCAATGGTATGCAAAAAACTATCAAAACACCCTATTTAATCTCCACTATATTCTTTAAAAAATAAAAATATTATATTATCAATGTCTATAAAATCAAATCATATCCAAAAATCATTTTTAGATTTAAGGCTTTCACCTTTTCAAATTGACAATTTGTGCCACAATGAAAGAGATAACCATGCTTTCATCTTTTGCTACAGTGTTGAATAAACAAAATAAAATGTTTCACTATGTGAAAACTCAAAAAAATATAGCTTTTGCATAGCTTTTATACTAATGAAAAATCATAATAAATGTCATTAGTTAATTTAATGTCTTGCAAATCTTTCCCTATCTGCCATTTGGTTGCTAATGACCTAACACTCTATCAACCATTAAAACTTGTTATCATAAATGAGAAGCTCATATATAGATAATATTTTTGTGACATGTTGTTAATGATAATATTAGTAATAGCACACAAATGTTTGCATCCTTACATATGCATTAAAATTGAAGATAAATTAATTATTAATAATAATCATTTAAGAATTATTTGATGCACTTTAAGAGCAAGTTACAATATTTGTGACAATATTAGAAAAACATAAATATGAGAAAAACCTAAAATATTAGAATTATAAAGATATTTTTATGCCACACCATATTTGATTTTATACTTATGTGTTTACATAGGTTATACATGCAGAACAAATTTTGATATATTTGTGTGTGCCATCGTTCTATTCATATTCTACGTACTTCAAAATACAATATATAAAACATTGTCATTTTTTTATCTTTTTTTAAATATAATAATTTTTTTAATGAAAATTATAATTTCTTTTCATGCAATAGATTTTTTGAACCATATACGATAGTTAATGAATTATTTATCTGAGTTATTATGTCATTTATTATGTTATAGGTGGTTTTGATTTATTCTTAAAAATGTTTTTTCTTTTGATTTAAATATAAATGCATCTAAGGTGTGGTACTAATTTTTTTCCCCAATTTTATTTTTAATGATTTAATTTTTTATATATAATTAAAAGTGTTATATACATTTAATTGGAATGAGCCTTAAATTTTGTATGCAATTGATAGTGCATATTCAGTTTTTGAGAATGCATATGTTTGAATAATACAAAAGATATTATTTTAACCATATTTATATAGTAACATTGATTTTAACTCATCTTATCTAATAATTATTGTTAAAATATTGAAAGTTCTAAACATATTGATTTGATTATTTATTCATTGCAAAAACAACTAATGAAACAAAATAGTGTAAAAAATAAGTAATAAACATTTTTAGAATCTCATGGAATATGTAAAAACAAGCACAAAAAACACTGTTTTTTTCCACCACAAGTAAGGTTAGTCTATATAAGTAATTAGAGACTCTTGGCTTTCCAATGGCTTTTCCATTAAATAACAGCAATTTATATCCAAATTATGTTTACAAGCCAAATCTTAACCTGCCTCACAATGGTTAGATTCCTAATCTTTGAGGTATGCACATATCAACAATTCTTGGCCTTTATTGTCATACAAAATGAAAAAAAAAAATGTTTTTCTATGTGAAATTTTTTTTTTTGGGGGTACATTAGTGTTATCACTAATGGAAAATCATAGTAAATGTCATTTTGCATAGTACCCTTATTGTCGACCAAAAAAAATGTTTAATTAATCATATTTATTAACTTATCAACCTTCTGTATATGTCAGTTGGTCATCAAACCTATTTTAAATCTCCATTTTCATCCTTTAAAACTAAACTAATACTCGAGTTGATTTGAGTTGGAACAAATAGTTATCTTGAGTTAATCACAGACTTGATCATTAAGTTTCGATATTAAAGTAATATCATTCCTTACTTACACCTTGCATGTATTTCTTTCTTCAAAATCCTTCCTTACTTACCGTCAAAATCTTATCATGTCATTCAAGGTGAAACAGAGGTTAACCTTTATTGTAAGTCAAGTTCACAAATATGCATTTCCTAATTTAGCTTGAACTTCTTACTCAAAGATTACTCGAGTTAAATTCAACTATTTCTTGAAAATTCCATTATCCATCCAAAAAAAACCAAACTACTTGAAGTGGATTGCATGTAATTAATTAAATATGGCAAGTAAACATTGCTTACATTAGGTTAGTCATTTTTGTGAAATAGGTTCATTAAATTTCATAGTATTTAATTTAGATATTGACATATGCCATATTATATTTATATCTCGAATTGGCTAAATGTTTAAAGATATTTATAAAGATATTTTTATTAATTTATTCATAAAATCAAACATCTAATTTCTTGATTTACTCATGAAAATCACATCAATTAAACGCATATCTATAAACAAATGTATGCACATGTACTATAGCCAACGTGTCACAATGACACATATGCGAAAGGGACAATAGTTCATCGAATTAAAACCTAACAGAAGAAAAACATGATGTGACAGTACTGACTGCTTCAACATCATCATCTAGGGTATCTCTTAGTCTCCTCTTCTTATTTTCTCTCTTTTGGAGGGGATTTAGGGGAGAGTTTTTTTCCTACGAGTTTTCTCCTTTTATCCACTTTGTGAGAGATGTTTGTACTTGGGTACCTTATCAGTCCTAGTTTTCAGGGTGCAATTCTACTACCCAATTCTAAAAAAACCCCAAAAACACATTTTCCATAGGTTGACTATTAATAAAAATTTATAATAAATGCCATTAAATAATTTATTAACCTATCGAGCTTCTGTATCTTCCACATGGTCAACGATGGGCCAAAACACCTATGTAAAATCCCTTTTGAATCTTCACTATTTTCTTGAAGAATTAAAAAAATCGATTTGAGGTTTATGCTTATTTCTCTTTTAAACTGAGCCTTTCCACCACAACAATAGAGACAACTATATATATATATATATATATATTCCTCCACATACCCAAATATTGGTCATGCAATCATATATTGATATGATTTTTTTTACGATGATAGTTGTGGTGGAAAATATTTGTTAATAGTTGTGTGTACCTTGGTGGTGTAAAGTGTTAGAATATAATGACGACAATCATAAACCTTGAAATAATTTTTCTTCTTAGGATTTATGTTAAAAAAAAATTAGAAAGCCATTTTTAATCTCTATTGTAATTTTAAAGAATCAAAAAATTATTTTGAAGTTTATGCCTGTCGCCCTTGTAAATTGATCCTTTCCATCACAATGATAGAGAAAACTATACATAGAAAAAATTAAAAAAATGAACTGGCAATGACTACAAGCGCAATCTTTGATCTATGCATGTTGAGTTATTAAAACCACATGACATTTAAAACCCACAATGTCATCAAAAACATTACATCACCAATAGCCATCAATGAAATCATAACCAAAAATTGTCTAGCCTTTCCACCACAACAACATAGAAAACTATAAAAAAATATTTTATGCCATAAACCTAACTAAAAAATAAAAATACTTACCAATCACTATGTTCAAAAACTTTGGTCTATGCATTTTAAGCTATCAAAACTATATGGAGTTTCAAACTCATCATGACATACAAAAAACTATCTAAAACCCCTTTTCAATTTCCACTCTCATATTAAATAAATGAAAATAATATGTTAACAAAAACTAACAAACTAAATCATAACCCCAAATAGTTTTGAGGTTTTTGGCTCTTAGCTTTGAAAACTATCCATGAGGATGCAAACAAATATACATAAATATTTTTCATTGCAAACCTTATAGTCAAAAAATATATATACTAGATAAATTGATTCAAGATTAACCAAACTTATAGTCATTATATGTCCACCCTACTCTATGCATACATGGTTATCACACTAAATAAATAAATAAATAATGTTTAGTTCTGCAAAAACTAAAAAAATGTCATCGATGGACTTTGTCAAGTTGTCATCCTTGCACATATAATACCTCATCACTAGTGGGCCAACACAACCCCCTGAGTGAATTCTAGGCCTTGTGAGGTGACCACACCAAAGTGCACCATATGTCAGTATTAGGGGAACATGATCATATTCATCCTTCAAATTCAAATGGTGATCATTGACCAAGTCAAGGTATGAAAACTAAATGACATTTTAAACCCATGAAAATAGGGAAAAACAATATAAAATACACTTAAAGAATAAAAAATACTCCATCACCAATAACCAATACACCAAACCATAATCATAAATCATTTATTCTTTCTGACATAATAAAAGAGACTTCTATATACATAATTACTACATACATAAATTCTCGTCTATCAATGTATAACTATCAAAACTGCATTACATTTTCAACATGCAACTGTATGCAAAAAACTATCAAAACACTCTTTTTAATCTCCACTCTCATCTTAAAAAATAAAAATATTATATTATCAATGGCCAGCAAATCAAATCATAGCCAAAAAGCATTTTTAGATTTAAGGCTATCACCTTTTCAAATTGACAATTTGTGCCACAATGAAAGAGATAACCACACTTTCCTCTTTTTGCTATAGTGTTGAATAAACAAAACAAAATATTTCACTATGTGAAAACTCAAAAAATTATAGATTTTGCTTAGCTTTTATACTAATGAAAAATCACAATAAATGTCATTAGTTAATTTAATGTCTTGCGAATCTTTCCTAGCTGCCATTTGGTCACCAATGACCCAACACTCTATCAACCATTAAAACTAAAAAATGAGAAGCTCATATATAGATAATATTCTTGTGACATGTTGTTAATGGTAGTATTAGTTTAGATTAATAGCACACAAATGTTTGCATCCTTAAATACGCATTAAAATTGAAGATAAACAAATTATTAATAATAATCATTTAAGTATTATTTGATGCACTTTAAGAGCAAGTTATAATATTTGTGACAATATTAAAAAAAAAAAAATACAAGGAAAACTCAAAATATTAGAATTAGAAAGATATTTTAATGCCACACCATATTTGATTCTGTATTTATGTGTTTACATAGGTTATACATGCAGAACAAATTTTAATATATTTGTGTGTGCCATTGTTCTATTCATATTCTATGTACCTCAAAATACAATGTTAAAAACATTTTGTCATTTTTTTGATGATTTTTTATAAATAGATTTCTTTTTTGTATGAAAATTATAAGTTATTATCATGAAATAGATTTTTTTAACCATATATGATAGTTAATGAATTATTTTTCTGAGTTTTTATGTCATTTATTATGTTACAAGTGGTTTTGATTTATTCTTTAACTTAAATACAAATGCATCTAAGGTGTGGTACTATTTTTTTCCCCAATTTTATTTTTATTGGTTGAATTTTTGATATAGAATTAAAGTGTTATATACATTTAACTGGAATGAGCCTTGCATTTTATAAGCAATTGTTAGTGCATATTCATTTTTGGAGAATTCATATGTTCGAGCAATACAAAAGATATTATTTTTACCATATTTATATAGTAACATTGATTTGAACTCATCTTATCTAATAATGATTGTTAAAATATTGAAAGTTCTAAACATATTCATTTGATGATTTATTCATTTTAAAAACATAATAATGAAATAAAATAGTGTAAAAAATAAGTAATAGACATTGTTAGAATCTCATGGAATATGTAAAAAAAAGAATAAAAAACACTTATTTTTTTCCAACACAAGTAAAGTTAGTCTATATAAGTAATCAGAGACTCTTGGCTTGCCAATGGCTTTTCCATCAAACAATGATAATTTCTATCAAAATTATGTTTAGAACAAGCCAAATCTTAACCCACCTCACAATGGTTGGATGCCTAATATCTGAGGTAGGTACACAAAGATATCAATAATTCTAGGCCTTTATTGTCATACAAAATGAACAGTAAAAATATTTTTCTATGTGAAAACAATTTTTTTGGGGGTACATTAGTGTTATCACTAATGGAAAATTACAATAAATGTCATTTTGCACAATATCCTTATTATCGACCAAAAAAAAAGTTTAATTAATCATATTTATTAACTTATCAAACTTCTGTATATGTCAGTTGGTTATCAAACCTCTTTTAAATCTCCATTTTCATCCTTTCAAACTGAACCTTTCTACTACAATTCCAAAGACAACTATTCAATAAAAAATCAATTGCAACTTTGATTATAAAAAAATGATGTGACAATATATACATGCCTAATGTATGGACTATACATGTCAAAATATAAAAACTATATGATGTTTTAAACTCGTAATGACATGAAAAAAATAAATCTAAAACTCCTTTTTAATCTCCACTCAGATATTAAAGAATAAAAAATAGTGGAGTACCAATGGCTGAGAAATCAAATCATAACTCTACAACAAATCTAAAATTTTCCTCTCTTTGAAATCTATATGAGCTTATTATCTATGAGAGAAATATTGGCTATTCATATTTTTATCTGTATGTGTAAAGGGTTGATATTGAGTATGAAATAATTGTGAGATGAGTTAAGCTCCATTCAATGCCTTTGTGTGAAATCAATGAGTTCATGTCTCAAAATTCTACACGTCTACCAGGTTATGATTTTATTTTTTTCAAAGGTGTGTTTTATGACTATATGATGAGATTGAATTTGGATTATATATTTCTCAATATTCTATTAATGATGAATATCATTTTATTTCTTTGCTTATAGTGTGTGCACATATTTGTGAGGTTACCTAAAAGGGATTGAGGGGGGTGATAGGGATCTATTGACTCCTTGGTGACCAAAATGAGAGTATTTTTCATGTATATCATTATTTTGTATTGGATGTAGAGATTCCATTGATATTTTAATGTGTGGCATGCTTTGATGTAGTCATGTCACCATGATATTGGCCTACTGGAGACTAGATGACAAATACAAAATGTTGATAGGGAACTAAATTTAAATTCTAATTGTTTACTTCAATGTTGACCAAAGAACATTTTTTCATAAATACATATATAATTTATGAACGTATTATAAAATTTCAAGAAATTATTCCTCGTACTGGGTCTCCTTTCTCTTTTGAACAATTTAAAACAACAAAATAAAAATGGAAAAATGAAAGTTAATAACACACTTCACAAAGAATTAATTGTTCGCACTTGTTACATTTCTTTTTAATTAATGATTTTTTGTTTACATAACCGATAAGTCTAAAATTCAAATAAGGCAAGTTTTAAATGGTTTTATTATGCTTCATTAAAATATTTAATATTGGAATTTTATTTAACATGGATTTAATTTAAATTGTTATTTTTGAAAGCTCGATCAATTTTCTTTATTTACAGAAGAAAAATATGAGTTATAATTAGTATTGTAATCATTCCTTTTCTATTATTTCCTTATCTTTATCATGTAATTTGGAATGCAAAAAAAAAAATCAATATTTGAATATTATTGAGAGGCATCACACATTGTTTGTTAATTGGTCGTGTAAAATGTAATTAGAATGTCAAATGTCAGTGATTTTTTTTATTTTCAATTTGTAAAAAAATTGTGATTAGTATGTTGAACAAATTTATAGAAATTATTGGTTGTATTTTCATTTCCTTTCTCTTTCTAACAATTAACAACATGCTTATTGTACTCTGTCATCATTTCCATTGCACTTATTTTGTGCAATTTTTAGTTACATAATTTTATGATTTTTTAAATAGTAACTTATATGTGAAATGGGTTTCTAGAATGAAATTATCTTATATAAATGTTATGTTTAAGAGTTGAAAGATAAGTATTCCAATCAAAACAATTAAGTGCAAATCAAGTATGCATTTTTAATGAAATTATCTTATATAATTGTTATGTTTAAGGTCTTAAAGATAAGTAGTCTAGTCAAATTAAGTAGACAAAAATCAAGTATGCATTTTTAATTTTATAATCGAGCTAGTATTATGTTAGACTTAAATAGATAATAATCAATGCCATGTCATAGAAGAAAAAATTTAATAGGAAAAAAATAAATAATGCTTTAATGAAATGAAATTAATTATTATTATGAAACTCTATTTTGTATCATAAGATTTTACCATTTTAATTTACTCAATTGATAAATGGGCTTCAAATCCCATATCTTATTTTTACCATTTTAATTTACTCAATTGTTTTTTTAATTTTTTCTTTGCATTCAATGTATACGATTACTTATTTTTATTTGTGTTTTGTATTCAATATAAAGTATAGTTAAGTGCCTCTTATTTATTGGAAATACATTTATATTTTGTATTCAATATATATTGTAGGATTTAGGGTATGTACAATTGACATTTAAAGTATAGTTAAGTGATTCTTATGTATTAGAAATACATGCTAGTTCATATGCATTATAAAGTATCTTACACATTTATGTAGGGCACCTGACATCATGGATCCTAAATGGAATTTTATTTCTTTTCCGTTTTATTCAAGTTGCTTACAACAATATGTTTTTTAAACTTCTATATACAAATGTCCTTTTTCGACTCGTTACAAGGGGAACCTCTTTATGTTGAGTTCAAATGTTTTTTACTACCTAATAATTAAGTGTTATTAAATATATATTTTTCAAAGAAATTATAAGGTTCAATCAAATATAAATTTATATATTTAAAAAATATTTAAAAAGTTATAATTAAAAAGTAAGTGTTTTTTCTCCATAGACATAATACATATATTTTTGTTAAAAATATTGCCATTTATGTAGAGTTAAATGTCAACATACTATCTCATATATTTATGAATGTTTATGAAAAGTTCACATAAATTCTAATCTATCTCAGATTTTTTAATAATTTAAAGGACATTTTAAGTCTTTGGGGCCCAAAAATTAATAGAATTATGTATGTGTAAAATATATGTACCTCAAACTAAGCATTATAAAACTCAAAAAAAATATAGTAAACAATATTTATTTTATTTCAAAATCAAGTGAAAATAATAATAGATAGGATGTCTTTAGATTTATAAAATATTTCCTCTCTAGTAAATAAGGGATTATGAGTCCATATCATGTCTCCATCGATCTATGACTATAAAAAATGTTCTCTAATTGAGTTTGGGTAGAATGGAACAATTTTGATATCATATGGATAGTCCTAGTCATTGCATAAAAATATATGCTACAAGTTTAAATCATGTTTTCCCATTTTTGACTTATCACCTTCTATTACAAATTCATGTGCTTTGAATTTTGACTGCAAGACTGAAATTGAAAAGGGTTTGGTTTGGGGATATGTGTATATATGGTAAGTATTTGAATTTTTTTCATAACCTCTCAAACTGTACAAATTAATTACAAGTTTGTAAACATTGAAATGCATAAGAGTAATAATGTTAACAAAGTGCTCCAAATGTTACACCCTTAACCTATAGCATGTCTATGGATATGTGTGGCTAAGTTTTAGCTTCCATAATTATTGTCCTTATCTAGTCATGTTTATCTAGGTTTTTATTTTGTTAGTTGGTTTGAACTATGAAACAACCATGGATAGAGTAGAGCATATATAGGAGGTAGTGGTTAGTAATTTGATATCATATTACAATTTATGTTCTTATTGCATTGTATGGAGGTTTCCCCCTTGAAGTGGCTTAGCCATATTTATCAAGTGTTATGCTCTTTTACCTATCATTTTTTTGGCTCATTCTACTCTTATTAATATGATATATAATTGCTAATCTATTATACTAGTGTGAATTATCTAATTAATTTCATTACAAGTGGTATAAAAGCTTTGATTTGGGAAAGGTTCAACAACCTAGTTTTTTTAGCGTATCACGATATTTATATGAACTGAAGGATCTAAAAAAAATTGTGATCCCAGAAGAAATTATGTTTTCTATCAAAACAATATTACTTGAGGTCTTTTTAAAAATATTAAAAAAAAAAGTTTGTGATTTTTTTGCACCCTTGTGGAAATCAACAGTCATTAGATTCATCTTTATGAGATGATGAAAATGGTATAATTTCTTGGTATACTTTTTTTGGGCCCAAAACCCTCAAGTTGGTGCATGGCAAGACTAAACACCAGAGGCTACGGAAAATGGAAAGCCACTCTAGGAAAAACACCTACCAAGGATGAAATGGATATGGATACTTCTAATTCAATGAATACTAAAGTGTACTCACAACTCCAAGGTGAGATGCAAACCATGGATAAAAATTAAGATATGTATAAGATCTCTAGTGTAGTGCATTCACTGTGAGTGATAATTTCCAATATTGAGACTCAAATGATGCAACTTGCGAGTGATGTTTTATTTACCCATCCCACAATTTTAGGTCATGATTATAGATGGTGACATAGTCAATTATTTAGGGAAACACCATAGCATAAAACTTACTATGGGAGACTACAAACTATATTCCCCTATGTTTTATATCCCCATGGGTGGAGCAAACATTGTTTTAGGAGTCTAATGGCTCATAATCTTGGGCACATATGAGATGAATTTATAAGAGATGTTAATAAGCTTTCATTTTGAAGGTAATACATTTATACTTTGAGGATTAAGAGAAAAATCTCACATTTGGCTAGTTCTCATAAGATGCAAAATATTCTCAAAAAAAGGGCAAAAGTAATTGTAGCACTATTTTTTTCCATAGAAGTTTAGCTAGCAAAGGCATCCACACATCCTAACCTGCAACATATTATTGATAACCACTCAACTATTTTTGGATCAATGCCAAAATGATTTCCACCAAGAAGAGATTAAAATCATGCCATTTGATTGATTCTTTGGAGTCAACTACCAGACATCAAACCATACAAGTATCCATATTCCCATAAGAGTGAAATTTAAAATATGGTACATGAGATGTTGGAGGTGGGTATTATTAGACATAGCCAAAGTGAATATCATCCCCAGTGATCATGGTGTGTAATAAATATGATACTTGGAGGATGTACCTAGACTATAAAGAACTCAATAATTACACCATCAAAGATAAGTTCCCTACCATTGTAATTGATAATTTTCTTGATGAGTTTCATGGTGATATCTATTTTACCAAACTATATTTTTGTTTTATGTACCATAAATTTTGGATCAGGGATGAGGATGTCCCTAAAACAACTTTCAAAACTCATGAAGGCCATTATGAGTTTTTGGTCATGCCTTTTGATCTCATAAATGCTACATATGAATTTTATAGTTTTATGAACACTATTTTTATGCCTTTTTGAGGAAATTTGTGTTGGTATTTTTTGATGATGTCTTAATATATAGAAAATTTTGGGAAGAACATTTGTATCATGTGAAACATGTATTATTAATTCTCGAACACCATAGATTTATGAAAACCTTTCCAAATGTGCTTTTGGATTATAAGAGGTGGTGTACTTGGGTCATATTGCTTCACATTAAGGATTCAAATTAGACCCATATAATATCAAAGTTATGATAGAGTGGCAGGTGCCAAAAATCTCAATAACCTTCGATGTTTTTCGGGGCTAATAGGTTATTATCATAGATTTGTGAAAATTTATGGCAACATTGCATTACCACTCATAGATTTGTTAAATAAGGACTACTTCCAATGGAATAAAATAACCACCATAGCCTTTGAGAAGATGAAATAAGCCATGTGCATCATTCCACTTTTGGCTACAACTAATTTTTAAAAAACCTTTATTATGAAAGGTGATGCATCAAGATATGGCATGAGGGAAATATTCATGTAGGAAAGATGACCCCTAACATTTGAGAGTCATCAAATCAATAAAAATAATATGATAAATCTGATCTATGAGAAAGAGATGATGGTTATTCTTCATGCAATCAAGAAATGTAGGCCATATCTAATGGTAGACACTTTAAGGTAAAGAATAATCATGATAGTCTAAAATATTTTTTAGAACAATAGTTATCCTCTAATGAATAAAAAAATGGATGACTAAAATTTTAGGATATGACCTTGAAATAATTTAAAATAAATTAAAATAGAATGTTTTAGCAGCTTCCCTATCCACGAGGGATGACTCCACAAAGGCATTGTTATTTGCAATGTCCATTTGGTAAGAATATTGGTTGGAAGAGGCATGATCAGAATGGGAGGATGATAGGGATACATAGACTCTAATTTAGAATATACAACAAATTTTTAATGTTTCAAAAAAAATTGAGTGTAAAGGGAATTCCATATGGTATAAATATCAATTATACCTATGTAAATATTTTGTCCTCAAACAAAATATCCTTTCAAAGCTTCATGCATCTCCAATAGGATGGAACTCAAGATTTTTGAAAACTTATCATAGAATCAAGCATAATTTATTCTATGAAGGACTCGATGGGGATATACAAAATTTTGTGGATTAATATATGGTATGTCAATAAAATATGGGTGAGATGATTAAAACCCTAGGTATTTTTCAACCCTTTTCCATTCCTAGCTAGAGATTGGAGGAGGTCTGCATGGATTTCATTATAGGTTTATTGAAGTCTAAAAGTTAAAATTCCATCATGATAATTGTGGATCGGATCACAAAAATGCCTATTTTTACTTCTTGTCACAACCTTTTGTATCTAATATAACAGCTACTAGTTTTCTAGATACTGTTCAAAAGCTACATAGCACACCCAAGATCATAGCTAATTATTGTGATAAAATATTTACCAATAATGTTTGGACTGAATTATTCTCATGTTTTGGTACTCAATTGGATCATAAGTCATATTTTTATCCTTAATTAGATGAGAAAACATAAGTGGTCAATAAATGTCTTGAGGCTTATCTTCATTGCTTTGTATTAGATAAGCAAGAGACATGGGTTCATTGATTGCCACTAGCATAATGGTGGTATAACACTTCCTTCTATACTTCTTCCAAAATGTCTCCATTTATGGCAATCTATGGGTATTATCCCCATCCATCACTTCATTTTTTAGGGTCAACTAAAGGTTCAAGATGTATAATATCACATTCAATACTAGATGGAGGTATTATCTAGTCTTAGAGATAATTTAACAATGACACATAATCAAATAAAGTAGCAAGTAGACCAACACTATAACAAGAGAAATTTTTAAGTGGGAGATTGGGTATTTGTATGCAAATATCCATATAATCAAATGTAACTAAAGCAACATAAAAAGGATAAAAAAATGTATCCTAAGTATTATGGTCCTTATCAGATCCTACATAAAATTGGTAGTGTAGTGTACAAGGTGGACTTACCCCCATCTTTCCATATCCATCCAATTTTTAAAGTTTCTTATTTAAATAAGGTAATTGGAAAAAAAAATATCTGCACTGATTATGTTACCTAATTTGGATGAGGAAGG
The DNA here is from genome assembly GCA_037957365.1 of Torreya grandis. Taxonomy (NCBI): domain Eukaryota; kingdom Viridiplantae; phylum Streptophyta; class Pinopsida; order Cupressales; family Taxaceae; genus Torreya; species Torreya grandis. The sequence continues at coordinate 1,508,661 of JARHVA010001383.1, read as the reverse complement.
AGGAATCATTTTGGAACTAGAGAAGATAATTTAGACACATACAAAATGTTACAGACATGAGAGATTAAGGAGTACTTGATCACATGGAAGATTCTAGCTAGTGAGGATGAAACATGGTAGGATGAAGCATTTATACAACAACATCCAAAATTGTTCAATGTTGAGGGAAAAATTGTTTTGAAGGGTAAGGGTATGTTACACCCTCAACCTATAGCATATCTAGGGATATGTGTGGCTGACTTATGGCTTCCACAACCATTGTCCTTATCTTTCCATATTTCTCTAGGTTCTTATTTTGTTGTCAGGTCAACCTATGGAATAACCATGGCTAAGGTAGAGTACATATAAGAGGTAATGGTTAATATTTTGATATCATATTGAAAATTATGTTCTTATTGCATTGTATGGAGATTACCTCCTCAAAGTGACTCAGTAATATTTATCAAGTATTTTAATCTTCTACCTATCATTGTTGTGGATCTACTCATTCTACTCTTATTTATGCAATATATTATTGTTAATTTGTTTCATTGGTGTGAATTATCTAAGTAATTTCATTACACCAAAAGTGTTTTATATGAATTTTATAAGTTATTGATGATCAAATGAGGAACACAAAATCAAAAATATGATTTGTATTCACATCTAAAAGGGTATAAAACAATTAAAAATCCTTATTTTAGTCTCTCTTCACCCTCGATACTCCCAAATTACATGTTCACAAAACAATTTCTTAAGATAATAATGGAATTTTCAAGAAAATAAATGTAACTCACTCAATGATCATTGTCCACATACTGAGAGGAATGGAGATGGATTATAAACTCTTATAGTTACACAATAAATTCCTCTAACAACTCTCCTAACTTTTCTCTATTAATCAGGATGAGAAGAAATTAGTGGCATGTTTTCTCTTGAGTTTAAAATATTCATAAATGAGTAAATGTTGTTCAATAAGATGTGTAAATTTTTGATGGTGCATCCAATTGACATACCAACTTCAAATTCATGTTTTGGATCACATAAAAGAATCATTAAAACATTTTTTATTCCCCTTTCACCCTTAAAAATTTGAATATACACTCTCACAAAAATGTTTCGTTAAGATAAAGTGAGCATTTCCAACAAAAAAATTGTAGTCCTTTGATAACTCATTGTGAACAAATTGAGAGGAATAGAGATCAATCAAAAAATAGTATAATTTCTTGATTGGGTCCTATAAAATATTTTGTCATAGGGATAAAAAAAAATTAGATGAAAAACATTGCTTAGTGAAAGGGGTATCTATTTTTATACATATAAATATGGTCACAAGTAATTGATAATGTTAATTATTATCACATTTCAAACCACATTACTTATACCCAAGTGCATGACTCTTGTTCACCACTCCTTTAATCCATTCATCTATATGAGGGATTTATGACACAAAAATGTCAATGTCAAATGCTCAAGTTGTTTCCCTACAAATAAAAAATGTCTTTGATCTTTTTGGACAAGTCCTCTCTAAGCGAAAAATTATGCACCATGCCCCTATCTACTTGGGTTAGTCGTGTTCCATGATAAATAATGACTAGTTTAAAAATCTAAAATCAATCTTTTAGGTCTTTACACACATTTCATGAGGTTGTATAAAGGAAATTATCAAAATATTCACCTATAAATACATGTCAAGTGTCATTCATTATCTCTACTTGTTATCTACTTGCTAAAAAGATACATACTTCTACACATTGATAAAAATATATTGTATTCTATGCAAATTATACATTATTCATAAGGATAAACCATAATTCAAGTCAATATCCCTCTAAATTAATTCAAATGCTATCATTCTCAAGTATCAAATCTATTTTATAGCTACATACACATAGTCAAAGAAGAACATTTGCACATTCAATCTAGATGGGAGAACTACATGGGATTGAATTCCATTCTTTCGAGAATTAGACACATAGGAAATGGTCAATAATCAAGGGGGTGATTGATGTCATCTCATAAAATTACATTCCCTTATTTTTATTATAGTTTTTCAAGCTACCATAGTACCCTAAGGGTTTAAAAGATAGATAAGTCAAACAATGATTTTTGGATGACCAAACACTAAGTGTGATATATAAGATTTATCATCATTCATAGGTGCAAAAAGTGTAACAATCAACTCAGATACATAGTAAAGCCATACAAGTTTATGATTAATAGACTCATATACATTACATCATTATCTACCTACTGCACTCATATCTAGATTCATATAGTTTTTCAAGCTACCATAGTACCCTAAGGGTTTAAAAGATAGATAAGTCAAACAATGATTTTTGGATGACCAAACACTAAGTGTGATATATTAGATTTATCATCATTCATAGGTGAAAAAAGTGTAACGATCAACTCATATGCATAGTAAAGCCATACAAGTTTATGATTAATAGACTCATATGCATTACATCATTATCTACCTACTGCACTCATATCTAGATTCATATAGTTTTTCAAGCTACCATAGTACCCTAAGGGTTTAAAAGATAGATAAGTCAAACAATGATTTTTGGATGACCAAACACTAAGTGTGATATATTAGATTTATCATCATTCATAGGTGCAAAAAGTGTAATGATCAACTCAAATACACAGTAAAGCCATACAAGTTTATGATTAATAGACTCATATACATTACATCATTATCTACCTACTGCACTCATATCTAGATTCATCTTATATTTCTATCTCTGATCTGTCACTTCTAAAATTATGTTTTCTCTATTATTTTATATTTGACATCTATTAAATTTCACTGAGACAAGTACACAGTCAACAAACTAGAGCACACTATGCCACTATCCACTTACGATGGACCTCTCCAAAAAACAATTGTTCTTGATTATGATATTGAGCCTATATAATCATCTCTTCTTCTAATTTTCATAGTCAATCAAGCATAATAATCAACATATATAAGTGTGTGAGCTAAATATTTTTTTCTTAGCACTTTCCTAGAATAATAACTTTGTATATTTAGCATCGTGTCAAAATCAGAATAGTTAACCATTTATATATATTTAGCATTCTAATATTTATAGTTTTACACCTATAAACACAATTAACACTTTTTAATTCAATTTATGTTTTATCAAAAATCAGTTAAAACACTTTTCAATGAAGCATACAAATGATGAATTGACTTTGTGGTCAAATTCAAGAGAGCCAAAAATCATAATAATAATAATATTCATTGAGTCTCTATTTTCACCTAATACTCCCAATCTCATGCTTGTGACATAGTCCCTAGAGAGAGAATTTTCATTTTTCAAGTAAAAGTAAAAAAACTTTGATAACTTGTTGCACACAATTTCTCAGGACTATAGAATAATCATTAACTCATACAGTTGCATGAGATGGTCCTCTAACTTTCCACTTGATTTCTCTATACCACTAAGAATGATAATAAAATGGATAGACATATTGTCTCTTGTCTAAAATTTTTTTAAACGAGAAAAATTTGCTCACTAAAATGTGTAACTTTTCAATGAATTGTCTAATTGATGAGCTAATTTTGTAGTCATGTTTATATGGGTTGATAGATACTATTGCATAACACCACATAGCTCGTAACGATAGTATTTAGGATTTTATAGACTAAAATAACATAGTCCCTAAATTAAATAAAATCAAATAAAAATAAAGGCAAAATATTTTTGGATTTGGACAACAACAAATTCCACCTGAAGTCGAGAGAAAATAACTTGTGTCAATACCTATTCAAAACAAATTCTTTCAGTGTTGGACTTACTCCAATGTTAAAATAAAAAATAATTGGTATAATATCCAAGGTTGAGAACTAAATTATTTCAGCATTATGACTTTACAAAATAAATACTAAAACCCTAATCAAAAAATCAACAAGCAATGCAAGCAATGTTATATTCTAAAAGTGGGTTTACCAAAATGTTTACCCTTATAATTAACTAGGTGTGATATAATTAACTCTAAAGTATTTTAAACTTTAAATATGATCTAATAAAGATAACTAAGATAAACTAATGTAAAAACATAGTGATATACATAATTTACATAAGTTATAAATTAGTAAAAATAGAAACTAGGGTAAGGGTTAGAGAAATGTCCTTGTAAACTGATTTATGCAAATTATATTATTCTTTTGTTGACTATGACTGTGTGAAGTTGATAACATAGACATAAAAACATAGTTATAATTTAAAACTTTGCTTTGTTGTATTCTAACACAAATGCATAGTATCCAAACATGTTACAGTGCATCATTGTCCTCTATTGTGATTTTGTATGAGATGATTATCCATTAGATCTAAAAGTTTTATTTAATTTTCCTCTATCTGTAGATTAATTGATTCTATGAAAACCATGTTTGGATGCATGGATGAAATACAAAACAAAAATGCTATCTTGCATAAGGAAAAATAATAATATCAAATGTAAGGGGGAAGAAAGTGGGGAAATGGAATGGTTGAATTGGCCTCAAAAACCCTGTGTAGTTAAGCATTTCCTACATAGTTTGTGTGGACCTCAAGTTAATGTAGTTCTCCCTTTGAGGGAGATCTTATATGAATGCCACTAGAAATTTATATTAGAATTATTTAAAAAGGTGTCCTCAACCTTAAATAAAATAATTATCTTGGCCAATGACTATGTTACTACCAAAGAATTCTAGTAGGGCTCTTTGATAAATAGATAGATGATTTTGAATTGCCTTTACACAAGAATGTTAGCTAGTGTAACCACGGGGCCTTAAAATGAGACAATTGATGTGCTCGTATAAGATAATATTTGAATATTTTTCAATAACTAACCTATTTTTGTGCATGTGATATCCATTATGAAGTGTGTCATTTTGAAAAACTAACCATTAGAACATGAGAGACAAGTACACACTATTGGATAGGAGTGTAGTGCACCCATGTCTTCCTTGTGCATACTTATCCAGATTGGATAGAGGCTTATGAAACTATAATGACAGTGAATTATTGGTTGATTATGGATATTTAGGAATAAATTAGGGAAGTCTAATATTTTATTTGTAATTTCAAGACTTAAGAAGGCTCTCATATAGATAAATGGTTCCCAAAATGGTGAGTTGGCCAAGAAAGGTAAATATGTCAAGGACAAGTTTTGTCAAACACTTATTGATTAAATTTTAGTGTCTAAAATGACTTCCTATAAGTTGGATGAATCATTAAAAATGTCTCAACACCCAAAATATTTCCTTAGGTTTTCATAGTTTACAAATTTTGGCTTTATAGGATAAGACTCATCTAGGGACAACTAGAATCAACTTTTTTTTTAACATGTTGTTTCAGTTTAGAGCTACTAGATGTTACTCCCACCTTAAGGGTTTTGGGCATTGTTGTGGTATTTTTACCAATATTGGTAGTCCAACCATCATCTTTGTCTACGTTCAATGTATTTCAATGGTCAATTTGGGTTATTATGGTCCATAATTACACAATCCCTTATCTTATGGTTGAGATTTTAAAAATGAAAACAAGTGTTAGGAAATTTTATATAAATTTTTTTTGATAAAAATGGTGGGAATCCACTAATATCCAAAGATTATTTCAATTATCTTTGGTGAGGTCCGGCATTACACTAACCTTCTTGTTGGCTCAATCAATTTTTTATTAGTCTTATGACAATTAAGATGACCTAAAGGGTTGAGTATTTCATTTACAAACACCCATAATAGGATTGCAAATACTAGTAGCTCGACCCACACATGCAATTTGAGAGAAACTTTATTTGAGACCATAAAACCATGAGACTAGTGTAATAACATCATAAAGGTGTTCACATTAATAAACAATAATATTTAATAAAAAGTGTGTTCACATGTTGAGTTTTGATGAAGGAAAATAAGTAAAACATAACCATGGATATACGTGGCCACAAATAAATATGACCAAGTTTACCTCTTATTATATTACTAGCTAATTGGCCATGTCTTTGTTATGCTCTTTAATATTTTAAGCTTTGACTATTTTGCATTCAAACCACTTTTTTAATCTAACCGTATACAACATTGATCGCTACTTGAAATGTTATATATATGCATTACTATGGAAAGGACATCATCACAACCCATTTCTATTTCCCAATGGCTTTCATTTCCACCAATGTTTTTCTTATAATTATCATTGCACTCTTTGTTATCCTCTTCACTAACCCATTCCCATGTTTGTGCCTCCATAGATGTCATCCTCATGAATATTGACTCAATTCTCACTTGAGTCCTTGGAATTAGATAATAGTAGTCTTGTTGGAGATATTATGTCTTGGTTATGACATACTAGTTCTCACCTAGAAAATGTAAATGTATCAAGCAATCATTTACAATCGTAGTTATTAGCAAATACTTTGAGTTGGATGAAACTCGATGGATTAGATGTGTTGAATAATGCACTGAGTGAACCCATGCCATAAATGTGGTCTCCAAATTTAACATTATTATTATTGAATGACATTTTTTTTACCAACAATATTCCTCCAATCTTGGTCCACTTATCTTAACTTCAACTACCAATCTGTAAAATAACAATTTGAATGGAAGCATACCTCCAAGTTTGGGCAATTATTCTGAGCTTCAAGTACTAAACTTGGGAAATAATAATTAGGAGGGAAGGTTAGTGCACACCTTTGGTAAACTAAGCCAAATCTACTTATTATATGTTCATATTAATACATTAAAGGGATCATTTCCTCACTAAATAGCAAAATTTTCAGAGTTACAAGTTCTTGATATTGGACACAACTCTTTTCAAATCTAGATGTCAAAGCTAATTGGAAAACTATAAAAGCTAAGAGTGTTGGTCATGACATGAAGCAATTTTAAAGGTAACATTCCTTTAGAAAATGGCTAGTTAATGAACCTCCAAATCTTTCAACTTGCTTTCGACAGTATCTAAGGTTTTATTCTTGACAGCATTTTAAGTTTACAAGTAATGGCTAATGTAATCTAAAATGGTTTTGTGTTGTCTATCCATCTTGATATAATTTTCAAAGGCATAGAATTACACTATACATATATTATTTCCACTCTAACATCTATTGAAAGTTCCTTTTGATTTTGGGAAGTTGAAGGGGCTGAGGAATATCAATCTATCAATGAACCATTTGAGTAGGGATATTCTTAGTAGTTTGGGACAAATGATTTAGTCAGATTCTGTAAACCTTTCTACAAATAGGTTCTCTGGAAAAACTCCCTCTGAGTTTGATTATCTTAGCTTTTTGGGAAATATAAACTTGTCCAACAACTAATTTTCAAGAAGAATACCTTAGGGAGGAAAGATAAACTCATTTACAAATTCATCATTCTTAGGAAACCCAAATTTATGGGGATGTCCCTTTCCAAATAATTGCACTTGGCCATAATTTGTTTCTCTTCCTCCAAATCCTATGAATAAAGAAAAAATAAGCAAGAAAATTCCTTTGTATGGTATTGCAGTGGAATTATCATATGAAGTAGGGTTTGCAAACATAATGTCATTATTGATATAACATTGAGGTGGAGAAAGAAATACTTTGAAAGAGTTGATGTTATTTTGAAATTTTTATTTCTCTGGGTCAACAACTAGGCATTATGAAGTTGTAATTCCTTACTTGTTAACTTATTATGTTAAGACTTAATTAGAAAATAATGTTAGATTTTGATATAAACTTATTTTAATTTATTATAATGATTTGATTTGTGTTTAGGCTTTAATTTATCTCCTAGTGTTTGCGATAGTTATAAATTTACTTAAGAAATCTATTAAATGTGACTTTTTATATAATTTTTTTATATTTCCTTATATGTGAAATGGTTTTTGGAAAAAAAATTCCTCTAAATTTTTTTATGTTTAAGATTGAAAAGTTTAGTAGCATAGTCAAAATAAGTAGGTTTAAATTATTTTAAAATTACATAGGTTAACAAACTTATACTAAGTAAATTAAGTATGCATTTTTGGGGAAAATATGCAGAAAGACTCAAGTGGGTAGCAAGCAAAACACAATGTAAAACTAAAGCTTCTGACTAATCCCAAAGATATAAACTAAAGTGCTATAAATGCACTAAAATCACATGCTTAGATGCTTAAAATAAGGGAGGGTAGAACTCAAGCATAATAACACAATTTTTCATATATTAAAAAGCTCTAAAACTTATATTACAATTTGTTTATAATGCATAACTAACATAGCTACAGTTATTAGTAGAACTCTTTAAAACTTCTATAATGACCTTCCTTCCTTGTTATTGGGTGATGGTCTGACTGATGCATGTTTTTACACCACATTTCTATTGTTGTCTCTTCTTTTTTTTGTCTTCTACTATCAATCTTTTCACTTACCACTAGCTCTTCCCTCCAAACCAAACGGTTCACAAATTTTCAAATTCAAACTGTTGTCCATTTAATTTTTTTGGTGGTTGTAACTAAGGATCTTCATAGTTGATATGTATGTGGAAAGCATAATATTTTAATACTACCCTTATTCTTGACCTCCCTACCATGCTCTATTAAACTCTTTTCAACCCCTAAAACATTTGTGTAACTTTTTTTCATTTACCCATATGTTTTTTTACCTTTTCTATTCATGTTCAAAGCTAGAGTGTTTAACTTCAAATTTGGTTTGATGTACTCTAGAGCTATCCTAATGGAATCTAGAGCTAGACTAATGGGCTTTGAATCTAGCCTATTAGAATCTACAGACAACTTGTTGGACTCTAAAACTAAGATGATAAATTCCATAGCTTTATTGATGCACTATAAAGCTTCATTGATGAACTCTGAAGCTTTACTATGAGACTCTAGAGCTTCACTAATAAATTCCAAAGCATTGTTGTTGAACTATAGATTTTTATTTTGGGACTCCAAAGCTAGTATACAACCAATTAGGGTCAATGGTATTGCATCTATGACCCCTAATCTTCCTCTTAAACATAGAAAATTATCTTTTGACAAAGTCTTAATGAATATGTCAATGAGATACTACTCTGAATTACAAAATTTAATCTCTATCACTCTTTTTCAATTAACTCTCTAATAAAATGATATGTGATCACAATATTCTTGCTTATACCATGAGAAACATGATTCATTGACAATGCTATGGAGGATATGTTGTTACAAAATATTTTTGATGGTCCTTGTTGTTCCTCATGCAAATCTAAAAGTATTATTCTAATCCATATGGCCTGACATACTGCTGCACTAGTTGATATATATTCTACTTCAACTATTGAAATTGAAACTATGGGTTATTTATTTGAAACCCAAGAAATAGATCTTGACCCAAAATGGAACACATATCCTGATTTTCTCTTTCTATCATAAAGGCTACTAGCCTAGTCACTATCTGTGTGTCCAACTAACTAAAATTCATCTATTTCTACATAAAAAACTCCACAGCTTCACCTACCATTCATATACATCAATATCCTATTTCCTACTTGCCAATGTGTTTTTTTAGTGTTTTCATAAATTTAGATATGAGGCTGATTGCACACATAATGTTTGGCCTAGTTATAGTCAAATACATCAAACTTCCCACCATACTCTTATATAGTGTAGGGTCTACATTTATGTTACAATCATCCTTATGCAATTTCAAGCTTGTTTCAGCTGGGGTTGATAGTGGTTTTTTTTTCAACATCCTAAACCTCTCCAAAATATCTTTTGTATACTTGCCTTGGCATATAAAGATGCCTTAATTCATTTTCTTGACTTCTATCCCAAGAAAGTACTTCAACAAACCTAAATCAGTCATCTCAAACTCCTTATTCATCATTGTTTTAAATTATTTTATTGATTGATTTGAATTTCTAATAAAAATTAGATCATCCACATATAAAACAATAATCAAAATAGCTTAATTATTCACCTTGATGTAGAGTGAAGGCTCACAATCACTTTTACTAAATCTATTGCTCAACAAGTAAGAATATATTTGATTGTACCATGCCTTTGGTGCTTGTTTGATATCATATAATACCTTTTTCAAACTATATATCTTGCTCTTATAATTAATAGTATCAAATCCAAGTGGTTGTTACACACAAACCTCTTCTTTTATCACTCCATTCAAGAAGGGTGACTTGCCATCCATTTTATGCACCTTCCACTTATGTTAAGTAGCTATAACTATGATTTTTCTTATTTATTATATCCTTATTATGGGGTCAAATGTCTCGTTATAGTCACATTTGGGCCTTTGCTTATGGACTTTCACTACTAATATTATTTTATGTCTCTCTATTTTGCCTATGGGAGTGGTTTTGGTTTTGTAAACCCACTTAACACCTCTAACCTCTTTTCTTGATAAAAGGTCTGCCAACTCCCATGTCTAATTTTTCCAAATGGCATGCATTTATTCATCCATCTCTTCACACCAATTTTTTTCCTTAATTGTTTCTTCACAGTAGATAGGATCAGCTGATAAAAAGAGATGAAATTCATTATTTCATCTTTATTTTCTTCATACCTTGACTACTCATAAACTTCTTGCAAGCTCATTATCCTTAGTAAGTGTTGACTTGAGTTGGAAGAGGATGAATTTGACTCATTAGCTACTCCTTTAATTCCTTGTTGGATACCTCCACTATATGAATCAACCCTTTATGAAATAGGGCTTCAACTTGGTGCATGAGTGGTTGTACCACCTGTTGTTTCAGTTTCAAGAAAGGCTCCACTAGCCCTTGTTTGTATTTGTTTCTCTTCTTTTCTATCTTCCCAGGTTGAATCATTAATGAATTAAACATATCAGCTTATTATTACATAGCTACATAGTTAGTTTTAGTCTCAGTCATAGTCTTGAATTCTAGTTTTCTAAGTAAGTTGTATTTCTTTGGTACTTTCCCTTTTTAGTATATTTCTTAATTTAGCAAGTTCTAAATTAGTTTATGTCATTTATTTCATATATATAGAAATTTGATTTTATCAAATATTTTATCTAATTATGATCTAAATTTCCCTTATTTTCCAATTTTGATAAAACATATTGGTAAACCCGCATATTGATTTGAATATTGTAAAAAAAACCCTAACCATAGATGTTGCTAGGCTTTCTTTCTTCATTTTTATTATTTCCAATTATTGTATTAGGGTTTTTAGATTTAGTAAAATACTTGTTAATAGTAATATTCTAAATTTTTATTTAATTTTTTATGCTATCTAATAAATTTATTTCTACCCCTCTTAGACAAAGTGATAGGCTAAGTGGTATTCCAATCAATCATACTCAGCTTCCTTTTGATAACACACATAACATGGATAAGAACAAGAGTGCATTAGGACCTTCTAATATTAATACATAAGTTAAATATGTAAAATTTTCTGATATTAATTCTAAAAATGAACAATATAACCAGGACAGTATGCACTTTAAACATGAGCACCAAGATGTACTTCCACCTATAAGTGATGGAATGCCATAATTTAACAAAGTGGGAGTTATTAATAGTTTTCATGAGAGAATCCATGAATAATCTCATGATCATCATACAATTTTACAAACTCTTTTGGACATAAAGAGTTCAAGCATGGCTAATACATCAAATACTTCCACTGTTATGGGTTCTTTACTCTTTTCCACATAATTTGATCTAAATTTTGTACTGACATTTACTATGATATTAACCCAAGGGTTTCAATAGACTAACATGTCAATTCCTACTCATTCATTGTGAACATAAACTTTGGTTAACACACATTCTTATTATCTCAATGTGCAATCCCTCATGCATGAGATTCACTCTCTGCAAACTAAGGTGTTACATTTAGAATAAGGAACTTTGAAATCTAACTAGGTACTTAATTCTCACACTCTATTTCACACTTCATTAGCACCACATATTGCAACATATCATTTACCAACTAGTTTTTTTTCACCTAAACTTATACTATATGATGTAAAATGTGAGCCCAAGCAACATTTGAGGTAATTTCATGTAGCATGTTTGGATTATGCATCCAATGATAGGTTATTGATAGAATCATTTATAAAAAACTTAAAAGAATATACACTAAGATGGTTTAATGACCTACCACACTAGTCAATTAACACATTTAATCCATTGAAAGACCTATTTATCATGTATTTCTCAATTGACATAAGTGAGAAGATTTCATACATTCAGATTGCTCAACTCAAACAAGACTCCAATGAGCCTATCGTAAAATATATCTTAAGGTATAATACCATGCCATTTAAAATGAAAGACCGTATGGAAGATAAATTTTTGCAGGATATATTCAATAAAAGTTTTCTTCCACTTTGCACAAATCCTTTATGTTCAAGAAGTTTCCATCATTCATAGATTTGTGCCATACAATTAAGGAAAGAGAGGTCAAATTATTGGCAATGAACAAGTTCAAGTATACATTGAACCTAGTTAATACTTATCATGTTAATAATCTAAGTAAACCATCATACAAGTTGAATCTAACTAATAATAAGAGTTATCAAAAGGTAATAGTCAATTCAGTTTCAAAACCTATTGTACGTATTGTATTATCAACTCCTCCACAAAGATAGTTTACCAATTTACCAGAAGCTCCCTACAAAGTTTTACAAAAGTTATTGGAATGCAATGTCATATCGTTCCCTTACATCAAAGAGGTTGATACAACTAATCCTCTTCCAAGAGGATTTAATTAGAATTTTTTTGTGACTATCATATAGTGTAGACACTCAATTTTGGCTAATTTTGTGCCTAAATTGGGATTCAGTTCAATTTCTAGCAAACTACACATTTTAATTCTAGAAATCGTCTGAATTATCCAAATTCATCATCATAAGCAATTTAATAACCCAAAAACATGATGAGGGTATTTTATTTGGTACATTACCCTATATACACCAATAACCTAGTTTAATTTCAACCTAGTCAAATTATAACCTAGTAATTTGACACTTTTGGCTTATCAAGCTATTAATTCATAACATTTAAAATAATTGTCAAAAGCCAAAAAACACTAAGCAATATTAATTACATTTCAAATCTTAATTAACTTACCTAAATAAAAATTCCAAATCAAATTAGTGAATTTCAATTAATAAAAAAAGAATTTTTAGACAAATATGAAGTTAAAAGGTCAAAGGAGCTAATAAAGTGATTTATTATTTCCTATATATTCCAAAAAATATGAGTCACAACCTCACAAATATTTAAAGTGAGTTGCCATGCCTCAAAAATATATGAAACTGAGGTGTCAATATTTCATGAGTGCTTTGACCCAACCCAAGGTTAAACCGACTCAACCTAGGTTAATTTAGACTCAACCAAAGTTAGAATTTAACCTAGCCTCCCTAGGGTTAGAGTTAGTTCATTGATTAATAAATACAAGTGCCCACACCATATTCCAACAAGATTTATGTGTAAGGTTATTCTGATAGAATAATTTTAAGGAGCCTTTGAGAGTAGTGTTATAATACCCAATTTATGCCAAGCTTTACACCAAGCCACAAGTGACCATTGGAGAGATGCAACCACCATGGAAGATCATTTCTAAAAGACTCTAATCATCATAGGCCAAGCATGAACATCCTTATGCCAATAAATAAGCATCAAATTTGATAAAAAAAAAAGATAAGAAATTTATGTTATATTTATCTCTATTTTATGATCTTACTTATTATGTTATGCTCTCCCTAGTTTTTAGGCAAGAATGTTTAGTCATATTGTATTGTTATGGTTGATTTTTGTCATTTGGACTACCAAGGGATTAATCTACATTTTGTTTACTCTTCAAACACCTAAGCTAAATAATGACATGCTCGATGGGACCATGCATCCCATATATCCAAGGAGAATGATATGATAACCTTAGTTTTACTAAAAATGCATTTAATTATTCAAGTTTTAAGTTTTAACCTTGAAATGTATGCCATTTTGTTTTTTATGTTATCAGTGGCTTTGCCCTATGTAATAGTGACTTCACTAGTCCTATGTTTATTTACAATATTTATTTATGTAGAAATTATGGCTTCATAATGGTGGATTTGACCTACTAAATGGTGGATTCACTCTAAGGAATCAGTGGCTTTAACCCTGTGAAATAACAGCTTTGTTAGGTAACTTTACAATGTGTCTATCTATTTCATTATTATTTTGGGCAACTTCGACTGACCTAACTAGTGGCTTTGCCCTAATAAATGATGGCTTCACCAAAATTGCTCTATGTCTATGTTTGCAAGAAAATAATAGCTTCACCCTAATAAATGATGACTTCACTCTATTTTTTCCAAAAACCCAAGAGCTCGAAATGGATTATTGTTCACTCATTTAATTTTTGGCTTTTAGACAACCAAACCCTCTTACATTTTTGAAGACATAAGGTAGAGAGAGAGGCTTAGGCATTATTAAAATCTCACATACACTTTTATTTGGTGCTTAAAATCCACTTAATCACACTCATCTTTTAGTTTTTAAAGTTTTTAAAAGTGCAAACAAGGTCAAAGAGCCAAAATTTCAATCACACTTCAATTTAGTACTATTAAAAGGAACATATATTTTAGTTAGAGCTCTTAAGAGATTTTTCACTTTATGTTTATTTTTAATTAGCTAAATTTCAAAGTTCAAGTTAGACTTATTTATTTGTAGCAAAATAGAAACTATTGCATGTATGTTCTCCCCCTATCCCCTTTAGGGAACTCAAGTGACCAAAATTGATTAGTTTATTACCTTATTTATTTGGTCTTATCAGAAAGAATGTTGTGTATGTTCTCCCCAAAATTTAAGTGACTTGGGTAACCCAAAAATGACCTCTAAAGTCTTTTCATTTTATTTTCTTGCATTTGAATTATGGGTGGAACCCTGTTTCTCCTTCATAAGTTATCTAGGGGTGCGATGACCTAGGAGTTCATCACCCAAAATTGTACCAACCCCACTCCATGATGGGGTATATAAATTTGGAATGTGATGTTAGGATTGTCAGGGAGCTGAGTGTCTAGCCTTTTTTATCCTAATGAAAACCTGGGTTAGGTCTTGATAAACATTGGACTCTACTAAGAAGTATATGGTTGAAGTCATTATATAAATTAATAGACCCTTGCATAGTAAGGTGATTTCACCCTTATGTTAGCTAAATTTGGGACCATTTAGTGCACTCAAGATTTATATATTTATAGTCAACCCCACTTATCGCATAATTTCTTGCCAAATATCAAGTGTTCCTCACTCTAAGTTTTTGCCACATACCAATGCTTGAGAGACTGAGAGGGGTGTAAAAAATTTACCTACACCTGTACTTTAATTTTTGGATTAACACTTAATTCTTCACAAGCATAGATATATCGATGGAAACTTTGATAGAATCTATGCATACACGTGTCAGCTTTATATATAAGACAAGCCATTAGTGATACATTTATTTTCTTTGATTTACATGTGTGTTTTTAGACTAAAACTATTCATTTTTATTATCACATCAAAATAAGTCCAAAATGTCACATTGTTTTCTCACCCCTTTAGCCTAAGAGGTATTACTCTATCCATTTTGTGTCACACTTTTTGACTTAGATTTTTATTCCAAAACCATTTATGTGTCACTTGTTTAAATGGGGCATCATTACGCTACCCATTTCCTCTCAAACATTTTCCTTGGATTTTTTTAGTCCAAAATCATTGTTCATGCCATTTGTTTGAAGGAGCATTGTTACATTGCCTAGATTGTTTCAAATCTCTTATCACTTTTGAAACAAATTTCCAAACCATTGTTATATCTCTCTTATTTGAAACATGTGGTTACACTGCCCATTTTAATCTAACTCTTTTGTCATAGAACATTGAGTCTTTTCATATTAAATTATAAACTTAACCTTTCAAAGTACAAATCCTAAACTAATTAGGTTTACACCAAAGCCTCATCTAATTTGGGCTTAGGTTGTCTACCTTTTGTGTTTGGACTATGTTACTTAGGTTGATTTCCTATTTGATCTAAAAGATCCCTTTGCCTAGACCCAATAGTTATTTTTTGTCTTGTACCTTTTTAGGAGAGTCCTTTGTGGCAAGTTGTTACCATGTACCTTGCTTGAAGTTATTATGCCAAGATTTGAATGTCTTAGTTTCATTGTTCTAAAAGTCTCTTGTGAATCAAATATTGAATCTTAGTCAGCGAATTACTAAGTGTCATTTGAGATAATGCCTTAGTTTAGTTTGTCTTAAAATTATTGTTTGAGTTTTTTGTCTCTGAGTCTAGCCTTATTTTTCACACTAACGATTATAACCACCTTTGGGCAAATCATTGATATCCTTTGATCCTAGTTCACAATTGTTTTACCTAATCTATATACTTTCATCACTGATTATAATTGCCCTTAGCCAAATCAGTACCTTATCCATAAACAAGTTTTGAGCCTTTGTGTTATTTTTGCCATTGATTATAACCACCTTTGAGCAAATCAGTATTGTTTTATTAGACCAATTTTGCATTTGTCTTATTCTACCATTGCCTAGTTTAGATATTTTAACTTTTATGCCTCTTTTATAGAGTCAAAGGTTCTTTATTTGTAGACCCTAGTTATTTATTACCTTTAGACCCTTTATTTTTCATGAGACCTATCTATAGATCTAAACATGCCTTGTTACACACGTAATGGGACCATATATAATCTAAATTAGGAGAATTTTGTGACCAGCAACCTTTTAGTTCAAGAGTCATATGATGATGTAGATTATGAGATGGATCCTTATCCATCTTACAACATTTCATACATTGAATAGAGGTATGACCCATTAGCGTAGTATCTAGTGATTGCACCTCCTTTTCCAAGCCAAGAACCTAAGTGACACGATACCTTACTAAAAATATACCTAACAATGAATAAATCCAATAATAAGAGCCCTACTATGTTATGATGGCCACACAAACAAGCTATGATCTATACTTGTTTAAATATTATTTGTTAGAAAACAAAGATGAAGTTATTTTAAGAGCTATCAAAGTAGGAGCCAAGTTTCCACCAGACTACCACACAAAAGTTTGAGTAGTTTGATTATAACTCCTAATAATGCACCTCAAATTCAATCATTCGAATAGGCATCAACTAGTTATAGTCAAACTTTAGTCTAAATGTCGTATCAGGACCAAAATACACTTATAAAATGGAAAGGCCCTATAGATAAACAAATGGAATAGGTAGAACAAGTTTACCAAAACTATCTCAACCTATCTCACATCTAAATAAAAGAGATATTTTTACACACTACTTATTGAGATAGCTCTGTCAATAGGGAAACAAATAGACATTTTAGGCTATGCAAGCCAAAAGATAAACCCATTTAGCTAAATCACACTGGTTGGTGACATGTATAATGTCCCTATTTTAATGGAAGAAACTACCAGTCAAATGGAAGACCTCACCCAAAACATTACAAATAACTTGTAAGTGCATTATAATTTAAACCAAAGTGGGTATAGTTTATCACTGAACAATACACAACAAATTCATCTAAACAATGCCACAAGTGGATTGTAACAACAAGGGATAGGTCCACCTATTTCCCAAAATTAAAAATCAACCTCCACTCCACAACCAGTTGCTTTCTTGATGTGCAATAGGGGCAATGAACTAACAACAAACCAACTTACCACTACAATAAGTGTATAATGCTACACCACCTCAACAGGTGACAATGAATGTCCCACCACAAAAAGCATGGACTAATATACCTCATCAATCATAAATGTTTCCTAACCAATAATATATTCCTATTGGTTAGAAAGTGTCAATTGGTCAACAACAAAAATTGCCAAATCCCTAATAGCTACCTAATCAACAATAAATGTCTATCCAACAAGTGTTCAACCAATAAAAAGGTTCTTATATATAGTAGGTACTAAAAGCTAGGTAATAATTACCTCTCACCCTATGGGTATTACATGTGTAATAAGGACCCAACTATCAACACCTCCAATAGTAGGGATCTAGTCATCAATGCATACCTTATGTATAACAAAGTTTAACAAGTAGGAATCAAGTTCCATCCCAAACCTAACAATATCAACACATCCCACAGAGCCAAATGTCATTATCATATCCACAATTCACTAACTAGTTTTATGTATCCAATATGAACCAAAATGTATTTCAACCATGGCATATTTTGTACCAGTATAATCATAATGCATGGATACACATACCTGGTCATCTAACCAATTCTACTAACATTCCACAATATGTCTACCCTAGTTAGGGTATTCCACCTTTAACCATGTAACCTCAATAACAATAGGTTATTCTTTTAGATTTCCTTGCCCAAGAGTTGTAATAGATGAAGGATGCAATTCAAGCTATACAGATTGGAAAACAAGCAAAAAAATTTAAACTAGATGAAATTTGATCTTATCCATTCAACACGGAGTATCTTCAAATACCATTTTCACCAGGTTATGAGCCACCTAAATTTGACAAATACAAAGACAAAGGTGACCCTAAAGAGCATATAAAACAATTATTTCTTGTCTTCCAACTAGTAGTCTATAGCAACATATACTTGATTATTCTCTTTATAAGGAGTCTAGCTAGATAAACCCTGGAATGGTTGTTGAAATTATAGAAAAAATTATACCTAAATTTGATGATATTTTAGAGAAGTTTGTACAACACTTTTCATATAATCTCAAGCATTATATTACTATTATATATTTAGGCCAAGCTAAACAGAAGACTGGTGAAATTTTTGCTACATACTTGCAATGTTGGAGAGTACTAGCAAACTAATTTACTCACAATTTTCTCGATAAATAGTTGGCCAGATATTTACTAGGAGCCTACACAATGAGATATCATACCATATTTATTTGTAATGTGTTCATAGATTTTAAGAGGTTATAGAGAAAGGAATACATATTGATAAATCCCTTGTCAACAAAGGGATAATCAAGTTATCCTCTTCTAATCTAAACCAAAATCAGTATCAAGGCCAACATAACTAGAACCAAAACCAAGGACATAACCTTAATTAGAACCCAATTCAAATATCAACTTTAACACCACCTTAGGCCAATAACAACAAGAGACAAAAATCCTACAATCATAATAAGAATGTTCTTAATAATGGGGTTACTAAATCATTCCATTGTTAGATGGTGTAAACACAGGCTTTCCATTTACCTCCACCCACTCAACAACTACCTCCTCCATACATTCAACCAATACCTCCATAAAACCAATCACAACAAAATTAAAACTAATTATAAGCCCCTCCTTCAAGGATAAAACCACCCATTGCCAAACAATTTAGTGACCTTGGTGAGCCTACTGAATTTGTGTTCTGAATATTGGTTTAAGCAAATATGATAAATTGGTTGATACTAAAGTCATTTTCTAAAGGGATTCATTTTCTTGATTGGTAAAAGGACCATGAATTTTGTGAGTACCATCATGTCATAGGACATTCCATAAGATGGTGTATCTAACTCAAACATTTGATTGAGGATATGATAAGGAAATGGAGAGATAGAAAGAGACACCCATTTTCCTACAACCAATTGTAAATTGAGTATCTACTATAATCCATTTCCCCAACATAATAACAATAACAACAACCAAAAATAATACCAATAATAAAAAAAATAGGGGTAGAGCACTCCACTACAATATCAATAGCAACAACACTAGCTAGAATAATAATAATTGAATGGTCAGAACCAAGGGAAAAATGACTAAATCAACCAAAAAATCCATCATGTTGTTGCATATACCTATAACAATGTTGTAGGACACATTTCAGATAATCATGTTTCCACTATCACCATTAACCCTAGACCAACCACCAATAGACCTAGACTTTCACCCAATAATGCTTGTCTATCGAGCAATGTTTACCAACCTCCTTTTGCTTGTGATTCTTCTATGAAACATGTTGACAATCAGGGTCCATACCATGCAAGAATCTATTGGGAAAAGAAATTAGATTATAAAGTTGTGCAAGATATTTGTCTAATATTCATGTGTTATGTAATCATTTTATCGTATATAAGCATATTTTGTCCTATCTCCACAACTTGTAATAGGTTATAATATGAATAGACTCTAATTTTGGCACCAAGTATGATAAGAATATGAATAGTCATAGACTGAAAATGTCTATATATATTTGTGTTTGTAAGAAGAAAAGAGTTACACTTTTGAAGAGATCAATAGAAACTTATTTGGTTATGGTAACATGTGTAGTTTCTTACTTTGTTCCTTGCATGCATTATCATGTATAATGTTTCCTTACTTTATGTCTAATTTAATCTAAATACTCTATCTATGTTAATGAATCATTAGTTTTTATTAATTTCTACTCAACGCATGATAATTCATACTTTAGATGTTTCTATTTTCCAACATTTTATATGAATTCGATACACTATCCTACACACTAAAGTATAACCTAGCTATCCTCATCCTTAGCATGTTTTGATGATTTAAAAACCTTTGCTAACAATGGTGAGGTAAGCATGGAACACTCCTTCTACAAGAAAGTATGTTAAGATGGTTATCAATACTAATAGATATTGAGACATGGTTAGACCAAAGAGTGTAATTTTGTAGAACAAGAATCAAAATGGACTAGTCTTGCCATATAGGAAATCATTCAAGGGGTTATTTATGGAAAGATTTACAAAATATTTTTGTGTGAGTTTCCTGAATTACTATATAATTGGTTATCATAGTTGTAATATTATTGTTTTAACCCAAGAATATAATAAACAATAATTTAGATTGATGAAAAGATAGACCAATTACAGAAATTAGAAACTAATTAGACAAGAGCAATAGATTATTAGGTTGTTAATACTACAGGTGGATACATAACTAAGTTTACAGTATGAGGATACATATCTTTACAAGCTACACAAGACTTGTTAGTTAAAGGAAGTCGAAGTAAATTTTTGTAGTGACTACCTCTCCTTGTGAATATGTTGGTTGTGAATAAGGCCATGGTGCCTACTCTAGCCAATATAGAGTAGTCACTTCAGGCATATCGGGGTGTGTGTAATATGATAGTGAATGATTATTATATGATTAGATAAGGCTTGAACCTAAATCCATAATAGAGATATGAGGGAAGAAGAGTCAGAATAAAAGTCTAGATTCATACTGTGAGCTATGACAAAAGAACAGATGGAGTAAATAGAAGAACACCAGGTAGCTAAGAATAGAGTTAAGAGTAGCAGTAAAATAGATGATGAGAAAGTAAGAATAAGTGATGATTGAGATGAAAGAGATGAATAATGAATAAAGAAGATGATGAATTTTGGCAGAACAAAATAAGTGACAAAGAATGAAAGGAAGAAGAGATGTTCGAAGAAGAAGGTGAGAATAGTATGCAAGTAGAACAATTAGATAATAGATGTAGTATGTAGCTATAAGAATCAGTATCATCAGAAGAAGGAGAGGAATAATTAATCAAATAAGTAGAAAACATTCATATATTAATTACAAGTTCAACCATGGAGGAATAAGTCATATGAAATAATCATTCACTAGAAGAACATACATCCATGTAGCCCAATTTCTTATATTCTAGTAGAAATTTTCAATAAGATGGGAAGGAAGACAGTAGTTGGGAAGGTCTATTTTTAGAACAAGTACATAAATATGGTACTAAAATTTAAATAGCATCAATATAAAAGGATTTAAAAGACATAGGGTTTATTAAAACCAAGTATAGAAAAGAAGGAAACACAGAAAAACATAGTACACAAGTTGACTCTCCTAGTGCATAAATAAATTATCATAATATGCAATCAAGATCACACCAAACATAGCCTCCTCTTATAATATTTGCATGGTAGATCCATCCTATACTATTTTACACAATGGGTGTTGTAGGATAATTTATAAATCTATCAATGTATGATGGGTCTATAGACCCTGAACATTATTTATTAACTTGGGAAATGAGATGGCAAGATAAGGGCATCACTAATGAAGCTATCAAAAAGTGTGAGTTAGTAGGGGTGATAACTTGAAGAGCACTTGAATTTATATACCATAGATAAATTCAATAGGCAATTCTATAATAGGTTAAGGAATGGCTTGTCTTAGATTTCAAGATAAAGAAATATACAAGTCAGACTATTTAAGACTTGAAGGAAATAAGGCAAAAGTTGGGAGGATAAGTTTGTGACTATGATCATAGGTTCTCTGATGTTATGAATAAGGTGTAATTTTCCTTAACATATAAAGATAAATCTATATGGTTTGTTGAAGTACTGCATTCTATAATCATATTTGATACTGCACAGACTCAATATGCTACTAAAATAGATGTTAGAGTTGTTACCCTACGAGTGGAGCAAATTGAAGATTATGGAGAATCTCCCATCATAAATTATAAGATTGAAAATACATTGAAAACTTTTATGAAGAGTATGGAGCAATATCATGAGGTAGATAAACCTAAGTTGAATCTATAGTGTATAGAATGTGGGAAAGAAGGACACTATAGGAATGATTATCCTAACATCAATAGAGTTCTATGAAATCTATCGAGTAGTAGGGCATACAACAAAGGAGTTTCATCTCTTGTAGTAGTATATTAAGAACCCATAGAATTTATATTTTAATTTTTTAATTCACATGATCATCATGAAAATAATTGTAGGGATTTATAGGACCTCAAAGAAGACATCACCAAAAACATATTCATCATTTTTGTGCAATAAGTGTCCTCAATGAAACAAATGATTCTAGACCCAGAGGTTGATAATGGTTGTGTAACCCAAATAGGTCCACAATGGACTCCTAGTTCATCATAGTATCATCCTTAAGGTTTGGCTCATTTGACCCCTCCTTTGCTAATTTGGACACCTCCATCACCATAATACTAGTATGCAACACCCTAGAGCCCAACAAAAATGCAACAACAAAAAATAGTTGGACCCCACCAGTTGTGCAACAACAATTTGGAAATGGAGATAATACCTAGAAACATTAGCATTATAATATATTACAAAAACAAGGAGGGTATAGAGGTGGTTATCAATTGAATAAAGGATGATCTAGGGGTAGATACAAAAGAAGTTACCAAGGTGGTAGGGGAAATAACTATTAATGCCCTCCTTTGAAATCTTATATGTTTGGAGACTATAATCATATGCAACATAATTTCCCTTTGAATCCTCAAAGATAATCTTACTACACATATTGTAGAATATATGACCAACATGAGATAAAATGCTATCCTATCTTGGAAAAGCAAGGAAAAGATAAGGTTATGAGGAATGTTAATATGGTAAATGTACAGCCTAAGGAGGATGCATTCCTAAATTTTATTACACGACACCAATACATAGAAAGAGGTTTACCTCCTCTTAAAATGCCTCAAGATTAGGGAATCTAAAAATAAAAATAGGATAAATATCCAGACCCAACTATAGAAAAGGGGCTCATTATGAAGTTATACAAATGGTGAAAAAAATTCAACAACATGACACTACTGAAGGAGATTTTACATCCATAGATGCCCAAATGTATCACTAGATCATGTGCATTATGAATTAGGATGGATTTGTTACTATGCTAATAAATTTATTAAAAAATTTAAGCAAACTGCATAATAAAAACATCTCTAAAAACATCATAAACTTACTACATAATATATTGTAGTGTGTGTAGCGAGGATAATAGAAGATATAAAAACTTGTTTGGTGTGTCAAAACCAAGAATCCATGGAATGTAGATGCATGAATTGACATTGAAGTTATGGGATATGAAATTCCAAATGTTGTCTTTGATTTTGGTAGCACAATCAACATGATTCCCAGATCTACATGGGATGTTATTGGATGGCCAGTTCTAAGTTACAGCCTAGTAACTCTGAGCTTAGTTGACTATGGAAGAGTTGAGCCCATTGGAATATTAGAATAATTTGAGATCAAAGTCATAGAATTGATCTTATGAGGTGACTTTGAAGTCAATAATATGAAGAGAGTAGCAACACATTACCCTATGTTGATTGGTAATAAATGGGCATATGATGGTCACATGACTATCAATACTCTATAAAATCAACTAGAGGCACATCAAGGAGATAAGGTTGTCATTCCTTTAAATAGGGCACACAAACCTTACATCATTCTAACTAAACTAGATTCTCTATATGTTACATAAGAAATGACTAGATGAAGGTAATATTTGAAGAGAACCCAAAATCTCTACACACAGGGGAGTTCAACTTCTTGTATGAACATATAAACCTCAAGTACAATCTTTACTCACTCAATAATTGAATACATATAAATAATGGAAGCCTAAACCATTAGTTACTCAGTCATTAACAAACTAGTTTGTCATAGAAGATTGTCTGTCCATGTATGTTAAATTCCCTACTTATTCAAAAGATACCTTTCTCTATCAAGAAAATGATCATATGCATGATTATATAGAGATAACCAGAGAAAGCACTTTTCCTTGGGAAATAATTTCATCTATCAATGGAGACTCAAACACACACCTACTCAATTGGGCTCATGGTGATCATGAACTCTGACCTATGAGAATGGTATTTGCACATGAGAGATAACTTCTTATGTACTATGACTGAGGATATCAATCAATTCATCTTGTGCCTACAAGTTCATGTATCTACCATTAGCTATCACGTCAGTGCTTTGAATTATTATTTGAAGGGAGTTACAGTTTCATGGTAGGCAATTCATAGAAATGATCAGCTTGAGTTTGATGATGCATGTAAACTCATGATTAGCAGGTTCTAACTACCATAGTTCATCAAAAGTAGTTGGCCTTGATTCCAATAAGGTGAGTGTCCTGAAATCCATATTCATAAATGTGTTAAAGCCTCAACTAAAGAACATATGGCCCTAAAATATAGGGTTCATATCTTTCATTATACATGGACTCCTTTACCATTAGCATGGTATATGCATCAAGAATGCAAGAGGGAGACAAAGCATTGGGTGTAGGTACAAAGTGACTTTACACAGACATTTGTTTTTAAAGATGAGAACCCTCTAGTTCACAATGTACTATTTAAAATCAAATATTTCTTATGTCATGGGTACGTAGAATATTTAAGCACCATGACAGAATCCACAGCATAGAATAATGTATCTTGTGATCTAAATATAGCATTATAAATATATAAAACTGTTAAGAAAGAATAACAATATCTCATGCATAAATTCCACCGAATACAAGATGAAGAAGAGGATAGTTAAGATTCAGATATAAATGGTGATATCGATATGACTGATTTGTTTAAACTTGAATAGCCAATAGAACTAGTAAATAACCCTAGCATAAAACCTACTAAAGAAGACAAGTTATGCAGCATACAAATTCTAAAGCAAGAAGGGCAATGAATGATACAATAATCTATTGATGAGGAAAAGTCTAAGATTTATTAGTAATCCATTAAAAAGCATGTAGTAAACATCAGAATTGAGGAGATTCCTAAATTGGCACATATAAGTGATTATTGGATGGAAGCTAAAGTTTTTGAAGCTATGCAACTCTTGTAAAATTATCAACATGTGTTTCCCAGTAAATTTTTAGAGGTTAGGGGATTGGATCCATCTCTCGGTGAAATGCATGTTGAACTCAAGGAGCGTGCATGACCCATAAAGAAATGGCCATACAAATTGAATCCAAACATGAAGTTGAAAATGAAAGATGAATTTGATAGAATGCAATATGCAGGTATAATCTATCCTATTAAAAAGGTAGATTGGGTTGGTCCCATGGTAGTGAAGCTTAAGAAAATAGGGGAGATTAGAGTATTTAGTGACAATCAAATTCTAAATAATGCATGTGTCAATGATCCATTTTTTATTCCCTTCATAGATGAAGTTTTGGAATCTGTCATAAGACATGAACTTTACTCTTTCACATATGGATTCAATGGTTATCATCAAATACCCATCACAAAAAAAGATAGAGTTAAAATAACTTTTGACATGGTATGAGGATCCTTTGCATACAAGGTAATGCCTTTTGGCTTCAAGAACACACCTACAGTTTTCTCTCTCAAAGTGGTGGCTATGTTCAAAGACTTCATTAATGACTTCTTGGAAGTCTATCTTGATGATTGTGTTGTCTTTTATTTATTTAAAGAACATCTATCTAAACTATGCCTCATGTTAGAATTTTGTTGAGCTTTGTGCAATGATCTAAAAAAAAAATTAAATGTTTATTTTTTACAACTTTTTGGTGTCCTGCTAGGTCATGTAGTGTGTAGTGAAGGCATTTTGGTAAACCAGGAAAAAACTGTAGTCATTTTGAGTATGCCTCCACCATTTAGCTCGATGGAAGTGTGATCTTTTCTTGTCCATATAGGGTATTACTACAAGTTTATCAAAGGATATTCAGCCATTTCATCTCTCTTAGAATGTTTACTATGCAAATGTGTGCAGTATGTCTAGACTTCCAAATGCCAAGCAACCTTTATCAAACTAAAGCAAATATTGGTTATTGTGCCTATCCTTATCTTTCCATATTAGAACAAGCCCTTTCATGTGAACATTGATGATTTGAGTATTGTAGTTGGTTTTGTGCTTGTACAGCTAGGAGATGGTGGACTAGACCACCCCATATATTTTGCAAGTCATAAGTTGTCTGACATAAAAAAGAATTAAATGAAAACTAAAAGAGAAGCACTGGTTATAGTGTTCACATTATAGAAGTTTTGACACTATCTTCTTGTGATACCATATGAAGTTTTCATAGATCATCAAGATCTAAACTACCTACTCAATAAGCTAATGCTTGAAGGGCACATTTCTATATGGTCAATGTTATTTTAGGAATTTAAATTTTGCAATGTCAAACTTGGTAGATAAAATGTAGGGCCATATCATCTTAGCCACATTCTTAATAGTGAAGAACATGAAGAATTACAAGAAGATTCTCTTGATGCTCATCTATTTTGCATTTTTGTGATCCCTAAAAAATTAAGTAATTTCTCACTTTTTTGAACAAGGATTATTCCCTACACACTACCAGGAAAGAGACAAGAAGCAGTTTGTCACCAAAGCTTTTCCATATACCATTATCAATGGGCTTTTGTATCATTTGGGAAAGGATGAAGTACTTCATAGGGTAGTTCTAGAACATGAATAACCATAGCTCTTATAGGAGGCACATCAAGGAATATCAAGAGGCCATTTTGTTGGAGAAGCTACTACCAAAAAGCTATTACAAGTGGGTTATGGTGACTAAACCTTTTTCAGGATATACATAGAGTATCACATCACTGTGACATATGTCAACACATGGGTAAACCACTATAAAGAGATGAAATGCCCTTGTATCCTTTGTTATCCAAACAACCTTTTAAACAATGGGGCATTTATTTTGTCAAACCTATCAATCCATCAAGAAAACATAGTAAAACAAGGTATATTAACACTACGATAGATTACTTTACTGAATGGGTTGAAGCTACTGCATTATGTAACACATAATTGTGGTGTGAAAGATGCAACAAAGTTTCTCTACAAGAACATTATTATAAGGTTTGGATGCCCCATTAATTTTGTCAACAAACAAGGGACACACTCCTTGAAATACCCCATCAAGTCTCTTACTAAGGAATTCATGATTTCTCATCATAAAAGTATTGTGTACCATCTACAAGTTAATGGCTAACATGAGGATTTTAATAAAGTGTTGGGAAAAATGTTGATAATGATCTACGATGTCAAAAGAGATCATTGGCAAGATTGCATTCTTGTGATTTTATGGGCATATTGCATGCACTATAAGAGATTTACAAGGTTTACTCCATTTTAGTTAGTCTATGAGCTCGAAGCAAATATGCCAATGGAATACTTAGTACTCAGTCTGTGTATTGCAATGGTCACGATATTAGGTGATCGTGAGTCTCTCACTAATAGACTTCTTGAACTAAATAGGATGGATGTATATTGACACAGAGCATCTTGGATGTAGGAAGTTCATAAGCACAGCCAGAAAGCATGACATGGTAGGAATCTATGCCATAAGGAATTTCATAAAGATCAACTAGTTTTATTATATGATAGTCATTTCAGAGCATTTTTGGGAAAATTATAGATTTGATGGAAAGGGCCTTATGTTATACATGAAATATCATATCAAATAACCATTATTTTGAGAGATATGTAGGGAACCATTTTTCTAGCATGGGTGAATGGTTGCAGGCTTAAGCCCTACCACCAATAGTCTTAATTGTTCTCATTATGCTAAGTAAGTGGGTGCTGAGTAGCATCGAGTAGATTAAGATTTATCATTTCTACATGTTTCATGTGTTTCTTTTTCTATGTTTGTGTGTTTTTACATGATCTCTTCACTACCATAAGGAAACCAAGATACCAATTATAGCATGTGCCAACTATTCACAGGAGAATTTGCATGCACTATAATGGATGTTAATAGGAATGAAAAAAAGTAATTAATTTTGTAAAAGGTATAGATAAGTCACATCAATAATATATTCATTGTATAATGATAATACCCAAGTAGTTAATGCCAAATCCAAGGTTTAATTGACTTAAATATTCAACAAGTCAATGACATGTCAATATCATTCACTTGTACTCTCATATGGATAGCAAAGAGCATAACAATATATCTTCACACTTTTGCCAATGACTAACTGTCTTAATTGCTAGATTGAATAAGATTTGCCACATCAATCATTACATTCATGTTAAATGGATAGCTAAGTACAAAATTTATGCAGAAACCAATAGGCATGAACTCTATAAAGGCATCACCTTGCAAAACAAGTCTACATTTTAACCTTTCAAATATTCTCATGACCTATAATTTCAAAGAGCCGAGCTAGTTTCATTACATAGAGAGTCAATAACATTGTAAATTCATCACTTTAGCAATCATGGATACTTCACAACTCATCAAGGGATTGATAGATGTATAAAAAAAGAAAACACTATCGATATGGAACTAAGGTAGACAAAATTCAATGATCTAGACCCATTTGATTTATTTTGAGTAGTAAAGTAGAAGTTATTTCACCTAAACCCCATTGATGTTGCATAACTATTGGCTCTCACATCCCCCCACCACTTCCACAATATAGATGTTGAGTGCCTACTTCTAATGCCCACTTTTGGAGATTTGGGGGAGATTGTACAACTCTTGTTGGATCAATATAATGATGTCAACATCTACCTTGGCACAGACACCACCATTATCATCAACATAGAATCCATGGCCTGATATTTGGGCATGTCTACATGAGGGGACTCTCTTACTCCATATAAGATAAGAACACCACCTATTCTCCAAGAGGTTAGATATTTGTATGTTTGCGGATTAAAAGGGATACCAATTGAATAAATTCATGACAAACTAGTGTGTATCCTCATCAAATGAATCACACAAAGGTTTTTTTAGATGACCAAGTCTACAAAATAAATTCCAAAAGAGGTCATGGACATTGCCCACCACATGATCTACCAAAATGAGTAGTTTAATTGGCTAGAATATTTCATATAGGAGTTGTTCATGAACATTGGTATTGCACATCCCCCAAGCATACATTCTCATACTAGTTACTCATTTTCATTATATCCTTTAAATAATAAAAGTCCTTAGAAGGAGAGGTGCACCCCAATACTAACTATTGGCCAGTGTAACAATTCCCCAATTTGATATGGATACCTAAGAGTAGAGCCCTAACTCATGAGGGAAAATTCAAAGCATAGTGGGAGGAGTGTTTGGAGTTGATTGCTACAGATCCTCCCATGTTTCTAGATGTAATGCATTACTTAGTCCAATATGTAGTTGTCACCTTGATTCCAAAAGGTGTCTTCATACACATCCATAAGTTATCAAGGTTGACCTTTGCACCTCTACCATTCTTTGTCACCATGGCCACAGTGTAGGCCAAAGTTTCCAAACAAAAAGATTTCATAGATAGATGTGTAACATCACTTCAATCTATTGGGTGAATATTTTGTTGTCAACTAACTGATGACAAAATGGGTATATCAACCACAGCACAAGGAGATCTATGCCACAAAAAGTGTGGGTTTACCACATCTGAACAAGGTAAATCTCTCCTCTCATCAAGGGGAGGTTCCCTATGAATATTTATATGCTAATTGTATATATATAAGTAAGCATAAAATAACACTCGGGGTAGTATAATAGCATCCACCTCTCTTTTTTCAGAGATGATGTCCAAAGAACAAGAGAGAGAAATCTTGGTCGTTGGCTAAGAACATTCCTCTTCTTTTAGGAATGGTATTCAGCCTAGAGTATAAAATCCCCTAAAGTAGGTAACAAAGTCTACAAGGAAACCTACGTAAGCACAAAGTCTTCTGTTGTCTCCTTTGCTGATCCAGAATATGCGTAACCATAGAGTGAAACAAAGCACAAAGTCTTCACCTAAAACTACAAAGGATAAAAGGATCACCAAGATAAAAGTAGCTCAAAGTCTTTCTTCTATCTTTTAGAAACATCCTTAGATAATATCAACACACACACTTTGCTTATTAAATCAAACAGATAAGAGATTATCAGGAAAGAGGACATACGAACCATTTCCTAAATAACACAAATTACTTCAACACAAAGTCTAAAATAAACATGTTTCTCATTCATTCGATGAAATATGATTTACAAGTTGAGCACAAAGTCTCAAGAACTCTCTCAATTTCAGCAGAGTTTTTGCTCTCAATTATCAGAGATACTTTTACAAAAGAGGTCCCCTCTATATATAGGGAGAAACCTTCAAAATTAGAAAAAGATTAAAATATTGAAAACCTAGTCAAAGATGAGTCAGCATTGACTTTGGGATATTTTCTAGATTTTTCACATGTAATTACATATTACAAAAGTACACGTGAAAATGTCCCAAGTCAATTACAAAGTGCATTTTGAATAAAGCATGGAATAACATCTTCAATCTTTATTTCCAGTCTTCTTCATTGTCTTCAACTTCTTCAGAGAAACTTCAGTGAGAATCATGATTGTGCAATTAGGGGGAAAATTAGCAATCTAGGAAAATTGCACATTTGATGATCACAATTAGGGAAATGTGCTTGAAAAGGCTGAGGCAAGAGCAGGTCGAAAAGTGGAAGAAAAGGGGAGTGGGTGTGGAAAATAGGAAAAATGAGAATTTCCCAGAGTTTGGAAAAATGGGGAAAAGGTATGTAGGGGCAGCAAAAATTGCCGCCCTTATATATTGGAGAAGTTCTTGTGCATAGGCGACAAAAATTGCCGCCTGTGCACGTCAGGGAGAAAGTATGTGTCAGCAGCAAAAATTTTCATCGACGCATGTTGAAGAACGTGTAAGGGTGGCAGAAATCGTTGCTCTTGCACCTGGTGGAGAGGAAACAGGGATGCATGGGCAGCAAAAATTGTTGCTCCTGCATAGAAGAGACCAAAATATGTAAACACTTGTCACATTCTGTTGAATCATAATAGGACACGTGACTTATTCTGCTGCACTTTGTCTTTTTCCATCAGGCGCTTTTTCATGGGCTTTTCTCTTCAGTCGGGCTTTTCCTTTGCTTTCTACTTTTGTTTTTTTCCAACTTTGTCTCTTCCTGCTGTGATTTGAGCTATTGGGCTATCTTTTTAGCCAGTCACATGGTTCTTCCTTCAAGTTTTGCACTTTATTTAAATTTCAACGGATATTCCCTTACCTTAAATTTGACGTATGTGGGGACGTCATTGGTTGATTGTTTCTTGAACCATGTTGAACCTTGAACCCGTTGAACCTCTAAAATTTTATTGATTCATTGGTTCATTATGTCTCTTTATTTTATCGCTCCTTGGTTCAATCTCTTATTTGCTCCTTGGTTGAACCATCCATTGAACCACTTGTGTGCCACTTTTCCTTTGATTGAGGCCACTTTTGAGCTTTTTAACCAATGTTGCCTGCCCTCTGCAAGGGCACTTGCCTTTTTTGCCTTGGGGCAGCCCCTTGAACCTTTCGATTGAACCAACTTTGGTTCAATGGTTCAACGATTCATTTTTCATTATTTGGCAAAGTCCTTTGTTCTTTTGCACCAAGCGCGTTGAACCAACTTGGTCATTGAATCCATTGAACCTTTGAACCAAAGTGGTTCAAAGTTCAATGATTCAAGCCTAAGTCCTTTATCATTTGTCGATTGAAATCCTTTTGATTGAACCGAGGTGCTGAACCAATCTTGGAAATGACTAAGTGTTAGAAGCTTATTCTTTTGATTGAACTTGCCTGTAGAAGCTTTTTTAAACTGTTGAACCTACTAATCTCAAGCATGTTGAGACCATAGAAACATATCTGTAGAGTCCATAGATTTCTGAGAAAGATTTAAAAAATGAACCTGAATGCTCAAAATAATTTTTGAAAGGGGAATAGAGTGTTAGGTTGTGGAGCTAAAAGCTTCACTGATGCAGACATTGGAGGAGGTTGCTGAAGTGTCACAGACACCGGCATCGGTTAGGCCAACTGACGTCGGTAGGATTAGACAAGAAGAGCAACCAATGTCGGTTAGGGATCAGCCAGTGTTGGTCACCTCTAGACAGATAGGGATCGACGTCAGTCGCCTGTGCAGATCAAAACTGCGAGTGTTACGGATAGTTTGTTAATGAACCAGTTGTTTGCATGAAGGAGGCTAATTTTAGTCTTAAGCTGCGAATCTAATTATTGTAATTAGGTGTCTAATTATTGTTTACATGAGATCTATTTAAGAGACTCATAGGTTGTATTGAAAAGTGTTCTAGTTTGAGTTGAGCAAAGTTAGCTCCTTCTGTGTGTGAAGTGAGCAAGGGTGTTCCTCCTAGTTCCATAGTAGTGCCAAGTGTGGGTGCTAGTTTTGGAGAATCAGAAGGGTTCTTCAGGTGTGTAGGATCTTGGTCAGCAGGTGTGCAAGGCCACGTTTGGAGATCTACATGGGTAAGTAAGATCATTGATCTATAGGTGTATGTGTGTGCATGGTCTAAGGTTTGTAGGTGTGCAGAACTAGGTTGATCTGTAGCTGGTAGTAAAATCAAGGTGACAACAACACAACAAGGAGCAAGATCAGGCAGGATCTACTTGAAGTACAGTGTGTACTCATTGGAGAGCAAAGAGGAAGGCAAGGTAGTTCCTTCCATAAGTAAGATCATTTGGGTTGCAAGTTGTTGCAGTTCAAGGGAGATCTACTTGAAGTATGATTGTGTACTTGGAGTGCATGGAGCACTTGTGGAGTGCGTGGAGCACTGGTGTACTGGTAGTAGTGGATACTGACTGGTTGGAGGTGAACACCAACTCTGTGTTTGAGTTATGTGTTGGGACCGTAAGAGAGAGACCTTTGAGGAAAGAAGTACTGTACACTTGAGGTGTGGGAAGCCTCTGAGAGGTGTGAAGAAGAAGTGGCATCTTCTTTATTGTATTCTTTTCTAGATGAGTATTAATACAAGTTGTGTATTGTCTCTCATATTTTATGTTGTTTCTAGTTTCTAGTTACTTGTTACTTCTAGTTAATTCTGCATCTTAAGTTGCTTGTATATGGTAATCAATTGTGTGCTTCCTCGGGTTCCTAACAGTGATGTATAGTGATCAGCACAAGAAGTTGAATCAATCTAGGCAGAGAAATGGAGAATTGGACAAGGTGACAGTCCAAAATGAGCTCGCGGGAAAAATTAATCACAGATAGGAAAACACAGAGACCGACATCGGTAAGGAAGGAACCAACATCGGCAATATAGGAACCGATGT